>JAQHUG010000003.1:14219846-14245222 GCA_028555095.1 Dicrostonyx torquatus | reverse complement strand
GAAACAAATGAGAAAGCAAAAACACACTTCTAACAAGGAAAGTTTTATGAGGGAGGAGGGAAGAGATTAGAGAATGTTTTTTGTTTGTTTGTTTTTCCAAGATAGAATTTCTTTGTGTAACTCTGACTATCCTGGCCTCTGCCTGCCTCTGCCTTCCCAGTGCTGGGATTAAAGGTGTGCGCCACCAAAACCTGGCTGGTATTTTTCTTTTGTTGATACTGGGTATTGAAGTTAGAGCCTCACAAATGCTAGGCGAGCACTTTTCTTTTTTAATCTCTGAGACAGGGTTTCTCTGTAGCTTTGGAGCCTGTCTTGGAAATAGTTGTTGTAGACCAGGCTGGACTTGAACTCACAGAGATCCGTCTGCCTCTGCCTGAGGGAGAGTGCTGGGATTAAAGGTGTGCGCCACCCCTGCCTGGCATAGGTGAGTGATGTGGGATTCCCCTCTGTGTACTGTGATTACCATTAATGAATAAAGAAACTGCTTTGGACCTACAGCAAGGCAGAACTTAGGCAGGGAAAGCTAGGCTGAATGCTGGGAGAAGGAAGGGCAGAGTGACAGAGAAGCCACATAGCCTGCCAGAGACAGACACTGGGAACTTTAGCTGGTAAGCCACAGCCACGTGGCAATACACAGATTACTAGAAAAAGATTAAATTAATAAGAGTTAGCCAATAAGAAGGTAGAGCTAATGGGCCAAGTAATGATTTAATTAATATAGCTTCTGTGTCATTATTTTGGGGCTAAGTGGCTCGGAACTAACTTTTGGTCTCCTCCAACAGGCAAGCACTTTCACATATACACACACAATCCCTCTCCACCTCCAGATAATTTAGATCTCATGTTGCAGCAGAATGGCATCTAACCTGCAATCCTCCTGCGAATTTATAAGCCTTTCCCACCAGGCTTGGCAAATATGTAACTTAAAAATACATAAATTTTAAGGATGTATTTAAATTTTAAATACATAAAATTTAAGGAAGTTATCCTGTCCGTCCTAAGGAAATGTGGCCAGTGAGTGATAGATGTCTACTTCTTTTTTTTTGGTATTTTCGAGACAGGGTTTCTCTGTGGCTTTGGAGCCTGCGCTGGAACTAGCTCTTGTAGACCAGGCTGGTCTCGAACTCACAAAGATCCGCCTGCTTCTGCCTCCTGAGTGCTGGAATTAAAGGCGTGTGCTACCACTGCCCAGCCGATGTCTACTTCTTTATGAAGGTACAAAAGAATACTGTTAGTGAGGCTGTGGTGGTCCATGCCTTCCAACCCAGCACTCAGGTGGGAGAGGAAGGTGGATCTCAGAGTTCAAGGCCAGCCTAGTCTACAGAGGGGGCTCCAGTCCAGCCAGGGCTTTGCAGAGAAACACTGTCTCGAAGAAAACAAAACAAAAATTTAAAAAACAACAACAAACAGAAACCCACCCTTAAGACAAATTAAAGCCCCCCTCAAAGACTACTGTTACGAACTTGCATAATGCAGTAACAGCTAACCTATGAGAGTGCTATATAAATTATATTCTCTTCTCTCGTGATTTGAAACGACACAATTTGAAGAAAATAGTAAGGATGCTTTAGGTCTAGGACATGTTTTAAGGAATCCAAGATTAAAAACCACTTCTTGAACAAGTCGGACATATTTAAGCAGAGTTATAATAGTGAACACGTTTGTATATGCATTCACTTAACAAGTATTTAAAGGGCGCGTTTTCCCGGTCAGACTTTTCGGGTGGCGGCGTGTGTGTGGGGAGGGACAGCAGTAAAAAACCTTTTGGGATAATCTAATCCAGAGCTATGAATGGCAGTCCCCGGATCTGGGGCGAGCGGGTGGGGGCGGCGCCGGCTCCAGCCAATAGAGGGCGCGCTCTCACCCTCCACCGGGCCTCAGGACCCGGCGGCTCGCAGGCTCCTCGGTTGCTCCCCAGCGCGCCCCCGCCCGCCGCATCACGTGACGCCACCACGGAACCCGAGGTGCCAGGCCTCAGCCGAGTTAAAAGTCGTTGCCGGCGGCCGCCGCGAGTGCAACCCCAGAGGCTCACCCGGAGACGAGTGTGGGAGGCCCGGGAGGTAGATGCTACCTCTTCCCGGTCAGGTCGGCTCCCGGTCCCTTCCCATCGTTCGTCGCTCGCGTCCCCTGGAGCCTTTGCATGCGTTCTCTCGCGTGGGCAGGTCACGGTGACCATGTAGCGGGGACACCCGAGGAAGGACGGGTGCCGGGGACGAGCTCGGCGCGGACGGCACGCAGCTCCAGCATCACCCCTGCCGTTTCTCGGCTGCGGCCCGCGGGGCCCTGCTGGGAACTCCGGCCTCCCGAGGAGGCCTGGCCCGGAGCGCCGCCAAGTCTCGTCGCGTCTCGCGAGAGTCCAAGTTGAAGGAACATGGCGACGTCTAATCTGTTAAAGGTAAGCCCCTGCCTCCTGCCGGGCTCCTGCTCGCCACCGACGCGTTTAGTTCCCCGGGAGGGCCGGGCTCTGAGTGAGCGGCGAGATGTGAGTGTTTCAGGGTTGTCTGTCGGAAGGGGAGCCGGGGCGGCTGTCCCCGAGCACCCCGACGCGGGGCCCTGGCCTCGGGGTCCTGAGGCTCCGGTGGTTCCTACCACGGACTGACTGACTCGGAGCGATGCTTTCGAGGGGACCAAGCTAGGCTGCGAACTCTCGAGAGGGGTGTCGCTGGACCCTCAGCGGCCCAGCCATTGACTCGGAAGGTCCGTTTCTTCTGATGCGAGAGTCAAAGATAGGAACAATCCCAACAAAATGCTACCTAACAGGTTTCAATGACTGGACCCCCCCTTTCCCTCCAGTTCCTTAATTTCTGGTCTCACTCTTTCTTCAGGAAATGCTAGTCAGAATGCAGTGCCTCCCTCCCATTCTACCCCTTTTCTCCTTTTCCTGATGTTACACCTTCCCTCTAGTTCTCTCATTCTTGACTTCATATTTACACCCTTTTTTGATCCTTGAACTGTCTCCCCAATCCTACTACCCTTATACATCAGATGGCACCCAGATGAAGTGCTACCATCATTTTAGGTTGTAGGCAAGTTTCTTTTCTCAAAGAAGACATTGAAAAGTTTTAAATCCCAAGAAAGGCGCGCGGGGGGGGGGCAGATTCTGTTATAAAGTTAGCGAAGGACTGAGGAAGATATGGGGCAAATTTGAGTTATGTTTGTGTTTTTCGTAAGAATCCTATCCTAAAAGTACTAACTGAAATGGGAGTAGTGATCATGTGAGGGAAAATAAACCGTGTTCGGGCTGCGTGGATGAATAATAATAAAATACAAAACACCCCCCCCCCCCAAGAAAAAACCAGGGTCTCTTTATCTCCATTTTGCCAGAGCGTGTTAGCTTCAAACTCACAGAAATCCTTCTGCCTCGGTCTGCAGAGATTGAGACCTGCATCACCTCCCTGGGGAGTCCTTTAATAAGGACCTAGATTCCCTGAATTTCTATCTCTTGGTTTTTTTCAAGACGTGGTTTCTCTGTAGCCTTGGCTGTCCTTGAACTAGGTCTGTAGAGCAGGCGTGCACCACCACTTTTAGTTTTTCTCAAGACAGGGTTTCTCTATAGCTTTTTGGCACCTGTCCTGGAACTCGCTCCACAGACCAGGCTGGCCTTGAACTCACAAGAGATCTGCCTGCCTCTGCCTCCCGAGTGCTGGGATTAAAGGTCACTACCGCAGGACAAACTTTTGTTTCTTAACCTCTGCCCAAGTTTCTTCATTCAGAACCATTAGTACCATTTTTTCATAATGCTGTTGTGATGATCAAATTAATTATGTAAAATACTTAAAAACAAACAGTGATGGTACTTAATATACACTCCACTAAAGCTGTAGAACTACTCTGCTTGTTCCTATAAGAACGGCTGGGCGGTGGTGGTGCACGCCTTCAATCCCAGCACTTGGGAGGCAGAGGCAGGAGGATCTCTATGAGTCTGAGGCGAGCCTGGTCTACAGGGCGAGTTCCAGGACAGACAGACAGGGCTGTTACAAAGAGAAACCCTGCCTCAAACCACTCTCCCCACCAAAAAAACGAAAACAGTTGAATCTGGTCCTGGGAGTTTAGTAGTTGTCAGTATGGTGGCCACTGAGGCAGAAGGACCATGAATTCTAGCCTACACTGAATTAAGTAGTGAATTTGGAACCAGCTGAGGCTACATTATAGACTGATTCACAGAAGTGACATTACTGACTCTACTCGGCTTTGTTTTTCATAATAGTATAGCAAGATTCTTTTTAAAATTTTTAATATTGTGTGTGTGAGAGTGCAGACACACACCTCTGGAGGCCAGAGAGCAACGTTGAGAGTTCTCCCATTCCACCTGGCATCTGGATGTCAAACTCGGGCTGTCAGGAGTCTTATCTGCTGTACTGTCTTGCCAGCCCCTAGATTTTTTTTGTTTTAATTTAATTTATTTTTGTTAATGTTGGAGCATTTCATATGCATACAGTGTATTTTGATCATGCTTACTTCCCTTAAGCTGCTTTTGTGTGTGATGACATCGCACGGGTGTACGAGAGAGCGGAGGTCAGCTTTGTGGAGTCAGTTCTCTCCTCCCATCCTTATGCAGGTCCTAGGAATCCAGCTCAGGTTGTCAGGAGGCTCACCAGCAAGCACTTTACCCCAGAGCCATCTTCCTGGACTCCTCCCTATAATCCTAATGCATTAGTTCAGAAATTTCTCAAAATCCATGTTAATGCTCTCATGTTCACATAAACAGTATTTTTATGTGATTATTTGAAGTGTGTTTAAGAAATATTGGGTTCCTGATTCTTTGCAAGCTTCTGACTTGTTCATTGCTTGACTGCCTATAAGGTACAATTATAGGCACCCTCTCTATCCTAAGTTCATAATTTTGTTTTAAAAACTGGCAGGTTGAATTCCAAATACATATTGAAACGTACTAATCATAAAATGGGGAGACTGAAGAAATATGTGAAGACCTGCCAGAGTCCATCTGTAATATAATTTATGGGATTACTAAATTCAAGGCTCCTAATACCTTGAATAGATGCAGGACATACTCGATAGCCTACTTTTCTTTTGGGGGGATTAGTAGATTGGCTTATTAGAGAAATACCATGGACTTCCTTCTGCAACAAGATTTTGCCAAAGTGAAAATTAGTATGTCCAGAGATCAGAAAGAAATGTTGGCCAGGCAAGAACACAGTGTGAGGCATTACCAGCTGTACTAACTGTACGTGAAGCATGCTGAATCCCTCCAAGGGAGTCATATTTACTTGTTTCTTGAAAAAAGGCGGTATTTTTGTTTTAATTTCTTTGGTGTGGGGTTTTGTTTTAGTTGACATATTTCAGAGAAATTGCTAGTACATCCTAATCTTAAAGAAACTTAAGATTAGAAACTTAATGTGAGCCAGGCAACCGTGGTGCACACCTTTTTAATTCCAGCACTTTAATTCCAGGCAGAGGCAGGAGGATCTCGAGTTCAAGGTCATTTTAGTCTTTTTTTTTTTTTTTTTTTAAAGATTTGTTTATTATGTATACAACATTCTGCCTCAATGTATGCTCACACGCCAGAAAAGGGCGCCAGACCTCATTACAGATGGTTGTGAGCCACCATGTGGTTGCTGGGAATTGAACTCTGGACTTCTGGAAGAGCAGCTAGTGCTCTTAACCACTGAGCCATCTTTCCAGCCCCCATTTTAGTCTTTAGAGTGAATTCCAGGACAGGCTCCAAAGCTACACAGAGAAACCCTATCTTATAAAACTAAAAAACCAACCAACCAAACAAAAGAAACTTAATGTGAAATTCTAAGACATGGTTTTATATTATTTTTATTTTAGATTGGATTTATTTTATTTTATTTGAGATTGGATTTTCTTTTACTAAGTGAACTGTTATTGGATCTTGGAAATCTTTTGAGTATAGAAAAATGTGTGTAGTTTATTTTGACACAGTTCATCAGCTGACTAGGGGAGTTAAATCTGACCCCCTTTTACTTGGGTGCTTTATCTTTTTTTTTTTTTTTTTTTTACTTACAGTCTATCTGTAGAACATTTCTCACAATCTGATAGTGCTGTTTCATCTATTTTAGATTACTTCTGACACTTAATTCTGCTTGTTCTTTTTCTTTTACAGTTGTCATCTGGGCTCAGGGTGCTCATTTTTTTCATTCATTTTCAGTTAATTATTCTATTCCAAATAGCAATTACTGAAACATTTGAATTTCACACCTCAGTTTTTAGCACATTACCTACCAATTAAGACCTGTATTCCCTTGGCCATACCACACATTTTTCTGGTTTCTCTGTTTTGTGCTTTTCAAGTCACCTTCTACCTGTTCTTTTTTAGCCTTTGCTGTCCCCCAAGACTTGGTGGCATGTCTCCCTTCTCTTTTATCACTTTTCCCTCACTTCTGTAATTATAAGAAAGTTTGTGTCTCTTTTGTAAACTTAGCCAGTACTCTGCTTCTTCTGCCTCAGACTTTGTGCTGCTTTGTAGCTCTTTTTCCTTAGTTTACCCATGTGATTATCTTGAAGCTATCAAGTGTAAAAGCATTGATAGTATCCTGATTGACAACCCAGATTCTCTTGTTAAGCGTCATCTGTTCTTCTGGTATTGTTGATCACATCATCATGTTTTTCTTGTTTGTGTGATTTTTTTTCCCCCGCTCTCCATATTGTACTGTCTTCCCCAGTTATCTGTTTTTCACTGACATCCCAATTATTTCTCAAGATTGAATCTTCAGCACTTTCTATGTATTTTTTTGTTCTGGTACAGTCCTAACTCCTATTTCACTTTTTTTTTTCCTTTAAGACAGGTTTTCTCTGTGTAGTCTTAGCTGAGCTTGAACTTTGTAGACCAGGCTGTCCTCAACTCAGAAATCCATCTACCTCTGCCTTTTGAGTGCTGGGATTAAAGGAGTATACCACCACCATCTGGTTCTGTTTCATTATATTTTCACTTAGTGCTGATCTGATCTCTATCTGACCCTATCAATTTCTTGCTTAGATACTGTCTGTAGTTCAATCATTTGAGGACTTGACTCTTAACAAGAAACTGAAAAAGGATTAAATGGGAAGCTTAGCTTTTTCTCATCACAAAATTTTTGTCATTTGGAAAGAGAAGGAAATTGAAAATATAAATGACCAATTCTAAGTATTTACAACTTACTCTTTTTTTTTTTTTTTTTTTGATTTTTTTCGAGACAGGGTTTCTCTGTGGTTTTGGAGCCTGCGCTGGAACTAGCTCTTATAGACCAGGCTGGTCTCAAACTCACAAAGATCCGCCTGCTTCTGCCTCCCGAGTGCTGGGATTAAAGGTGTGCGCCACCAACGCCCGGCCTTATTCATTATTATTAAAATTATTTAAAATTACAACATGCAAGGTACTGTTAAGAGTACAAAGGCATGTATAATGTCCATGCTCTATGGGAGTTCATTATACTGGTACTGATAGTTTTCTCTAAGGCAGACATTTCTGAAATGGTGCTATACAGGTGGAGAAAGTTTCTGATGGAATAGTATTGTGAAGTGAGTGTTGGAGCTGAGTTTTGAAGAATGGCTACTCTGTTTGCAGGTGTGCATGTATGTATATGCATACATATATGAATGTGGAAAACAGAGGTCAGCTTCAGGTCTCATTCCTCAAGAGCTATCCACCTTGTTCTTTGACACAGTGACTCTCACTTAGCTAGTATTTGCCAGTTAGCCTTGGAGGGACCCTCAGGGATGCACCAGCACTGGGATTATACAAATGCCACCATTATCAGTTTATTGTTTTTATTTTATTTTTTTTAAAATGTGGGTTCTGTAATATTGAACTTAGGTTCTGTCATTTTTGTAAGGTGAATACTTACCAAAACAGAGTCATTGCTCTGTTTTCCAAGTACTTTTTAAAAAATATCTTTTTCAGGTTTTGTTTTTATTTGATATATTTTATGTGTACGAGTATGTAAGTGCACTGTGAGTCCAGTGCTCACGAAGGTTAGAAGAGGTCATTTGATCCCTTGGAACTAGAGTTCCATAATGTCCAACAGACTTTTCCATGAAGCAGGAAATTTCAAAGACAGTTTCACCTATATTGGCAGTTTGTCAGTCACTTTTTCCTGTGTACTGCAGAATGGCTGGCATAGTCTTTCATGAAGCAGGAACCTCAAAGGATTGTCTTACCCTTTAGTCATTTTTCTATGGATCCTGCATGTCCAGTTCATTAAGCAGTTGAGGCAAGGAGCCTCTTTGGTGCCCATCTTCCTCTTGAAGAAGCTTAGTGCTGCCAGGACTAGATGTGTCTCATGTCATGAAAAGTCCTAACTTCTTAAACATTTTAAATGCCATACTCTGTAGTCTTTGAAAGGTTTGAAGAATGCTTATGCATCTGAAATACATTTAGAAAATCTAACTAATGTGACTATAACCTTGACTATTATAGATGATTATCTATTAACCTATATTTCTTAATTATACATTATATTTTGTTTTGTTTTGTTTTTCAAGACAGGGTTTCTCTGTGGCTTTTGGAGCCTGTCCTTGGAACTAGCTCTTGTAGACCAGGCTGGCCTCAAACTCACAGAGATCCGCCTGCTTCTGCCTCCCAACTGCTGGGATTAAAGGCATGCGCCACCACCACCCGGCTATACATTATATTTTTAAATGAGCTACACAATGACAATACCCTAATCAAGAGCAGAAATATATATATACATACAACAAAACTGACCTAAAACTTGTATCAATACCAATGCATATCCATCTCTATAGCATATTCTCCTTTAAATTAAACATTTACAAACAATATTTCAGAATATGGGTGCAGTTCTGTCCAAACTTCTTCCTGCTGTTTATTGGGCGAAGTAATCTTTTGAGGGTGTTCATGGCAACCTCTTGGAGGGTTGTGGTCTATTAAACCATATTAACCTGGAATGAATCCACAGGTTCTCATTCTCTGTGGAAACAAAAGAAGAACCTCTTTTCCAAAGCAACGTATCCTTATATCCAAATTCTTGAAGTCAAGATACCTTTATAATATACATGCTGGTTTAGCTTAGCAGCCCATACAATGAAATGTCTCTCTGTACTTAGTTCCTTCAACAGTCAAAAAATCCAAAGAAAACACAATAATATACATAATCCAGACTCTTTGTATACAGTCCATCTTTATGTGGCTTATTTTTCTTTACTCCTTCTAATCTATGACTGTATTCTCTTTAAAGACTTTTTTTAAAAAAAATTACTTCATTTCCAGCTCTCTATACTTTTTTTCTTCTCTCTCCCAAGCCTACATACATTTATCCAATACTGTGATCCATTCAGAGTTTTTTTTTTATATTTATTTATTTATTATGTATACAGTATTCTATCTGTTTGTATGTCTGCAGGCCAGAAGAGGGCACCAGACCCCATTACAGATGGTTGTGAGCCACCATGTGGTTGCTGGGAATTGAACTCAGGACCTTTGGAAGAGCAGGCAATGCTCTTAACCTCTGAGCCATCTCTCCAGCCCCATTCAGAGTTTTTATATCTGAATCTGTCCATATTGTGTTATCTCTAATTCTTTACTGTCCAGGAGTGCTTCTTAAAATGCTAAGACGTTTTAAAAAGTTTAGTTGCACCTTTGCTAGGAGAAATACCTCCTATGCCCAACATGTGGACGACTGTATCCACATAAGACCTGAGAGAGCTTGGGAAATAATTCTGACACAAAATAACAGTGTTAAACTCAGCTTCTCGAGAGTAGCACTTTCTTGGGTGGCTCTGCTTGCTACAGGCAAGCACTCTGATTTAAGATATGCTTCCTGACTCAGTTTCAGCTGCAAAACCTTGCAGCTCTTTTAAGAGGTCCTGCCAAGAAACACTTAAGTGGTGTTGATGAAAAGCTGATGGCATGCTTTTTGGTGGTGGCAGGGACCTTGAAATTCTATAGAGTTGTGGCAATAAACATTGCTCCAGCCAGTACCTCAGCCATGAAGCTGGAATCTCAGAAAGCTAAGGAATGGGCTGAATCTAGCCATCAAAGCCACACTTTAATCCTAGACATACCGCTTAGCAAATTAAAGACTCATGTGGTCAGAAAAAGAGAGATATACAGTAAAGACAGATTCAGATGAAGAAAACCTCTAAACTGTTTAGAGTGTGTTTAAAAATATATGTAGACTTGGGAGATCAAAGAAAAGGGATAAATGTCCTTAAAAAAGAAAAAAAAAAGTAGTTGGGTGTGGTGGCACACATCTTTAATTCCAGCACTTGGGAGGCAGAGGCAGGTAGTAGATGGATCTCTGAGTTCAAGGACAGCCTGGTCTACAGAGCAAATTCCAGATAGCCAAAGACACAGAGAAACCCTGTCCCAAAAGGCCAAAAATTAAAAATAAAAGAAATAGTTTAAAATAAAGTCAAATAAAGATGGGAAACACACAGAGAATCTGGATACTGTATGTTATTATGTTTTCTTTGAATTGTTTGAATACTGAAGAAGGAGCAACAGCTGCTAAAAGATACTTGCTTATAAATGCTGCTAAATTAATCCAAGACAGGTATTTTGAAAATACCTTGACTTCAAAATTGAAGTCAAAAGGTATGTTACTTTGGAGAAGAGGTTTTGCTTTTGTTTCTACAGAAAATGAGAGGCTGTGGATTCATTCCTGGTTAAGAAAAATCAGGTTTGATCAAAAAAGATCCCCTGAGAAATCTCTGATAGGAGCAGATGTCCCAGATGTCTGAGTTCTATATCCAGAACAGATTCAAGACTGCTGCCTGAGATTATCAAGCATCACAGAATACTCCAGTCATGACTTGATCATAATTCTAAATTTTTTCTTAGGTCCCCTAAGATTATCAGTGTCCCCAGTCAGCAGGAAGTATCCTAGAAAACTATGCCCACATCCCCAAAAAATGGACTATGGATAGTTTCTTTTGTTTAGAATGTTGGTTACATGTTGTTATGGATAATGGTCAGGAAGAAACCTAAACAAGGGAGATTTGATTCAGAATTATTGTTTTGACTGAAAAAAAAAAAAAAGAAGTGCTGTGAGACAATGGTCTTTTATCCTGTCACTTGTATTATTTTTAATAAAATGCTGATTGGCCAGGCAGGAAGTAGAGGCTAGGCGACCAAGCAGGAAGTAGAGGCGGGACAAAGAGATCAGGAGAATTCTGGGAAGAGGAAAGCTCAGTCTGCAGTTATGACCCAGAAACAGAGGAAGCAGGATGTGACTGCCTCACTGTATACGGTCTAGCACATGTGGCTAACATGGACAAGAATAATTGGCTAATATCCCTTATCATTTAATATCCCTTATCATTTAATAACAAAACCTTACCAAATAAAACACCCTGCCTTAATACCCACTTTCCTTCTAAAGTCTCAGGAGACTTAAGCCTCTCATCTATCACCTAAGAAAGAATCTTCTGCTCCCAATTCTCCATGCAATAACCCCATACTCGCAGTTATAAGAACCAACAGAACCTACCACTCGATTCAGGATCTCTGACTTTTAAGCTCAGCAGCAGTTTCCCTTGACCCTGTATTTAGTACCCATGCCTTAATATTTCAAAATGACTCAAATTACTGATTTGACTCTTAAGATGTGTGCAGATCATTTGTTTCTGCTGGCTTCTGCTACTAATGATATTTGGTTTCAACTTCTATGCATTGTTCCTCACCTACTTGGTAAATGTCCTTTATGACTCCTGGAGCCTACTATACCTTCTGGGACCTCACCCCTATTATAGTGGACAAGTACTGGAACTGTCCCTGTTTTCTGTTTTCTGGCCTTCTCCCTCTAGGAGCTGCCTGCCAGACCCCCCACAGCTTCCTTAAGTACACCTAGGCTTCTGCTACCTTGACCCTTCTGTTTCTTAACTCATAGTTGGAGCTTATAGAAACTCCCTCCGGCGGAGTTCACTTTGAGACTGTTCCTCTTTTCCTCCACAGACTCCAATTTTATTAAAAAGCCTCACTGTGGCTTCAGTACAGTACAAATGCTCCAAATTGGAATTCTCATTTTTATTTTCAGATTTATTATGTATACAATGTTCTGCCTGCATGTATGCCTGCAAGCCAGAAGAGGGCACTAGATCTCATTATAGATGGTTGTGAGCCACCATGTGGTTGCTGGAAATTGAACTCAGGACCTCTGGAAGAAAAGATAGTGCCCTTAATGTCTGAGCCACCTCTCCAGCCCCCTAGCATTATAGATTTTCAGTGATAACTTCTGCCATTGCATAAATAAATTATTCAATTTTTTAATATATAAACTTGGTTTAATAAAATGCCATTTGGCCAGTAGCCAGGCAGGAAGTATAGGTGGAGCAACCATACTAGGAGAATGCTGGGAAGAGAAAAGGCAGAGAGACAGTCAAAAACCAGACACAGAGGAAGCAAGATGACAATGCCTCACTCAGAAAAGGTACCAAGCCAGGTGACTAAACATAGATAAGAATTATGGGTTAATTTAAGTTGTAAGAGCTAGTTAATAATAAGCCTGAGCTAGTAGGCCCAACAATTTATAATTAAGTCCTTGTGTGTTTCTTTGGAGTTGAATGGCTGCTGGACCGGGTGGGACAGAAACTTCCATCTACATTTCATCAATTAGCTGGAGTTGTAGTACCTTTTACTAATGATAAAATTGACCAGTTTTGGCCAGAAAGTGAACCTTGGCAAAGAGCTTGTAGTAATTTTTTGGGAGAGATTAACAATTGTTCCAAAAACAAGAGAACTAGCTGGATTCTTCCTTGCATTGTATTAGGAACACCAATACAACCTATAGGCCCATAATATCCAGCAGACTTTTCCTGAAGCAGGAAATTTCAAGGACAGTTCCACCTATATTGGCATTTGTCAGTCACTTTTCTGTGTCCTGTAGAATATCTGGCAGACTCTTTCATTAAGCAGGAACTTGAAGGACTATCTCACCTTTAGGCAAGTTCAGTAGTCATTTCTCTGTGGGTGCTGCATGTTCAGTTCATACAGCATAGCATCAAGCAGTCCAGGCAAGAACATAAGGAGCATCTTCTGTGCCCATCATTCTCCTGCTAACAGGAGAATGTGTGTCTTGTGCCATGAAAAGATCCTAAGTTTTTTAAACATTTAAAATGCCATAGTCCGTATTCTTTTTTTTTTTTTTTTGGTTTTTTGAGACAGGGTTTCTCTGTGGTTTTGGAGCCTGCGCTGGAACTAGCTCTTATAGACCAGGCTGGTCTCGAACTCACAAAGATCCACCTACCTCTGCCTCCCATAGTCCATATTCTTTGAAAGATCTGAAGAATATCCATCTGAAATACATCTGTGTACATCTAGAAAACCTAACTAGCATGACTACAAGCTTGACTATTATATATGACTCTATTAACCTATATTTCTTAATTATGCATTATATTTCTAAATGAGCTGCACAAACATAATACCTTAATCAAGAACAGAAATAAACATATAACAAAATTGATCTTAAATTTGTATCATTAAACCAAGATTTATAGCAATGCAAAGTATCCATGTCTATAGCATATCCTTTTTAAATTTTAATTATAAATGTTAAAAAGAAACATTTATAAACAATATTTGGGAATTTGGGCATAGTTCTCTACAAACTACTTCCTGCATTTTATTGGGTGAAGTAAATTTTTGGGGTGTTCCTTGTGATCTTTCAGGTGGTCTTGGTCCATCAAACCACATTAGTCTGGAATTAATTCACAGGTTCTCATCCTTTGTGGAAACAAAAGAAAAGCCTCTTCCAAAGTAACATATCCTGAGACTCAAATTTTGGAATCAAGAAACTTTTAAAACATATATGTTGGTTTAGCTTAGCAATCCCCAGAATTAATGTCTCTTGCAGTCAAAAAATTCAAAGAAAACACAATAATATGCATAATTCAGACTCTTTGTGTACATTCCATCCTTTTTTTTTTTTTTTTGAGACAGGGTTTCTCTGTAGCTTTGGAGCCTGTCCTGGAATTAGCTCTTGTAGACCAGGCTGGTCTCAGACTCACAGAGATCCACCTGCCTCTGCCTCCCGAGTGCTGGGATTAAAGGTGTGCGCCACCACTGCCTGGTGTACATTCCATCTTTACGTGGCTTATTTTATTACTTTTTTCTACAAGTTTAATTTTTTTTTATTTTGTTAATCTATAACTGTCTTTACTCTTCCCTCTCCCAAGCCTACATACATTCATCTAACACTGTGACCCATTTAGACGTCTTTTTCATCTGGATTTGTCTTTACTGCATATTTGTAATCCTTTTCTGACCAGGAGTGCTTTTTAAAATGCTAAGCTCTTCTTAAAAACAAATGGTGGCATTGGTAGAGCAAATATGGACCTGCCTGCTTGCTTCGCCCAGTCCAACGTGGTGGAAGTCCGTTCACTGCCTCTGAGATTGGTGGTAGCCGTCCTCACCACCTCAACTCTGGTAACAAGTTGGCCTATGCAGCCACCAAATCACTTGCAGGACACTGCTCACAAACCCCATTTAAATGCTCATCCTCCTGAAAGAGCCAGAATTTGTGCTGGCATCAAGGCCCAGAAAGCTGCTGTTTCAAAACTGTGTGGCTTTTTTCTTTTTGCTACCGCTGAATCATAAAAACCTCTCTTAAAAGATCCACAGGATTAAGCTGTGCTCAACTTATTTTATTTTTTTGCCTAAAATTCCTTCCCAAACTCCCTCAGGTTTTAAGTGGATTTTAGTCAACCACTTAAAACCTGAGTGTGCCCAAACCCCCAGACAGCAGGAAGTAAATTTAAGAATAACTTGCCACATTCCCAAAAGGTGGGGTGGGTAGGTTTTAGTCTTTTCATTGGCTTATGAATATTTGTCATTGTTTAGGGGAGTTGTTACTGGTAATGGCTAGGAAACAATGATCAAAGGAGGTTAGATTCTGAGTTCTTATCTTGAAAAAATACATGGGGATATAGATATGATAGGATATAATGGCTGATTATTGAGTCTACTCTGAAAAGAAAAGGAGGGATATAGAAATATGGGCTGGAGAGATGGCTCAGAGGTTAAGAGAACTGACTACTGTTCTGGAGGTCCTGAGTTCAATTCCCAGCAACCATATGATGGCTCACACCCATTGTAATGTGATCTGAGTTCTGGTCCTCAGAACACCATATACATAATAAATAAAAAAAAAACCAAAAAAAGAGAAATAGGATAAAAAGGTGGATTATTGAATGCAATTTTAAATAAAAAGTATTTCACATTGATATGGATCTTTGTATGTTTTTATAAATTTGAGATTAACTTTTTAGACTATACTCTATTTAATTTCTAATATTATTCAAGTTCCTCTACCTGTATATCTCATTTAACAGTGTTCTTATTACCATGTATTTAGGATATAAAGAAATGCAAGTTAGTAATTAGTCATTACAATCAAACTTGTAGTCATATTAGGTATATTTTCAAGGTCAGACAGGTCATCTTCAAATACTTCAGAGACTACATAATAGGGCATATAAGATGTTTTAATAACAGGTCCTTTTCTTTTTTTTATGACAATGAGCTGCTCCTGGCAGTACCAATCTGTTTCAGAGA
Source organism: Dicrostonyx torquatus (assembly GCA_028555095.1). Classification (NCBI taxonomy): domain Eukaryota; kingdom Metazoa; phylum Chordata; class Mammalia; order Rodentia; family Cricetidae; genus Dicrostonyx; species Dicrostonyx torquatus. The sequence continues at coordinate 14,229,744 of JAQHUG010000003.1, read as the reverse complement.
AGATGATGGGCATTGAAGAAACTCTATGGAGTTTACTTTCTGTGTGGCAGAAGTAAGCCACTGGGCAAGAAAGTGCCCTTACCTTGACTGCTTACAGTGTGCTGTCCAATTGGACAAGCAGGACACACAAGAAAGGACTGCCAAACTTTGCCAAGACAAGGTAGGATAGCCCTTCAGAATAGCCTGCTTCATAGAAAGAACTATCAGATATGCTAGGCCTGTATACCGAAGGTGGATGCCCCAACGTTGCAGAGGAACTTGGGTGAATGTCCAGGCAGCCAGCTGTTTTTTTTGTCATTTCTCACATTTTTTTGGTAGTTGCTTGCTTGCATTTCCTGCTCACTCAGGTAATATTTCCTTCTTGGGTCTCTGATGGAGTTGAAGACTTTATAGTTATAGTTGTCTTCCTTACCAGATGCAGAAAAGAAATTCACTACAGAGGTGTAACGTGTATAAGGTTAAGAGACATTAAAAGTTAGTTTTGGTAATGCAAGTTAGTGTAGAAAGTGAATTAGGTACAACCTTTTGAACTCAACAAGATAGCCTAGATATGGAGTATTTTCTCTGAATTTGTCAATTGTTAGTAGACTAGACATTGTTGATGTATTTATTGCTTGTATATATTATATAGTTATTGTACTTATTGTATGTTTTTATTAGTTATAACCTTTTTCATTTTAGACAAGAAGGGGAAATATGCTGATATTTTGTTTGTACTCTACATAAAGCTTGTCTAAAAATCATGGAGGAGCTAGCCACTAGTTAATCAGAGCAGTCTGGGTGCCTATATAGATAGACAGGAAATGATATGGCAGTTCTTGACTGAGTGATCCTGTTGCTTTGTTTCTTTGATATGGGTAGCAAGCATCATGGTGTGGATGAATGAGCAAAACTACTAGTAAGAAACAAGAAAGAGAAGATAGAAGATGGTGGGATCCTACAGTCTTCAGGCATAACCTCAGTAACCTAAGGGTCTCCCACAGGTTCCTACTAGCTAAAAGTCTCAGCATAACATCCTGGGCACAACTCTTTTGAGTAACATTCAGCATTGGAGCTGTAGCTTCTCCAGCATAAGAGTAGCACCTTTCTGATGGCTACCTAATGGCTGCCATTTTAGGCGTGTTTCCATCCTGGCTGGTGTAAACACTATTTATAACACTCTGGCAAGTGTTCTGCCTCCTCCTTTGTGTAATGGTTTTTCCTCAGTCAGGTTTTTATGTGCATGCACCATTAATACTCAGCCAAAGCTTGAGGACTCCTTTGTAGATCTGCAGTTACTTTGTTCTTTCTGTCTCTTTTTCCCCCCACGCCCATACTTAATTCTTGTCACTACTACAACCCTTCAAACTCTTGGATTTTAAACTTAGTGAAACCACTGGGCTAAGTTCAGGTTCCTTCTCTCTTGTTGAGCCCTGAAAACTCTCTAACCAATTACGTTGAGTTTTAGACTCCTTTCATCTTTCATTTCTGAGGAAGCACTGCCTTGTGCTGACTTTCAGCTTTTTCGATGTGTAAGTTTGGTTCCTGTTAGTCTTTCATGGTTCACAACAGAAGTCCCTGTCTCATCATCTTGATGTCTTGTTTTCACCTCTTTGCATACCTTTAATCCCAGCCCTGGGTAGGCAGAGGTATGCATGAAGCCACCACAATCTTCATAGTGAGTTCTAGGTTAGGCTTGCCAGGGCCACATAGCAAGATCTTAATTTTCAAAAATTAATTCAGAGCTTCTCTTCAGAGCTCCTTCTTCTCTTTCATCATTATCATCCTCTCTATTTTTTTGCGACAGGGGTTCTCTGTGTAGCCCTGGCTTTCCTGAAACTACCACTGTAGACCAGTTTATTCTCAAACTTATAGGTTGCTGGGATTAAAGTTGTGTGCCACCACCGCCTTGCTTCTTCTTTAAAAAATTTGTAAACTGCCAGGCAGTGGTGGCGCACGCCTTTAATCCCAGCACTTGGGAGGCAGAGGCAGGCGGATCTCTGCGAGTTTGAGGCCAGCCTGGTCTACAAGAGCTCGTTCCAGGAAGGGCTGTAAAGCTACAGAGAAACCCTGTCTCGAACCCCCCCCCCCAAATTCTTTTGTAAACTTACTTTTGTGTATGAATATTTAGGCTGCATATATGTATGTGAATCATGTTCATGCCTGGTACCTGTGGAGGTCTGAAGAGGGCATTGAATCACCTGGAATTAGAGTTAGGGATGTGAGCTATCTTGTGGGTGGTGGTAACTGAGCCCAAGGTCCCCTTTAAGAGCAACAGGTGTTCTTAACCACTGAACCATCTTTGCAGCCCCAGCTTGTAAGTTACATCATTTCCACTCTAGTTGGTTCTAATGGTGTACTTCTTAGACAAACCTGAAGTCACGCTTCTTTTTGCATATTCCATATGCCTGGTATCAAGAATTCTGCTATTTCCACCATGGAAATGCTAATGATCTTCAAGTCATTACAAGATTCAACCTAGTTGCTGGTGGTGGTAGCGCATGCCTTTGATCTCAGCACTTGGGAGGTAGAGTGAATGCATCTCTGAGTTCAGGGCTAGCCTGGTACACAAGAGCTAGTAACTCAGAGAAACCCTGCCTTGAAACCCTGTATGGTTAATTTAGGTCAATAGTGGCTAGCTCCACCCTCTGAATCCAAGCAAGCTTTATTTGTCAAAACACAGTCAAAAATTGCACAACATATGTAGTAGTGATTGGAGAGATCTCGGCAGTAAGAACTCTGGTTGGTCCTGTAGTTCCCAGCACCCACATGTTATTTCATAACTGTAAGTTCAGCTCAAAGAGAGCCAGTTAGTATTCTTTCTTTTCTGGCCTCTGGCACCTACACACATTATTCATACATGAATAAAGACACACACATAATTTTTATTTTGGTATTTTGAGACAAGGTGTCTCTGTAGCTTTGGAACATATCCTGGAACTTGTTCTGTAGACTAGGCTAGCCTAGAACTCACAGAGATCCACCTGCCTCTGCCTCCCAAGTGCAGGGATTAAAGGTGTGTGCCACCACAGCTGGCAATACATTTTGTTTAAAGAAAGAGAAATAAAGTTATAGGCGAATAATAGCAGTAGAAAAAGTACCAACCCACATTGCTAGACAAGAATTATGGGTTAATTTACATTGTAAGAGCTTGTTGTTAATAAGCTTGAGATTAATAGGCCCAACATTTATAATTAATATAAGCTATGTGTTTCTTTGGGACTGAGTGACTGCTGGACTGGGTGGGACAGAAACTACCATCTACACCTATGTGCCATGTCTGTATCCTTTCTGTACAGAGACAGTCCTTTGTCCCTCTGGAACAAATATCCCTACCCCCTTTCTATGGCTCCATTCCCCTTTTCCCTCTTTCACCATCTCCTGTCTTTCTTCCTCTGAAGTAAATAAAACCCCATTATTTTGAGAACTTGTTCTTGGGGTTCCTGAGCGACACTTTCCTTTCATAAATTCCTTTCATGAACTCTGTAGTTGGGGAAGGGAGAAAGCTCAGCTGACCCTGAGTTTTAGTTATTATGTTTCAGGTAACTTTATGATATTATTGGTAGCAGGTGTGTGGGACAGGACAAAATAATGTAGGATAATCTGCATAAGTGAATGTAAGTAACATCACTTCTGGGGCTGGAGAAGTGGCTCAGAGGTTAAAAGCACTGACTGCTCTCCCAGAGTCCTGAGTTCAGTTCCCAGCAACCACAATGGGGAGTCACAACCATCTATAATGAGATATGGTGCCCTCTTCTGGCCTGCAAGCATACATGCAGAACACTGTGTACTTATTAATAAGTAAGGTTTTTTTTTTTTTAAAGAGGAAACATCACTTCCTTTTAGTCATATATGATGGTTCTTGGTAGGTTGTTAGTAGTAGTAACCTTTAGGCTCATAGATGTTAGATGGTTAAAATGTTAAAGGATCTAAACATTTTTACATGATTATCATTAATTTGCTAAGCATACTAATTTCAATTCCAGGAGTTCAAGTAGGTCTGTGGCAGGGTTAGGAATCTATATTGAAGTTACTACCCCAGATGATTTTTGATATAAATTGTCAAACAATATGTGGAAAAATGGTTTCAGGAGTATAATTTAGGGAATTTGCAGATTTCATGCAGTTTATGCACCTCAGGTTAAGCATCTGTGATAAGTCGGGCAATGGTGGCACACATCTTTAATCCAAGCACTTGGTAGGCAGAGGCAGGTGGATGTCTGTATGTTTGAGACCAGAGCAAATGCAAGTTCCAGGACCACACAGAAAGACCCTGTCTCAAATAAAAAAGAACCTGTGATAAGGGTGTTGAAGAGGTGTGGGTTTATTCTCTAAATTTACACTTTTAACAAGTTCTAGTAATAAACTTATCCTAAAACATCCTGACTAAGCTCCCAAGGGACAATACCAAATGCAAATTAAGAAAGTACAGTGTGCTGGATTTTTCCCATCCAAGTTTTACATAGGCTTTGAGCCTTTGGGTAACTCTAAGTCAAGATTCACTTAGAGGACAAGAGAAACAAAATGTAACTCAGAAACAAAAGGTGGATTAAGGCTAGGTGCTAGTACTCTGGAGCCAGACTAGGTGTAGCTCAATGGGAATTCAACCTTCAAAGGGTTAAGGATATAACACTTGGCTAGCATTTGTAAAGTCCCTAGGTTCAAGCCTCAGTACTTCAAAAATGAAATTCAAATAATTAGTATGGGTTTTAAGATGGATCAACAAGTAAAGCGTTTGTTGCCAAGCCTAATAACTTGACTTCAATCCTCTGTGACCCACATAGTGGAAGGAATGAACCTGTTTTCAAAAGTTGTCCTTTGACTTCCAAACGCATGCCATGCCACCCATGAACCCACATAATATAAATAAGTGTAATTTTTCCCCATGAGACATAATTTTCCTGTATAGTTTTGGAGCCTGTCCTGGAACTCGCTCTATAGACCAAGCTGGCCTAGAACTCACAGAAATCGCCTTCCTTTGCCTCCCAAGTGCTGGGATTAAAGGCATGCACCACCATTGCCCAGCAAATAAGTTTAATTTTAAAAGTTAAAAGTTCGCAGGCAGTTCCCAGCACTTGGGAGGCAGAGAAAGGCAGGTGGATCTCTGAAGGTGGAGTAATGGTGCATGTGGAATATATGCATCTATGTGTGCAGCTGCAGAGGGCAGAGGAGGATGTTGAATGTTCTACCCTATTTATGCTTTACTCCCTTGAGGGTTAAGGTATCTCACTGAACCTGGAGCTTGGCTAGTGACAGCAAGCCCCAGTGATCTTCCTTTCTCTACTCATAGTCCTGGGATTATTGGTAAGATTATGGCCATGTTGTCTTTTTTATGTGGGTGCTGGGAATTTGAACTCAGAACTTTATGCTTGTACCCTGTTATGCATGCCCAGGTTGCGGGGACCCCCCCCCAAAAGACCACAGAGATTAAATCCCATATGTAAAAACAAAGAGCCTTTATTCAAGTTGGAACTTGGACTCTCCGTGTGTCCAACACATTGACACATCAGAGTGTCTCAAGCTCAGTTGGGGTATGGGCTGTTGCTTGTCAAGTTTTTTTTTTATTATTATTATACATACAGTGTTCTATCTGCATGTATGCCTACATGTCAGAAGAGGGCACAAGATGTGATGTGTGTGAGCCACCATGTGGTTGCTGGGAATTGAACTCAGGACCTCTGGAAGAACAGCCAGTGGTCTTAACCTCTGAGCCATTTCTCCAGCCCTGTGGTATGTTTTTTAATCATAGAGGTTGGGATGAGAGGATTTCTAAGGCTCAGGACCCCTAGTTGAGTGATATTTGTCTATGGGTGTCTTGGTGAAAGAGGATTTGTGTGTGTTGGGCTAAGGGACATCAGGTGATACTTACTACAATGACTGGAAAGTTAGGAATTTCCTTTGGAATGTTAGCTACTTTCCCCTTTCATGGTCCTTTCCTGGTGGTCTCAGTTTGTGGTCTTTTTTTTAAAAAAATATTTATATTTATATGTGCATTGGTGTTTTGCCATAAGTGTTGGGTCCTAGGATTACAGACAGTTGTGAGCTGCCATATGGGTGCTGGGAATTGAACCCAGGTCCTGGAAGAACAGTCAGTGCTCTTAACCACTGAGCCATCTCTCCAGCCCCAGTTTGTGGTCTTTATTGGAACCCTGAACCAGGTAATCTGAAACTCAGACCTATTGAGCTTGTCATGGCTGTGCTTTCCATACCCCAAGCATGATAGCTGTACTTTGGTCTTGTTTTGTCATTTTGAACAGTGTCTCTATGTAGCCATAAATGCCCTGGAACCCAGTATGTAGGTTCTGCCTTTCGAGTGTTGGGATTAGTGGCAGGTGCCAAAACACCTTGCCTTGCCTTTTTTCATTAAAAAAATATGCCAACATGCATAAATTTTTTATGTGCATGTGTAATGGATTAAGTAAAATGCTGCAGATCCCTGAGTGGGTGGCTGCAGCGGGCAGTGGGCCATGAGACTATACTGCAGATGCATGCTGCCTAGCTGGTCATCAGCTTCTGCAGCTGGGATCTGTGCTTGCTGTTGGCTCCCTGCGCTTGTCCATGGGGCCTTAAGAAAAGGTGGCCCTATTGCTTTGGTGGTAGACTTTACACAGGAAATTAAGACAGACTGACGATGCCCGTATGCATGTAAACTATGACACAGAGCAGAATCCTATTAGACTGGTTAAGTAAAATGCTGCGGATCCCCGAGTGGCTGCAGTGGGCAGTGGGCCATCAAACTGCACCCCAGGTCCCCAAAGTGTTGGGTCCTGAGAGCAGCCAGTCCCAGGCAGGGATGGCGCAGTTCCCAGAGTGACTGCAGCAGGTCAAGAGTCCCAGTGGTGCGGGGGTCAGCCAGTTACACGATGAGAGACAGATGAGACCACGCGGCAGGTATCAGAAGGCAGGGAGCCACGTGGTGGCCGAGAGACAGAAACATGGATAGGCATACCATGCAGAGTGAGGTTGGATATTTATTTAGTGGATTATGAAAGGGAAGAGGAGAAGGGGGAAGAACAGAGAGAGACAGAGAGGGGGCAAGGGAAGGAGTGGGAAGAAGGGAGACAGAAGCTGCCTCTTTGGGGGGGGCACTCAGAGACATGGTTAGGCACCATGCAGAGTGAGGTTGGTAATTTATTTAGTGGATTATGGAAGGGAAGAGAAGAAGTGGGAGAACAAAGAGGCTGAGAGAGAGACAGAGAGAGACAGACAGACAGACAGAGACATACGGGGTGGGTGGGGTGTGGGGGGAGAAGTAAGGACTCTTGGTTTGGTCTAGACCCTCTGCATGTAGGTGACAGTCTTGGTCTGTTTGTGGGGCTCTAGCAGTGGGGTCAGGACCTGTTTCTGGTACATGAGCTGGCCTTTTGGAACCTATTCCTCATGTTGGGATGCCTTGCAGCCTTGATGCAGGGGGAGCATCTTGGTTCTCCCTTAATTTGATGAGCCATGTTTTATTGACTCCAGTGGGAGGCCTGCCTCCTTTTCTGGTTTGGAAAGCTATGTTAAATTTGATCTCTGTTTTTCTTGGTATCTCAAAATAAAAAAAATGTGAGATTTTTTTTAAAAAATCATTTTAAAATTAAACTATCTTTTATCTCTTATTTTTAAGAATAAAGGTTCTCTCCAGTTTGAAGACAAGTGGGATTTCATGCGTCCAATTGTTTTGAAGCTTTTACGCCAGGAATCTGTAACAAAACAGCAGTGGTTTGATCTGTTTTCGTAAGTAATTCAGTAATTCTATTTGTTAACAGAGCAAGTTTTGGTGTCATTGTATACTCAGATGCATAGTGAGTTGAAGTGATCTGCTCACCTGTGTACCCCTACTGGTTGTGTTGGAGAATGCTAGTAGATATTGCTAGTACAGTTCCCTGATCTGATAGGTGAACTCGGAAGCCTGATCTTACAGGGAAAGGCATGTAGTTGGGAGATTAAGCACAAATTTCCAAGACTCCTTTTCCAGGGAATTCACATGAGACATTAAAATTTTATGTGTATGAGTCTTTTGCTGCATGTATATGTACCATAAGTTTGCTTGGTGCTGCTGGAGGTCACGAGAGTATTGGATCCCTTGGAAATGGAGTTAGTGAGCCATCATGGGTGCCTCCGGTCCTCTGCTAGAGTATCAAGTGCTCTTTACTGTTGAGCCATCTCTCCAGTCCTGGGACATTTAATTTCTTCAGCAGCAAGACTGGCAGTCATTCAAATTCTGGACTCCTAGGAAGAATAAGCTTTCAGTATAAATCATCATGTTCATATCAACAGTTTAGGTACACTGAACCAGTATTATCATTTTGGGAAGCTTTATTTAAGTGTTCTCAGCTAGATACCAGTTAAAGATCAACCTTACAATCAGATATTTCAAAGGAATTCAATCTCAGATCTCCTTTGTTACTGCTCAGCCCTTGGCCAGATGTCTTTTTTGTTTTGTTTTGTTTTTTTTTTTGTTTTTCGAGACAGGGTTTCTCTGTGGCTTTGGAGCCGGCGCTGGGACTAGCTCTTGTAGACCAGGCTGGTCTCGAACTCACAAAGATCCGCCTGCCTCTGCCTCACAAGTGCTGGGATTAAAGGCGTGTGCCACCACCGCCCGGCGCCAGATGTCTTTAGGGTACAGTTTTTGAGTAGCAGTCCTAATGAAGCAGTGCAGCAAGTTAAAGCAACCCCATCAATCATAAAGTTTACCTTTTGGTTTCCTTTTTTTGGGAGTTGAGGAAATTTGAGACAGGGCTTTTTTTGTAGCTTTGGAGCCTGTCCTGGAACTCTCTTTGTAGACTAGGCTGGCCTCAAATTTTCAGAGATCCACCTTCTTTTGCTTCCTGAGTGCTAGGATTAAAGGCTTGCACCACCACTGCCCGGCTCTCCTTCAGTTTCTATGTGAACTTTTTAAATTTATTTACTTTAATTTGTATGAGTGTTTTGCCTGTATATATGCAAGTGCATTGTATACATGCCTGGTACCTGCAGAAGCCAGTAGAGTATGTCAGATCCCCTTGTACTGTAAGCCTCCATGTGGGTGATGAGAACTGAAACCAAGTCCTCAGAGAGTAACAAGTATTTCTAACTACTGGACCATTTCTCCAGTGTTTCCACCCTCATACTTTTAAAAACTAACTTTTGGTCTACCAGGTATACCTCAGTGGTACTTGCTTAACAAGAAAAAGATCTTGGTCTAATCCCAGTACTGGCCTGGAAAGGTAGGAGCAGGAACATAGCCAAGGCCTAAAGCATTAATTCAGGCACAGAGCCTAATTAAGTTGAAGGAAATCTGAAAGGACTACCAGGGCTAAGGTAGTGTCTTTGATCAGGGCATGTACACGAGCATATTTAGTTCCAGAGGATACATTTTCCCACTCACTGTAAACAAAAAATTTTTTAAAAAAATTGTTAGGCTATAGCAAGCAAAGCCTACATTAGTCAGTAGTACAAGTGAATGATTCTGCCAGTGTTGTGGAACCATCATCCACTTTGGAATTTCCAGTTCAGCCAGCAAATTAATCTCAGGCTATGACATCAGGTTCCTGTGTTAGTCCTTGTGTTGCTTACCTGTCACACCACTAAGCTGAGCAAAATCTACAAGTGTTCCATATGGCAAGTGCAGAAAGAAATGGCGGTTATCCCAGCTGTCTCATAGTTAGTTCCAGTAGGTACTGTGTGTGCTTGCAGTCTGGATAGAAAGCACAATCCACAATAGTTTAGAAAATCAGCTCTGGGGCTGGAGAGATAGCTCAGTGGTTAAGAGCATTGCCAAAGGTCCTGAGTTCAATTCCCAGCAACCACATGGTGGCTCACAACCATCTGTAATGAGGTCTGGTGCCCTCTTCTGGCCTGCAGACATACATGTGGACAGAACGTTGTATACATAATAAATAAACAAATATTTAAAAAAAAAAAAAGAAAATCAGCTCTGACCATTTTCCTTTAA
>JAQHUG010000003.1:14177996-14212030 GCA_028555095.1 Dicrostonyx torquatus | reverse complement strand
GCCTGCTCTTCCAAAGGTCCTGAATTCAATTCCCGGCAACCACATGGTGGCTCACAGCCATCAGTAATGAGGTCTGGTGCCCTCAGACATACACAGACAGAATATTGTATACATAATAAATAAAGAACAAAGCGCAAAACCTATTTAAAAAAAAAAAAAAGAAAAAATGCATACAGTTTGAAAAAAATCCCATAGCTGTTTTTCCCTCTTGTTGCTGTGTTTTATTCAAATCTTTAGATTTCCCTTATATTATTTTGAAATAATACTTTTTTTTTATTTCATTTACCACTGTTTTAAATTCTACATCTAAACTTTAAATGTTCTTAATTTTTTTCCACACTGGAAATTAAACCTTGGGCCTAATACATGCTATGCCTTCACTCTGCTAATAAACTGTAACCCCAGCACTTTTTTCCCAATTTTATTTATTTGTGTGTGGACAAGTGCGTGTCATGTTCTTTCTCTCCTCTCTCTCTCCTACTGCCAGCCCCGCTGTGTATATGTGTAGGTTAGAAAATAACTGTAGGAGTCAGTTCTTCCCACAATGTGGGTCTCAGGGATTGAATTTAAGCCGTGAGGCTTGGCAGCGAGTGCCTTTACCTGTGAACCATCACATCAGTACTCTAGTTCCTACCCTTTAAGGGGTATCTCATGCTAAATTCAGATTTGAGGCTTTACATGATGTTTTCACTTATCATCCTATTAGGTAGCTTGTTTTTTATTCTGGGTATTGAATTTTGTATCCTGACTTTGGAAATCCTTTTTTTCCTGAAGATTCCATTAAAATGCCATTTGTTCTTAATAATGTTCCACATGACTATAAAATTTGTTAGTTTACTGCTTTGTGCAATAATCTTTGGAACTTTTCTAGTCTCTTACAACCATACCTTAGTATGTTACTCATTTGCTATAGTCAAAAATAATTAAAACAGCTTTATCTTTTATGTTTCAGTTAACCTTTGTTCTAATCCTGAGGACAAGCTTCAGATCTATAGGGATAATTTTGAGAAGGCATACTTGGACTCAACAGAGCGATTTTATAGAACACAGGCACCCTCGTATTTACAGCAAAATGGTGTGCAGAATTACATGAAATATGTAAGTCAGAATTTAGTGCATTTTATAGTTTTAGCTAGTTTCCTGATATTCTTAAAATGATTGCTATTTTGCTTCTGGACAGGCAGATGCTAAATTAAAAGAAGAAGAAAAAAGAGCACTCCGTTACTTAGAAACAAGACGAGAATGTAACTCTGTTGAAGCAGTAAGTATTCAACTCTGCTGCATCAGTAAGCAATTCATTTCCTTCTGGTGTAGCACAGGGGTGGCAAATGCAGACACTAATTGACATCTCCTCTTTTTGAGTGGTTTGCATTTGTGTATGTGCACTGTATATATGGTACCTGTGGAGGTCAGATGAGGATCATGGATCCCTGGAACTGATGCTGGGAATCAAGCCTTAAATCTCAGGAAGAGCAGACAGTGCTCATAGCTTCTCTTTGTTATGTCTTTAACTAGTATTGATAATTGGTTATAATGTTCTTCTCCCTTGAAAAATACATCTGCAGTGGTATCTTACTATGTGTAATGTATAGTATTTTAACTTTTTAAACATTTTATGTGTGTGTGTGTTGTTTTGTTTTTTGAGACAGGGTTTCCCTGTGTAACAGTCCTGGCTGGAACTAGCTCTTGTAGACCAGGCTGGCCTCGAACTTCCTCATGGCCTGGTGAGGTGGCTCAGTGGGTACAGTGCTTGCTATGCAAGTGGGTTGTGCTGTTATAGAACAACCAAGTCTAAAACTTTTTTTTTTTTTGCCAGCAAAAGGACTTATTAGTTGAAAATGAAAGTCTCCTGACCTGAGTTAGTTTTCCAAAATCCATGTAAAATGCCGGGTTCAGTGTGAATATCTGTAATTTCTCCACTCCTAAGGCAAAGATGGGAGACAGGCAGGAGAATGGCTGGGAAGCTTTAGGGCCAGCTAGTCTGGAGTAGAGTGCATGGACACAGAAACAAGGGAGACTAGAGAGACTATGCCTCCGCAAGGTAGAAGATCTGACTTCTAAATTGTCCTCTCATCTTCACATATATGATGACATTGACATACGTAGACACACACAGACACAACTCTGTCAAATACGCTATGATTCATAAATTATTAAATAAATACACCTTAACCTTCAGTATTTTAGTATGTTAAAGGCCCTGGTTAGTTGAGCATGGTGGTGCACGCCTTTAATCCCAGCTGGGAGGCAGAGGTAGGTGGATCTCCTGTGAGTTTGAGGCCACCCTGGTCTACAGAGTGAGTTTCAGGACAGGCAGGGATACACCGAGAAACCCTGTCTCAAAAGAAAAGATGTTGGGTTTGATCCCTATCAGCCAAAATCCCCACACCATACCTGGATGTACTGTTTTAGGACATTTTAAGAAGTCATAGCCTTTAATCGTGTCTACATTTTACATACCAATCCCAGTTCCCACTCCCTCCCCTCCTCCCATTCCTTCCACTTTCTCCCCCAACTAGCCAGCCGCACATCCACTCCTCAGAGAGGCTAAGGCACATTGCTTTGGGAAGGTCCAAGCCCCTCCCTACTATATCTAGGCTGAGCAAGCTATCCATCCAAAGAGAATGGGTTCCTAACAAACCAGTACAAGCACTAGGGATTAATCCTAGTGCCACTGCCAGTGACCCTGCAGTCTGTCCCAGCCATTCAACTGTCACCCACATTCAGAGGGTTTACTTTGGACCCATGCTTGTTCCTTTCCTCTCTGGCTGGAGTTGGTGAGTTCCCATTAGTTCATGTAAACTGTTTCAGTGGGTGTCCCTGTCATAGTCTTGACCTCTTCAGGCAAAATAGTCTTACACATTAAATAAATCACTGATGCTTTACCTCTTCATTTAGAACCATTTATTTAATCCCAGCACTTGGAAGTCAGAGGCAGGTGGATCTCTGTATCACATCAGCCTGGTCTACACAGTAAGTTCCAGGACAGCTAAGGCTGCATATACCTATGTCCAAAAAAATTCCTATTTATTCAAAGCCCTGAAGAATCTGGCCTTTGCCTATATTTTATACTTAATATTTTTCAAAATAGCTGGGCAGAGTGGCAAACACTTGAACCATGGTTCAAGGACAACCTTGGAATATATGGATAGATCTGATTAGTAATTAGTAATATTCAGCAAGTGTCACTGTGGTCCAGTAAGGAATGTTTGTTCTTGTTGTAATTTGTCTTGCTTATTTTTTTTCTTGGATTCATGTTAGTAATATATATATATATATATACACACACACACTTATGTATATATGTGTGTGCATATATATATTTACACTACACACATGTATATATCTACATTTTTATATATCCACATAAATCTATATATGTGTATGCATGTGTGTGTGTGTATACATACACACACACACACACATATAAAGGCTGGAGGACTTCTGAGTGTTCTTCCAGAGGAACCAAGTTCAACTCCCAGTACTCATATGTCAGCTTACTATACCTTCAGTTCCAGAGGATCTGATGCTTTTTTCTGAACTACATGTGTACCAGGCATGGGAGTGGTGCACAGATGTATATGCAAATAAAACACCTATGTATATAAAGGTATATAAACGGTACTTGTTAGGAAAATTTGAATGTTTCAGACTAGAAACTGCTTCAACAACCTGATTCCTTTCATTGAGATAGGTACAAAATTCTGTGCAGTTTTTTTTTTAAACCTGACCTCTAATCCAATGTTTTTAAAATATATATTTATATACATAAGTACTTTAGTATATATGTTTATGCATATGTATGTGTTTATAGTTTATTTGTATCATATTTGTAATAAAAGTTACAAGGTGTGATATTTTCTGTGGTTGTTTTCTTTTATTTATCATGTGCTATTCTAAGACTTTCTTGGTTTTGGAGATGAGATCTTACTACTTTTCACTGACTGGCCTGAACTCACAGAGATCACCTGCCTCAGCTTCCCAACTGCTGGGATTTAAGATGTTTGCCATCATACCTGGATGTACTGTTTTAGGACATTTTACAAAGTCGTAGCCTTTAAGCCTGTCTACATTTTGAAACATAAGTTATATTTTTAGAACCTGAAAATTCTGGATTGTCAGTAACAACATGTTTATGTACAAATTTTTAAATAGAAAATATTAAGTAGCTGGGGGTTAAACTTATTTAAATTGAACTGTTTGTGAAATTAGAGATTTTGTTTCTCTTTTAGTTCTATATGATTAAACTTACCTGGTTTTAATCGGATGTCATTGGGATAGGTAAGTGTTGAGTGTGGATCTGTAGAGAGATGGTTCAGCAGTTAAGAGCACTGATTCTTGCAGTTCAGTCCCCAGTGACATCTTGGGTGGCTCATAAACATCTGTAATTCCAGTTCCAGGGGACTCAGTGCCCTCTTCTGGCCTCAACTAGCACCAACCATGAATGCAGTGTATGTACATACATGCAGGAAAAACAATCATACATGTAGCATAAAATGAATTAATCTTTTAAGAGGAGGATGTTGAGTGAGCATACTCAGGTTCTATGGTATAGTGACACATCACTCAGCAGTTAGGGCAGAGCTTCCCGCCATGTGGGTAAGATGTTGTTAACCATGTGTGTGTTATTTTTGAATGCTAGAAATGAAATAGACAGTCCTTGGTGTAGGCAAGAGGCTTAACACAGAAGCTTTTAATTAGAAAATCTGTAAGAAGTAGAAAGAATGGTTTGTGTTTTATTTGTTGAAATAGTCTCTGCTCCCTTGCCTCAGCTGTCTGGAATTCAAGGTCCTCCTACTTAAGCCTCTCTGTGCTTGGGCCACAGTAAATTCCTTTGACCTAATTCATATTCAGTGGTTATCAATATTATGTCAATTCTAAGGGGAATTTTGGACAGAATAATTTTTAAGATACACATAATAATTTCTTTCCTGCTTAATACAGGTAATGATCTGTTTAAGTTTTTCAAAAGAGATATATTAGCCTTAGTGTATTTTGTTTCTATGCTTGTAATTTTGATTTGATTGTGACAGGGTCTCTGTAGCTGAGGGTAGGCTAGAACTCATCTTGAGTGCTAGAATCACACATCACATCTTACTTTATTTGATTCTTACATGACTAAATTTTTTCTTGACAGTGAGAAAGCAGGGATGGTGTAAATTGTCTGCCCCGTAAGGAGATTTTCCTGATGGCCTTCTATAAACCATGACCTTTGTCTTTTCCCTGATTTTTTTCAACAGCTTCTTTCACCAACCTTTCTGCCACCCTCCATTTCCTGCTGAATGCCATTGCATTGATCTTTAGTGGTCACTTGAAAGGAAGAGGCTCTGTTTAAAATTTCTCTGGTTTTTCCTTCCTAGTTAGTCTAAAAACCACAAACTGTAGATTTTCTTTCTGTCTTCACCTCATTTTTCTACTTCCTCTCTTTACTGTGTCTACTTTATTATCCCTAGAAGGTATAGTATATTTTATGACTACTTATTTTTCAAAATCCAGTTAGCCCAGGGCTAGATATGGTTGTACACACTTGTTTTTGATCCTAGCACTTAAGGGCATGTGGATCTTCGTGAGTTCCAGGCCAGCCAGATTTGCACAATCAGACCCTGTCTCAAAAGTAAATAACAAAGGGTTGGGCATGTATAGCTCCGTGGTAGAACACTTGCCTAACATGAAAAGCCTTGGATTTTATTTCCAGCACCAGGGATAAGGGTGTCGGGTATGGGTGTTTTGTCTGTTTGCTTTTGTGTGTACCATGAGATCCCAGAAGAAGGTATCAGATACTCTGGGATTAGAGTCACAGACTTTTGTAGCCCCTGTGTGGGTTCTGGGATTTGAACTCAGGACCTCAGCAACAGTCACAAGTATCTTTTTAAATGTTGAGCCATTTCTCCCAGCCCAGGGGGAAAATATAATTCAGAAGTCATCTTAGCAGATGACTACTTTAACTCCTCCTCTACCTGTTAGTTACCTCTTCCAGGATAGGCACCAGCTGTGTCTTGTCCTAGTGTTCAGGCAGTACACAGTGGTTTGTAGAATGTATTATTAGTTTTTCAATTATATGGAGTATTATGATTCTAATAGATTTCACCAGCTAGTAGGCGTTAGGCAAAGTTCACCCTTTTTTGAATTTTTGTATATTTTTTAGTTTTATTTATTTATTTCTATTGAATTATATTTTAAAGAGAACCTCAGTTCTGTAGTTTTACTTTGGTAAAGTAGTGTGATTTATTTATTCATCCATACGTTAAGAGTAAACCTGCATCAAGGTGGGTAAAATATACTTTCTGTGTACTTTCTTTTTCTTACTGTTGAACCAGTATGGTTGGACTTGTAATCATTCTGTAAATGTTATTATTAACTGCTAATTTTTTTTTTTGCTATTTTTCAGCTCATGGAATGCTGTGTAAATGCGCTGGTGACCTCATTTAAAGAGACTATTTTAGCAGAATGCCAAGGCATGATCAAACGAAATGAAACTGAAAGTAGGTAAAATCTCATGTCCAGACATAACCTCTTAAGAGAGTATCTTAAAGGGCTAGAGAGATAGCTCAGCGGTTAAGAGCGTTGCCTGCTCTTCCAAAGGTCCTGAGTTCAATTCCCAGCAACCACATGGTGGCTCACAACCATCTGTAATAAGGTCTGGTGCCCTCTTCTGGCCTGCAGGCATACACGCATAAAGAATACTGTACACGTAATAAATAAATAAATGTGGTTTTTTTTTTTTTTTTTGGTTTTTTGAGACAGGGTTTCTCTGTTGCTTTGGAGCCTGCCCTGGAACTAGCTCTTGTAGACCAAGCTGGGCTTGAACTCACAAAGATCCGCCTGCCTCTGCCTCCCGAGTGTAAATAAATAAATCTTAAAGTTATTAGTTTAAAAAAATTCTGATCTCTAGCCTCTACCTCTCAAGTGTTGGTTAAAAAAAAAAATTCTTAAGCTGGGCGGTGGTGGCGCACGCCTTTAATCCCAGCACTCGGGAGGCAGAGGCAGGCGGATCTTTGTGAATTCAAAACTGGGTTCCATGTGGCTAGGCAAGGACAGGACTGCCATGCAGTTGAGAATGACTTTGAGCTCTGGGTACCAAGTTTGTAGACATAGTGCCGACCTAAACAGTTACATCTGGTTCATCCTGAATTCTGTAAAACAGTTCATTTTGTGATCAGCACTGTAAAGTAAGGCTGTGTGAATGTCAGTTTAGTGCTTCATAAATTTTATAGATGCAGTTTTATGTTAACTCTAATACAAAATTATATAATTCTTGTTTTTAGTCCATTACACTTGCTTTATGAATAGTAGTCTTATGTGTAAATTTATGTTCTCTCTCTTCCTCAAAATATATAATTTTACTTTGTACCTCAGGCTACCCCAGAACTTGCTTTAGTCTAGAGTGTCCATAAAATATCAGTCCTGTCTGCCTCTATACCTAGCATCATTTTGGGTTTTTTTTTTTTTTTTTTTTTGTTTTTCGAGACAGGATTTCTCTGTGGCTTTGGAGCCTGTCCTGGAACTAGCTCTTGTAGACCAGGCTGATCTCGAACTCACAGAGATTCGCCTCCCTCTGCCTCCAGAGTGCTGGGATTAAAGGTGTGCTCCACCACTGCCCGGCGCATCATTTTGTTTTTGAAAAAAAATTTTTTTTTTCATTTTTTTTGGAGGTCTAGTCAAGTTGCCTTGGCTATAAAAGATCGCTTTTAATTAGATTCTTAAAAGAAAATTATTTTCTTTTAAACAGATTGTAGCCACAGGATACCTAATAGTATATTTCAAACTCCAAAGTAACATTTCTGCAGGATCTTGATACTGAAGCCATAGCACACATTGGGAAACATCGGTAGGCAGATTTCTGTGAGACTGAGGGGCAGCCTGCACTACATAGTAACATCCAGGGTTATCTAGTGACCCCAGCACAAAACAAAAGTCAAGAAATTTAATTTAATGTATAAAGTAATTATATGAATGTGTTGTGGTTTTTTCAGAGTTACATTTGATGTTTTCGTTGATGGACAAAGTTCCTAATGGAATAGACCCAATGTTGAAGGATTTGGAGGAGCACATCATTAGTGCTGGCCTAGCAGATATGGTGGCAGCTGCTGAAACCATCACGACTGTAAGTTCCTTTGATGGCAGGAGTCGTGTATATCCAACATCATGTCTAAAGTTGTGATTGAAACGTAAAACAGTAATTTGGAATATTTTTCAGTTTTACTTTTAAGAAAAGAAATCTTGGCCAGGCGGTGGTGGCGCACGCCTTTAATCCCAGCACTCGGGAGGCAGACGCAGGCGGATCTCTGTGAGTTCGAGACCAGCCTGGTCTACAAGAGCTAGTTCCAGGACAGGCTCCAAAGCCACAGAGAAACCCTGTCTCGAAAAACCAAAAAAAAAAAAAAAAGAAAAGAAAAGAAATCTTCCCAATTTTAAAGCCTTAGTCTTTTTTAGAATAGTACTTTGTTATTTCAAATATTTTCCCTTTTTAAAGCTGAAATGCAAAACTCTTTTCCCAGGACTCTGAGAAGTACGTGGAGCAATTGCTTACTCTGTTTAATAGATTCAGTAAACTTGTCAAAGAAGCTTTTCAAGATGATCCTCGTTTCCTTACTGCAAGAGATAAGGTAGTGTTTCTCTGAGGACATTGTATGTAAAAGTCCACTATTACTAAAGTTGTGAGCAGTGTCATCATGTTGCTAAGCTGAGAACTAAAAGTGTGGGCAGCTGCAGGTACGCTTGGGAGCTAGGATTCACCCAGTAAGCTACTCCCTCCTTAGTTTTTCATGAGCATTGCCCCTTTGTCTTGAAGGTTTTTAAGACCTTACCTGCTCTACACCACTGTTCTCCATCCCTCAGATTTATTTATTTTGAGGGGGAGTGAGGTTGTGCATGCCAAGCCACATGTGAGTAGAGAAGTCAACAGACAACTTCCCAGAGGGAGGGCATCAGGGTCAGCAGCTACCTTTACCTGTGGGCCCCTCTGTGGCACACAGTTATTGCTTCCATCCTCCATCCTTGGAGCTCCTGGAGTGGCTTTCAGAATTGTCATTGCTTTCCATGGGAGTATTCTCAGTGAAATGGGAGAACATATTATTTGTTAGGAATGGGTCTGAGGTTTTTCTCTAGAACTCTTAAAAGTAGAGGAGAGCCCCCACCACAGCACATATGTACTGTCTGTGCCTACCCCCACCCCAGTAGTGATAAAGTTTAATTTTTAAGAAGTACCAAGTCATTAGATGGATGTACTTTTGCATCATTCATCCAATTCCAGTGTGCACACACACAAAACCTGAGAAAACATCTGGTTCATGTTAATTTGTTTCTTTGTATATTTTAAATATTAAATGTCATTCTATTTCAAATTGGGTTTTTTTTTACAGGCATATAAAGCAGTTGTTAATGATGCTACCATATTTAAACTTGAATTACCTTTGAAGCAGAAAGGGTAAGCTTCTACACTCTTTTTAAAAAATAATTCTTTGGGAGACACATTACTGGGGTGCTGGGTGATCAAGGTGTCCCTGGTAAGTTTGGGCTTTTCTTAGGTTTGCTTTTAAGTTCTACTTGTTGGTATTATTATTGAGACAAGGTCTGTGACCCAGGATGCTCTCAAAACACCTGTGTAGCCAAGGAGGAGCTTAAAAGACTGCTAATCTTTCTGTCTCTTCTCTTGAGTGCTAGGATTACAGGTTCAGGGCACCTAGCCTGGTTTATTCTGTGCTGAGAATTGAACCAAGGGCTTTTTATATGCTAAATACTCTACCAACTGAGATACATCCTTTGACCTTAGATTTACAGCTGTTTGTGAGTCACTATGTGTGCGCTCACAATCAATCCTTTGGAAGAGCAGCCATTGCTCCTAACCACTGAATCATCTCTGAGCTCAATAACCTTTTTAATTTTTGAATTTGTTTGTTTCACTGTGTAACCCTGGTTGACCTGGAACTTACTATGTAGATCAGGCTGGCCTGGCTACAGGAAGCCTCATTCTTCTACCAGCGCTAAGATCAAAGGCCTGGTTCACCACACCTGGCTTTCTTTGAATTTAAGAAAGTTTGCTGAGCCAGCCAATTAATCTGCTTATCTGAATGTGCTTCTGCAGATATTTAGAAAAGGCAGGCAATAGTGATATGCCATGTTACGAGCCTTAAGGACAGCTGAAGTCTTTAAGGTCCCTTAAAATGGCTACAGTATATATATATATAAAAAGTTTGCTTACAGAGACCCTTGTTTCCAGCCTTGAAGTGCTTTCCGTGTTTGCTTTTCTTGTTCGGTTTGGTTTTTGTTGTTGTTCTTAAAATATTTGCTACCTGTTGCTAGTAGAACTCTTTCACCAAAATAAGTGAATGTTTTGGGTATTGGAAATACATTTTGTTCAGAGTCTTTAGAATCTCTGCCTGTTTTCCCTTTATTAGTTACCAAAAGTGTTTTACCATAATGATGCAAAAGGGGAAGTGAATTTTAAAGTAAATTTTGAATTTTGAATCTCCTTGATAAAGCATATGTCTATCAAATAGGTGGCCCTGGGTTTGACATCCAGCTCAGAATGAAGTGCGCAGGTGAATTAGTAAGAGAATGCGCACACCATGAAGGCAGAGCCTGGAAACGAGTTAGAGAAGGAAGGGATCAGCCAGAGCAGGGGTGGGGAATGGGCCAAAGTGTAATGACACACGTGCACAAAGTGTAAGGATGAAGCCTGTTTGTGGCCTGCAAGATGGTTAAACTGGTGAAGATATTGGCTGCCAAGCCAGATAATCTGGGTTCAATCCCCAAAGCCCACATGATAGATGAGAGTTGACTTCTGCAAATTCTCCTGATTTTCACATACCTCCACACATAAATAGATTAATTAAATAAGTAAAATAAACTCATTACTTTCTATACTAACTTAAATTTTTAATTTATTTTAAAAAGAAAATAAATCACGGGATAGTTGCAGTATATGCCTTTAATCCCAGCACTAGAGAGGCAGAGACAGGTGGATCTCTGAGAGTTGGGGGCCAGCCTGGTCTAACAGAGTGAGTTCCAGGACAGCCAGGAATACACAGCCAAACCTGTTTTGAAAAACAAAAAGAACCCCAATAACAACAAAACTATTTCTTGTTGGTAAAGTGAATTGGTTTATACTAAGTAAAAATTAGAGAAAATGGAAACTTGGAATTTGGACTAATCTAACCTCGACACAACATCTAGTAGTTCTAAGTCTCGCCAGTTGCTGGATAGAATCCACTACAATTCATAGCTAAAAACTAGCATTTCATAGCAATGTTGGTGTGTGGTCTGTTCCTTTAATTTCTGAGGGTACAGGATCTTGAGTTTGAGGCCAATCTAGACTTTATAGATCCTGTCTCAAAAATAATGTAAGAAAAAAATAATAAAAAATAAATCTTTAAAAATAAGTAATTGAAAAGGAAAAAGGCTTTATTGTGTTTTGTCAGTCCATCATGGCAGGGAGGGTATAACAGTAGCTTGCATCAAGGCAGGAGGAAACATTGGGGTACTATCAGGAGTGGGCCAGGGAAGAGACAGCTGTCTGGACACCCACACCTACCCCAGCCTGCTGCCCTACTGTCTCCAGCAAGGCCACCTAGCAACAGCTTCTGAGACCTCACTATCTGAGTTCATACCAGAGACTGGAAACAGTCTCACAGACAAATCCAGCAGGTGCTTTACTAACACAGGTGTTTCTCTGTGAAATCACATTGCCGACCAGTATTGTACATATATATGTATACACAGAGTAAACCTGTAGTAGCATCCAGATTATATAGGACACTCATCTGTGAGGAGGAATGAAGTGCTTGATGGTAGGCCTAGGCGTCTGCCAAGAAGAGCTGAAATAATGAGATAAATGCTGTGAGAGCAGTTCTCCTACTACAGAGCTACAGAAACAGACCAAAGAGCTTCCAGGGTCTCAGCTTCCCGGCTTTTCAAGAAATCTTGTTTGCCATAGGGCAATAGAGCTTTTGGTGGTCATGCTAGCTTAGAGTGACAGGGTTTCTCTGTGTAGCCCTGGCTGTTCTGGTGCTCTCTCTGTAGACCAGGCTGGTCTTGTACTCAGAGTTCCACCTGCTTCTGCCTCCCAAGTGCTGGAATTAAAGGTGTGCACCACCACCACCTGCCTGACATTTCTTAAATGTGATGGTAAACCAGTTGGAGGCCGATTCTTAGCACAGCTGCAGCATAGGTTGAATCAGCTCAGTTTATACTTTGATTACAGTGATCAGCTCTTCCCATTGCAGACCAAAGGGTGAACCCACTGTTAATGTTTGTCCTGTTGTTTGTGTCTTCACGGTGCCTATTGACAGCTCATCACCAGTGCTGTGGAGATGAAGAAAAATCATTTTAGAAGCAGATGCTTAGCTGATCGTAATATTGTAGTAAAGAAAAACTGCTTTGTGTTTTAGAGTGGGGTTGAAAACCCAGCCTGAATCGAAGTGCCCTGAGTTGCTTGCCAATTACTGTGACATGTTGTTAAGGAAAACACCGTTAAGCAAAAAACTAACCTCTGAGGAGATTGAAGCAAAACTTAAAGAAGTGGTAAGTATATATATATTTTTTAGATTTATGTTATGTTATATAAACAGTGCATTTTTTTCTGAAGGCCAGAAGAGGGCACCATATCTTAATTATAGATGGTTGTGAGCCACCATATGGCTGTTAAAAATTGCACTCTCGACCTTTGGGAGAGTAGTCAGTGCTCTTAACCTCTGATCCATCTCTTCAACCCCAGAAGTGATGTTTTTAATCAGTATTTTTTTTTTTAATCATTAAAGAGTTATTTCCTGTAAGGAGAAACTATTGTATCAAAAATCAGTGTTCTACTCCAACAAAGTATGGAGATGTTATATGGGGATCTATATAAATTCATTTAGGAACACATGTCAAGGTATGTAGTCTTGAGCACGTTCAGTAAATCTAACCGGAAAGAAATATAGCTGGCATATTTTGGGGCATACTTAGCCAAGGCATGAAGCATATGTTTGTTTGAAGGATTAAAATGAGACATAGGAATGCTTGGGACCTGTTCAGCTTCTGTCTTTAGAATGCCACACAGGAATGGGCATGCCTGTGTTTCTCTAGAAGTTTTAGTTGTGCCAGTAAGGAGAGCATGAGGATTCTTTTCCAAGGCAGCGTTGTCCTCCTGTGAAGGAAGAAATAGATAATTTGATATATTTTATGTTCTTAAATAAACTAACTTAACTTTGGCTCAATGGATTTAGAAGTGCTTGCTGTGCAAGCATGAGGACCTGAATTTGGAACCTCAACACTCATGTAAAAAAACCAAAAGCTGAGGGGATGGAGAGATGGCTTAGTCATTAAGAGCATTGACTGCTCTGCCAAAGGACCTGGATTCAGTTCCTAGCTTCCACATGGCAGTTCACACATGTCTGTGACTCCAGTTTCCAGGGGACTGGACACCCATGGCAAAACACCAATGCACATAAACATAAGATATAATAAAAGCCAAAAGCTGGTTGTGGAGATGAGCAACTGTAACCGGCACTGGGGGTAAGCATTCGGCAGAAAACAGGACCAGCCAGCCTTTTCGTGAGCTCTAGGTTCAGTGAGAAACTCTGTCTCAGAAAGTAAGAGGGGCTGGAGAGATGGCTCAGTAGTAAAGAGAGCACTGGCTGTTCTTACAAAGGACCAAGTTTTCAGCCATCTGTAATTCTAGTTCTGAAAGATCTAATATGCTTTTCAGGCCTCCACAGGCACTGTATGCCTGTGGTACATGCAGGAACACCCATACACAGAAAATAAATTTAAATAAATTTTAGGAAAGTGCAGAGAGGCCTGGAGAGATGGCTCAGAGGTTAAGAACACTGGCTATTTTTCCAGAGTTCCTGAGTTCAATGCCCAGCATCCACATGGTGGCTCACAACCATCTGTAATGATATCTTGCGCCCTCTTCTGGTCTTCAGGCATACATGCAGATAGAACACTGTTCACATAATAAATAAAGCTTTGAAAAAAAAAAAAAAGAAGAAAGTGCAGAGAAATAGTGGAAAGTTCCAGGTGCCGGATGTCAACCTATGGCCTAAGATAGATGAGGACAAGTTATGAAAGTTAGTTGTTTTTGTTGTTGGGTCCTCCTCATTGTGAGTAAAATGATTGCCTAGGAGTGCAGAGGTGGGATCAGACAGAAAGGCCTAGAAAGATGATTGGTATCACAAAAGAAGAGAATAAGATGGGTTGAGACGTAACTGCTGGTTTTCCCATAACGTACTTATCATGTATATATAAAATATGAAAAACTTAGTAGGAACTAAAAGATTAATTGGTTAAAGTCTGAAATATACAGCCAGGCATGTAGCAGGTGGAGGCAGGGGGACCTCTGAGTTTGAGCTTAGCCTGGTCTACAGAGTGAGTTGCAGGACATCAGGACTACATAGAGAGAACCTGTCTTGTCTTTAAAAAATAAAAAGTTTCAAATTTGTTAACTTTGTATTATAGGAAATGTGTAATAGGCCTCTGTTTATGTTTTTGTAAATCTCCACATCTTGGCTATTGGGGAATACAGGAAGGTCTACATGACACAAACGGCTGAGAACATAAGAATTTAAAATAGGGGGCTGGAGAGATGGCTCAGCGGTTAAGAGCATTGCCTGCTCTTCCAAAGGTCCTGAGTTCAATTCCCAGCAACCACATGGTGGCTCACAGCCATCTGTAATGAGGTCTGGTGCCCTCTTCTGGCCTGCAGGCATACACACAGACAGAATATTGTATACATAATAAATAAATATTTTAAAAAAAAGAATTTAAAATAACTTTGTCTTCTGTTCAGCTCTTGGTACTTAAATATGTACAAAATAAGGATGTCTTTATGAGGTATCACAAAGCTCATCTTACCCGACGTCTCATACTGGACATCTCTGCTGATAGTGAGATTGAAGAAAACATGGTGGAGTGGCTAAGAGTAAGTTCAGCAATTTCTTCACTTTTTCTGGGGGGCTGGGTGGGGTGGGGAGCAGGCATCAGAGGTAAAAGGATATGCTTGCAGGTGTCTGCTTTCTCTTTCTACCTTTGGGTCCCAGGGATTGAATCAGATGATTAGGCCCTTCTGAAAGCACCTTTGCCTGATTGGCCATCTCATTTGCCTAAAAGTCGGGGTTTTTTTTTGTTTTTTTGTTTTTGTTTTAATTTTTGTTTTTTTTTTAAGATAGCACATGATTCACATGCATAGTAAAATAATGTGTTTTGGTATTGCTCTTAGTATCAATAGATTCATTTTATAAGAATATATGATCAAATATATAATATTGATTTAATAAGGTGATTTTTCTTAAGTTTCAAGCCTGCTTTGTTTTTGCTGTTGAGCTTTCATTTGCACCCTCTCAGTTTAACTGAATTCATTTAAGCAATGTTCAGGGTGAAATGACCAACTCTTTTAACATGTCTTTGTTTGTAAATAAATTGCAATCACTGTGTAGTGCAGCAGTAATGATGCATGCCTTTAATCCCAGCACTCGGGAGGCAGAGGCAGGCGGATCTCTGTGAGTTCGAGACCAGCCTAGTCTAAAAGAGCTAGTTACGGGAAAGGCTCCAAAGCTACAGAGAAACGCTGCCTTGAAAAAATAAGTAAATAAAATTGCAGCCGCTCTGACTTTATAAAAGTCTGGGAGTGGTAATACATGCCTGTGTGTCAAGAAATGGAGGCTGAGAGGATCATTATCTACCAAAGCCATCCTCTGATAAATAGGGAGTTTGGTGTTTTTTTTTTTTTTTCCTTCAGGTTATTGATCAAGTCTAGGTCCTTAGGATGCCATGACTCAGCTGAACTATTGATGTCCTTCTGTCAATCTTCGTCCTGCTTTTTTTTATTGAGCTGTTAAAGGTGTCATCCAGAGTTGAGCTGAGTTGGGATCTGATTTTGTTCACATTGCAGTAACTGAGATCCATGCACCCTGGAATTTTACAAAGCAAAGACTATCTAAAACTATCCTGTTTGTTTTCTAAGAATCAAATGTAATAGGCATTACATTATAGTTTGATAAAGAGAAAAGAATGTTTTATTACAGCATCTAAGATAGGGAAGAAGCTCAGTACTAGGGAACTTGCTTATTGTGCATTAGGCCCTGGATTCAGTCCCCCAAACCTCAAATAATAAACAAGGTTTTTTCCCCTGTGGCTGGAAAGATGACTCAGTGGTTAAGAGCAGTAGCTGCTCCTCCAGAAAGCCCAGTTTCAATTCCCAGCACCCACATGGCAGCTCAACTGTTTTGACTCCAGTTTCGGAGGATTTGATACCCTCACACAGACATATGCAGGCAAAATACCAATTCGCATGAAAAAAAAAAAGATTTATCAAATGTGTGATTTGAAAAAAAAAGAAGAAAAGCTTTTTCCTATTGCTATGTCAAATTATATAGTTATTGTCTTTCTGTCTTTGATTTTTGTAGGAAGTTGGTATGCCAGCAGATTATGTGAATAAGCTCGCCAGAATGTTTCAGGACATAAAAGTATCTGAAGACTTGAATCAAGCTTTTAAAGAAATGCACAAAAATAATAAGTTGGCATTACCAGGTATTATTTATAAATTAAATGGAAGTGTGTTTTTAAGCTTAACGAAAGAGTATCTTTTTCAGTTATTTAAAGGCCAACCTGGTCTACAGAGTGGATTCCAGGACAGGCTTGGAAGCTTTACACAGAGAAACCCAGTCTTCAGAAAACAAATTAATAATAGCAGGAAGGAGGGAGGGAAGGAGGAAGGGAGAGAGAAAGAGAGAGGGCTAGAGAGCTGGAGATATGGCTCAGAGATTAAGAGCACTGGTTGCTCTTCCAGGGTCCTGAGTTCAATTCCCAGCACCCACATGATGGTCCACCACCATCTGTAATGAGATTTAGTCCACTTTTCTGCTGTACAGGCATACATGCAGGCAAACACTGTATACATGATAAATAAATAAATCTTTAAAAAAAAAAGAAATATCAAAAAAAAAGTAAATATCAAAATCCATCTCAGAGCTGCTTGTCAAAATATGGTCTATGAATGCTTATCTCAAATCAGAAAAAGGACCCTTTTAACAAAAGCTTCATTCTTGTTTTTATTCTGTAAAATTTTACTTTTTGAGCCAGGCTGTGGTGACCCACGTCTTTAATCCCCAGCGTTGGGAGGCACAGGCAGGTAAATCTCAAGTGAGTTCAAGGCCAGCCTGGTCTACAAAGTGAGTTCCAGGATAGTCGGGACTGTTACATAGAGAAACACTGTTTTGAAAACCAAAGCAAAATTTTTTTAACTTGTTAAAATATTTATAATTTCTGATTTTCTTACCTGCAGCTGATTCAGTTAATATAAAGATTCTGAATGCTGGTGCGTGGTCTAGAAGCTCTGAGAAAGTCTTTGTCTCACTTCCTACTGAACTGGAGGATTTGATACCTGAGGTAGAAGAATTTTACAAAAAAAATCATAGTGGTAGAAAATTACATTGGCATCATCTCATGTCAAATGGAATTGTAAGTACATGGGCTATCATTTGGGTGCTGGCACGAGTTACCAATGGGCTGGGGGGATGGCTCAATGGTTCAGTTCCCAGTGACTCCCAACTGTCTGGAACTCCAATCCCAGAGAGCTGATGACTTCTTTTGTCCTCTATGGATACTGCACATGTGTGGCATGTAGGCATATATACAAGCAAAACATTACACATTTGCAAAATTAAGGTAATTTTTTTTTGGATTTTTCAAGACAGGGTTTGTTTGTAGTTTTGGAGCCTGTCCTGGCACTAGCTCTTGTAGACCAGGCTGGCCTTGAACTCAGAGAGATCTGCCTGCTTCTACCTCCCTAGTGCTGGGGTTAAAGGCGTGCACCACCACTGCCCAGTAAAAGTAAGCGTTATAAAATAAAACACAAAAAAAATGTTAAGAATAAAAATAGTGGCTCTGTCCCTAGTTTTAGGTACACAGTTTTCAAGTTTCAGTGACTTGGGCTATAGAATAATTTTTTTTAAAGGTTTATGAGTGATATTTGCATGTATGCCTGTGAGATAGAAGAAAGCATCAGACAGAAGAGGGCATCAGATCCCATTATAGATGGTTGAGAGCCACCATGGGGGTGTTGGGAGTTGAACCTGTGTCCTCTGGAACCTCTAAACCACCGAGCCATGACTAGAATTTTATCTGATCCCTAACTCTGTCAACCTGCAAAAGGAAGGGAAAGGAGGAGGGGAACATTTTTGTCAGTTTCTACTTGAAACACAGTGGACAGAATGAAGTCACATGATCACATTGAAGCTGGGAGATACTATTAGGAAGGAAGCATGGGTCTTGGAAGAAAATTAGCAACCTAGTTTTCCCCTAGCTTGTCATGTACATATTACTAGATATTGGAGCAAGCTTTATGAAGAAATTACTTATTAAAGCCTCATTATCTGTTACAGATAACATTTAAGAATGAAGTAGGTCAGTATGATTTGGAAGTAACCACATTTCAGTTGGCTGTGTTGTTTGCATGGAACCAAAGGCCCAGAGAGAAAATAAGCTTTGAAAATTTAAAGCTTGCAACGGAACTCCCTGATGCTGAACTCAGAAGGACTTTATGGGTTTGTCTGACCTTCTGTTTGTCGTGTCATATAGTTGAGAATATGTGAATCGCTTGTGTAAATCGAATTTTGGTGCTGAGAGATTCAGGGCCTTCCATACATTAGGCAGGCATTTGATCGCTGAATTACATACCTAAGCCATTGTAAAATAATTTTTGGGGGGGGGGATTTAGGGGTTTTTGAGACAGGGTTTGTCTTGTAGCTTTGACTGTCCTGGAACTCACTTTATAGCGCATGCTTTCTATTTTTTCCACTGTAAATTTAATTCATAACACTCTGAATATGACTTTCAACTAAAAATAATGCACAATATTGAGGAATTTACGGTTAAAAAGAAAGGAGGGAGGGAGGGAGAGAAAAGAGGAAAATTACCAAAGTAGAAAGTACCTGAGAAAGAAAAGAGGGAGAGATTGAGTTAGTTTGTTTTGGTTGATTTGTTTTAGTTCTTGATTATAATTGCATTTCGTGCTTACTCTATAATACAAATTCCAGAATAAACTGTTTCCAATGGAAGAAACTGCCTGAATATCCCTGGTAGACAGGGTCCTGTATGACCGACCAGTTTTACACATAGTAAAAGAACGTTTATCACTTTCTAGAACCAAATCTTTTCTCTCCTCTTTCTATAATCCATTTACTTTGCATGTACATAGAGCCATTATGTAAAAGTTTGGGTTGCAGGTTTGTCTAGAAGTCATTGTTGCCTGTATTGTAGAATTGATCCTAGCACTTCTTATAACTTACTATGCTAATTGTATTTTTTCCCTCATAGTCCTTAGTAGCTTTTCCCAAGCTCAAACGGCAAGTTTTGTTGTACGAACCTCAAGTCAACTCCCCCAAAGACTTCACAGAAGGGACCCTCTTCTCTGTGAACCAGGAGTTCAGCCTAATGTGAGGTTCATGTTGGTTTATTTAAAATAAAAGTACCATGCTGAATTTTAGTGCTTTGATTGTATTAAAATAATCATTTGACTTATGTGATAGTAAAAGCAATAACTGAATATTATCACTATATTTGTATCATTTCATTTTTTTCAATTTAAAAAGTTGAGTGGGTGGGATAGTATAGCCTTACCCAGCAGAGCTATTTGTCTGAACACTCCATCAGATACTGCTGAATAAAATTCTCTCATTATTAATTATTATTGTTTCATGACAACAATAGCCAATAGTCACTGGCTAGCAGAGGCTATACCTTGTTTGCAGGAATCAAAGAGCTTTGTACATTTTTATTTGAAATAATTTGTTGTCTGAGTCACCCATAACAAGCCTGGGGTTGCTTAAAGGAAAGCTTTATGTTGTGATTGTTACCCTTTAAGCAGCACTGGATGTTAATTTTTAGAATAATTCTAACTTCTGACATTGTACTGTCATAAGATGTTTAACACTCATTTATTTTTTTTTTGCAGAAAAAATGCAAAAGTTCAGAAAAGGGGAAAAATAAATTTGATTGGACGCTTGCAGCTCACTACAGAAAGAATGAGAGAAGAAGAAAATGAAGGCATAGTTCAACTAAGAATATTAAGAACCCAGGTTTGTATAGGGAGAAAAATGTCTAAACGTTTCAAAGCTTCTTTGGAATTTTTTTTTCAAAAGTTAGGTGTGGTGGTTCATTCTTTTAATGCCAGCCCCTGAATTAATAACTATGTAAGTTATTTACTTGTAAAGAAGAGCTAATGTGCATTTGACTGGAATTTAAAAATTAATCTAATTCTTTAGTGCTACCAGAAATACACCTAAAGTTTGGAGGCTTCCCAGGCTGAAGAGATAGCTCAGTGGCTAAGAGCACTGCCTGCTCTTCCAGAGGTCCTGAGTTCAATTCCCAACAACCACATGGTGGCTCGCAACCATCTGTAATGAGGTCTGGTTCCCTCTTCTGGCCTGCAGCATACATACTGAGAATACTGTATACAAAATAAATAAATCTTAAAAAAAAAGTTTGGAGGCTTCTAGTAAATTCTAATATATTCTTTGGGTAAAGCCTTGGCTTTTAGTCTCCTTTTGATTGTAACTGAATTAATGTATCTCATCAGCAACTTAGAATTTATAGAATTCAAAGTTGTGAAAATATGATGATATTTGAACATGATAAGAATACTCATTACTAGGAAGGTGAGACCGCTCAGTGGGTAAAGATATTTGATACCAAGCTGACCGCTTGCTCCATCCTATGTGGTAGGAAAGAACCAATTCTTGGGAAAGTTGTCCTCTGGCCTCTATGCAAAAAAACCGTGGCACACCTACACACATAAACCACAAGAGAAATTAAATACAGTATAATGTGAAAAAAGAGATATAGTGTAGTTGAATATGTAGTAGTTGAGTATGCCCTACTCTTCTCCCATATTATCATAACACCTAATACAGTATAAATGCTGTGTACCTGGTCACCATATTATGTTTAGGGAATGTCATCTAAGTTTGTATGATTAATACTAATTCAGCTATCATAGGCCTAATCACACTTTTGTTGTTTGTTTTTTTAGATTGGGATTAAAGGCATGTGTCATCACAACTAGCTCATAATTACATTTTTCATTTGTAGTATGAAACTCCTAGATACAGAGAACCAACTATATCTCTTCATTTCCTTTATAAAAATATTCTGATCTGCACTAAGATACCATGTTGCTTTAGTTGACTAAGGAAAGCTAAAAGGTAATGGTAATTGCAGCAGATCACACCTTGTAGGTGAAGTCATTGTCGAGCTCTGTGTAGTTTCAGAATCACCAAGAACATGTTGATAAAATTGACTTTGAAAAATGTTGATTCCTTAGAAACATTTAAACATCAAGAACATGTAATTAAATCAGTAAAACTGAAAACAGAATCTGCGGTAAACATTAATGGCACTCTGTTAGTTTAGATGTAGAGTAATATTTCCTGATTTTCAAGACACACACCCATGGTTCACTTCTATTATACAAAGGGATACCTGAATACTAGAGGAAAATGTATCTAAGGGGATTCTCATAGTTTTTCATTTTGTTTATTTATTTCTGTATGTGTGTGCATATATAGGTCAGAGTACAACTTTTAAAAATTGATTCAGTTTTCCACCTTGTTGGTCCCCGGCAGTGGTGGATCTCAGGTCATCATGCTTGGGAGCAAATAAGTGCCTTTACCCTCTGAGCTATGAGCTGTCTCGTCAGCATCACCCACATAGTGGTTCAAACTGTCTGTAACTACCGTTCCAGAGAAGCCAGTGCTCTTTGCCAGCCTGACAGGCATCAGCCATGTATGTGTACACAGACATACAGGGAGACAAACACCCAAACACATTTTAATCTTTAAAAATGGTTAGAGAGATTATAAGGTAATATTGGCTCTCTTCACTTTTCAAAATCTTTGTAATAAGTGTAATGAAAAAAAAAATCATTGTAAATCTCCGGTAAGTACCTACTTATCAATTGTGCGATTGGGTTGGTGTTAGAAGATAATGTAGGAAAAGTTACTGATTTTCTTTACTCAAACAAGTTTAATGTATTAATGTACTTTCATTTTCCTCTTAGGAAGCCATCATACAAATAATGAAAATGAGAAAGAAAATTAGCAATGCTCAGCTGCAGACTGAATTAGTAGAAATTTTGAAAAACATGTTCTTACCACAGAAGAAAATGATCAAAGAGCAGATTGAATGGCTGATAGAGCACAAGTACATCAGGAGGGACGAGGCCGACATCAACACGTTCATATACATGGCGTAGCTGAGCACTGTGCCTCTGTTCGAGCGCAGATCCTGGAGCACCTGGACAGAAAGTTGTCCCAGTTTGAGCTGGACGAAGGTTTATTTGGACTTTGATTACATAAATATTAAACTCTCTGCCTTACCTTACAAACGACTGTATTTTGCCAGTCACATTAGTTAGCATGACGGCATTCATTCCCTTCATGTTGCACACTCTTTAACAGCATGCTGTTTCGTGGAGAAGATTGCATTCATGGAGAGCCCATTATGAACTTCAAAGTCAGTTCAGTTTTACCAACCAGGAGAAGTAACATTTTGGAAGGGTGAGGGTGGGGTTCTTGTTGCTTTTTTTACCCCCTTTTTCCTTTTCAAAGGAATAGACTTGCACAAGGAAGGATATCAGATATTGCACTGAAAAAGGCTTTTAATCTTTTTTTTTTTTAAATGCAATTAAAGCTAGAGGTAGCACTCTTAGCTTTTTTTGATGAAAAGAGTGAAGTTGTCAACACCATGTTGGGAAAGGGCAGGTGTACTTGAGAAGATGAAGATGTAGTAGTGTCAAGTTGTTTGTTAAACACTGCTTTGCAGTTTCATAACTGGATTTAAATGGTGACCGGAAAATGGTATTAAATATTTCTGTCTTACAAATCCTGATTGTCATTAAGCAGGAGATTGCTGTTTTAGTTGTTTGTTGTTAAATGATAAAGATTTGGGGTTTTCTTTCTAAGTCTTGTATGGTTGGAGAGCTTGTTTGAAAATATGAAGATTATAATGAATGTTACTTCATTTGTTAAATTTGTGAGTATAGGTAAGTCATTGATTGCAGAATCAGAACCACAAAGCAAAAATGTTAAGTGTGTTACTAATAATACACTTAATCCTTATACACGTAATATCTATTATGCTGTGTCTAAATTTATTGAAAACTGCAGAAATATGCTCTGATACAGAACAGTCAGAAAATTGCTTTCTAAACCTGTAGCATAAAATTATTAGGTGTTTTGAAAGTGTTGTGATTAGGGATTTACCACCTCAGTTTTCTGGAAAGGCATTCTCTGATAAAAAGTAATTATTATCTGCCACCCATGAGGAAGAGAGGTTGAGATTAAGCCTGAGACCAGAGAAGCACTCAGAGTTGTTAGTCTTGTTTTTTTTTTTTTTCTTTTCTTTCTTTCTTTTCTTTTTCTTTTTTTTTTTTTTGAGACAGGGTTTCTCTTAGCTTTGGTGCCTGTCCTGGAGTTCTCTCTGTAGACTAGGCTGGCCTCGAACTCACAGAGATCCACCTGTCTCTGCCTTCTGAGTACTGGGATTAAAGGCGTGCGCCACCACCGCCTGGCCAGAGCTGTTAGTCTTAACATGAGCAGTAACCTTGCCAAATATGTACATATATATTTATATATTTTAAAAATAAACATTTTTAAAATGTTCAGAGGGCAACACTTACCTTGCTTCTCTCCGTTAATCTGGAGCGGTGACTCAGGACTTCAGTGAGTGGGAAGTTAGAAGCTGAGGACTTGAGCAACTGAAGAGAATTACTCCCCATAAGGAACAATGGCTCCGTGTGGATTTTTACTCATTGTGGTGCACGTTTCAAGTTTTCTTGCAAATTATTTTATAACCTTTGATGTTAAGTAGTATTTTGAAATATGGTTTGAAACTAGCAGAAATTGGAGTGTTGAGAAGCATACAGTATTATATCACCACAGTGTGCTGTGGACCTGCCTGCAGCCTCAGCAGGAATATATGTCAGACATTTAAGGTTATGCTAATTATCGTCAAATGTCTTTTGTGATACTCATAGGAAGTTGGAAGTGCTTACCATCTCCCCTGCTGCTCTGAGGAGGCCGTGGCTAGAGCAGGTGTGAAGAGCGGCTCAGTGCCCACTGCTTCCACGCCGTGGATGGCAGCCGACATCGGCGCATCCAGAGTTCAAAGAGATAGTTTTGTAATGACTGTGGCCCTTCTATTTAATAGTTTGGTGTTGGCAAATTTTCACGTCCCAATACCAGAATGCCAAAGGAGGAAACAATCAAGGGAAAAATTTTAGGCCATTTCTTAATGTTTAAGATTTGTCATTTTAAACCATAATTTTTCATAGAACATCTTTGAAATTTCTAATCGCTTTGGTCATTTAAGAATGAGAGCTGTGATGTTTTGATTTATAAAGGGAAACTTAATGCAAAGTGGGTAACACTAAATCCATAGCAAAGTTTTTTATTAAATTTTATAAATTTTTTAATAGTTAATTATGTCCTAATTGTATTTTGGGGAATGAACAGCAGTAAATACCACAGACTTAAAAGTTTTCATCCTTTTTTTAATATATATACAAGTGTAACTACTTTTTGGTGTTTATCAAACTGTTTAGTTGACAAGGTGCCTGTTGCCTATGTCATTGTTGAGAGTTTTGTTAAATGTTTTATCAATAGATTTGCTAATTAAAAATTCTGAAACAGATCTTAACCAGGAGTTTTCTGAAGGTTCAGAACCACCCTTACTGTTCTCTATCTGACCTCTCTCTTCTCCCTGCAGACTTTACTCTTGCTGTCTGAGCAGGGCCAAGCATTGCACAGGTAAGGGGAAGAAAACCCCACCTCTCCCACCAAAGAGCCATTTTTAAATGAATAGTATAGCAGGCTCAGTTTTGAGTACTTCCATCTATAAATGGTAACCTCATGCCAGCCCACGGCCAGATTACAGAGACAGGAAACAGATTCACATGGTGGAAAATGTGGAACGCACTTTCCGCTCACAGTTAGACACATGATAGACCATCATTGTTCTAACAATTTTATAAGGATCCTCAAATTCTGAAGTCGCCCAGTTTTTACAGTTATTGGAGGAGGTCCCTGAGTTTATCAACCTGTTCATTTAAATCTCTTGCTCTTACTTTGTGCATAATATTAAAGTCTCCAAAAAATGAAATGTTATTTTTACTCACATTAAATTGAATATGATATCATTAGCCCTGCTCCAAGGGCAAATTTTTAAAATTCAGTCTAGGTGAAATACTTGCTATTTCACAGAATGATTTGCTATCATAAACTCAAGCTGGCTCTTCTGTTTTCATGGGAATGACTGGGATGCTGCCACCAGTCCTCCCAAGTCACCGTTCTGATAGAAACATTGTTTGAGAGCATTCCTGTCACCTACACTTGGTGTGGTCTGGAGTTCCTGAGGTCTAGTCTGTCCTCGCGATGTGTACAGTTTGGGATGTGCACCACTACATACTGAGATGACACTGTAGTTTTTACACGGGAGCAGCTTCTGTAGCAGGCTGAAATATTTTAATGAACTGCTTACATTTTGGATTTTATTTTTAAGTTGTATAATTTATTTTCTTGCAAAAAATAAAAGTGTAATATAAATGCTTTCATCCAGAAAATCTTGTTGTTCTACTATAAGAAGTTACAACAACAGTTAAGGTTTTTGACAAGTTAGGAATAGTTTCATGTGCCTTCAGTCCCAGTGTCCAGCAGCAGAGCAGGCGCAGCCCTGAGTGTGCACTCGCAAGCTCCAGGCCAGTCAAGGCTACCCTGTCATTTGTTTTAAAAACTAATGACAATTGTTTCAGTTGGGCAGTGATGCACCTATGTCATCTAACTACTTGGGAGGTTGAAGTAGCTGGTGGTTCAAGGCTAGCATGGGCAGAACAGTGAGACTTTGTCAGTGAAGAATGCTTTGTTCTGCTTTGTGGTATAATAATAAATTGTAGCCACTACAAGGACCAGGAATAAGAGAGTTGGGTGAATGAATACATGACTTCCTAATGGCTAGAATCTAAACCTAGTACCTTCACTGAGATTAGGGGAGTCAAGAAGTAGGGGTGACTTGGGATTGAAGTTTCAGAGAAGTAGAAGGTTTACCAGAGCCAAAACAGGATTAGTAAGTAAGCTTAAATATTATAATTCATTCACCAGCCCTTTCCAAAGCTTTGGCAAACTCCCAAGCATTTTGAGCTACTGAGCATTCTAATCCTAAGGAAACCCCGAACACCTAAGGAAACAGCTCCACAGTGAGCTAAATTGGAAGCTATCTTCCTTGTTAAGAGAACACAATCAAGCCAGGCAGTGGTGGCGCACGCCTTTAATCCCAGCACTCAGGAGGCAGAGGCAGGAGGATCTCTGAGTTTGAGACCAGCCTGGTCTACAAGAGCTAGTTCCAGCGCAGGCTCCAAAGCTACAGAGAAACCCTGTCTCGAAAAAAAAAAAAAAAGAACACAATAATAGCGACCAAATGGAGCTTAGAGGCAGGCAACATTGAAACAGATGGATGGGTATAGGAAAGATATTTTTATTATGAAAGACAGAATTTGCAAGGAATAAATATAGGTCACTGTCACAGGTTTAAACAGATGGGCAGTCTGTAGAGTCACACACTCTCCAAAGCCCAGTACTTGAGAAGTGGATGAGCTGAGAGTTCTTAGTTATGTCTGGAGTTTGAAACCAGCTGGAGCTGTATAATACCCTATCTCCAGACTAAAGGGTTAGCCAGGTGGCTCAGTGGGCAAAGGCATTTGTTGTGAAGCCGGACGACCTGTGTTCAGTTCCCACCACCTGTGTAGAAGTGGGACCAGGGACTCCAGGCCGCAGAATTGCCATCGGATTCCACAAGTGCAGTGTGTGATCACAGAGTGACGATACAAACTTTTAGTCGTTTTTGGAGAGTGGAATTTATGGATAGAACACCTGTCCATTATTTATACATAAGGTCATTTCTAAAGACTTAAAAGGTAACACCTTTCCCCCAACAACAGAATCCTGGTAATGTCGAGTGGGCTAGATTAAGATAAGCAGTTAATCTATTTTTGTGCGATAGGGTCTTTTTTATATAGCTCTTGCTGTACTGGAACTCACTAGACCAGCCTGGCTTTGAACTCAGATCTGCCTGCCTCCTGAGTGCTGGGATTGAATGTGTGTGCCACCAACCCGGCTTAATTTTTTATTCACAAGATTTTGAGGGGCTTGTGGCTCATTTGTTGCTTTTCCATAGGTCTTGGGTCTGATTCCCAGCACCCACCTGATGGTTCACAACCATCTGTAGCTGATTTTCAAGGCTCCCATGTCCTCTGTTGATCTCCATAGCCACAAGGTATTTGGTGAATCGATATACATGCAGGCAAAACACTCATACACACATGAAAAAGAATTTTTAAATCACAGAGGTCTTAAGTAAATTGAACTTAAAGGTCTTAGAAAAATAGCATTATCAAAACCATCAGAAAAAATAGAACAAGGCAGAAATGAATGAAATTCCCATACAGGGGAGACCAAGGCAGTGGTATCACTGCAAGTTCAAGACCAGCCTGGTCTGCAGTGAGTTCCAGGGATACACAGGAAAACCTTGTCTCAGTAAAACAGCCCAAAACAAAACAAAAACAACAAAAAACCTAAGTGGAAACAAATAGGAACAAAGAATCGGCACGCTATTTTTATGAAAAGAAAAATGAACAGGAGTGACAACTTTCCAGCTGAATTGGTCAAAAAAAAATCTAAATGAAATTAGAGTTGAAAAGAAATATTCCAACAGATACCAGTGTCAGGTTTACAAATTAGAAAATCTTAAATTTATAGACAACTATGACCTCCCAAAACTAAATGAAAAGAATGTAAACAATAAGATTGAAGTCATATGGAAATGAAAGGAGAGAGCCTACTCCAGCAAGTTTTCCTGTGACCTCCACATGTGTGCTGTGGGACATCCATTCCTTCTTTGACCGTAACAACACACACCCCAAAATCAAACAACAAAACAAACAAACAAAAACCAGGTTGCATATGTAGCTTAGCACAATACTTGTCTAAATTATGTGACAACTATATATAGATTATATGAAGTCCTAGATTCAATACCCACCTGTATCCCCAGCAGTCCAAAGGTGTAGGTGGGAGGAGTCAAGGTCATCTTTGATCTACATACTGGGTTTGACACCATCCTGGACTACCTGAGACTCTGTTTAAAAAGCAAAATAAGTGGGGATTATGGCTCAGCAATTAAGAATACAAAGGACATGGGTTCAATTCCCAAAACACACCAGGCAGTTCACAAGTTCCTGTCACGTCAGTTCCAGGGGTTTTGATGCCCTCTACTGCCCTCCTCAGGCACCTGCATGCACACAAGTGTAGCATTGTACATACTTCCCCTCAAAAGGGCTGAGGCAGTGACTCTGTGTGCAAAGTGCTTGCATCACAAGAAAGAGGATCTGAGTTATGATCCTCAGCACCCATGTGAAAAGCCAGGTATGCTGGCCCTTGATTGTATTCCCAGTTCTGTGGATGGGTCAGGGTAGAAGGAGTGGAGGCAGGCTTATTGATCAGTCATTCTAGTGAGCTCCAGGTGCAATGATAGACCCTGTCAAAAAAGAAAAAAGAAAAGAAAAAAAAGCAGTGGTGT
Organism: Dicrostonyx torquatus; assembly: GCA_028555095.1. NCBI lineage: Eukaryota > Metazoa > Chordata > Mammalia > Rodentia > Cricetidae > Dicrostonyx > Dicrostonyx torquatus. Next base: position 14,183,425 of record JAQHUG010000003.1, on the reverse strand, counting down.
CATGTCTTTAATCCCAGCACTCCAGATGTGACAAGGGATCTCTAAGTTCAAGACCAGCCTGGTCTACAAGTGAGTTCCAGGGCAGGCAGAGCTGTAACCCAGAGAAACCCTGTCTCAAAACAAACAAAAATAAGGCAGAGAGCCAAAGGAGTCATCCGAGTGCTCACAGCAGTGCATACACAAAACAGGTTGGCTTAAATTGTTCAAATTGTATGTTGCCATACTTTCTAAGTGAAAATTAACATAAAGGAAAATGAATATTACAAGTCAGAAAGATTTGTTATTCTCAACTGAAGACTGAAAGTCTGAGCTAGGCATGGTGGCACATGCTTTTAATCCTAGCACTGGGGAGGCAAAGCCAGGCCTGGGCTACATAGTGAATTACAGTATAGCCAGAGCTGTATAGCGAGACCCTATCTAAAAACAAACCTCTAACGTCAGCAATGGGTTCCACAAATGTGAGAATAATTATCACTTAACTAACATCAATTAATGCATGGAGGGTTTTTTGTTTTGTTTTGCTTTAATTGTTTCTGAGACAGGTTCTCTGATCGCTGTTCTGGTTGTTCTGGAACTCGCCATGTGGACCAGGCTGGTCTGGAACACCTCACAGACCCACCTTCCTCTCTCCTGAGTGTTTGCCACCATACCCAGCCTGCGGTGAGTTGTGGAGTTGATTTAATCTTTTTCAATGAAGTTTAGACAGTAACATGCATTTTATTTCGCATCCGTCCAAAAACTTCAAAACTCTCTTAACGTAATTGGTTTATTTGTGTTATAAATGTATAAAATTGGATTGCTGGTAACATTTACCAATATCCTTTGGGTAAACAGTCACACGGTCAGGTGCAGCTAAGTGAATGGAAAGTCTTGAGCTGTACGGAAATCACCAGCGTCAGGAGGTCAAAAACAGTTCAAACTGCTCCAGCCAGGTGTCAAGCCATGTTGGGCAGTAGTCAATTTGTCCTGGACGGTTTCTGCCTAGCGCCAGGACCCGCCCCCTGACTGCGGGCCAATCCCTGCCAGGCGCAGCGACCTCGGACTGCTATTGGAGGAGAGGGTCGGGGGCGGTTCCCGCCCCGACTTCTCGGGTCGCGTTGGGAAGTGGAGGCCGCGGCGCCTTTCTCTGCCCTTGACAGCCTTTGGCGTCACCATGGCTGCCCTGGCGGCTCTGCGCGGCGGCGTCCGCCGGTCTATACTTCGCGGGCTGCTGCAGGTGAGCGGGGATCAATTCCGGGGGAAGCTCGCCGCCGGCCGTCCAAGGTTCCGCTCTCCGGCAAGGCCGGGGCAGAGCCACCGGGGTGGGGTGCTCGCGGGCGACGGCGCTCACCACGCGTGCCCCGGGGTCGTGTGTGTCCCCGAGTTCGCCTGTGCTGCAGTCACACCTGCCTGGATAGCACGGCCTGGACCTGGCCAGGCACGATCCCAAGCTGCAGAGAGTCGAGCCTCTTTACGGGCCCAGGAATTTCGTAGACGTTCTTTGAAGTCATAAATACTTATGAATTTATTGTGGAGAGAGTGAGTTTATTGTCCTTCCCCCCTTTTTCTTTAAATCCGGTAGCTAATCATTGGTTTAATTATTGATCTTATCAGAACTGAGGCACTATGTGACAATCAAAAGATACTATACAGCCGCTCCTTAAAACTAACAAAATGGCTACTCAGACACTACAAGAAATAAAATATAATGGGAGCGATTGCTTCTTTTCTGGTTGTTGTGTTTGGGGAACACTATAGTGACAGACTTTTGCAATGTTGCATTCCAGAAAACGCTTGACTGTTTTAGGAATGGGTGAGAAACCCCACAATGTAGTTGTGAAGTTTGGCGTTTCCAGTTTGATTGCAGTAGGAAGCTTTGAAGTCCACCTACATTCTACGAGCCTGCAGTCAGGTCTGGACGGTTGCCGGTTTTGTTCTGGCAATAGACACTGAAGGAGAGCAGTGCTTTGTGAGACATTGCCAAAGAATACTGCAGGCATGAGGGCTGTGGCCTGAGGGTGGGAGCTGAGGGAAAACGAACTATAAAATTAATCTTACTGGAGTTGCTGGTGTCTGCATTGCCAGCCACTCCACAGGCTGAGGCAAGAGGAGCTTGAGCGCAAGGGTTCCAACCCACGTGGGCAATTTGGGAATACCCGTTCTTGGAAAGATAAAAAAATTAAATTAAATCCTGAATGACTGAGATAATAGGAAAGCCAGAAGGATAGTTTATTTTCTATTCTGGAGATGGGCAGTACCTCACCTATAAAATAAGTGTTCCCAGGAAAGACACTGGTGTGTTTTTCCTCCTAATCCTGCCTTTTCCTCTCCCTTTTCTCTTATTTTTTCTCCTTTCTTCCCTTCCTCTTTTCTCTCTTCCCACATGGGTTTGCTGTATAGGTTAAACTGACTTTGAACTCCCCTCCCTGTTTCAGCCTCTGGATTACCTGGGATTGAAAGAGCAAGGCCAGGAGTTCTTGATTAGTTTGTTAGTGTCATTGGGATGGCTAGAGAAATTACAGAGAAGTCAGGTTAGCTGAGATTCCGAATAATGTTGCCTCGATGAGTTAGATAAGCCAGGTACTTGAGGTGTGTCAAAATAAAAGTGTGCAGAACCTTCTTAGTCCATCACTTGTGCACATACATTCTACATGAAAATGGTAAACGTGTGCTGGGGCCATGAAGTCCATATGAGTGTAACTACACATGGAAAAAGCTGAGGCAGAAGGATTGTGAATTTGAGACCATCCTGGGTTGCATAGTGAGAGCTTGTCTCAGAATAGTGCAACCAGAATAAAATTTGATCGAAGTATAGAACAGGAGTTGGGAGGAGGGATTGCTGCATAGGATCGAATGTATTTTAAGAGTCACTGAGTCTCCCACGCTCAGTGCTGGCTTTGGGGTCTTCTCTATATTCTGCCACTCTGGGTCTTAGTGACCTAAGTGTGTCTTTCCAGCACTGGTTGCTATCCTGTGTTCTGGGCTCCTTTCACTACCTTAGATTATGTAGTGCATGCCATGGGCTCCCCTCCGCCTTCATACGAGCTGGGCATTTGGTCTAAAATGGTCTCTAGAACACACGCTCTTCCTAACTCACATCTTGAGTGTTGGAATTAGCAGTCAGGTGCTGCCACATGTTTGGGATCCAATCCAAGTTCTCCAGTCCAGTTCACTTTGTTAAACTCTGGAAAGGACCTAATGAATGCCACTTCAATTAAATTGAGCAACCACTTATTTAACCACACATATCCTTTTCTGAAAAGAATTTTCAATATTCTGTGCTGTGTTATAGAATGGAATCTGACCTTTTACCCATTGCTTGGGCTCTTTAACCTTTGCTTTCAAATACACACAAATTAACAAACTTTTATGGGACTTTGTCTGTCTGTCTTTTTTTTAACACCAGTCTTGTGTAGCCCATGTTGGCCTTGAACTTCTGGTCCTTTTGCCTCCATTTCTTAAGCACTGAGATTACAGGAATGTGCTGCCATGCCTAACATACTGGGCAGGGTTTTACAGTTACTTTAATATACAGGATTTACCTGTAAATTTTTTTGTGTCTCTGGTTATACCTATACCTACAAAAGGACAATAAAAAAATTAGTGTCACTGTTGACAGGCTTGACCAGCGAAGCAGATAATCACCCGTCAACAAGTGATGCAGTGCTTTGGGAAGAGGTTCCACCTGTTATTACTTTATTAAGATAGAGATTTATAGTAGTCCAGATGCCAAAAGTAGAGACTCTACTTGCCCTTGGCTGAGTTCATGACTTCAGATGCTGGGTCGGCCAGGGTTCAAATTGCTGTCCGTAAAAAGAGACCTGCATGCAGTTCCCATGGCTACTCCTAACTTGAAAGGTATTCCAGATCCTTGTGTTCAGCTCTTCCAAACCCTCTTTACGTTCAGCTCTTTTTGTTTTGTTTTGTTTTTAAGATTTATGATCTGTAAAGTGTTCTGCCTACAGGTATGCCAACAGGCCAAAAGAGGCCACCAGATCTCATTACAGATGGTTGTGAGCCACCATGTGGTTGCTGGGAATTGAACTCAGGTCCTCTGAAAGAGCAACCACTGAGCCATCTCTCCAGCCCCCTACATTCAGCTCTTTATGCACTGGCTACGGTATTGGTAGCAAAGCCATCCGTGAGTGGCTGAGGGTGGCATGGGCAGAATCCGACCTTCCCTGTATCTGTGTCTACCTCTGCAGTGTCAGCTCACAGGCTGTGCTACTTCTGCATGCTCTGCCATTTTTTCTTAACCTGAGGACGGACATTAGGGCCTCAGCAAGCTTTCTCCCACTGAGCTCTGCTCCCAGCCTCGCCCTCTGCTCTTCCTGAGTTCCTTTTCCAGCCTGTAAGGCAGTAGGCTGCAGTCACTCCTGGCTCTTGGTTTTGCTTCATTACTGGGATTTTATTTTTCAGCCTTGTTAGTAAACATCAGACATTGTTGTGGTCTGGTTTAGCACCTGCAGCCCTCACGGAGATAAGAAGTAAATAAAATCATGTAACTCACCACATAGTGGGAAGACAGTAGGGCCATCTCAAGTTGAAGTTTTATCATGGAAGAGCAATAAAAATGTGCACAGATCAAATAAAATAAATCTAAAAACGGTTTTAAAGGGTCTAGATAGATGGCTCAGTGGTTAAGAGCAATGACAGCTTTTGTGGAGGATAAGGGTTTGGGTTCCAGCACCTATATGGTAGCTAACAACCATCTGTAGCTTCTGTTCCAGAGTTCCTGACACCTTCTGATTTCCTGGGCACCAGGCATGCATGTTGTGCATCTAAAACACAGTCAAAACACACGCACACACATGCACAATCACGCACCCATATACACCACACAAAGAGAAGAATGTGTGTAGGTTACTGTGGAAGCAAGATGGAAGTCCCTCCTCTGCCGGGTCTAGTTGAGTAGGGTTCCTGGGTTGGCTGTGAGGCTGAGCTGTGCTTGCCTGAACTGGCTTTATTAATTTAGTACATATTTATCATGTAGTGTTCAATGTTGCTTCTTCAATTGTTATTTATTTTGAGACAGTCTCACTATGTAGCCCACGCTGAGCTCTGTCTTGTACTTTCTGTGTTCCTGCTTCGCAAGTCCTGGGATCTCAGGCATGTTCCAGCACACTGAATTCTGTCTTCCATTCTTCAGAATTTTGATGCTGGGATGTATTGGTGAAGAAGAGCCACAGTCCTGGTCTCAGGGTGATTGCATTTTGTTTGCGGGAGGACCGAGGGATGATAACAATGTTCAGTACATGCTTTTAAGATGGAAAAGTTACTCTGAAAGAGGGTGTGATGGTGTCAACATAAGAAAGAGTTAATAAGTAGAGGTCAACTTTGTTATATCAATTGTCTAGACACAGGTTCTGACTGTAACTTAAGCTATCCTAGAACTTACTATAGAGCCCAGCTAGCTTTGGACTCAGGATCCTCCCACCTCTACTTTCCTA
>JAQHUG010000003.1:14136761-14149883 GCA_028555095.1 Dicrostonyx torquatus | reverse complement strand
CCACACCAAACGAGTGTGTACTTTTCTTCCAAAAAACTCAATACCAGTTTCTGGCACCATACTGTGTGGTTCCCAGCTGCCAGTAATTCCAGCTCCGTGGGATTCAACACCCTCTTTTGGACATGTGCACAAACCCACACTCAGAATAAAAATAAGGCAGAGACACAGATACTCACCAGGCAAATCTTTGCCTCAGTTCTATTCTTGTTAAGTCACATTGCAAAGAAAGCTTGAGCCTGGCCTTGCATTAACACCCTGAGTAAACTGGTGGATAAAATAAGCTCCATCCAAACAGGGTTCTTGTCCATTGACACAAGAGCAATATGGCCAACATGGAAACAATGATTAGAGACAGCTCCTCTCCTCAAACACAGGTCTGGCACCACAACTGTCTTTACTACTTTCTGCCCTGTCCCCTCTGAAGGGCAGCTAGAGATCAGGCTGAGTCCCCCGCCCTATCAGGCAAGTCCACTGGTCTTGGATTCACCTCCAAAGTCCCTAACAGGGGCATGGTACGTGCCAGAGGTAAACAAGACAGGAAAAGTTGCATCAAAGAGCCCTAGGGCAACATTTCCCATTTCAGTAATCATCAAGCTGGCCTCCTGTTTTATCACTAAATATCAAGAACCTTCCCTGCTGCCTGCCTGGAAAAGTTCTGCACATAAAAGCTAGAAGTGAAGTATGCAGAAGAGACTAGACTCTTATTGGGTCTGCAATGCGTGCTCAGGCTCCATGTAACTAAACATAAGATTCTTATTCAACCCAGCTGAAACATGTTCCAGATTGTATAGCTGTTAGCTCACACCTTGAAGCAACTGTGCAAACCAGTGCGATAGCTCAGTGTGTAAATGCACTCATTGCAAAGCCTGGTGACCTACGTTTGATCTTCAGGACACACATAGGAGAAGCAATTCAATGTGCTAAATTTTTATTTTAAGAAAAATTATGCAAGCAAAGTTCATGATTTAAGACTTAACCCTGACATACAGTGTCTCAAGCTTAGAAAAGCAGAAATGGCCAGGGGACATGTTACAGTCAGTCCCCAGATGAATTGGTCCACGTGGGACTATTCAGAATCACAGTTATCTCACTCCTTGCTGTCTTTAAGGATACCAGACTTGCATTAAACTTAAATTCCTCTAGGACCGTGGTTCTCAACCATCCTAATGCTGTGACCCTTTAATCTAGGCTCCTCATTTCTCATCACCTCCAACCATAAAATTATTTCATTGCTACTTCATAACTAACTTTGCTGTTATGAGTTGCAAAAATATCTGATATTTGACCTACAAAGGGATCTCAACCCCTTGACCCACAGGTTGAGAACCACTACTATAGACTATGAACTATTTAAATGAAACAGGCATCATCCAAAGAATTACTATATCAAATACCCTGCCCCCTTCCCCCAACAGGGTTCCTATTCTGTGTAGCCTCGGCTGTCTTGGAACTCGCTCTGTAGATCAGGCGGTCCTCAAACTCATGGAGATTCACCTCCTGTGTCCCAGTATTGGGATTAAAAGGTATCTACAACCACTGCCAGGCTTAAAACAACTTCTAAGTGCTATTAGCCAATATTGATTGTTTTTGAGACAGTCTCACCTAGCGCAAGATGATCTTGAACTTAATGTCCCTGAGGATGATCTTCAGCCACTATTCTTCCGCCTCCACAGCCCTTGCACCACACCTTCTGGCTCCAAATGCTTTTTGTATTGTCTACCAAGACTTGAACACAATTCTAAATTCACTGAGGATGAACCTGTATTATTATCAAAGATCTAAGACCTAATTGGCTGTTTAAAGGTATTTTCTCAAAAAGAAAAATAAAGCAAAGCAAAACAAAACAAACCCTCCCTATCTTTAACCTGGTTCGTTTCTGACATTAAAATAGTACATGATTTAGTTAAGAACTGACACATCTGTAGCACAAATAACACCCAGATCACATATTAAGATTCAACCTTGAAATCAGAAAAGCAAAGCAGCCAAGTCACTAGAGATTTCTTACCTCTATGAAACCTTCAGACTGAAAAGAGAGTGAGTTCCTGTCTCATCCTGCCTTATATTCCTACCTAGTGCTGGGATTAAAGGTGTGCACCACCAATGCCCGGCCTCTATGGCTGGTCTTCAGGCAAGCTGAAGATACTACAAATGAAATATCACTACATACATCTATATACAACCTACTTTGACAAAGAGATCCCTAACTTTTCTGGCAAGGGAGGAGAAAGTCATTACCCTTTCCAGTAATGAGGTCCCCACCTAGCACACACATCAGTCCTTCCTCTTAAGTGTACAACATGCATGTGGCCTTCAACATCCATCCTGGCAACAACTCCAGGATATGCTCTCCCAGGATGCCTGGACTGTTGTAGGCTCTTTCTCAGCTCAGCGTAGCCAGCCATTTGAAATCGGGTAGTACAGGCCGCACGTGCTGGCTAAGCAGAACTGATGTTGCCTACTGAAGCAGACAGGTGCAGGACTACAAGACACAGGGTGTCCATTGGCTGGAAAAGACCAAAACATATTAGCTTAGTTAGATGAGGACAGCAGCGATATGGACTTGTGCAGGCACTGCTGCAGGTCAGTGGAGCACAAGTAGGGCCTGAAGCCTACATGAGTTGCAGACTCATGATTTTAAAGGTCTCCTATCTCTTTCAATGCAATCTTTTAATAAATGGTGCTGGGTTAATAGGATATCCACATGAGACATCAATTCCAGATTGATGGTTTCTTAAAATATGGCATTAAGCAAAAAAACCTTTTTGAACAGAAATACAGAAAATACTGACAACTGAGGTCAATATATCCAATTATATCTAGAATATAGAAAGACCACTGAAAAATAATTTAAAAAAAGTCAGACAATTCATTACAAAAGTAGGCAAAAGATATGGACAGTCCACAATAAATATTTGAAAGTATTCAACATCAGGCAAGAAAACCATATTGTGTATTGACACACTCATTAAAATGACTAACACGAAAAGACTGAGCACTGGTGACACTGCAGAGCAGATATGGATCAGCACAATCACTTGGGACAATTTTAAACGTGTGGGAATAGACAACAATGTGTCCCAGTAATACCGCTGGGTATGTATAACTAACCAAAAAGTGTAGCAATTCTCCAAACATAGACAAGCATATCTGTAGCAGTTTTCTTCATAACAGCCCCAAATTGGACAAAAATTGAACACAAAACATTTGCAAAACTAGGTTCACTGTGTTAAAATCACAATGAAATTGTAGTTATTGAGAAAGACTAAATAAAACATGGTTCTAGAAGCCAGGGTAGTTATCATCCTTTGGGCTGCGAGTCATTAGGAGATAAGGGTTTTCTAGAGTGCTGATAGTCTTGATCTGGGCTGTGTGTAGTTTGAGGAAATTTCTTGAGGTGTACGACTTTGTGCACTTTCTGTTTATATACAACAACTGTAAAAAGTTTACATTAGGTTATCAGCTAGAGACCTATAAACTGAGGAATGAAATATATTATATCTGTTTCCATAATTAAAACACGGTGTTTCCACAAAAGCAGAAAACTTTGTATGAAATAAAAACACTGTGATTCATAACACATCAAATCTGAGTCAAGGTGTTTCAGAAAGTCAAAGTAGAAAGTTTACATTAATTAAAGAATAACATATCCACATAGTTCCAACAACCATTAGAAGTGGTTATGGAATGAAGAGTTCCCTAAAAATAGCTTGTCAAGAAACTCATAAGAATATATAAAACTTACTGAGTGCCTGACATGGTGGCACCTCTCTTGGAGTTCAAGCCAGTCAGGTCTACAGTATATAGGTCAGCTAGAACTACATAGAGAGATCCTGCTTCAAAAACCCAAAACAAAACCAACCAAGACAAAAACAAACAAACCTTTATTGATATTTACCTCATGATGTTTACCATTTGATCCTGGCAATGCTATCTCAGACATCTGAGTGCTGGGATTACAAGCTTGTGCCACAAACTTTACCTCCACTTACTATTTAGCATCAAACTATTACTTTAATGTATTTTGAAAATTGACTTCAATGGAACTTTAGTTTGAAATAACATGATTCTGAATCAGGAAGTAGAAGTGGCATTTTGAGAAAAAAATTAATATTAACAGCTAGTTATGATGCAACCAATGAGCATAATCTATGCTCATAGTGTTATTAGTTCATACACATGTAGGTAAATGTCACAAGCCTGAAATCCTTGACTATGAACTTTTGGAGTAAGCTGTGTTTAATTCTTCAGAATATTTGGGGGTTTGCTCAAATAGAATGAAATAGAAGAGTTAAGAGGCCTCAGGCCCTTTGACAATGTTTTACTATGAAGTGGGTTCTAAGTTAAATTTGAGAACAAGGATTTGGTTGTCAGAAGCTTTCGGGCTTTAGAACTGTAAGAGTGTGAATTGCAGTAGGATGAAATACAAATGAACATGGGAAAGGACAGCTTATTTAACAAACTGCGAAATGGAGAAATGAGTCAGGGGAAAGCATTCTTCCGCCAGTTTTTTACACCAGGTACCCAAACAAATTACATATGGATTTAGAACTGCTATTTTAAACATGTTAAATAAAAGCCTAGAGAAATAAGTGATGATTTAGTTGAATATACATCTGGTAAGGTATAAATATATGGTTCAGAAGAAACAACTAGTTGGCAGAAAAGTGACTAGTAAAATGTCTCCTAAGGAAATAAATATGTAAACAGATGTTTCTTTATAAATGAGCTCAGTGATGTTTCTATTTGCAATACCTAAAAACAATGAAATGAAGGCAGAGCAGATGACTTAGTGGCTAAGTGCTTGCTGAACATGGATGAATATCTGAATTCAGATCTTCAGCACCTATATAAACAGCATATATGTAAATGGCTTGTGTACCTGTACCCTTGCTGCTGCTGAATGTGGGAAACAAAGACAGGAGTGTTGTGCCCAGATTGTGACCCCCCAAGAGAGAGACCACCAGAGAGGCCCAGACTGTAATAAGCAAGGTTTAATTAGCATAATACAAACATGTTTGGAACCCATCTCTAATCCCACTGCAGTGAGGTAGAGAGGAGTTCTATCTCCTCTGTGGGGTAAGCTTTTAAAGGTGTAACTACGAAGAGGCTTTTTGAAGCTGCTTTTGGCACGGGTGTAAGGTCTTTTGCTCTCTCCCATCCTGCTTCTTTATCACCAGGTGGTTGGCTGGCTGGGCTGAGCTAAGTGACCTGTGCTTGTTCTCCTGGGTGGGAGAGGGGAAGGCCACAATATTCCTGGGAAAACATTCTGCTAGGAAATTTCTTCTTGCCCCTTTGAGAATAAGGGGTGAGGGTCCCACAAGGAGGAAGACAGAAGGATTTCTGGGACTTGCTGACCAGTCAGCACAGGTTAAAATCATCAAGCTCCAGGCCTAGAGATACCTTGTCCTAAGGGAGAATGGCAGAGAGAAATAAAACATCCTGACATTCTTCTCTGGTTGTGTGTATGTGCAGAATGTCTTTGGACTTACTATCTAGTGCTTCAGGATAGTTCACTAAAAATGCTGAAGGCCAGGTTAACACACACCTTTAATCCCAGAATGTGGGAGGCAGAGGCAGCAGATCTCTGAGTTTGATATCAGCCATGACTACATAGAGACCCTGCCTCAAAAAAATAAAACAAACAACAACAAACCCACCAAAAAAAAAAAAACAAGGAAGAGAATCCTGAAGAAGTTGTGTGTGGTGCATGCCTACAATACTAGGCATTTAGGAGGTAGAGAGGAGTATCAGGAATTAAAAGACACTCGACTATACAATGAATTCAAAGTGAGCTGAGCTACATGAGACACTGACTAAAAACACACACAACTATTAAATAAATCACAAGTTAACTTATATACAAATTTTCACAATGTAGCACATAGATTTTAATTAAACAAGAAAATGTAATTTTCTGCATTATGTGAATTCCTAAAAAACAGTGAGAATTAACTACCCCGCAAAGAAATTGAACCAACAGTTTCTAAATAGAACTGTCAATATAAATTCAAACTTGTAAAGTTAATGAAAATACATTTATTGAAACTTAACTGTAGGAGAGACCCAAACTGAGTTATGTAAATATTAACTGTATGATTATTCATACAAGTAGGAATAGATCAGTCATATAAAAATTTCTCTCAGTATAAATTTGTACAGTAAAGTCTAGCAATTAAAAAGACGTAATTTTTATATTGAAAACTTTTTTGTTATTACAGTGGGATGGATTTATTTGTTAAAGGCCCAGTACAAAAAATGGTTGAAGAAAGTGACTTTTTAATAAAATATACACTTGCAGGAAAAAAAAATCCTAATATACTGATATTTAGTTAAACAGAAAGGACTTACGAAAACACTTCAATATCTAGGCACAATTGGTCAAGTATTAATGATAATTTCTGTCATTACTTAAAAGTTTAAGCCAGCTTTTCAACTTGACTGTTAACTTCTATAAATCCGTCAGCACAGAGAAGGCACCTCTCTCTCTCCTAAGGCCCTCGAGAACAAGTATTTACAACACTCTAGGAACACAATGCTCTATAGGTAAGTACAGACACGGTTATTTACATACCCCACTTTAGGGCAAACGAAATTACAATAGAACTATGATTTGTATTTTTACATCTTATGATGGACATGACTTTCAAAGACACCAGACGACAATCCTCCACTTAAGCTTTTACATACAAGATTTAAATTAAATGTGCATTGGTCACTAGTATGTGAAAAATTCTATGAATTAGTGCAATTCTTTGTATCCCTAGTACTCAGGGAAAGTTTATATACAATAAAGAAATCTCAACTACTACGTAACTCAAATGTTTTATGGCTCAATAGTCTAACCACTTAATGTTCTGTAAAATTTTATAATTGTTATAACTGAAGTATCAGAACACTTAAAAAATGGTTTATAAAAATCTCTTTAAAACAAAGAGAACAGATGATTGGAAGAAAGTACAGAATTTCAGAAATATAGTTTTCACTACAATTTATGAGAAAGGAGTGATAAATTATTGATTCCGAGGGAAATCATCAAGTTGCTGCTTTCTGATTAGGTATTCTATTGACCAGTTGAGGTGGTTATCATCATTATTTTTTACTTAGTGGCTGTATATTTAAGTGTCTTATTAATGTTGGCTGAAGGTAATTTATAACCATCACCCTTCCTACAAAGGAGATGAGAAACTACTTCAGAAGCCTTGGGCATCATAGAAGTCAAGAGTGTGGGAACATTAGGCTGACTTAAGCTGTTTTTCTACAGGATATACACATGTACAATATACAGTGTCAAAGCTGTACAGTTTTGCAGATTGGCTTTACTTACATTTTTGCACATTTTCTTTTTTTCTAAAATAAAAATATAGCAAGGAAGTCTATTTACAAACTAGGAAGCTGCTTCAGAAACAGCATGACTTAAGATATAAAGTGAAATCTCAGTAAATGAAAGTGCAGGTCATGTTTGCAGAGTCTGTCGCGATCTCATTTCCTACACGCACAGTTTGAAGGACACTAGTTTTAAACAGCTACTGTTCTCTACGTCAGGGGGTTCACTCATCATAATGCAACGACAGCAAGAATTTGTCCACATCCATTCCTGCTGGAAATGAACTAGGTAGCTTCTTTTTCTGTGAAGACAAAAACAAGAGAGAAGGAAAAACAATAAACTCTAGGCAAGATAATTTTCTTAGCAGATCATCTAAAACATTATATAGAGTTCTTTACTATTAAACTGTATAATTTTTGATTCTGTCATAATTTTATTTCTACAGGGAAAGACAGGTTTTATCAACCCAATGTTAAAATACACTGTAATTGTAATTAAAAATTAGTTTAGGCAAAAGACAGGAAACAAATCTCGAGTATGTTATGTGAATGTTAGACAAGAACATGCTTTCTTTAAGGAGGTCATGTTTGTAAAACCATAGGCCTTAGAAAGTATTACTAATAAATATTGTTTTATTATACTGATTTTGTATGTGTGCGACACATGCGCGCAAACACACACACATACACGCACGAGTACACAAGTCAGAGGACTGTTTTGGGGGAGTTTTCTGCTTCTACCATATGGTTTCTAGGGATCAAACTCCATAATCATCAGTCTTGAGGACAAGTACCTTCACGAGCTGACCCCTTTGCTAACACACATTAAAGATTATCACTCACTCACCAAGTTCCTACCATTAAGTATAGAGATACTTTTTGAATTAGTAGACTATAAGACCACAGAGTAAGATGTATGATTATATGGTAAATGATGAGTCACAGAAGGAGAGACCAAAGACTAACCATGGACAGTCATAGGGATGACAAGCAGTTGAAACAGAGGTCAAACTTAGAGTTGTAGGGCACAAAACCTCGATACCCTTTTCTCCACCTATTACATTTTCTCTATGGTATTCACACATTTTTGATTCAGTCTACTAAGTAAAGCAAACAAATTTTACATATATGCATTTATCACTGCTACTACCCTTGCACTGCCTTAATAAAGATAATCATGGTAAGGAAAAACATGGGGACATGCATTTTTCTTCTGGTCTGCCAGGTTAACCATCATTAAAGACCATGGAAGAGAGGGGAAACAATAGAAAATTCCAAGTCAAAGAAAGTAAGGTAGTGTTTTACTGGGTAATTCATGCAATGGTAGTTTCCCAGTCTTTCACATTTTATGTATTCCCATGAAAAATCCTAGGTGATAGGTATCATGATAGAAACATTCACTTTTCCTAAGAATGATATCTACAGACAACTCTCTTATCATCACGACTGGGAAATACTACTAAGTGTATGGTCCTGAGGGTACATTTGGTCAAGTAGCTGTAGCAAAACAGTACTAAGTTCTCTATCTAATGTAAACACTGAAGGAAGGGACAGAAGTGGAACAGGAATGAAAACTTTTAAACTTGCCTTGATTTTCTTCTTTTTCATTGGTACTGATGAATTTGCAAGATTTTTAGTAGAAGTACGGGAGTTTCGCTCCCGCTCATCTAATTCCTCAATTTTCCGCTTTTTTGTAGTGCTCCTTGAAGATGTTCTAAATTGCTGTGTGTTATCTTTCAGAGGAGTTGCTGTCGTTCTAGCGATTGCTGCTCTAGAGAGAATCATAAGTGTATGAGCAGCCATGCTCACACTATTTTCACTGCCTGTTTCACTGGCTGGGCTGCAGGCAGGCAAGTCTGCAGTAATAGGAGGGACCATTATTCTGGGCATGCTGCCATCTTCACCAAAGCGCCTACTAGAGGGTGCCTTCATACTGTCGGCAGGTTCTTCTTTATGCTTTTCCCCTGCTCCTGAGCCAGATGTCCGGGGTACTGGCAAATCACTCTCAGCAATCCTATTTGCTGGGCTGTGCAGTGAAACATCCTGCAATATTTCTGCACCAATTAAAGAATTAGTAGATTTAATTTGCTCTTGTTTTAGGTCCTTCACAGTTCCACCTATAGAAGTAGAATTTTTATTGTTTGAGGACGTGGCTTGTTTTTTGGTCAACTCCTGCAGGGAAGCTATAGCTTTTTCATTCCGCAAGCTCCCATTCTGATGCCCAGCAGGCGGTTTTGAAGAGTCTGGACTCTTCTGCCTTTCCCCATCACTGCACAACTCATTCTCCTTGTTAGCTGTTGCTTTATGGAAAGACTCAAGGGCCACTTCTGTGGGGAAAACTTTCTTTTCAGACTGAATTTCTTTCACAGTGGTGTGTCGGCTAAAGGCAGCTTCTGATTTAGATAAAATCTTGGGCACAGTTTTCTCTCTCTCTCTTTTAACGGCACTATTAGAAGGCGGTTTTAAGGTGGAGGGGACAATGGCTGAGTCGAGAGGAGGAAAGGATGTGTCCTTCTTTTCTTTGTTTTGGGAGGTCATCTTATTCTGTGGCCCCTGCGTATTTGTCACAGAAGAAACAGTACTATCAAAACAGAGCACACGCCTATGACTTTCAAATGGCTTGCTGGCAGGAGCTATCCTCTCTGCTGAGAGGGGAATTGTGACCTCTTCTAATTTTTTCCCAAGTTCAGGGGCTATATTCTTATCAGAAGCTTCAGTTCTACTGAAATGAAAATATAACATCTCATTTTTAGTACATGAAAGTTTTCATTTGAGCATTTTAATAATCTACAGTATGAATTATTTTATCCTTACCTTTGCATATAACATGCTCCTGAAAGACTGGACAAATCTGTCAAATTATTTACTTGTTTTCCTGGAATCATAAATTAATTCATTAGAAAAGAAAAACAATTGTGAAAGAATATATATACTCCTCTGAAATAGGAAGAGCCAGATGATGATGTTACATGAGAAAAAATTTAAATGACTGCTAATTTGCAAATAAAACATTTTTATAGATATATTATTCTCTTTATTTTTAATTTTATTCATTTATTTGGTTGGTTGGTTTTCCGAGACAGGCCTTCTCTGTGTAACTCTCTCTGTGTAACTCTCTCTGTAGACCAGGCTGACCTCGAACTCATTGATATCCGCCTACCTCTGCTTCCTTAGTGCTGGGATTAAAGGTGTGCACCATCACCACCTGGCTATACTATTTTTTTAATACTTAAATTTTCTATAGCATACTCACTCATTTTATGAAGGAAATCTAGACACAGACCAAATGACTTTAATTTCAGGTCAACACGTCCAGCCATCAAGAACTACAGCTTTTAATGGCACTTACTACACCAATTCTCAACCAGTGTCTCTGAGTGAACTGATCCCATTGATACCAACACCTGAACATAGCTTGGTTCCTTACAGAAATATGGAGCTGTACCTGCACATAACTTAAGCATATCCTTTAATCATTTCTAGGTTACTCATATGAAATACCATGTTAGTAGCTAATACTGTATTGTTCAGGGAAAAACAATGAGAAAAGTCTCTTCAGCACAAATTAGTTACAACTCTCCAAAATTCTTCCTGTGGTTGGCTGAATCTGCAAATGTCAAAGAAACTGAGAAAGGAAGTCAACTGTACTTAGATCAAGACAGCTTAAGTGTAAGAAAGCATCATGGGGGAAGGAGCTATGATAAACCAGAAGTAGTGTTTGTGAGACTTGGAATTTGGATGGAAGGAAGCAGGAAGCCAAAGTAATAAAATCACTAATGGAGGAGGGAAAAAAAGGAAGAGTTACATGAACTAAAGTAAGACTATACAGACTTTTCTCCATAAAGGAGCCAGCTGGTATACCCAGCCACACCACACTGTTATGCTGAGTTGTGTTCAGGAAAGTGATATCAAACAACTCTGAGAACCAGATGCTACAAGAGCTAGGCAGAGACAGTACCAATTGGAGGCTGGATTTATGTAGCTGGAGAAGAGAGTGGAGCAACAGGCCATAAATAAGGTGCCAGAAAGGGGCACAAGGCCCTTACCATTTCCTCACGCCTGCAACTACCCAGATGAGCAGATCCTCAGACTGCGGGAAAAGCAGCAGAATGGTGAACGTGTCACAACATCCTGATGGGACTAACAGACTTGAAACAGCAGAATGGGGATCAAAACAGAGGTGTAGTAAAGGTCTTCATCTAATTCTCAACAGTCCCCACCCTGGCAAGCGCAGGAAGAGGGAAAAAAAAGGAAGAGCTACATGAAATAAAGTAAGACTGTATGGATAGTTACAGACCAAACAAGTTCTCTCCAACCAGGAAGAAATACAAACTGAAAACATCCTTCTATCAATTTTAGTTTGTATTTTAATCTTTACCCTAAATGTTTTCATTTCTTTTTTATTATTATTAATTTTTAATATCCTTTAATCATTTCTAGGTTACTCTACAACATATTTCTGTACTATTAGGAGGTCAGGTGAAACTTAAAAGTTTCCCGACCTAACATACAAATTTCCTCTATTGTTTTCATACTCCTAGCCCATACACTTTATTCTTATTGAACCCCTCTCCCTGATCCTTTTCACTTGAGCATTTAAATATTGACTTTTTAAAAAAGATTTATTTATTTACTATGTACATAGTATTCTGTATGCATGTCAGAAGATACCAAATCTCATCAGAAATGGTTTTGAGCCACCATGTGATTGTTGGGAATTGAACTCAGGAACTCTGGAAGAGTAACCAGTGCTTTTAGCCTCTGAACCATCTCCCCAGCCCCAATATCTGTTATTTTAAAAAGATTTCAGAGTCCCATTAAAAAAAAGAAACAATGTTGGAGATGAAGGGTAAGGTATAAAGTGGACATAAAGGGGAAAAAAAACAAAAACAAAACTAAAATTTCTAAAAAAAAAAAAAAAAAAGAGATTATATTCTAGACACCAAATCTGAATCCACAGATAGAAGCAGCAGAAAAAAAAAAATCCATAGGCTAAGACAATGGAATTATACATTGAATACAATGGAATTATAGCCAAGAATTTGCCAAGTCTTGAAAAAGAAAGAGATCCAAACACAAGAAGTATTAAGGACTCTAAAAGGGGAGGTGCCTCAGTGGTTAGGAGCACTAGTTATTCTTCTAGAAGACTTGGGGTTCATTTTCCAGAACCCATATGGTATCTCACAACCATCCAGCTCTTGGGGAAACAGTGCTGTCTTCTAATCTCTGTGAGCACCAGGCATGCACAGACACCAGACAGACAAAAAAAGTCATATACATAAAATAAATCTTTCAAAAAATAAATGACAACAAAAACTCAAAAGACAAAAACCAAAGCCATTAATGTCCAGAAAAGAGCAATTCTACAACATACAATAGCCAAAATTTTAGAACAAAAGAAACAAGAGTTAAAAACTGTAAGGGAATAACACCAACTCACATAGAGGCAGAAACATCAAAACAACATGAGATCTTTTACCAACACTCTTCAAGTCAGAAAAGCAGGAAAGGATATATATCAAGTAAATAATTATCAACTCTAATTGTTATACCCAGCAAATTAACTCTCAAAGGGAGACTATGAGCAAGGAAGTCAGGACCATGAGGGGTTGGCTCACCCACTGAGACAGTGTGCCTGAGCTAATGGGAGCTTACCAGCTCCAGCTGGACTGGGAATGAAAGAGCATGGGATCAAACTGGACCCTCTGAATGTGGTTGACAACTGGGGCAGACTAAGGGGCCAATGATAATGGCACTGGGATTTGTCTCTACTGCATGTACTGGCTTTTTGGGATC
>JAQHUG010000003.1:14125627-14136298 GCA_028555095.1 Dicrostonyx torquatus | reverse complement strand
CCTTTTATCCCAGCAGGTGGGAAGCAGAGGCAGTGTCTCTGTGAGGCTGAGGCCAGCCTGGTTAACACAAAGAAATCCTGTCTTGAGACATCAAAAAGAAACACACTCCAAGACAAACACAAGTTAAGATAGTTCACAATAAGTAAGACAGCACTGCCAGAAATTCTACTATAACTAATATATGCAAATTTAAGTAACTGAGCTCAGAAAATAGATACTTGCAAACTAAACAATACTTTTGAATGATGATTAATCAGACATCCTAAATAAATAACCTAATGGTTATTGTATGGCCGTTTCCTGAGATTAAAACCCTCAATCTTGTAGGGAAGCTCCTTAAGGCAGGGGATGTTAAAAAGGAAGTAAAATGCATCCTGCAAGGAATCTCCTTAGGTTCAGAAAGTAAACAACTCAACAGCCTCAGGAAGTCACTATAGCTGATCAGAGTCACCAAGTCATTCCTTCCCCAGGTATACATAAACAATAAGGACTAAGGGACAGTCACAGAGCAGCAGAGAAGCCTGAAGAAGGAGATCAGCCAAACTGCCTGTTCACTTGGAACCTCCAGTTCACTCCTGCTTGATTGGGAAAACCCCATTTCTCTGTCTCCAAAGCCCTCTCTCAAAGAATCTCAAACAAAGAAAAGGCACCAAAAGCCCAGTTCATGGGGGCTGCAGCAGTTCCTCCCCTGAAGTTGCCAGTAGCCCAAGACCCTGCCTAAAGCAGCCAGTTTTACCCAGCTTGTGGAGGAACTGGCATCACCCCTAGCCTACAGGGATATATTCTCCTTGCTTTAGTTCGGCTGCATGACTTCTCAGGCTCCAATATCTGGGGCTGAAGGCTCACCAGGGATTTGACTTATTCAATTAAACCTGTTCTTTTGCTTTTTCAAACCTATTCCTGTTTTAAAAAAGCAGAGACAGGCTCACCTTCCTGGAAGAGGTTCAGATCCCCAGAGTTAGTTACCTGGAAAGGACTCCAACCAGCTGTGTTGCCTACAGATTATACAGTACACTCCAGGTTTCTAGATTTTGTAAGCTGTCACCCAGGCTTTTGTGGGCTTTGGTGGTACAGTTTGAGTCTGAGTCATTTTTGCTGTTAGTAACCCCTCACTCAAGTTCCTGTAAGTAAATCCAAAAGAGCTCATTGGTTCACTCTGACCTATGATCTGTTTCCTGGTTCATCTGGGGCAAGAAGATGTTTGATCACACCTCTCCAAGAATAGTGTCACAGAACAATGATGCATCTGAAGGTTCCAACAAGCAAACTCAAATGCAGAAAGCAGATGGTAAGGAATGATAAAGATCAGGGCAGAAACAGGGACTAAAATAATATACAGAATTAATCTCACAAAGAGCTGATTCTCTGTAAAGATTTACAAGACTGAAAAGTTCCTAGGCCAAACTAACCAAGAATAAAACAACTGAGGTGGGAGGGAGGGGACAGGGAGTTCCAAGTTAATAACATTGGCAGTAAAAAGACAGACATTACAACACACTCCAATGAAATCCAGAATATTCTTAGGGGATGCTCAGGGAGCAATTCCTTCACTTCCTTTCCCTTCTCAAGAAGGATTTCACTATCTTGTTCCACCTGGTCCAGCCTCTTGTTTCAGTCTCCATGTGTGGGTTATAGTTTGCCACCACCCTGGGCCAACAGGGAGTTACTGAAATGTTTGGGCAGGAAGTCACATATGTATGGGTCAGGGGTGTGACTCAACTAAGAAATATAGGATAAACAAGAAAACTGAGGATCTTAAAAACACAACAAAACAGGGTAGAACACTACTGATGTGACAGAAAATTATGAATATTTGAACTAAGAGAAATGCGTGTCAAGAGTACTCAGTTTTTTGACACAAGTAAAGAGATGGTAGGACCATTTTCAAAAGCAGGGAACAAGAGAAGATATTACACATATTTTGTTAAACACTTCAAAATTGTTTGAGAAAAATGGGAATTAAGATCTTAGGCAGCTCCAAAGAACATACCGAGAAACAATGGATAAAACCTAAAGCCTTCAGCAAAACAAAGGGATTTACCAGAATCAAAGCTGTCCAATCAAAAACTGCTTGCTTGAAGGGAAAGTGGACTGTTTGTTAGGGATGTACAAGGTATTCAAGAAAACATTCTCTGGGTATCTAATCCTAGCACTTGGGAGGCAGAGGCAGGCAGATATCTGAGTTCAGCCAGAGCTACACAATCTTGGGAAAAAAAAAAGGAAAGAAAACATTCAGTTGCTGCTTCACGAGCACAACGTTTGAACGCTTTGAACAAGTAAGTACCTGTAATAGGTTTGTTTCTGAGTCCCTGAGCCTTCTGAGATTTTTGAGGAACAGGGAACTGAGTAATACTTCTGTTACAAACAGGTGCTGCTAAAGGCATATGAAGGACCTAGAAGGAAACATAGAAACAATTAACTATGCTGTTGTCGGAATGCTTTCTCACACTATTCTTAGTTCACACACGTACCTGCTGAGGAGGAGTAGAGAATGTATTTCCATTCTGTCCAACTACAGACACAGGTATCATTCCCACCATTCCTTGAAGCACAGGCTGGACTGGAGAAGCAATTATGATGGCAGAGCCTAAAAAGCAATTTTCATTAAAATCAGGTTTACTTCCATAAATCTCCTGACAACAATAAATGTCAAAGAAATTAGTATTTTGAAGCAAATTCTATCACCAAATCTTCTTTCCTGACAATCTCTGCACCAGCTCCAGCCTCCAGGTTCCTGCCTTCATTGAAGAACTGCTATACAGAACTGTGAAATAAATCCCTCCTCCCCAAGTTTCTTTTGGTCATGGTGTTTCATCATGGCAGTAACACTAACAAAAACAGAAGTTGGTACTATGAGTGGAGTATTACCGTGACAGACCTCACCATGTTCTGGGAAGGACTGCAGAAGTACTCTGGAACTTTGGGCTAGATATTAAGAGTTCAGTGAGCTGTTCTTTAGGAGCTTGGAAGATAAGAATGGTAAGAGCAGTGCAGACAATGAAGGTCTGATTTGTTAAGTTTCAGAGGGAAGCAAACACTGTCCTGGGCCTTGTGTGTGAAGAATCTGTAGTGTCTGGTCACCTGGAGCTGAAGAATTGGCTGATTAGCAAGAGCCCAGAAGTACTCAAGTAAAACCTTTGCTTTGCTGGGATAGTTGGTGCTGAAGAATCAGCTGTGACTAAGAAACTAGCATCATTGGGGTGAAGTCTTCTGGAAAGTACTTCCTTGGGGTCAGGACACAGAAGCTATGCTCCAGAAGCAGCCAAGGTTGTACTTCATACTGGTAGCCAATCTTGGTAGTGTAAGTAGGAGTCACCATGGCAGTACTGATTTTGAAGGCATGAAGGGATCATGGAGAGCAGCTGAGGCTTGGCACTGTATGGCAGGGCTGAAGTTACTGCTGAAAGTGCAACTCAGTTGCAAGAAGGAACCTCAGCATTTTTGGGGATGCCAGCACTATGGGAGACCACCAAGAATAGTAGCAGGTGGTGGAGTGGAGCCATCCATAGCCTAGACAACGAGCTGTGTGTACTGCAGAGGGCAGCGCCTGAGCAGTGACCCAAGTTCTTTGTGTCACTCTGGAGGAGCCCAGATGAGTGAATCTCAGACATCAGACAGTGAATAATTTATATTGTTGAGAGTTTGGTTTTGCTTTGTCCAGATTGTGACTGTGTCCTTGCTCTTCCCTCCTGAAGTAACTATTTCTGGTTTGATAAGAGCACAACTGAAAGACTCTGTATTTTAAAAGAGACTGCCTATTTTGAAGACAGATTTTAAAAAAAGATTTTAATGTTGTTCTTTGACTGCATGTATGCTTGTTTGAGGATGCCAAACCCCTGGAGTTACAGACAGTTGTGAGCTACCATGTGGGTACTGGGAATTACACCTGGGTCCTTTGGAAGAACAGCTAGTGCTCTTAACCACTGAGATATTTCTCCAACCCCAAAAGAATGAATTTTTAAAGATCGTGGGACTTTATAATTTAAAATTTGGAATGTTTATACTGCAATGTTGATGCTGATGTGTGATCTTTGGGAAGAAAAAGAAAAGAAAGGTTATGGCTTAACAGTGATGTGTTTGTGTGTTAAGATGACAAGGCATCAACTGTGCTGGCTAGTTTTATGTTAACTCGACACAAGCTAGAGGTATCTGAAAGGAGGGAACCTCAACTGAGAAACTGCCTCTATAAGACTGGGTTGTAGGCAAGCCTGTAGGGCATTTTCTTAGTAATTGATGCAGGAGGGCCCAACCTATCGATCCGGGGTTTTATAAAAAAGAGGACTGAGCAAGGCATTAGCAAGAGTGGGAGTAACCAGTAAGCAGCAACCCTCTTATGTCCTCAGGACTGCTCTGTATCTATTCCTGACTCCACTTCTTGAGTTCCTGCCCTCATTGTTTTGACGATTAACTTTTGCTATGGCATAATGAGTGAAATAACTTTTCCCCTACCAAAGCTGTTAATAGTAATGGTGTTTTCATCAAAACAATCCTAACCCTAATTAAGACAATCTTATTTATAAATTTTTGATTAAGTACAGTAATAAAGTTGAGAAATGAAGAAAAAGCAAATCTAAATATTAAGGTGTAGAGCATTTAGCGATATTATCCTAAGCTCCAGACTATGGCCAGAAGATCCATTACATACTGATTCTTCTAACAAAGAAGATTGAAACTAATAAGAAACTGCAGTCAATGTCTCTTGTTAGAACTTTGTATCAGAAAACCTGGATTCCAAGTGAGTATTTACAGCCTTTAACTAATTTTTATCTTAATGGTATTAACCAAAAACAATATACTTTTGTGACCAGATTGAACTACTAAGGGAAAATTATAGTGCATACATGGTCCTTAGGAGTCAGCCACAAGAAAAGCTATAGTTGTTTTAATCCTGGTGTGAACGCACCTTTTCGTAATACACTAACTATTTCTGTCAGATTGATCTTATTTTCACACAAACCTGCCAGTTTCCCAAACATCCAGGAGTGCTTCTTCTACTCCCCTTGGCTTCAAATCTTACCTCATTTCTCTAAGCTTTAACTCAAGCTTCATATTCTGCAACAGTTCTGGCCTCTCCTTTACCTTATTTGAAATAGTTCTTAAAATAGATTCACCAAATTTAACAGTTGATAATACTTAATTAAATTTAATAATCTATAAATCAGTACACATGGGGATATAGAACATGTGTAAATTCTTATCTCTAAGAAACGTAAGTCAACAAATATGATAAGCTTGTCAATTACTAACTGTATGTAAGCCAGCATACAATGAAGACAAGAGCCCTTGTGGAGCCTCTAAAGAATCGTTTCTAAATAGCATGAGAATGTGAGAAATGAGAAAGAGTTTTAGTAGAAGTCAGGTTTTCTTGAAAGTCTCTCTAAAAGATAAATTCCTTAAAAACTTACTATAGGGTCAGGTGGTGGCGGCACACACCTGTAATCCCAGCACTTGAAAGGCAGAGTCAAGTGGATCATCTCCCTGAGTTTGAGGCCAGCCTGGTCTATAGAGTGAGTCGCAGGACAGCCAGGCTATACCGAGAAACCCTGTCTCAAAACTCCCCTACATCCCACAAAAGAATTATGACTATAGTAAGAATAAAGAAATATCCTGCTACATTGAGTTAAAATATGTTTACAGCTATGAAATGAATTACGTTCTTTTCTTTTTCACAGCTTAGTGCTGTAGATTAAAAACTATGAAAGAAAAAAATTAAAGTTATAGCCTACCAGATTTAAACAAAACCTGGTTGAATTAGGCAGGAAGAAAGAGGCATAAGCAATTATTTGTATGGTATTTTGTAATGTGAATTAATATATATTATCTCCTAGTCAATGACTTCACACAAGAAAATTAAGATTGCAATCCAGAGAAGTTCCAAAATGCATGCACACACATATAAATTACACACAGACACACACGTATCACTTTTCATTCAGTGTTGGAGATACAGTCCACAGCCTTGCACATAATATACAAGTGCTTTTCCTCCGCTATATCCCCAGCTCACCTCCAATATGCTCTTAGAGTTACCTTGTGAAAAGTTTGGTGACACAGCTTGGTTGACAGCAAATACACTGTTAGACTTTGGTGGTGTCTGTAACTGCTGTGGAGGAGGCTGTGCAGTCATAGGTGCAGAATTCCCAGGCAATACCACTACATTAGACTGACTGACAGTTGGTCCCAAGGCTGTTGGATCAGTCACACAGGTAGCTATCAAAATGTTACTTGAATTGCCAAAGGCTGTGCTTGTGGCAGGCATCAACTGTATGTATCCTCCGTCCTTAGGAACACATGGTGCAACACTGTTTGAAAAAGTAATGCCATCTTCACTCTGAGGATTGTTTACCACAGGTTCCTCAGGTTTCAGCACTACAAGGTTCTGCTCCATTGAGCCAGAATCTCCTACTTCAACAGATACAACAGCACTTGTAGTTTCTTCTGAAGACAGGCATGTAACAAATTCTGCATTTTTGGCAGGAGATTTAGAAGACAGAATTATCGTTGGCAAGTTTTCTCCACTGATACTAGATACAGCGCTGTTAAGCTCTGCATCTGAGGAAACAAATGGATCGTCACTAATGATAATTTTGAGAGAGACAATACTTGATGCATCCACCTCCACTGAGTCTTTGCTAGGCTTACCATCAGTATTTTGGGTCTCAGGAGACCTTCTCACTGATCCACCAGATTCTGAAGGAAGCGAATGATTATTTTTCACAGGATTATCCTCTCGGGGAACCAGTGCAACTTCTTCACAGCTGTTGTGTTCACCCAAAGAGAGAAAAATTGTATCGCCATCTTTCACAGAAGAGGAAGGCTCTTGGGAATTCTTAGACTTAAGTGTCTCAGGCTTGTTTTCCATATGATTCAAGTCAACAGATGCTGAAGCACTAGACAACTGTTTATCTGAAGGGACTGATTCTTCAAGATGAATTTCTATTTGTTCAGATACATTTAAACCTAAACTATCAACAGTCCCAGGTGATGTTTTACTTTGCAATGGAGAATTAGCTTGGCAATCTGATAGTGGCTGTGCTGCAACCGATGATACACTATTAGTTTCAATTTTGCTGTTTTGAGTTTGACAAGAATCTAGTGACTCGGAACCATGGGAATTCGTTTTAACTTTTATTATATTGTTAGAATTTTCGCAAAATTGACTTTTAGATGGCTTTCCAGTTAATGGAGTATCCTGGGACAAGAGCTGGGTATTTTTCCCAGAGAGAATTAAGTTTTCATCATTGGCTTCATTACCAAGAGACACAAATGAAGTCACTGGCATATCGGGCTGATCAGGCTGTATCTGAGGCTCATTCAGCATACTTGGAGACAAAGAATCCTTTTCAACCTCCACAGCCCTTTCGGCGTCAGTGGGCATCTGACTGGTGTATAACTCAGAACAATGGTCATTACATTCAGTAGAGCCTCCTCTTTGGTTAAAGTCACTCAAATTAGACACAGACTCAAAGGTAATATCAAGGGCACACTTCTGTTCAGCAGGTACAGCTGTTTTAAAGACCTTTTTTTGAATGTCAGTATTTATTTGGGAGAAATTTTCCTGGGATTCTTGTTGAAGAACATCGTGGCTGTTGCCATTCTTCAAATCACTTAATAATACATCTTCATTTTGATAGGATGTACAAAAGGGAGGCTGACCAGATTGCCCATCTGTAAAACACCAGTGTGATGAAAAGTTATGTCGAGTATGTTTAGCTTCTGAAAGCAGCCACTTTTCCTGTAAAACCTACTTTGCCAAGAAAATACAAATCTTTGGCATAACAGTAAGTTTAATACTGATGCACAATTAACAAATGTCAGATTGTTTTCCAAGTTTTTAGGAAAACAGATGCCAAAGAGGGAAAATGTACACAGGCTTAAGAACATCCAGTACTTACCAGAAGACAATATGCCCTAAGCTGGCTCTAAACAATAGTGGAAATAGTTGCTTCCCTATCTAGACTTTTTTTCTTCCTCTCAATTTTTAGACAGGTCCCACTATGTACATAGCCCACACTGGCCTTGAATTTGCAGTCATCCGTCAAGCCTCCTGAATGATTTTCAAATTTTGCCATGTCTACTGACTCTGTTTGCCTGATTTATTTTTAATGGTAAAAGGAGACCAAGATCATTTTGCGCAATTAACACAATTTCTATGTATATTTTAACATTTAACATATTTACTGAGGACAACCATACACATTTTTCTAGAATGCAAATATGAACAATTCACTCAATGATCTTATAGAGATTAAGATATTTTGGAAAAAAACACATAGAATAGAAAATTGTTATACAATATAGGAAAAAGGCCAAAAAGAAATAAAAACTTTTTAAGAGGAAGCAATGTAGCATCAATACAATGAATTTTAAAGCAGTAATAACTGAGACAATTTGAACAAATATGGAAAGAAATAGGGAAAAATCCAGAAAAGTGGCTGTAACTATCATAACTGGTAAAATTATATTGTGTATAGAGCCGACTTAATTCTATATTGAAGGAGAGATTAGGGGAAATTATATTAGGCCACACGAATACAAGACAGATGATTTTTTAAAAAAAAGCAGTGCAAAAGATTAAATTGAGCATTAGGTTACATAAGCACTCTGCCACAAGCTCCATTCTCAACCTGGAAGAGGTTTCTTAATGAATTTGCAAGACTTTCTGAGGAAAGGATTACAAGTTTTATTTTGCTTATGCTAAAGCTTAAGCGAAACAATCTTTTAGTTGTGAACAAACAAATGCACAAATATAGTTCAGTCTAAGAGTGGTGAGATTTGTTATTAACAATAAATTCAAAGAAAGATATTCCAAAACAAGTTTTTGAAGACAAGATGTGAAAAAAACTGGAAGCCATTACTCATTTCGCTTAAAAAC
The DNA here is from genome assembly GCA_028555095.1 of Dicrostonyx torquatus. Taxonomy (NCBI): domain Eukaryota; kingdom Metazoa; phylum Chordata; class Mammalia; order Rodentia; family Cricetidae; genus Dicrostonyx; species Dicrostonyx torquatus. The sequence continues at coordinate 14,127,423 of JAQHUG010000003.1, read as the reverse complement.
AGGTAAGGAGCCAGGGTGGTGGCGGCACACATTGTGTTAATTCCAGCACTCATGTGACAGAGACAGGTGGATCTCTGTGTACAAGGCCAGTCTGGTCTTACAGAGCAAGTTCCAGGACAGCCAGGGCAACAGAGAAACCCTGTCACAAAAAAAAATCACCAATTAATCAAAACAGGTAAGGAAAAATGATGATCAAGCATAGCTTGTAGAGAGACAAAATAAATGGAGGTGGCTGGTACTGGTAAAGGCATGAAATTTACCAAATTATGAAAAGGCATGAAATTTACCAAATTATGGTAAAGGCATGAAATTTACCAAATTATGAAAAGTGAAGATGATGACTATCTGAAGACCAGAGATCCAGGGATTGAAAGGACTCTTTGTTGTGCTGGCAATGAACCTTTTCTCACTTAGGTGATTCCACAGGCAAGTTCTTGATTTGATTTCATAAAAAGAGCTAATACAATTTTATTATGTACTTCTATAAATTTGTGCTATACTTGACAAGATTTCTTTCAAAAATATTCTATATTTTAAAATTTTTAATACTGACTTACTCATGCTTTTCTTTAATTCACAAAGAGCTTCCTATGTATGGGCTAATTATGCTATGTTGGTACTCCAAGAAAGACATAACTGTAAGGCTCTGAATAGAGACAGTAGAGATGCAGGATAACCTAAAACTTACAAATAACCAAATTCAAGACTATCAGCATATACTGTATAATTTCCTTGAAACAATTGTTGACTGTCAGCTTAACTCAGAAGGCTGAAAAACTCTTAATAGATCAGACATTAGAATTTGAGCCTTAATGAAACTGTTTCATTACAGACTTGTCCATTGGCCAATCTATTTATTATTGTGTGTCTACTGCTCTGTGAAAAAATGAGTATAAAAAGTTAATCTTTTAATCAAAGGATTTGGACAGGGAATTATAAGCATAAAAATGAACTATGTAGTAATTTGAATAACTTGTAATTTAGATAGTACTGCTTTTGAATTTTGAAAAATTTTTAACATTTTAGTTGATATCATTAACAAAAAAAAATCTTACCAGATTCTTCTGTTTCAAAAGAACTTTTAATTGCTAGATTAGTTTCTTCAGCTAAGACTATATTAGGATTAGTTTCCATATGTTGACTACAAACACTTTGTGATATATTTTTATTATTCTTTGTTTTACCTGTTAAAAAGAGAATAGAGAAATAATTAAGTGACCATACTACAAAAAGCACGAATACTGTCATTCTTAAATAAATTATTCAAAGTTTTATTTCAGTCATACTTTTTTCTTTTCTGAGACAGGGTCTCAGATAGCACAGGCTGACCTTGAACTTATTATTTACCAAGGCTGACTCTGAATGCCTGATTTTCCTATCCCTACCTCTGAATCCCTAAAGATTATTATAGCCACACCCTAAAAAATCGTTAACATGCTGCTTTATACGCCACTTACAAATATGAATTCAAAGCTTTTCTCACCAAATTTTCATAATTTTTTTCCCTAAGCTGCCTTAGGCTGCTTTTGAAGTCTTTGGTTCAAGCAATCCTCTTGCCTCTCAGCCTTTTGAATACTGAGACAATGGGCACATGTCATGACACCTGACTACAACTGCTGTGGGTTTTTTTTTTGAGACAAATTTTCTCTTTGTAACAGTCCTGATTGTCCTAGAACTCACTCTGTAGACCAGGCTGGCCTCACACTCACAGAAACCCACCTGCCTTGCCTCTGGAGTGCTGGGATTTAAGGCGTACACCACCACCATCCAGCTCAACTAGTGGCTTTTTTTTTTTT
>JAQHUG010000003.1:14081779-14116089 GCA_028555095.1 Dicrostonyx torquatus | reverse complement strand
AATTTTCTAAGAAATCTCCACACTGACATCCAAAGGGGTTGTACCAGCTTGCATTCCCACCAGCAAATAAAGATTTTTTAATACATAAAACCTTGGAGAAAACCTGAACCTGTGTAAAAGGAATCTTATGTAATAGCTTACCAAAACAACTGCTCCCCTTCCCACCAAAACCCCTCAAAACTAAATCACTTTAGAGACTGAATTGTGAAGGCCTATTTTTTGCTACGCAAGTGCAGTATGTAAATTTGGTGGTATAGATGTGTGTGCACACTTGTGGTATGCTCAGTGTATGAAGGACAGAGGTAATGTTAGGATGCCTTCCCATAATTCCTAACTACCTTGCTTTTTTTGAGACAGGATCTTTCCGTGAACCTGAAGTTCATCAACTTGGCTAGGCTGGCCAGCTGGCCAACGACCTTCAGGTTTCCAAGTGTTTCTTTCCCCTACCAACCAGGCTGACATTATAGGCAAGCACCACTGCATACAGTTTTTTACACGGGTTCTGGGAGCCAAACTCAGGTACTCATGCTTGTGTAGTAGACACTACTAATGACTGAGTTATCGTTCCAGACACTGCAAAAATCTTTTGAATTGTTTCCAAGGACAGAAAAAGAGCTGGGAAAGAAATATAGAGACAAAACTACCAAATAAGATGTGGTTCACTGCCAGGATGAATGCATTTAGAGTCATTAGCCTAACTAGAAGATAAAAATAAGGCCTTTGCTATTTAGATGGAATATTCACTTGCAACTTTGAAAGGAAGGGCTTTTCACGAGACTCTACCACTACATAAGAGATGTTAACACATATCGCAGCAGGGCTGTATTCTTCTAAGGATGCTGAGACTGGCATTCTAAGGCTATGAACTAGGTAGATTGTAATAAGTATTCTACCATGAGAGAATACTAAAAGTAGAAGATACTAAAAATACTGAAAGTAGAAAATAATACAAGGAAAGAATCAACTGAGCATGAAGTCAACAATTCTCACAGTACGTCATTAGGAAATGGTTGTCTAAAGATTTTATATATTGGTCTGAACTGTTTCTAAGTTGTTATGCAAAACTGAAAATGTCTCTAAATTTCTATATATTGCAATTTCTTCATTTGTAAACAATCTATTAAAGTAAGCAACAACAACAAAAGCAGGGCAGTGGTGGTGTACACTTTTAATCCTAGTACTTGGGAGGTAGAGGCAAGCAGATCTCTTTGAGTTTGAGGCCCGCCTGGTCTATAGAGTGAGTTCCAGGACAGGCTCCAAGGCTACACAGAGAAACCCTGTCTCGAAAAACCAAAAAAAAAGTATGCAACTTGTTTCAAATTATTTCTATTAAAGACAAAGAACTTCTACCACCCTCTATGAAACGGAAAGATGCTAGATGTGCATATTGTAAAGATCTTAAGTAGCTCTGCAGCCGAAGTGTATTTACATTCCTCAGCACATTTTAATGAGCATAGTACCTGATCTGAGAAAGGGTGTGGTCCAGCTTCTTCCACAGAGAAGACATTATTGTTGGAACCTCATTTGATGTTTCTAAATTGTAAGAGGAAATAAACTCAGCTGAAGAAAATCATTTTTCAATTTGAACAAAAACATAGATTATAGCAGGAAAATAAAAAAAAAATCTTTTCTAAATTGTAAAAGTTTTACTGGAGATTGAAAAGTAAGCCTATTTGTAACAGTGTGAAAAGGTCCAATGAGGTGGCTTTATTTTCTTAAAACAGAATCAAATCCAATACTAGTTAAAAAGTATATCTAAAAAACTTACAAGGCTAATAATTTTATAACTTCTTTGTATTAGAAAAAGGCAAACTATAATTGCCAGAAACATTATAGAAACTCCTATATGTATGTATATGTATATATGTATGTATAAGGATATATGTATCCTTGATATCTTTATTAAAAGAAGTTGTCTGGGTTAAAAATTAAGTGAGATAGAATATGAAGCACCTAACATGATGCTTACATACTCAGGCGTTAGTAAAGTTACTTTTCCTTTGGCTATTACTTCATGATAATTAATCTAACAATAATAGTTTTGATGATATGAACTATGAGAACAATGTCAAGAAAATAATCACTAATTGCCCTATGAATCATGAAAAATTTAAACAATTATTATTTTATGTTAACTCTGAGCCAATTTTCCGACTAAGTACTGTGCCTAGTTTTATATTACACAATAGATTAAAATTAAATTGTCAGTTCAAAATAGTTTAATCATTTAATAAATAACCTAGAGTTCATTCAGCTTTATTTCATTTAAAAATGAGTTTTGGCTTATGCCTGCAAGTTAATATCTGGAGTTTTAAAACTTGTTTTACTCAATATAAGCAAAAATAAGTTGTTTCCCAGTAAAATATATCTTATCAGAATAATATTAATTTTTTCAAGGCTTTTTATGAGACTATATCTTAAAACAATGACATCCAAATTCTTACCTTTTGCCTTCATGGCTACATATTCGTTCAAAATTGTTGTCAAGTTTTTTCCAAATAAGGACTGAAAAACAAAAGATCAAATATCACCAAAACCACACAACTAATCACTTTCCCATCATAAAAGCCAACAAAAGATCTAGACTGCAGAAACCCAGTAAGGAAAGGGTAGAGAAGCAGGTCACCAACATTTACTAAAGGTATTTGTGACACATCTGACAGAAAGCACGCTATCTGTCCTAACTGTGACTACATGAGTCCTTATGTAAAACAAAAAGCATGGTCATAAAAAGCAGTTTCCAGTCAGGAGGTAGATATTCTGTTCTACTGTTTTAAAGAAATAAGGGCCCAGGTCTAATCTGCTCTGGCTAACCTGAAACCCATGTAAAACTGAACTTTTAGAAATAAGTGTAATGCTTTAAAATTTACTGCAAACATGCTTCTACAATTATTTTGGATAATACTGAGGATAGTATAATGTAATATACTGAGGAAGAGGTCTGACACAGGCAATTAGGTCTCTTTTCCCTCTCAACTTTCAACACTAGACTTCTTTTTTCAGGGGCGGGGGGTAGCACAGGGAGTAACAGGGTCTTACTACTAAACCCAGGCTGGTCTTGGTTTCCTGACTGCTGGGATTAAAGGAATATGGTACAGTCCTGTATTTCTAAGTACTTGCTTGGGAGGGTAAAGTAGAAGGACTGTAAATTAAAGTTCTGTCTGGGCTACAAAGAAAGTTCAAGACCAGTTCAGGTAAGTTAGGGAAAACCAAACTCAAAGTAAGAAGTAAAAATGAAGCTGGGATATAGTTCAGACAGAGAGCTTAACCAGCACTAAGCTTGAGAAGGCATAAGATTTGCCTAAGAAATCACTCTCCATTTTCTTCATTCTTTCTAAAAATGAATTGAACTTTGTGTGTGCAATTTACCTTTCAAGACCTCAGTTCACTTTTCTGGAGAGATGGTCCAGAGGGTCAGAGTGTACTACCCTTTCAGAGGCCCAAGTTCAGTTCTCAGCATCCACACTGAAAAACTTACAACTACCTGTACTCCAGCTCCTCTGAGAGCCCCTGCATGTATGTGTACATATTCTCATAAAAACATAGACAAATACACATAATCAAAAAAAAATTAAAGAGCCATCAGACAAGGGCGCTGGATATAAAATGTGAGAACTTTGAAACAGCAGCAGGTGCTTGAGCCGTCTCTCCTAGTTCTCCAACTCTTTCAAAGTGTTCAAAACTGTTTGGAGTATTCTAATCATCTTTTTATGTAAAAATTACAACAATCCAAACAATTCACTAAGGAGTCATCCTTAACATACAACTACAAGTACCACGTGAAATCATGTAATTCTAGAATATTCCTTTTATATATGGATAGCTACAAAAGGAAATGACATATATTGTGGGAATTTCTGGATAAGGTCTTGTTGTGTAGCTCAGGTTGGTCTAAAAGTAATGACAATTGCCCTGCACCAGTCTCCCAAAGTCTGCATTATAGATATATACCACCTGACTAAATCTCTGTCTTCCAGCTATGTGAATTAGGCAGTGATAACTTATGTTGCTATCTGTCATAGCTGATATCTGACAAGGGTCTTGCTATGTTGCCTAGGTTGTCCCTAATCCCTGGGTTCAAGTGATCCTGTGATTATTTTAAGTTCCCAAGCAGATGGGACAACAGACATGGCACAGTGCTTCAGTTCCCAAGCAGATGGGACAACAGACATGGCACAGTGCTTCACATCATTAATAAGTTCATTTTAAGGCTTTGCTTTCCAGTCTTCTGTGTTGGTTAGCAATGAAATGTCCTATAAGCAATGAGTAACTCACCAGTAAGCAGGCTGGGATAAAACCTTCATCAGTACAGTGTTCTGCATATTCTTTTAAATTTGAGCTTTCCAAAATAAACGTCTGGCAAGTCGATGTGAGGTTTTCTTGTTGTAAGTAACCTAAATGAAGAATAGATGTTCAAATACTTCAGTAATTCTGTACTTCTGATAAGTGACTTTCAAAATGCTAAAGCATGTAGGAAAACTATTAGCAGAGCCTCAGGCAAACACGCTGGTGTTTTACAACCTTTCACTAGATTGTGCTGCAGTATGAAGCAGGATGACTACAGTCATTGGCTCCTCCATAGGATCCAATTCTAGCTATGCTTGTAAAAAGATATTTGACAAAGGACAATCATTGCATAATACATTTAGAAAAACAACAACAACACAAGGAAATAGTAAGCAAGTGCACTCCACTACTCCATGGCCTCGACAATAACTAGGAGAGGGGATGGCATATATTTATTTATTGGATTATTGAAAAGCCATATTCTCTCAGTATCAATTACTTGTGTGTTTGACTATCTACTTCAAGATTTAACAAAGTGAACAGAGATCTTTGTACATTGTGTTAAAGGTCAGAAGAAAATTCTAATTTTCAATTTGTAACCATTAAATTATATTAATATCAACAAGAACTTCAACTTTAAAAAGTGAAGGCTAAGAGGTTGTTAACCACTTGGCTCTATACAAACACACACACACACACACACACAAAAAAAAAAGAGGCTGGCCCCCAAAATCCAAACAAAAAACAAAACTTAACTGTAAAGGCAAAGGTTATAAAATGTTTAGAAAAGCAAAAACAAATAACAACAAGATAAACTTTTGATCTTGGACAGAACAATGATATCCTAGGTATACTATCTGAAACAAGGAAGCAAAAAAAAAAAGATAAGCTGATTATCAACATTTCAAATTGTTATGCTACTAAGGACACCATCAATCCAGTAAAATAACTTTTAAAATTGAAGAGAACATTTGCATATCATATATCTGGTAAATGCTGGAAATCAATTAAATAATGAACTTGAAAGGGACAATAATAAAAAGGTAACCTAATTAAGAAATAAGCAAAAGCTCTGCAAAGGCGGTAATACTGCAAACTCGTGGAAAGTCATTCAACTTTACTAGTCATTAGGAAAATGTAAAAGGAAAACCATTATTCAGTTCATACAAACTGGGACAGAAGTCCTTAAACCCTTTATGATCTGAATCACTCTTGAAGCTATGCTAAAGGAATTCAGGCATAAAACCCACAAATATTTCAATTATATGTGATGTCAAGAAAAAGCAAATCCATACATATAAAGAAGGTAACTGCTGGAGGCTGGGAAATTGACAATGCCTATTATCATATATATATATTTCCTGTCAGAGATATGCTAATGTTTTGGAATTAATGGTAGTATTGCTTATTAAAATATTATAAGCTCTCCAATATTTTATTTTGTGTTAATTATTTACTGCCATGAAAAAAACTAACTGTAAATTCATCAATACTGTATGAAGCTCTACTTGTTGCATCCTATTTTCAATTGTAATTCCATCTCTTCAAACAAATTAATCTTATAAAAGTCCCACAAAAAAACAATGCTCTTATTTTAAAGCCAAATGTATACTGTATTGTTTGTTTGGGCAGCTCATCTTGCCTTAGCCTAGGTAGTTTCAACTCATTCTTTGGTGTTTAATATAATTTTCAATTCTTCAGGAAACTAATTTTTCTATATATACCATATTCCCTTTGCTTACACTTGTAAGTCTTTTGTGACAACTCTAAGTAATCCCTTACATTATTTATCCTAAGTATTTATTTCTGTGTTGATAAAGTACAGCAAGAAAAAACATTTTTGTTTGCCTTAATAAATGACATCTAAAGCTTCTTCTTATTTTAAATTTTAAAAGTTTCTTCACTTGGAATCCCCAAGACAGGGTTTCTTTGTAGATCTCTAGCTGTCCTGGAACTAGCTCTTGTATACCAGGCTGACCTCAAACTCTGAGTTTTGGGATTAAAGGAGTGTACCATCATCGCCCAGCTGGAAATGTATTTTTTTTTAATATTTATTTATTATGTATACAATATTCTGTCTGTGTGTAATGCCTGCAGGCCAGAAGAGAGCACAAGACCCCATTACAAGTTGTGAGCCACCATGTGGTTGCCGGGAATTGAACTCAGGACCTTTGGAAGAGCAGGCAATGCTCTTAACCACTGAGCCATCTCTCCAGCCCTGGAAATGTATTTTTTTAAATACAGTTTTAATTAAAAACAAAGCAAACAAGGGCTGGAGGGGTGGTTCAGAGTACCTGCTGCCCTTCAAAAAGACTGGGTTCGGTTCTTTTTTTTTTTTCCTTCTCTAGTATTTATTTTTATCTCATGTACATTTTGTCTGTATGTATGTCTGTGTGAGAGTGTTGAATCCTCAAGAACTTGAGTTACAGACAGCTGTGAGCTGCCATGTGGGTGCTGGGAATTGAATTCAGGACCCCTGAAAGAATAGCCAGTGTTCTTAACTACTGAGCCATTTCTCCAGCCCTGGCTTCAGTTCTTAGACTCACACTGTGGTTTTCAACCATCTGTGACTCCAGTTCCAGGGGCCCCAACAAACACCCTATTCTGACTCCTTACATACCCTAGGCAAAACAGTCAAATAAACAAACAAAAACAAAAAAATCCAATCCTGATGACATGGCCTATAAAGCCATTATATGACTTCCAACGAGGAAAGAGCAAGGAAAAGGTCATCTCATTTTAGGCCCTGCTCTGATTTGGGAATCAACTCAGCACTGTCGTCTTGTAGTTAATAGGTTTTCTTACTTCTAACTTATGCCTTCGATGAAGAAAAACAAACACAAACATAGAGTATTTTTTTGGAGCACAAGAAACATTTAGAAACAAACAGAAAAACCTAATCCAAAAACAAAACACAAAAACAAAAAAAAACCCCACAAAAAACCCAAAGCCAAACAACAACAACAACCCCCTTGATTTCACATGTTCCTACTTGAGAATTGCTACTATTGAAGATCACATTCTAGATTATTATTACATGAATTAAGAGGATAGGTCTGGCCGAGCAAAACAGCTCAGTTGTAAAAGCATTTGTTTCATAACCCTGGGACCCACAGTGGAAGGAGGCAGCTAACTCCTGAAAGTTATATTTTGGCCTTCACACGTGTGCACATTAACTCTGTCCAATGCTTCCACCTTCATCTCTTACACAAAATAATAAAATTCAACTGCAAAAAGGAACTTTTCCCTATTTGTGAAATATAACCATTGAAAAAATGCCTCAGTTGGTATTCCCGAAGTCTACGGAGCAAGTGAGGTGGCCCCAGGATTTGTGAACACACAAACCACTGGAATCACCTTAGAATTTGGACAGTGAGAACTTTTCTTTAGATTTTGGATTAGATCCATCAAATAATTGTTTCATGGTGGGGAGTTCTGAAAGCATGAATCACCTAGATGTATTCAGTCACTTGAGAATTGTGACAGGTAGCCACTGTGAAGCAGGACTCAACCAAGACTTTCCTTCCTGAAGCATACATTCCTAAAAAGTGATGTCATCCTAAAACAGGGTAGAAACTGCTTAGGAGGGAATAGGAAAATTTCATTTTTATGCACATACAAGATATACCTCTAATATAAAAAGATGTACAGTTTACTTGTGACATTAAAAATATATGTGAGGAGCAGTTAGAAAAAGTCTACAAAGACTCCTTAAAGGGCATGACAGCGAAATGAAGGCTGAATAGCAATGCCCTAGAGAGAAAGTAATGTAGTTAATTTCTTCCACCCTAAGAAGAAAATATGATCAACTGTGTTAGAATACCTTAGAGAAAGAATATCAGATACGAAAGTTCATGATACATTCTAAGTCAGTACATGCTTACAGAACATATTTGAGAAAAGGCTCTGTAAAAATGCTGTTTTACTTCTATTTGTTAAAGAAATGCTCAAGTTAAAGTCACCAATAAATAGCTGGGACACATTATGTTCTACTCTTAAAAATATGCTTTAGTAAAATATGAGCTTTCATTTTTGGTTAAAAGTGGTTAAGTTCTACTTTGTCTTAAGAGTTCAAAAACAATGTAGGAAATACTTGAAAATTTTCAACGATGCCACTGTTTATACTGTTTATGAGCAGGCTACAAAAACACTCACCATCATTAACCACTAAACGTAACCAATTATTAATCACACGACAGATAAAATCCTAACTATACCAGGTTACTTAAAGTTTGGAAATCATAATTCCAAGAGCTTGGCCTTTTGAGGGAAAGACAAAAGGAAACCTGAAGAAAGCAAGAACTAATGCCCTTTTGTGTAAATACCCCTTTATGTACTGATTCCCTAGCAATATTGGTGGTTTAATGTCCTTGGAAAAAAATATAAATTCTTAGATAACAGTATCATGAAGTAGTAGATCTACAAGTGTAAGATATACGGCTTCAATCTATATGATTACGAGGAGTTAGAAGATAGAAATAATTTATGAAAAGCTAAAAGTAATGAGAAAATAGGAATGGCTCAGTTCATGAGAAGATACAGACTTAAGAATTTACTACCCGGCATGAGAAAAATCATTCAAAGCTTTAAGAAGGTGTCCATATGTCCTGATATAGTTGGGAAATCAAAGCACAAACACCCTCCCATATATATATATATATATATATATATATATGTAGGAATTTATTTGCCTAGTATAGATGCTGAATAAAAGATAAAAATAGTTAAAAAGATTCAACAGAAAAGACAAAATGGTTAAGAACCATGAAAAACTGGACTGGTTTATCAGTCAAAAATGTGTATTACTCTATTACTCTTCAGAGGACCCGAGTTTGATTCCTAGCACCCACTTCAGGTGACTTACAACTTCCTTCAAATCCAGCTCCAAGGTATCTCTGGCCATACACCTGAAGGGAGTGAATACAGGTATTACTCAAGATATAGAATAATCAATAATGCATTCTGGTGTTTATTAAATATCTATGTCTCTAATATAAAAAGTAAATAAAACCAATGGTTCTTAATCTCTCTTTTTTTTTTTTTTGGTTTTTTGAGACAGGGTTTCTCTGTGGCTTTGGAGCCTATCCTGGAACTAGCTCTTGTAGACCAGGCTGGACTCAAACTCACAGAGATCTGCCTGCCTCTGCCTCCCGAGTGTTGGGATTAAAGGCGTGCGCCACCACCGCCCAGCGGTTCTTAATCTCTTAAGAAAATGTCAGTCCTAGTCCTGTAAATGTCAGTCCTAGTCCTGTTTGCTCTCAAACCAACTCTTCATTTTCCCGGACTCTTTATGAACAGAAGCCAGATTTCAAACAGGCAAAGTTACCTGACTCACCTGTCTGTCAGCTGAATTCTGGCTAAGTTTGCTAAAATGGCAAGTGCTTATTCAGGTTGGAATTCAGGAGCAAGAAGTCGCATTCCCTGATTGCCTCAAGAATCTCTTCTCTTACTGTAGCTCATGTATCAGACAAGTTTTCAATTCCATCTTCCCACACAGTTGCCTCTGATTGCTTTATATTGCCTTGTCTCCTGGATTAGCACGGCTTCCTGCTGTGCTAGCCTTTATGCTGTCTCACATAAGCTGCTCAGCTTCTTAGCTTAGTTTAGTTTCTGGTTTCTTTTCTGAATGGATGCCAACTCACACAAAAAGTAACCTACGTATGAAACTGAAGAAAATCTGAACCCTTCAACCATGAAAGTACTTCTTTCATACATAGATTTTTTATGATTTTGGTTCCTAAGAACTCTTGAATCCTGAATCTAAGATAAAGACTACTGAGAAAGTTTCAATTTAGGAAGTAAAATTTTAGAGGTGGTAGAGATGGTTGCAGAACAAAGCCATGTAATACTATAAGCTTAGAAATTATTACAATGACCAATTTTGTTATGTGTTCCTTACCAAAACACTGTTATCTACCAAGACATCTACTTTAATAGGACACTGGAGAAATTACTAACTGTAGCTATTGGAAGAACTTTCTGATATTACATTTGATTTGAACCTCTAATACAAGGAAAAAGGGAAAGAGGAATATATAATATTTGAAGCAAGTTTTTTCTGCTGTAGTCTAGCGACAATATTGAGAAGATGGGCCTGGGTTGAAAGACAAGTAGAATCAGCTCCACAGAGCACTTCCTATGGCATTAGTAAAAGCCAAACTGATGATCTAGAGGCAGTAAGCAACAACAGTTTGAAGTATCTTGGCCTCTACAGTATTGTGAAAATTTCCATGAAGGCAATAAATAGCAGGCTATGGTTAAGCAGAGAGCAGGGAGATGAGTATCATAAGCTGAAGAATTAGTTAGTAAAGCAACTAAGCAACAAGTGAAACTGGCAGCATTTGGAACATGTCAAAAAACAAAAACAAAAACCACAAGGACCAAAAGAGAGGGGCTAAAGATGGTAAGGGGGCACAACAGAAGTATTCCGATCAAGCAGTAAACCGCTGACATAAGTTTACGTATGTAAAAGATAACTAAATCACAGAACTGAGACTAGTGGGAAGATGTTTTGTATACCAAGTGTGTCTCATTCTTAGCGTATGTGGTAGGACCTGAATGCTTCAGGAAGACTTGAAACAAGAGTAAACATGCATTGCAAGTGGAGTATATAGGAAGAAATCACGATTCCAAAACAGAAGGGAAGAAGGTATACTGGAACTGATGGCACTGAAAAGAAAATCTGAATAACAAAGATGGTTTTAAGGTTGAAAAGCAAGACATGAATTTCTAGCCACCAAGAGAAAAATAGTCCCTAAACAGCTTGTTAGTGGGGTAGAAGCACAATTACCCCAATTAGAAAAACCTTGCCATTTCCTTAAGGTTTTCTTAACAGGCAAGACTTTCTCCTCAGGGGATACACTGACAGTATGTAGAGGCATTTCCTCCTCACAGCTGGGGATGATTGGGGAAGGAGGCCCTAAAGGGTATCTAGTGGAGAGAAATCAGGATTGCTGCTAAACAGCTCATAAAACTGGAACACAGGAAAACAGACTACAAATAATTATCCACTTCACAATGTTTATATCGCCAAACTAGAGACACATTTTTTTCAGGGTTTCTCTGTGTAGCCCCTCACTCTCCTGGAACTCACTCTGTAGACCAGACTGAACTCGAATTCATAAAAGATCTGGCTACCTCTGCTTTCAAGTGCTGGGATTAAAGGCATGGGCCACCATGATGGGAAGGCTGAAAAATCTTTTTTAAGAATATGATCAGGGGGCTGGAGAGATGGCTCAGTGGTTAAGAGCATTGCCTGCTCTTCCAAAGGTCCTGAGTTCAATTCCCAGCAACCACATGGTGGCTCACAACCATCTGCAATGAGGTCTGGTGCCCTCTTCTGACCTGCAGACATACACACAGACAGAATATTGTATTGTATACATAATAAATAAATAAATATTAAAAAAAAAAGAATATGATCACAGGGGCTGGAGAGATGGCTCAGTGGTTAAGAGCATTGCCTGCTCTTCCAAAGGTCCTGAGTTCAATTCCCAGCAACCACATGGTGGCTCACAACCATCTGTAATGAGATCTGGTGCTCTCTTTTGGCCTGCAGACATACAGACAGAATATTGTATACATAATAAATAAATATTTTAAAAAAAAGAATATGATCACGGATTTTATTTGGATTGCCAGACTTGTAAAAGACACAACAATTCTTACCCAAACAATAAACAGAGGGAGTAAAAAAGATATATTACATACTTTTCATATATCCCTAATAAATTTAAAAATTACAAGATTAGCTAACTTTAAAAGTTACAGGTATAAATCTAACTACTCAATTCTGATGAAGTAGGAAAAAATATGAACATTCAGAATGTAAGTTTTAGTGTTTAAGGTTTTCCAAAAATGGGCAGTGGAACCATTTAAAGTCACTTAATATTTCCTGCTAAACATGCTTATCAAGAACCCCAGGCAATTTTTATTGTTTTATTTTTTTTTTAACAGGACTAGGCCAATGCAAAATGTTAGTAACGGTTGTGAAAACTAGGGAAGGATTTACCAAACTTTAACCAATTTCTTCTAGAGATGTCGCAAATGATGTTTCAAAAAGTCACTGCCCAGTTTTGAGCCAAAGAGGCACTTGTTCCCAGCAGTACAATTCCTTTTATTCTTTCAGAGGGCAAACAACGAAAACTGTCTTTCACACAGACAATCTACCCCGAGCGACCAGTGGTGTATACGAACGAGCCTTTTTCAAAAATGGAGGAAAAACTCGGGCTAGAGAACGTGTGCAACCAGAGGCAGTCTTCCGACCCCCCCAAAATATTTGCTCAAGAACATGAAAAACGGCCGTTCTAAAGTATGCAACTGGCATTTCAAGCCTCTACGGTAAGGGGTATGGAGATCTTGTGTCCCGAATTCCTAGCGCTAACGTCGGGTTCTGGGTAAGGGCGTTGGGAAAGTCTTTCCACAAAGCTGGGAGGCCGGGGAAGCGGTTTTTTTTTTTTTTTGGTTCTTCCCTTTTCCTTTTTCGGACCCAGCTGTGACAAGGGAAAGGATGAGGGCCAGCCAGCCCCTTCCATCACGTAGGCGACACTCTTCCAGGGGTCCCAGCGGGCCTGGCTCTTCCTCGGAATCCAGGCCCCAGGTGTTCCACGCCGAGCTTCTCTTTCCGGCTGCCCCCTCGTCGCGCAGCTCGAGGAGGGGCATCCACGCACCCCGTGCTTCCACACGCCCGAGGGACCGAGCACCTCCGCCGAGCTGAACTTGGACCCGAGGGGGCGATCCCCAAAGCTTCCCCACCCCAAGCAACTGTCCTCCCGCCTCCGGTCTTTCCGTCCTCTCCACCCTGGGTCCGATCACCTGCCCTCCGGGACTGGCACTTACCCAACACCAGCCTGGCTACATCCGAGGGTAACAGCATGATCCGCGCTGCACAGGGAGCCGCCTGACCGGGCAAGAGTCAATTCAAAGCAAACACGGCGACAGCCCCGGCGCCGCCGCATCTCCCGGTTCCAGTGGCGGCACTGAACCCGCGGCAATTCGTCCCGCCTCTTTCGTGACACAACAACCAATCACTTCCGCGGGAGACAGAAAGGCGCCGAAATGAAACCCGCCTCCGTGGTCCGCCGAATTGTCGTCATTTCCGTCCGCGGAGGGGTGGAGCTAGCGAGGACCCGGTGGCCGGGTGTGGGAGCGTCGGCCCCTGGGCGGAGTTCTCGGCGCGAGGTCGTTCGTCATTGGTGCTCTGTGCGCAGGCGCCTTCCCTCAGACCGGGTGAATGTTTTGAGGGGGTGCATGTTTTGAGTCGGAGAGGGCGTGATCGCTGTGCGCAGGCGCGCACCGTGCAGCGCCTCAGACTTCTTCCTTTGGGGACCCACGCTGCACGAACTTGCTGCTATTGAACCGGAAGCGCGAAGGCGTGCTTGGAAAACCAGCTGCGGGGTCCGTGGCCGCGGGAAAAGGCGAAGCGACCTCGGTTTGCACTGGGAGACAAAATGCAACGGTAGGAGCGCGGAGCGAACGCCGGGGCTTTCGTTTGGGAAAAGTCTCCTCAGACCCCCAACTTTCCTCGGCTCCGGAATGGCCCTAGACGCCTTCACCTCATCTTGCCTGGCCGTCTGTGATCTGCTCCCCCTGGCTGCGCACGCCGCTTGGAGTGAGCCTGAACCTTCCCTTCTGCGTGTCCCCTTTTCCCGTCCGTCACCGTGAGGGTTCTGATATTTATATTTCAGCTACAGGTTCGTAGGAAACAAAATAGAGGTTTGTGGTTCAGAGCGTGGACTCGGGAATCAGTCTGAGCAGTTTTTATTGTCAGCTGTGTGACCTGTGCTGTCTTCTGCGGGAAGGTGCGCGGCAGCCCCAAAGAGTTAACCGCTGGTCCCCTCCGTCCCCGCCACCTGGCACGGATTAGCCAGCTGCCTCTCAAGGCGATAAAGTGAGAGAAGAGCGCTGCGCTAGCCGAGGAGGCACTGGCTCTGGGGAAATTGACCCTGGTTTGCTGCTGGACTCGCCGGATGTAAATTGTTCTGCACGGTGGTAGCGGAGCTTCAGACCCGAGGAAACGCAGAGAGCGTCGAAGGCTTCTTTCTGAAGGTCCAGAGCGAGCTCTGTTACCGAGTGTTACAGATTGTGCAGGTTTTCAGCTCATTGAAGCCACAGGGAGGGATAAGAGCAAAAAGAGGAGGAAAAAGCGAGAAAGAGAACCATCCAAATAGACTTATGAAGCTATCCTAAGGGAAAACGGTAATAGGATGGCCGTTACACTGAACATTTGTGCTCTCTCTCTCTCTCTCTCTCTCTCTCTCTCTCTCTCTCTCGTGTGTGTGTGTGTGTGTGTGTGTGTGTGTGTGCTACATCCATGGCAGTCACGCCTGAGTAGCAGAAATGCCGCTGCAGTGGGATAGTGCTGACGGATTGGGGTCCGAGCTTTCCGAAGTTGAGCCCCAGGCGGATCAGCCAAACCGGCCTCGCTGTTCTTGGCGTCGAGAGAGCTGTTTCTTTCTTGTCTTTTTGTTCTGTGTACTTCTTGTTTCTTGCCAACAGACCAGGTTGTTCCGGGACGTTGATTTCTTCCAGGAGGCTGTATACAGCATAAGTTAGGGGATAAATGATGGACGCCTCCGCAGTGGATAAAGTCATCTGGAAATTACCTAGATCCCCTGCCCTATACAGGGGGATATGATGAATTTGACAATAGATGGGTGAACTATGAAGGAAAAACAGTTGTGGCATAAATTGCCTTTCATGGAAGACTGGCCCATTCCAGGAAGCCATGGTGTAGTGTAGAGAAAAAGGAGAAACTAGAAATAATAGATAATATGTGGCCAGCGATTAATTATTGGATGAAACAATGGCAACATGAGCCTAGAGTTATTAAATGGTATGAAGCCCTCCTAAAGGGAGTAAGCAGGCAGATATGGTTAGTGGTGTGAGACAGACTTCAAAGAACTCATAGATCATGTCCTTGGGCAACGACCGCAACTTGATACTGAGAATAGATCATTTATCAACAATTATGCTGTTTCTTTTATTTCTATTTTCTATGCTTTAGTGATGTAGCCTTATGCCAAGTTTCTTGATTGTACATGTATAAAAACTGTGCCTGGTTTGAAGTAAAGTTGCAGCAGCATATTCAAACTCATTGAGTGTGTCTGTCTGTCATTTTCTCGCCGATTCCTGATTTCTCCTTGAGCCTTCGCCCTTGTTCTCCCTCGGTCGGTGGTCTCTGCAGAGACGGTCCATGGCATGTGTGCGTGCGTGTGTGCGCGAGAGAGATACTGGCATCATTTTCTCGTTTAGCATGGAGAAAGCAACTTTGAGAGGTTAACCAGCATGCTCCAGGTTGGATAGCAGTTAACTGCTGGACTTGCAGCGAACAATACAACCCATAGAGCCCAGTCTCTTGCAGCCCATGCTAGCTGTGAACTCACAGTCTTGCTGCCTGGGAATTTCGAGGTGTGCTGCCATACTTGGCTGAGCCCTGTGCTCTTTGCACCAGCCGAGAACGGCATGCCAGAGGTGGGGGTATTTCTGGGAAGATGACATGTAATTGTCACTGTCAAATTTGTGACTATATCAACTGGATTGAAGGCAAGAGTGAATTTTAGTCAGTTCAAGGGCTTTTGCTTAGGTGGCTTTTTCAGTTGACTGTTGGGAGTTGAAACTATGTTACCTGTTTTAGTAAATAGACTTTGTTTACTTGGTAGCTCTCTTACTCTGGCGGACTAGCTTTAGTTCTGCCACCCACCACTATTTTTTCTTTTTCAACTGCAACATTTCAGGAATTGGTGGGTCATCTCTGCACAAGTTGTTTCGATTTTACTATATGTGCTGTGGAAGCTAGCACAATCTGGCATCTTTCAGTTCCTTTCACGTGTACTTTTTTCCATTTTAGGGCATTTTGGCTTCTCCAGTTTCCTTCCCTAGAATGTTCACTCTAGTTCTTCTTGTAATTGGCACCAATTCAGATCTTGACATTATTAAACTTCCCTTGATACATGTTCCTATCAATTTATCTAAAATATAAACTTGTGAATTTTTTTTTGCAACATGAGCTTTTATAGCTCAGTCTGGTATTCAACTCACACTGAGGGTGACCTTAAACTGCATCTTCCTGCCTCTGCCTCCTCACTGGTGATATTACATGCATATCACACTCTGTTCATTCTGTTGTTTTCTACTGTATTTTTGTTTCCTTTGAGGCATATGTTACAATTTGGAGCTATGCATTAATATTTTTATTATCATTTTCCCCAGATGTCTCCAAGAGGGGAGGCTTTGTGTCAGTGTGGTTCATTTATTTTCTTGCTGTCGCTTACACATGCCTAACAAACACTGTATATGTGAAACAAATATTATTTCACTAATCAATAAATGTTTTCTCTTTATAGAGATAATACTGAACTGTTTCATTTTCTTCAAAATATACTTTATTCTGTTATGCAAAGCACACATTTGAGAAGAGCATAATTTTGACATATTCTAAGAAAATGTCCTATAGAAATGTTACAAAAAATTATTGCAGCTTTGATCATAGTCTGCCTCTGGATGTACAGTTAGGTTTAAAGGTATAGAGGTACTGTAGTGTAAAATAATTGCAGATTTATAGTACAGCCAGTTCTCAGCACCAAATAAGCCAAAATAAATGAAATTAATTGCACGTATTTATTTTTATTTACAGGTGAGGATGCATGATCTGAAATCTTAAACCATGAGTCTAGCACTTAATGATCTGCTCATTTGCTGCCGACAATTAGAACATGATAGAGCTACAGAACGAAGGGTAATAAATTATTTGAAATTGTTTTTCTTAAAATAAATGTGTGATAGGTAGCATTAATTATTATTTTATTCTTTTTTTTATTTTCAGAAAGAAGTGGAGAAATTTAAGCGTCTGATTCAGGATCCTGAAACAGTTCAGCATTTAGATAAGCATTCAGATTCTAAACAACAAAGATATTTGAATTGGGATGCTGTTTTCAGGTATCCTCTTTGATTTTGTTTTACTTTCTTTTTCTGTTTTGTGATCCCTTATATTGTTTGATTTTCTTCAGTGTGTGTTATATAGGAAGTTGGCACTTAGCTATCTAAGATAATTTTAAAAACTCGTACAGAATATTGAAAGTTTTAAGTTATTTTTCAACAAAATGCTTTAGATGTATGTCATTTAAAATCAAGAAAGAAGCTGGCCATCATGGAATTTTTGTTGTACTGTGTTTTTGAGGAAGGCGGTGCATGAGTTCCAGTCTTATCTGGTCTGCATAGCAAGACCCTGTCTCAAAGAAAACAAACAACTGATTAAGAATTTTGTTCACTTTGACTAGTTTATAAGGATTTGTTTCAAATTAGATTTATAAGTAAGTTATAATAACTGGGCGGTAGTGGTACGCACCTGCCTTTAGTCCCAGAACTCTGGAGGCAGAGGCAGGGGCAGGCAGATCTCTGAGTTTGAGGCCAGACTGGTTTACAGAACGAGTTCTAGGACAGCCAGGGCTATACAGAGAGACCCTGTCTCGAAGAAAAACAGAAAGAAAACAAAAAAGTAAGTTATAATATTTGTTTATCATTTTGATTGTTGCTGATTATGAGTATCTGGCATGTGCTAAATTATACTAAAGCAAATAAAGTAAATATTGGAATACATTCAGATTAAGAGTGGCAGAGTTTTTACATTTTTATATTGAAACTTATTTTCTTTCTTTTTTTTCTTAAAAACATTTATTTATTTATTTGCTTTTATGTACTAGTGCTCTGTCTGCATAGTATGACTTGATGCCAGAACAGTGTATCAGATCCCATTATAGACAGTTGTGAGCCACCATGTGGTTACTGGAAATTGAACTCAGGACCTCTGGAAAGACAACTAGTACTCTTAACCACTGAGCCATCTCTCCATCCCTGAAACTTTATTTTCAATTGCAAATTTATTTATAACTAGAAACAGATATTGTGAGACTTTTTGGGGGAACGTTTTTGAAAAAAAAAATTGAAAATATTTTTGTGTATGTGTGTATGCACGTGAACACGTGTCTTTATCAAGTGTATGCAGGTTCCTGGGAGTCAAAAGTAGACATTGGATACCCTTGAGCTGGAGTTGAAGGAGATTGTAATCTGTCTGGCATGGGTGCTGGGAACCGAATTCTGGTCCTTTGGAAGAAGAGTAAGCACTCTCAACTACTGAGCCATCTCTGGAGCCCTCCCCCAATGTGTTTTAAATTTAAGTAGAATATTAAAAATATATCTGAAGCTGGTATGGTGGTATAACACCTGTAATCTTGGCTCTTGGGAAGTTGCTAGAGGAAGATAATGAGTTCAGTTCATTAAATTAATTAGAATAATAAATAATTGCAATAAAGAAAGGTGTTCACATTTCTTCATACAATATTATATTTTCTTGGAATACTTCTAACAGATAAACTTATTTATTTTTTGTTTTTTGGGACAGGGTTCTCTGTGTAGCCTTGGTTATTCTACAACTTGATCTGTCGACTAGGCTGACCTCAGACCCAAAGATCTGCCTGCCTCTGCCTCCAGAGTGCTGGGATTAAAGGCCTGTGCTGCCACCTCCCAGTTGATAAATTTCTTATCTCTTGTTTGATACTAAACTGTTTCAATTCTAAATGCATGATATGGAAAAATACATGCTTTCTTGTTGAGCATTTATTTGCAACATTATAAATATAGTTATTTGTTTTTATATACTGATTAGTTAGGCCATATTTGTACCTAGTAATCTTGACCAGCTTTCAATATCCTCTAGCCAGTCTTCATTTAAAGACCAGAAATATTACTAGCTGCTTATAATGTCAGGATAGTTGAAGTCCTCAGTAGCATTCTGAGCAAGCAGGCGAGGTGATGAAAAACCATGCAGCTGCCGGGCGGTGGTGGCGCACGCCTTTAATCCCAGCACTCGGGAGGCAGAGGCAGGTGGATCTCTGTGAGTTCGAGACCAGCCTGGTCTACAAGAGCTAGTTCCAGGATTGGCTCCAAAACTGCAGAGAAACCCTGTCTCGAAAAAAAAAAAAACAAAAAAAAACACCCCAAAAAACAAAAAAACAAAACCATGCAGCTTACATGCTTAAAAGCTTTGCAAGCCAGGCTTTATATTGATTTTATACCTTGGTAGACCTTGGAAAAGATGGAGTTTCATGTAACTGGTACAACACTGTGGTTTAAATGATGTCTTGAGGGAAGGCATAGAGGAGCCTTTTGAACGATAAAATTATAAGCGTTAATGAGAATATTCATCTTTTTTTCTTGCAGGTTTCTGCAGAATTATATTAAAAAAGAAACAGAATGTCTGAGAACAGCAAAATCAAATGTGTCAGCCTCCACACAGACCTCCAGACAAAAAAAGATGCAAGAGATCAGCAGTTTGGTCAGATACTTCATCAAATGTGCAAATAAGAGTAAGCAATATTATGTATTACACATGAATGCTTCAGGAGTTAACGTAGCATAAATCTGATCTTAATACAGTAGCATAAAAATTAAGTACTGGCTGAAATTCCTGGCACATATTGACTCTTAGTACTGTTGTACCAAAATTTGGGGGAATTTAGCATAAAAACTTTAATCTCCAAAATCGAAAGATCAAAATTATTTCTTTAATTCCCCTTTGTCTTTAGATGTCAGCAGAAGTGTTGTCTTAAAGAGGCAGCAAGCGTTTTGAAGCTGAGCAGTTTTAAAGGTGTAAGAGTTATTAGGCTAGTGAGATGGCTGGGCACCTTAGTGTGAGTCCCACAACCTCTGTGATGGAGAAAACCAGCTCCTTCAAGCTGTCCTCTGACCAGCACACATGTACATCACGGGGGTGTATTAGTACATGTGTGAGCCATGTGCACACACACAAAGTATAATGAAAAATAAAATATAAAAAATATTAAATGTAAAAATAATTAAAAATTTAAAGGATTTTTTTAAAAAAAATCTCTATTGTTGCGTCTACTTTAATTTCTCAGACTTAACTATTTATGTATATGAGTATTTTCCCTGCATGTGTGTAAGTGTACCATATGATATGTTCCTAGTACTTGTAGATAGATCAGAAGAATCTTCTGGAACTGGAGTTCTGGATGGTTATAAATGTCCACTGCGTCCTGGGAACCAAATCTAAGTTCTCTGCAGAAACATTAGATGTTCTCTACTGAGCTATCACTCCAACCCCTACAAATTCTTTTTTTTTTTAAATTAATTAATTAATTAATTTATGTATGCAATATTCTGTCTGTGTGTATGCCTGCAGGCCAGAAGAGGGCGCCAGACCCCCATTACAGATGGTTGTGAGCCACCATGTGGTTGCTGGGAATTGAACTCAGGACCTTTGGAAGAGTAGGCAATGCTCTTAACCACTGAGCCATCTCTCCAGCCCTTCCCCTACAAATTCTTAAGTGATAAGCAGAAAGCCTAGTAATTATTTCAGATGATAACACTTGATATATTTGAAAATAGTCATAGAATTCCCATGTTCCTTTTTTCTAAGGTAAATGTACCCAATTCTTCCATGTGACCTAATTTTTATTTTACTCTCTTTAATATTCTTCAGTTTGTTATTTCTATCAAAAAAGATGGAACTCGACTTTGCAGTATAATCTGACATAATGTACAGCATATTTGTTTCAGTCTTTCACTTTAGCTTAGATTTGTTATTCTGCTGCCTCAAATCTTCCTTGTGCTGTGATTGCAGATACGTGGTCCCATGATGCATTTATTTATTTGTGTGTGTTTGTGCTCATGCATATATGTGATAGGTGCACACAAGTATTCTCGTGAATGGGAGGTCTGAGGACAACTTAAGCTGTCATTCCTTTGGTGCCATCCACTTGTGTTTTCTTACAGAGTTTCTTGTTGGCCTGGAGGTTGCCAAATAGGCTAGGCTTGCTGACCAACAAGCTGCAGGGATCCTCCTGTCTGTCTTACTCATGCAAAGATTACAAATGCATGCCACCATGCCCAGCTTTTTGATGTGTGGTCTGGGAAATGAAACATGGGTCTCTGTGCTTGTAATTAAACACTTTACTAACTAAGCTATCACTCCGGCATTTATTCATTCTGAGATAACACTAGCTTTCTTGTAGCCAAAATACAGTTGTATATTGTGCTGTCATTTAAAGACGAGAACAAAAGTCAAGTCCTTTTTGGTGTGTGTATGTCACTGATGAACCTCATATCTTTCATCTTGAACGTATGTATAGTTGTGTGTGTGTGTGTGTGTGTGTAGATGCATATATGGTACTGGTGCTAAGCCTGAGGCCTTGTGTATGCTAGATCAGCTCCCCATCACTGAGCAGCATCTCTAGTCCCTACAGTTGATATTCTGAAGGATTGACTTTTAAAAACATTCACTACATTTTCTTCATTTTGTATACATTTATGTGCATTTGCCATGAAGTGGTCATGGATGTCAGAGTACAACTTAAAGGTGTTGGTGCTCTCCTTATACCATATTGTCCTGGGGATTGGACTCAGATCTTCAGGCTTGGCAATAAAGCACCTCACCAGAGGAACCGACTTACTGGCCTCTAGAATGACATTTTTGAAGCAGAAATGCAGGACCATTATAAGGTTTTGCAAAGAAATTTTTATTTTTAGATTTATTTATTTATTATTTATTCAGTGTTCTGCCTGCATGTATCCCTGCAGGCCAGAAGAGGGCACCAAATCTCATTACAAATGGTTGTGAGCACATGTGGTTGCTGGGAATTGAACTCAGGACCTTTGGAAGAGCAGGTAAAGCTCTTAACCACTGAGCCATCTCTCTACCCCAAGAAATGGGTTTTACATAGTACTGAAGACTAGAACAAATATCATTTGTTGAGAGATCTCAGACTTTGTACACTTTGCAAATAAGGATGTGGATTCGTAGTAGCAACTTTAGGCTAAAAATGAGGCAAATCCATGGTATAGCATGATGGCTCAGCAAGTAAAAGCTGCCTGCTGCCCGGCCTGACAACCTGAGTTCAGTCCCTAGGAAGGTGGAAGGAGAGAACTGACTCTCACAAGTTGTCTTCAGACTCCTATGTTCATGAGTCACAGACATGCACCACCATACCTGATTTTAATTTTTTTCTCTTGTCTTTTAATTTTAAGACAGGGTCTTGCCAGGCGGTGGTGGCACATGTCTTTAATCCCAGCACTCAGGAAACAGAAGCAGGCAGATCTCTGTGAGTTCGAGGTCAGCCTGGTCTACAAGAGCTAGTTCCAGGACAGGCTCCAAGCTACAGAGAAACCCTGTCTCTGAAACAAAACAAAACAAAAAAAACAAACAAAAAAGACAGGGTCTCCGTGTGGCTCAGGGTGTTTTTAAAGTTTTTTTTTGTTGTTGTTAACATTGTTTTCACTTATTTTACATACCAACCAGTTTTCCCTCCCTCGTCTTTTCCTGTTCCTTCCACAACTCTCATTTATCCTCTTCTCATCCACTCCTTCTCCTCCATTCAGAAAGGGGCGGGCCTCCAGTGGGCTTGAACAAAGCCCGGCACATCAAGTTGAGGTAGGACCAAGCTCCTCCCCTGCATCAAGGCTAAGTGAGCTAATTCAGCATGGGGACCAGGTTCCCAAAAGCCAGCTATGCACCAGGGACAGGTCTTGGTCTTCTTCTCACCGCTGGGAGCCTTATGAACAGATCAAGCTATACAACTGTCACACACATGCAGAGCACCTAGGTCGGTCCCATGCAGGCTTCCTAACTGTTGGTCCAGAGTCCATGTGCTCCCATGAACTCAGGTTGTCTCTGTGGGTTCCCCCATCATGACCTTGACCCGCCCCGACTCATATAATTTCTTTCCCTTTCTTCAGGAGGACTCCCAGAGCTCAGCCCAGTGCTTGGCTGTGGATCGCTGCATCTGCTTCCACCAGTTACTGGATAAAGGCTCTCTGATGACAATTAGGGAAGTCATCAATCTGATTACAGTAGATGGCCATGGTGTTCAGGCAGCCTCTCCACTATTGCTAGGAGTCTTAGCTGGGTCATCTAAATATCAAATAATCCAGTTAAAAAATGGGGTTCAGATCTAAATAGAATTTCCAACAGAAGAATCTCAAATGGCAGAAATACACTTAAAGAATTGTTCAGCATCGTTAGTCATCAGGGAAATGCAAATTAAAGTAACTGTGAGATACCAACTTACATCTGTCAGAATGGCTAAAATCAAAAACACCAATGATAACTTATGTTGGAGAGGGTGTTCTTAAACTTACTGTATAGTCAAGAATGACACCTTGACCTTCCTAATCTTACCTTTACCTGGGGCTACTGAGATTATTGATGTATAATACTCTGCCTTGTTCAAATTGTTTTTAAATGTAATTTTGTGACCCTTGAGATTATACATCTAGGTGTGGGAGAGATGATTTTGATTAAGAACACTGGCTACTTTTCCACAAGACTTGGATTCAATCCCCAGCACTCACAATTCTAGGGGATCTGGTGTCATCTTCTGGCCTCTGGCACTGCATGCATGTGGTGCATACATACATACATGCAGGCAAAACACCCGTACAAATACAAATAATAAAATTTTAGAAAAGGTGTCTGCTTTAAGTGCCCGTTTTAAAAGAATATTTGTCTTATTAGCACTGAATTTTCAGAATCCAAAACATGTTGCTAAGATTTCAGCCTTTTCTATGTGTTTGTCACTTGTATGGTGTTAGATTCCATGGAAGTCATCGTGCTTTTTAGAGTAAATAGGCTATTTCTAGTTAGAATAATCCAAGATTATTTGAATAAATTTATTCATAAAGATGCTCAGATTCTTAGAATCTTTTTAAGTCTAATGCCAGGAATTGTGAATTGTTAAGTATAAGAATCTTTATTTTTGCTGTATTTTTATGAATTGTGAAACTTAATCTTCAGTGGGGCCATATAGCGAAAAAAAAATTTTTTTAACTTTCTGGGCTATATATCTGTTACAGGTACTCATATTTTGCCATTTATAGTAGTAAATTCATGAACATGTTTGTGTTCCAGTAAATGTTTTTTTTTTTAACAAAATAGCCAACCAGTTGAATTTTACTCAGGGACTATAGAATTTACTAATCCTTGTTATAGGAGAAAATGAATTGAGAGCAATTTCACGAATGGAATCATTTTAAAAAGTTGGCATTCCAAGGATTTTTATTTTTAATATCTATATGTTTTTACCTTTTCATTTTATTTTTAAATAGGAGCACCCAGGCTAAAATGTCAAGACCTCTTGAATTATGTTATGGATACAGTGAAAGATTCATCTAATGGAGTAACTTATGGATCTGATTGTAGCAACATTCTACTCAAAGACATTCTTTCTGTGAGAAAATACTGGTGTGAAATATCTCAGCAACAGTGGCTAGGTATGTTTTGAAGTCTGTGATTATTTTTCTCTTATAAGATGAAATTTTAATAGTAAAAGCAGTATACATCCTACAGATGATTCACAGTTTAATATTACATTGATGAAATTAAATCATTACAGTATCAGTTCCTTAATTCTTTTCTTTTTTCAAGATAACGTCTTACTACACATCCTGTTCTGGCCTTTAACTTGCAATCCTCCTGCCTTGGTCTCCCAAGAGCTAGGATTATAGATACGCACTACCATGTTCACTTCTTAAATTTTATTTATAATACACTTTTAAAATTATGAAGTCACGTATAATTTATAGTAGGTGCTTACTACTAGAACTGGAATTGCAGATTTCAAAGATTACTGCTCTGTTTTTAACTATTCAGCAATCCAATGACTGAATAAAGTCCATTCAGCTAAAAATTACCATGCCATTTCTTTCAATACACATACATGTATACAATGTATACACACAACAGTGACACCTCAAGTGGACCATAAATAATGGAGAGAGGAAAATAAGTTATAGAAGTTGAAAGCTAGAGTTCTGCCTCGGTGGTGGTGGTGGTGCACTCAGGAAGCAGAGACAGTGGGTCTCCAAGTTCAAGGCCAGCGTGGTCTACAGAGTGAATTTCAGGACAGCTAGGGCTGTTACACAGAGAAACCCTGTCTCAACAACAACAACAAAAAAAAAACAAAAAGAAAAAAGAAAAGGAAATCAAGTATTCTGAGTTCAAAGGGATGTGGTGGATGGTGGACACTTTAAATGATACAGAAAGGATAAGGTGTAGAAGTATTTATTGGGTTAGCAGAGATATTAGGTAACTGACCAGGTAATGAAAATCAAATACATTAGAATATCTTACCCATTGTCTTACTAGACATGCAGAGTGCTATTTTTTAATTTCTATTTCCAAATTGTTCAGTGATGTGGTACTGATTGTTTTTTATTCCTGATATCCTTGTTTTAGCACTTGAGAAAGATATTAAGCCCTGATTCCAAATCACTGATCATATAAGGTCTACCATTGTGATGCTATCTGACTTGAGGCCTCACCAGAGTCAAGCCCAGCATTTCAGCATTGTATTTTGGTCCAGGCTGCTAAATAAAAATAGCAGATCTGAAAGGTTTATATCATTTAGTTGCATTTGCAAGTGACAGGATTACTCATGTTATAATGTCTCAAGAAATTTATATTTGATAATATTTGAAGTTTTTTTTCAACTTCAGAAACGTATTTCTCATATGTAATTTTACTATCTACTTTAATGTTTTTTTTTTTTGCTATTGGATTCATGGAGAAATTACATACATTTGAATACATATATATCACTCCTTTTGAAGAAGCAGGATTCTACTCTTCTAAGACTTCTAGAAATGTCTTTGCCATCCTTTAGATCCCCTCTAGCAGAGCATGATGAATTCTGTGATAATTTGAATCATTTCCAAGTAACTTGTGTCTTGAAGTCTGTGCTTTAATGAGAAGCAGTTGCAGTTTTGGCTTTTGCTATTTCATCTCACCTAATCTGTCAATAAAAGAAGATTGTTTAAAAGAATCTCTTTTCTATATGTAGAAGCATTTTTATCATTGAGTAGCTATATCATGCAATGCAAATATGTTGGCATAATTGATAGAATTCTATCAACTCTTATTTTGAAGTTTGATTAAAATACATTATTGCAATGTAATATTTGAATTATTTATATTGGCCTTATATCTTGTCCAATACCCAGTTTTAAGCCATTTATCTATTTCTGCAGAATCGTGACATAAACAATTGAAAAGAAATACAAATAGTTGTTATACTGTTTATTCCTTTCTCTTTATCTTCTAATGAGAATAAAGTTGTAAACCACTAGCTTATTTTTTATTATTATGTTTGGGATAATTCTCAAGTCAATTTTACTTTTCTGCATGTCTCTGTCAGAGATACTGGCTGCTTTTTTTTTTTTTTAAGTCCAGACTACTTTTTTAAGGGTGTATTGTATAGTGAATAACTTGAGGGGTAGAGTCATTGGCTTCCTTCATACATAGAATGGTTTTGCATTTAATCCATTTGTTTATAAGAGTGCTATTACTATTTTCACGTGGATCAGATGTCCCTCTTCCTGATGCTATTGAGGTTTAGGAAACCAATACAGAGATGGACGTATTCTGCCTGCTGTTACTGCTGTGAGAAGTAAACTTTTCTTTTTCTTTGAGTAAGAAGCTCATATCCTTTGCCAAAAAGCATGAAACTGTCATACTGTTTGCTAATTACAAGCAGAGTGAAATGCAAGGCCATTCATAAATGGTAATATATTTAAAGAACATCATTGATAGGACACCAAAACTCTGTCAAAGACTTTATTACATCTAGATAAAGGAGTGTAGGCATGTTGAAGTTAAGTAGCTTATCTGAGGTCTGGTTGTTAAAACAGATTCCTTCACACCGTGTTTCTTATATTCCTATTTTAAGTACAATATTTAAACATTGATGGTGGATTTGTTAAATTCATGTCATCTTTAATGCTCTTGCCTATGGAGAATTAGGGCATATTTAAGTTGAATTGTGATGTTGAATATACTTTAAAATAATTAGCTAATACTTTTCTCCCCCGATTTTTAGAACTGTTCTCTGTGTACTTCAGGCTGTATCTCAGACCATCACAAGAGATTAATAGAGTTTTAGTGGCTAGAATAATTCATGCTGTCACTGGAGGATGCTGTTCACAGACTGATGGGTTACCTTCAAAGTGTTTAGATTTTTTTTCCAAGGCTGTTCAGTATGCAAGGTAATCTAATCACTGTGTTTTCATATTGTACCAAACTGTGTTAAATCTTTTTGCCATGACCATGTTTTAGATTTAGTGACTAAAATATACTACCTTTTAAACAGTGGTTATTTCAGTTGCTCAGATTTGGACTGTAAAATATGGTAATAGACATACAGTATGTAATGATGAAATCAGGAAATTTCTATTTTCTTGAACATATAATTATATTCAAATGTTTACCTGTGGTATTTCATTTTTTATATGCAGCTTAACCTCTATTTCACATCCTATATGAAAAACAAAAACCATCCTAAAACCTTAAAATAGATCAAAGATTTATTTGTAACTTAGAAACTTGAGGAAAGCAAACAGATGAAACATTTTAAGATATTGATAGAAGGGGCACACCAAATGTTTATATTCACCAAGCCACCTCCCCCACCACATAGAACAGCTCAGTGTAGTGTGACAAGTTTTAAATTCAGCACAGAGACAGAATCATTAGGACTTGCTGACCACCAGCCTTGCTCCAAAATGGCAAACTCCAAGTTGAGGGAGAGACCCTCTTTCAAGGTAATGATGTGGAGAACAGTTGCGACACCCAGCATTCTCCTTTCGAGATCTTCATGCTGTGTGTGTATGCGCGCACGCGTGCGCACTAAATAATTTCTTAAAAGATAATTGCAGTGATCTTTTGGGATACCGTACAAAAACACAAAAGCAAAAAGGAGATAAATAAAATCATATAGACTGCAGCTTTTTAACAGAAAGGAGTGAAGAGATAACTTTGTAATTGGAAGAGGCTTTTGCATACTGTTTATCTTACTAAAGACTTAACAGCCAGATTATATAACAACATCAGGAAACCGAGTAACAAAACCATATTGTTAGGAGAGAAGATGGGGGTGAATTTGATCAAGACACATTGTATGAAATTCTCCAAAGAATTAATAAAAGTGGTTTATTATTACTCTCATAAAAGGTAGGCATAGGGCTAGGTGTAGTGGTGTACTTCTGTAATTCCTGTACTTTGGAGACTCTGCATAGGGTGCTTTTAAGTTTACAGCCAGCTTGGTCTGTATCATAAGAAAATAGATGAGAACAGAAAGATAATTATGCAATCAGAGAATTTATAATGAATACATTTAACTTGATTAGCTGCCCAAGACCTGCAAGCTAAACCACGGTGAGATAAAGTGGTTCCATAGAAACAAACAGGAAAGGCTATCAACAGTATGGAGAAAAGATAACTCGCTGCATGGTAGTATAAAATACTGTATCAGAAGTAACCATTCACTCAGAACCAGCAGTTAATAAACACTAAATGACACTTTTAAGTGTGAGCCTTGGGTCTTTTTCATCTGATAATAAGGGAAGTTGAATATCTTAAGTAATTCTATTTTAAGGATGGATGTAGTATATTGAGAGTAAAGTAATAAAATATTTTAGGGAAGTTGACTATCACTTAAATAATTCCATTTTAAGGATAGATGTGGTATATTGAGAATAAAGTAATAAAATATTTTGGAAGCATTGCTACACATCTGTATGGCATTATCTAGTTTATGTTAAATGTGTGAATTGTAGGTATACAAATCAATTATGTGTGTTTTTAGACAGTGGTTTCATAGCAGAGATTTAGCAATAATTTTCTTGACCCCAAGTGAGAATATGTTTTTGTTATGGGTTAGTGTAATAGGCTTTCTTGAACTGCCAAACAGCTCCCAAATCAAGACACAGAAACTTAATATCATGTATGAATGCTCAGTCTTATCTTAGACTTGTCCCACTAGCTTTTAAAACTTATTTTCACCTGTTTTTCTTCATCCACATTTTGCCTCAGGACTTTTTACCTTTTTTTCATTCTGTGTGTTTTGCTTTTCCGGCTTCTTCTGTGTCTGGCTGCATGGTGACTGGCTCTGGGGCTCTCCCTCTTTTTCTCCCTCATTCTCTTTTTTCAAGAATAGATCCTTCTCTTATTCTCTCTGCCTGCCTGCCCTGTTTATTCCTCTACTGCGTTGCTATTGGCTGTTCAACTTTTTATTAGAACAATCAGGTGCCTTAGGTAGGCAAAGCACCACATCTTTACTTTCTTAAACAAATGCAGCATAAATAAATGCAACACACCTTTACATGGTTAAAGTAATATTCCACAACAGGTTAGTGCTGTTATGTTTGTTTTTTGTTTGTTTTCCAAAGAGATTTGAACCCAAGATATGATAGTGTTTGAAAATTAGATTCTATTCTTTAGAATGTGCCTGTTACACTGAGTTGACTTTATCTTCTGTTGCAGACAAGAGAAGAGCTCTCCAGGCTTAAATCATATCTTAGCAGCCCTTGTCATTTTCCTCAAGACTTTGGCTGTCAACTTCCGGAAACATGTGTGTGAAGTAGGAGATGAAATTCTTCCTACCTTACTGTATATTTGGACTCAACATAGACTTAATGATTCTTTAAAAGAAGTAATTATTGAAATAATTCAACTGCAGATTTATATCCATCATCCACAAGGAGTTAAAGCCCCTGAAAAAGGTATAAAGGGAACTTTTTCTGGTTTGAAAATGCTTCATTATAATGTAAGAGGCCTAAGCATGACATTAATATTCTGTAGATGAATGAAGTGTCTCTGATTAATAGTGTAATTAGTCTTGAGACTTTTTTTTATGCATTTTCTTGAATTTGAATTAGTGGCAGTAAATTATATCTTGCCTTTCTATTGTTCAGTAAAGCATGAGGAAACCAAGTATGAGACATTGCCTCTTCCTCTAAAAGCCATTTATCCCTCTTCAGTGTTAAGAGGTGACACACGCTGTAGAACAAAGAAGTTTAGAAAATGCAGGAACTTGTTTATCTACATGTTGCTTCTTATTTCTATAGAAAATAAGAAAGCTAAATTGAAAACAGGCAATCCAATTATTCAGTTTCTAAAGAGGTTTTGTACTTGAGACTTTGCAAAGAGATGCAAGGTAAAATGGGAAAATGACTGCACCTTTTGCTTTTAGTTAACACCTTTTCTGGAGAATGAAAACAGCAACAGTAAAACATTGGTTTAATTGTCCTCCCTGATTGTTTTCCTTGTTTTTTTTTTTTTTTTTTTTTAAACCAAGTATTGCTTTCAGTCTTTCAGAATTAGAGTGAATGATAGCTGACTTAAAAGAACTCCGACTGTGATTGCCTTTGGGCTTACATTAGCCTTATATTAGTTCATCATGACTAATAGTAATTATTTTGTGAAGATGACTGCCACATTAAATAACAACAGCTAGAATGGAAGATAGCTGTTGTAGCCACTTTTTATTCTGTATGTATCAGATCTTTTAGATTTCTGTAGCCCATGAAACGATGTGACTTCCCAGTTCTTTGTCTTTTATCTTTGTCTGTTATTCTAACCAGGATAAAAATCAGGTTAAGAAGTGGTGTCAAATGTTAGTTAACTGCATATTTATGGTGGAAATTTGACAGGATGATGAGGCTGCCAGAAAAATTCACATAGTTTTAGCCTCCAATAATTTATTTTTATGGTATACTGTATGTGAGAATTAATGACCCTGTATTTTTCCATGAGAATTAGACAGTTAGAGAATTATGTTCACCAGAATTATGTTCACGCAGATTCCAGGTCAGCACTTTAAGAGAGACGTAAGTTAACTGGAGTATGATTGAATGGTGAGATAACCACCATAAATGGATAGTATCATATATGTACTGGTTTAAGAAGCTAGTAATAGTTTCCTGTTAGCACTAATAAAAATTAAACAGAAAGCTAGGCAGTGGTGGCACACTCGTTTAATCCCACCACTCAAGAGGAAGAGGCAGGCTGATCTCTGAATTCGAGACCAGCCTGGTTTACAAAGCAGATTCCCGCACAGCCAGGTCTATTACACAGAGAAACCCTGTCTCGAAACCCCACTCCCTCCACGCCCCCCATAAAATAGGAACTGTTATTTATGTGGAAGAGGGCATATTATGTTCCTTAGGTGGCATCATACAAAAAGGGAAGATTTTGATGAGAATGTAAGGACATTAGTAACAACCACAATTACCTAATTATGAAGTGAACTCTTAGGGATTAGAGTTTTCCAAGCCTTTGCCCAAAAAAGCATTAGTACTGAAGAGACACTGGACTAGACTTGATGTTGATGTGAGAGCTGGCAGTGCAGATGGGTTTGTACATAAATACACCATTTCTGGATTACAGGTGCCTGTGAATCAGCGAAGTGGAAAAGTATCTTGTACAACTTATATGACCTGCTGGTGAATGAGATAAGTCACATAGGAAGTAGAGGGAAGTACTCTTCAGGATCTCGTAATATTGCTGTCAAGGAAAATTTGATTGACTTAATGGCAGATATCTGTCACCAGGTATAGTAGTTGTTGTCACATTTGAAATTTCCTGTTTTCTTTCTGCTGTGCTTTTATACCTTTCATGATCACAAAGAAGCCTATAAAATTATTTTATACATATAACAATTATTTTCGAATTATGTGTATTTGAAATCAACCCTTATAATTGAAAGATAACTCTTTTGAACATATGTCTGGAGGTAATGATGACAATCATACAGGGAAGGTGAATGTACCTTAATTAAAAAGTTAAATTAGAATTCATGTAGCATAAAATTCACTGGTATTTTCAATAGTAATTATTATTAGTTTGTTGTAAAACTATCACCAAAATCTAATTCTAGAGTCTTTCTGTTATCTCAAAAGAAACTTAAGACCTCCTAGCTTTCAGTTCCGTTTATTTGTTTCTTTTAGCTACTAATCTACTTCTAATATCTGAATGGTTTGTCTGTTTTGATTATTTCATAAAAATAGAATCATATGTGTGTGGGCTTTTGTGCCTGGCCTCCTTTGCCCATGTAGTATTTCCCACTGGACAATATAAATTAGTATTTTATTCCTTCTTATAATGGAATAATAATTGTATGGGTATAGTACATTTTGCTTACCCATTCATCAGTTGATACCCTGCTGTGTGTCTTAAGTAAAACTCTTCTTTATAGAGATTTGGTTGATTACCTGGTGGTAATTTTGCTCTCTTAAATGTTAATGGTAAATTTAAATTTTTGCCCCCCCCCAGACAGAGTTTCTCTGTGAAACATTTCTGGCTTAGAACTCAGTCTACAGACCAGGCTGGCCTTGAACTCACTGAGATCCACCTGCCTCTGCTTTCCAAGTGTTGGATTAAAGGTGTAAGTCGCCACCACCTGGCCAAATTTAAATTTCTTTTTATTTTATTTGCATTAGTGTTTTGCCTGCATGTATGTCTGTGTGAGGGTGTCATATCTGTAAGTTACAGACAGTTGTGAGCTGCCCTATGGGTGCTGGGAATTGAACCTGAGTCCTCTGGAAGAGCAGTCAGTGCTTTTAACTGCTGAGCCATCTCTCCTGCCTGGAAATTTAAGTTTTAATCCTGTTGAAAATACACTTTTTGCAGTTTTGGTAAATACCCCCAAGAAATAATGCTACCTACATGCAAATATTTGCTAAGAATGTCATTATTGCTACGCAAAATATTTCTCTTAATATGTTTATATATTTCTATAACTTGTTAATTATTATGAGTTCCTGTATCTTCATTTGGGAAGGATTTTCCCCAAATGTTTTACTAGAAAATTGTAACAATAAAAATGTGGTTTTTTTTTTTTCTTTTTTGCAGCTTTTTAATGCAGATACCCGATCTGTGGAGATTTCTCAGTCTTATACTACACAAAGAGAATCCACTGATTATAGTGTGCCTTGCAAGAAAAGGAAAATAGAAGTAGGCTGGGAAGTGATAAAAGACCATCTCCAGAAGTCACAGAATGATTTTGATCTTGTGCCTTGGTAAAATGTTTATTTTTCTCATTCAATGTCATTTAATTGTATTTTTCCCAGAAAGTGTCCTCTGACCAGAGCTGTCTTAAGTAAAACTCTTTGTCTTCCCCCAAACCAGCTAGTAGTAACAAAGTGTGATTGCTATATCATATTGAGCTAACCACTAAAGGCTCATCTGCTGCACCAGAGAAGACTACCTTCTTAGGTGTGTAGACATAGCGGGGAAGAGGGGCCTGGTTGTGCTAGGCAGTCTGTACTTTCTGCCCTCGGGGTTCACTGAGTTATAAGCCTCATTAAGAAGACACCGCCCCCCCTGCAAAGTACCTTCAGGTAGGTTGTTAGCAGTGAATTAAAGAACATTCAGGAATCATAGGGTAATTTTGATCTTTGTCATGATAGTAGTTTTTTCTTCTTCCTCCTTTCATTCATGCATATTTAAATATGCCCAATTTTAGAATCACAGATTAGCTCTGATAAGGATCATTAGACTATATCTAGTTCCACTTTGCTGAAAGGGACCAACTCTAGAAATGTTAAGCAGAGTGCCTAAAGACACTTAGAAATTTCCAGGGTTTTTGTTTTTTGTGTGGTTTTCACCACATTGCTGGAATATTTAGATGTAATTGAGTTGTGAGACTTTGTTACTTATTACTTAAGCTTATATTTATTTTATATACTTGACAGTTCTACTTTAGATTCTTTATTTAATCAGGAATTACCAGCTCTGCGATGGTGATGCACACATTTAATCCCAGCACTTGGCAGAGGCAGGCAGTTCTCTCTCCCTGAGTTCAAGGACCGCCTGATCTGTGGAGTGAGTTCAAGGACAGACAAACCCAGTCTCGAAAAGCAAAAACAAACAAAACAAGATTACTGAATGTCATACTTTAGACGTGTAGCAATGAATAATACAGGATTCTTGGTTTTGAGAAGCACTCTTTCTAGATCAGTGGTTCTCAACCTTCCTAATGCTGCGACCCTTTAATACAGTTCCTCATGTTGTAGTAACTTCAGCCATAAAGTTGTTTTAGTTACTGCTTCAAAACTGTAATTGTGCTACTCTTCTAAATCATAAAGTAAATATCTGATACGCAGGGTTATCTGATGTATGGCCTGTCGGGGACCGTCGCCCCAACATAGAAACTGGTGTTTTTCCCCAAATGTGTTCC
>JAQHUG010000003.1:14041076-14063399 GCA_028555095.1 Dicrostonyx torquatus | reverse complement strand
AGAGAGAGAGAGAGAGAGAGAGAGAGAGTATAGTAACACATAGTTACAAAGTTGCCATGGTTAAGTAGGTAGGTTAGGATATTTTACTTCTCAGGATTATCTTTGCTTCCCAGAATTCAGTAGTTTTTCACCATTGAATTTAGCATTATTCTGAAATTATAGAGTCATAGTAGTTTCAGATTCTTTATCTTTTAACTGCAATGGTGACAGTGATGTTCATTTATTGAATTCCAGCAATAGAAGTTATTGTTTCTACTCCTTTGTTACCTGACCAAATAATTGATATATCCCCATTTTACAGGCGAGAGTGTGGGTTCTCCGTGGCATACGGTCAGGATTCTTAATCATTTAAGTTAAATCTGTTGTGCAGAATTTTGAATTAAGTCTTTGATTTTATTATATGCTGTGTTTAGAAATGCTCTGTGGATGTTTATATGTGCTTAAAAGTGAGTGATCTATGGTTAAAGCTGGCTTTTCTCTTTTTTTTTTTTAAACTACTTTAGTACTTAGTGCTTCTGAAGGATCTTCCTGGAAGAGAACATTCGCTGCCAATGGAAGATGTTGTTGAACTTCTGAAACCATTATCGTAAGAAATGAAAGCCGTGTTACGTTATGCTCACTTTAAATTATAAACTAACTGACATGTTCTTGTAAGCTTGTAACAAAAACCTTTTCTACCACAGCTTTGCATGTTCTCTGCATCGTCGCGACCAAGATGTTTGTCGAACAATTTTAAGCCATGTCCATCATATAGTGACAAACCTAAGTCAAGGCAGTGTGGACACTGAGGGCACAAGGAATGCTCAGGGACAGTTCTTGACAGTCATTGGAGCGTTTTGGTAAGCATAAGTCTCTCTTTCTTCACCTCTGGATGCAGATATAAACTCTGTACTTTAGTGATTTTTTTTCATGATTATCTCGTGTAACTTTCTGCATATTTAGCAATAGTATAACATAATCTGTCTTCATTTCTTTTTTTTTTTTCGAGACAGGGTTTCTGTGTAGCTTTGGAGCCTATCCTGGAACTAGCTCTTGTAGACCAGGCTGGTCTCGAACTCACAAAGATCCGCCTGCCTCTGTCTCCTGAGTTCTGGGATTAAAGGCGTGAGCCACCACCGTCCGGCTGTGTCTTCATTTCTTTAATGTGCATGTCAGTAAATGTTTGCTTACATGGGTGTGGGTACATGTGTGTCACTGTACTCCTATGGCAGTCAAAGAACAACTTGGGTGTCAGTCCTCACTTTGTACCTGTTTAAAGCAGGTACCATGTTCGCTGCTGCTCATACCAGGCTACCAGACCCACAAATTCCTCCTTTTTCTGTTTCTCATCTTGCTGTGTGCATGCTGAGATTACATATGGGCGCTACTGCATCTTTACATGAGCTCTGGAGATCCAGACTCTGGTGTTCACACTTACATGGCATGTACTTCAGCTATAGAGCCCTTTGCCCAACTCTGTCTTCCTGACCCTAACTGAAAAGCTACACTGGTTTTTATAAAGTTTTGTTTTCTAAAGTGTTAGCATATGGCTCTGTAAATTTTGAATCACATATAACTTGACATGGATGGTGCATAAAAAGTGCAGCAATCCTAAACCAATTGAATTGTTGTGATCCAAATGAAACCATCATTGGCCTTGTCACTGCTTACTTCATCATAGTCTCACAATAACAGTTGTGAACATCTTTTTAACATTTTATATATATGTGTGGGGAAGACTGAGCACAGCCATGGTGCACATGTTGAGGTTAGAGAACAACTTGTAGGAGTCAGTTTTTCTCCTTTTACAGTGTGGGTCCCAGGGATCAAACTCAGGTTCAGCAGGTGCTTTTACCCACTGAGCCTTCTTGCTGGTCCAGCAATAACATATTTGTTACTTATAGGAGATCACATACATGTAACTTAGATGCCTCATTCTGTTAGAACAGTAAGGACTTTTCTAAGTTAATATAGAGCATAGATTTCTAAATCTATGTTATAATGATGAAAAGTTAAAGGATATTCTGTTCATATTCAGTTTGCTGTAGTATGGCTACCTGAAGTATGTCAGTTCCAAGATACAAAACAAGTGTACATTAGAATGAATTTCTTTTTATTTACCTTGAATTTTAGGGAAGATAAATATACTGGCATGCTGGCATGTTTCTTACAATGAGAATTATTTATTTGCGGTTTTGTGGGTTTTTTTTTTTTTTTTGTATTTTTGAGACAGGGTTTCTCTAGGACTGTTACTGGAACTAGATTTATAGACCAGACTGACCTTGACAATTAATTTAAACAGATTTTTAAAAAAATATATTTATTTATTATGTATACAACATTCTGTCTGTGTGTATGCCTGAAGGCCAGACAAGGGCATGAGAACTCATTATAGATGGTTGTGAGTCACCATGAGGTGCTGGGAATTGAACTCAGGACCTTTGGAAAAGCAGGCAATGCTCTTAACCTCTGAGCCATTTCTCCAGCCCCTAAACAGATTTTTTTTTTAAAATTATTTGTGATATTGTTAATATTTGTTGTTTTTTTCTGTTTTTTGCTTATTTGAATAATTATTACATTGAAAATCTTACCTGATTTCAGGCATCTAACAAAGGAGAAGAAATGTGTATTCTCTGTAAGAATGGCATTAGTAAAGTGTCTTCAAGCTCTCCTTGAGGTGAGTTACTCCATGTTACTAGAAAGTTCTTCATTGGAATGATCGAAGCCACCTTTATTTCTGTATGCTAATGAGTGATTTTTCTCTTAATATTTTGTGTTTAACTTTGATTGCTATCTTACCATAGGCTGATCCATATTCCAAATGGGCAATCCTTGATGTAAGGGGACAAGACTTTCCTGTCAATGAAGTATTTCCACAGTTTCTTGCTGATGATCATCACCAAGTTCGGATGTTGGCTGCAGGGTCAATCAACAGGTAATGAGTTAGGTTTTCACAAAGCTCTGGAAATGCTGCTGATAGCAGCAACACCTTCACTAGCTGCAATGTTAACAGCAACATCCACTTAATCAGTATATGCATGTGCCTGGGAATTGTGTTTTTTCTTTAATCTGACAGTTCTGTCACTTATATAACATTTTCTCCAATTTATAATTGAAAACTGGCTTAGAGAGGTAACTGACTT
The DNA here is from genome assembly GCA_028555095.1 of Dicrostonyx torquatus. NCBI lineage: Eukaryota > Metazoa > Chordata > Mammalia > Rodentia > Cricetidae > Dicrostonyx > Dicrostonyx torquatus. Next base: position 14,060,277 of record JAQHUG010000003.1, on the reverse strand, counting down.
GGTGCTACGGAACTTATGAGCCATTGGTTTGAATGAGAAGTGTCTGCTGGCACACAGGAGGTGTAGAATATTGGCTATTACCATGGCTTTATGTGAATCCGTAAAGTGGTAGTCTCTTCATTTTGTATGATGCTGATATGATTTCTGTTTTTAGCCTAAAAATAATATTTGGCTTTGGTTGCTTTTCATTGACAATTGGTGAAGTGAATATATTTGAAAAAGAAATTCTGTTCTACTTTAAAAACATCAAAGCTGAGCCAACCAGTGGTGACGCACGCCTTTAATCCCAGCAATTGGGAGGCAGAGGCAGGCGGATCTCTGAGTTCGAGGCCAGCCTGCTCTACAAGAGCTAGTTCCATGACAGACTCCAAAGCTACAGAGAAACCCTGTCTTGAAAGAAAAAATAATAATAATAATAGTAAAATAAAATTTAAAAATGCTTATAATTGCATATTTTTCAGATAAATGACCAATAAAAGAAGGTTATCATAAAAAAATTATCCAAGCAGACACATACTCTGACAGTGGTTCTCAACTTGCAGGTTGTAACCCTTTGGGACAGTAGAGTGACCCATTCACAAGAGTCATATAAGGCCATCGAAAAACATGAATGTTTACAATTTATAACAATAAAAAATTATAGTTATGAAGTACCAATGAAAATAATTTTATGGTTGGGGGGTCACCACAACCTGAAGTGTATTAAAGGGCTGCGGCATTAGGAAGGTTGAGAACCACTGCTCTACGATGTTAGAACAAATGTGTTCAAAATTTGAATCTGTGGCAGTGATCTTTCCATTCCTCATTTAGTTTAGTAAGAAAATAGTGCATTGTCAAGATTGCTCGTGGTTATATGTGGGAGTTCAACTTACTGAACTGAAGTTTAAATTATCAGGCCATAGAGGATAATAACTCAGTGTAGTAATATCATGGGTGGGGGATCTAAGTTTTCAAAAATTTCAAGAAAGATAAGTAGACTTGTTATATTTAGTTTTTGCCTTTGATTTGTTAGATATTTAATGTTAGGCTGTTTCAAGAGAAGCTACAAAATAAAGGAATCAGAAATAACAAATCTGTAAGAAATATCAAGACCAAAATTCATTACAGTTGCCTTAAAATATGTGGCTATTATGTAAGAGACATTGATAACCTCCACATCAAATACAATGTTAACTGAATATTGAAGTATTAAGCTACTCATTTTTGGGGTGATTAAACATTAGAAAAGATTTATAAATAAGTTTGTAGACTCTTATGATTCATGTTTGACAAGAGGAGATAGTGAATCTTTCTGACAGCTTGGCTTTAATGTTCAAATTTGACCAGTAGTTAAAGAAACTTGAGGGGCCTGGAGAGATGGCTCAGAGGTTAAGAGCACTGCCTGCTCTTCCAAAGGTCCTGAGTTCAGTTCCCAGCAACCACATGTTGGCTCACAACCATCTGTGATGAGATCTGGTGCCCTCTTCTGGCCTGCAGGCATAAATGCAGATAGAACATTGTATACTTAATAATAAATAAATAAATCTTTTTTTAAAAAAAAAAAGAACCTTGAAATCTTTTCTCTAGAAAAATTGGCTTATAGATTAAGGACCTTAACGTTTAGCAGATGGTCTGGGCTGCAGAAGTAACCTTTCAAAGGAAGAGCTTATTTATTTGCCTCATGGAGTGATTTATTTGTGTTCTAGAATATTCTTTGATATGTAGGGTTTGAAATAAATAGATTTTGTTTTTGAAGATTATTCCAGGATATGAGACATGGAGATTCCTCCAGATGGTCGAAAGCACTACTTTTGAAGTTTCAGCAATCAGCTTTTAAAAATGCATACCTGAAAGCAGAGGCAGGAATAAAAGAAGTGGTAACTACAGTAAGTTGTCTGTGCTCTGCACTCACATGTGGTCTCTCAGTGTTACATTTCTTTAGCACATTTTGGATGAGAGTTTGTGTTTAGTAGTTAACACTATAAAGCTGGTCTAAGTCAAGTGTATGGACTGGATAAAATTTTCCCGAATGAAATTTATAGGTCAGAATAAGTCAAATAATAACATTATTTTTGCTTCAACTAATCTAATTATTGTGAAGAAGACCCAACTTTAATGGGGATTTCAATATAAAAGAGAGATTAAAAGGGCTTTTTTAGTTTAAGAAATCTTTAAAGCCAAAAAAGAAAAATCCAAAATACACCAGAATATGCTGTGTATGGTGGTGTGTGCCTATGATCTTACTGTTCAATGACTGAGTTAAATTTGAGAGCTCCCTGAATTGTAGAGTGAGCACAGCTAGTCAGAAAATGCAGATAGGGGCTGGAGAGATGGCTCTCAGTTAAAAATATTGGCTGTTCTCAGAGGACCTGAGTTTGATTCCCAGCACCCACGTGGCATCTGTAACTCCAGCTGCAGGGTATCTGCCACCCTTTTCTGATCTCTGTAGGCACTGTACTTAGACATACATGTGGGCAAAACACCCACACACATAAACATTAAAAATACATTTAAAAACTGAAGATGGGTGCCTGTTGGGAATTTTAAAAAAGTAATTGATGGCTAAGCTGAAAGCATGTTGTTCTGTCTGTGAGGCTTTCCTTTACTAATATAGACAGATGGCAGTGATTTTTATTTATTGTTTTTTATTTATTTATTTTATATACAATATTCTGTCTACATGCATGCCTGCAGGCCAAAAGAGGGCACCAGACCTCATTACAGATGGTTGTGAGCCACCATGTGGTTGCTGGGAATTGAACTCAGGACCTTTGGAAGAGCAGGCAATGCTCTTAACCACTGAGCCATCTCTCCAGCCCGGCAGTAATTTTTAAAGAAGAAAACATAAAAAGTCTTAGGAGTAGCACCTTGTAGTGGAAGAACTCTTAAAACTTCTCATTCTCCTTTTGCTATTTGTCCTTTAGACAATTTAATACCATGTGAAAATGTTTTTTCTTTGGTAATTGTTTCCCTTAGATCTTAGGAAATGGCAGTTTTTCTTAACTATAGAAAAGCTTGTTTCTCAAGTCTTTTAGCTCATTAGTATAAGATTTAAAAGTTTGCAGGTTACTTAGAGATTAGAGAATATATGAGTTTGCTTGCTTGCTTTATCAATTTTATTATTTATGTCATTATTCTTATAATTTTTTGAAGTCATGTGATACTCAGAACCCCGATCTTCTGGATGAGATTCACAATAGGAAATCTGTTTTACTGATGGTGATAGCTGTGATCTTGAACTGTAGCCCTGTGTGTGAAAAACAGGCTCTGTTTGCCTTATGCAAATCTGTGAAGGAAAATGGATTAGAACCTCATCTTGTGAAAAAGGTATGATGAATATTTTCACATTGTTTTTACATGGCAGTTGATGATTAGAAACGATTTCTTTTTTAGACTGGGATATTAGAAACAAGTTTGTTTGTGTGCACACATACATGTGTGTGGGGGTGGGTGTTTTTTCCACTGCTGGCGCTTGGACCCAGAGCCTTGTACTTAGTAAGTAAGCACCCAACCACTGAACTATTGTCTTTTCCCCAGCCAAACTTAATAATTCTTTAAGCAGTATGTTTGTTTCCAGTATTTCTTCTTAATTTTATAAAACACTCATTGAGAACTAGCAGAAGTTCGTGGTTGTCTCCACACCAGATCCTCTAGAATACTGTTTATTGATGGAAACACTTGGAGATATTTGCTGGCTTATGCCTCAGATTGTGGAATTTAATAAGGCCAGAAAACAAAGTTGAGGATAATGTGGCTTATAGGTTAGATTTTGAAAAGAGGCCTGGGCTCAGTCATTGCAGGCATATCATCCCATTGTGGTAGCTCTCCCTGTTCTTCCACTCCAAGCTCATTATTTGGGACCCTCTACAAGTTCTTGTTGCAGGTTTAATGTGGTGACTATGGACTGATAGGCACTTAACTTTGTACCAGCATGGGTTCCATGGAGCTTTATTGTAGGTCATTCTCTAGGGAACTGGTCTTAAAATGAATTAACCTTTTACTTAGTGTTATTAAAATGAATGGCGTGATTTTGGATTTTTAGAAATTTGAATGTAAGGATGAAAATATTTAATTTTTTTAGACTTTTTTTGAGATATAGTCAGCTATATAAAATTATACTATTATTTATTTATTATTTATTTTGGGTTTTCTATGTGCTCTGGATGCTGATCCAGCAAATGTATAGTAAATACATTTTCCATTTTCTCATTTATTACTACCCCTGTGTCATTGATAAAAGAAGTCAAGATAGAAAAATATTAAATGACTGCTACAAATACAGTTTAAATACTAGCAAGCTGAAATGATGATTATTTCATTTTCTTAAATATTACATTTTCCATTTGTGCAGGTTTTAGAGAAAGTCTCTGAATCTTTTGGGTGTAGAAGTTTAGAAGACTTTATGATTTCTCATCTAGATTATCTGATTTTGGAATGGCTGAACCTTCAAGATACTGAATACAGCTTATCTTCCTTTCCTTTTATTTTATTAAATTACACAAGTATTGAGGATTTCTATAGGTAGGTTTATATATATTGTTTTCAGTAATGTTTGACAACCCTCTTCCCACCTCTCACATCCATATCCACAGGTAGGAAGTTGCCTGGTTTTTTATTAAAAAAAAGACATAGTGAGACTGTATCAAAAGATGCTTTTAGTTCAAAAACTTAGGATTTTTTGGTAGTAATATTAGTTGTGTGTCTTTGAGTAAGCTGTAATATCTTAAGTATCTCGATTTACACACATAAGATATATTTACATGATGTCTTATGTATCTTGAATTGTATATAATATGTATCTCGATTTACTTTTGAAAATAATCAAAGGTAAATTACTATGGGGTAATTATTTCCTGAATGATTTTCTTTCCTATTGCTCGATAGTGAATTATTTAAGTATTATTTCTATGAATTTTCAAGGCTTATTGAGATGTAACTCGGTTGGTATAGTGCTTGCCTAGCATGCTCAAAGTCCTAGATTCAACACTGACTACATAAACCAGGAATAGTGGCACATACTTATAATAATCCAAACACTCAGAAGGTAGATAGATGAAGGAAGCTCAGTAGTTCAAGGTCATTTTCAGCTACATAAGGAGTTCAAAACCAGCCTGTACTACAGAGGACCCTGTATTTAAAAAAAAAAAAAAAAGGGTTTTTTTTGGTAGATATACATTTGATGGTTTATCATCCATTATATTTTGCAATAACTTTTATATTTGTTCTTTGAATTTATAAATTGTTTTACCATTCATCTTACATTAAGTTTTGACCATTACCATTGATACTGCATTAAGTTGATTATGGGTAAAAAATAAAAGTTTCTTAGCTGGGTATAGTGGTGCATACCATATGTCTAATTCCTGAACTCGAGAGGTAGAGGCAGGAGGATTGCCACAATTTAGGGGTCAACATTGTGTGTATAAGTATGTCCAGGTTAGCCTGGGCTAGGGAGTGCTATCGTCTCAGAAAAGGGGAGGGAGGATAAAGTTGTACTTTTTTTGTGTGTGTTATTATTTATATTTTTCTTATTTTTAATTTCTCCATTTATAAAATGAGAATAAGAGTATTTAATGATCTAAGGGCTGGAGCAATGGCTCAGCAGTTAAGAGTACTGACTTCTTTTTTGGAGGACCCAAGTTCAATTCCCAGCACCCATATGGTAGCTCACAATTTTCTGTAACTTCTTTTCTAAGGGATCCAATGCCCTCTTCTGGCCTCCATTGGCACGAGGCATGCTTACTGTACATAGATACACATGCAGGCAAAACACCTGCATATGTAAAATTTTAAATAAATAAATAATTTAAAATATAAAAGTAAGTTTATTTATTTTGGGTTTTTGGAGACAGGGTTTCTCTGTGTAGGTTTGCAGCCTGTTCTGGAACTCACTCTGTAGATTAGGCTAGCCTCGACTCACAGAGATCCACCTACCTCTGCCTCCTGAATGCTGGGATTAAAGGCATGCGACATCACTGCCCAGCATATATTGTTATTTTAATGTAAAATTTTACTTTGAAAATGTTTGTAACCTAAATTTTAAACTTATACATTTTCAGATCTTGTTACAAGGTTTTGATTCCACATTTGGTGATTAGAAGTCAGTTTGATGAGGTGAAGTCCATTGCTAATCAGATTCAAAAGTGCTGGAAAAGTCTGTTGATAGACTGCTTTCCAAAGATTATTGTACACATTCTTCCTTACTTTGTCTATGAGGGCACAGGAGACAACAGCATAATACAGAAGAGAGAGACTGCTACCAAGGTCTATGATATACTAAAAGGTGAAGACTTACTAGGAAAACAGGTATGGCTTCACTTTTTATCTACTGTTATTATCCCCTTACTGATAAGAGATGTAAGCTTTAAAGTCTAAAGTTATCAGACTTGGGGTGATGGCTTGGTAATGTGTTTGCTGTGTAAATATGGCTACCTGAGTTCATAGCCCTAAATCTATGTAACAGCTTGCCTTGGCTGGCAGCTCACACATGTAACCCCAGAGCCAGGGATCTTGGATGCTTGCTGGCATTTCTAGAGAATTTCTACCCTTCGTGAGCCTGCCTGTAGCAGAAGCAGATTGGTGAGAAATAGACTTTTTGAATAGTCATTATTTTAGCAGCTGTTGATGAAAAGTGATACTGTCACCAGATATGGAAGAATAGTACAGGGCATCTCAGGGGCTTAGTGCCAATCACAAAGGTTTCTTAATAGTTAAGATTATTAAAGAGTTAACAGATGAATAAAAAATAAGATGCAAATCGAGGAACAGTGTAAATCATGGAACTTGGCTCGCTGGAGAATTTCCAGTTTGAGAAATTTAATGTGAAATCCAAATTCTGTTAAAATGATTCTGTAAGATACAAGGGTTGAAGTAAGGAGGGTTGGTTTGTTATGTTTTCCTATGCTCATCTTGATCTGTGGATTGGCTGTGTAGAAGAAAATGTAGAGGTTTTCTTTGCAGAACTTGGGCTTGGTTGTCTTTTTTTTTTTATAGTTATGAAGTAAGGAATTAATACAGACCCTTTGTGCTGTTGTAAAAATCGCAGATATAAAGATGTTTAATATATTTTAATTTTGTATCCTTACAGATTGACCAAGTATTCATTAGTAATTTACCAGAGATTGTGGTGGAGTTACTGATGACATTCCATGAAACAGCTGATTCTGATGCCAGTCAAAGCACTGACCTGGGTGACTTTTCAGGGTAAGCCTGTTCCGTGGAAAGCTAGCATATGTCGTGTAAGAGTCCCCTGTCTCCTTCACTGTACTTCCTACTGTACTTGCTGTTTCTAGCTGCCTTTTTGGGGGAACCCAGTCTTTTCACTCTTCCTTTGGTATTTAAGCATTAAGTTACACAATTCTTTTGTGACTTTTTCTTGATGTGTTTTACTACTGATTCTCTTAGCCATGTCTTGCTTTTCTCTGCCTCCTTTCTTTGTGGTGCTCTTAACTGTCCAGTTTAACTCAGATGTGAAATCAGTTGGTTGTAATGAATATTAGAGTGACTTTTTTTTCTTGATTGTAAACTACTTGAAAATTCTCAATTTAAAAAAAAGATTTAAAAATACTATTCTTTTGCGTATGTATGTTTTACCGGCATAAATATCTATACATCACGTGCATGCTGTGCCCATAGAGGCTGTAAGGGGGCTTTAGAGCACCCCCTACACCCATCACCTCTTGGAGTTGTAGCTGTGAGCCACCATGCAGGTGCCAGGAATTGAAGCTGGGTCTTCTGGAAAAGCAGTCTGAGCTCTTAACTGCTGAGCCATCTCTCCAGTCCCCAAAATATTTTGTTTGGGTTTTGTTTTTGTTAGACAAGGTTTCGCTATGCAGTGATGGCTGTCCTAAAACTCTCTTTGTAGAACAGACTGGCCTCAAGCTCAGGGATCTGTCTGCCTCTGCCTCCCAGTGCTGGGATTAAAGGTGTGCACCATTGTGCCCAGCTGAAAATACTCAATTTTTATAAAAGCTTACTGTACTAAGCATATAAATTAGTAGTAATGCTGGGAAAGAAGTTAGAGTTTATCATTGCATTCTAAATAATATTACTATCTAATGTGTCTCCTGGTTTAAGATACTATTGGTCTTGCAATACTCTAATTAGACTTGTAAATCAGACCTAAAGGGAAGTTTTGCTAAGGCCTGACTCTGAGGCTTCCATTAACATCATAAAAGGTTAAATAAACCAGTTGTTTTAAACAAATCCATCTGAAGTTAAGTCCAAGGGAAGGGAGCCTGATTCATATGTGAACTATGTTTTATTGTTCAGTAGAAAGCCAGTTTTGTAATGTGGGAGTTTTTCTTTTCTTTTTTTTTGGTTTTTCGAGACAGGATTTCTCTGTAGCTTTGGAGCCTGTCCTGGCACTAGCTCTTGTAGACCAGGCTGGTCTCGAACTCACAGAGATCCGCCTGCCTCTGCTTCCCGAGTGCTGGGATTAAAGTAGTGTGCCACCACCGCCCGGCCTACGTGGGAGTTATTTAAAGCTCCATTTTAGAAGTTCACTCTTTTAATTTTGTTTTTAAAATACCTTCATTTTTTTTCTTCTGTAGGGATTTGGATCCTGCTCCTAATCCACCATATTTTCCATCACATGTTATTGAAGCAACATTTGCCTACATCAGCAACTGTCATAAAACCAAGTTTAAAAGTATTTTAGAAATTCTTTCTAAAATTCCTGTAAGTACATGTTACATTATTAGTATAATAATTGATAAGAAAAGTTCTTTTTAGCTAGAAAATCTAAGTATATCCGGGGGAGAGGGAGCATGAAAACTTACTTGACTAATTTAAAAAGGAAAACACATGATTTACAAGTTGTATTTTAGTATTTTAGTTAGTGTTAATAAATGTGTCAGGCCAGGGTGTCATGACCCTGCCTTATTAATTAGCTCAGGGAATATGTTTACTGTTTCATAATAATCCATTAAGTTTCAGTTTACTTTCTGAAAACTAGTGTAGCAACTTTTTAAAAAGTGAAATACTCTTAACAATTTTAATATAATATTTTGCATGTGCTATCAAGCCCATATCTAAATGATTATTTAGTAAAGTATAAACTATAATGGTTGTAGCTGAATATATTTGATTTAAAATTTTTTTTCTATATGTATATCTATTTTGTAGGATTCCTATCAGAAAATTCTTCTGGCCATTTGTGAACAAGCAACTGAGACAAATAATGTTTATAAAAAGCACAGAATTCTTAAAATATATGAATTATTTGTTAATTACATACTGAAAGATATAAAAAGCAGCTTGGGAGGCGCTTGGGCCTTTGTTCTTCGAGATGTTATTTATACATTGATTCACTATATCAATAAAAGGTAAATAACAGATTGAACTGATGCATTGGCAGTATCTTTTGTGTGCTGGTCTTTCATGTGTGCAAGCACGTGCATGTTGGGCACGAGAGCATGTAGAGTTGAAGTTGACATCAGGCCTCTTAATTGCTTTTCACCTGCTTTGTTGAGTCATGGTCACTTAGTGGAAACAAAGCACACCAGTATGGCTGCTCTGTCTAGCCAGCCTGTTCCTGCATCCTGGGGTTGTAGGGGAACACTGTGCTGTTTCATTGGTCTCTGTGTACATTTCATGATAATCTCATTCTATTTTTGCCTATGTCTTTGTCATCAAAAGTAGTCTAATATGTTTGCTTTGTCCTTTTCACTCGAAATTGCTTTGGCTGTTTGAGATTTGTGTGTGTGTGTTCTATCTGAATCTTGGAAATTTTGTTTATTTTTTAGTGCTCTAAGGAGTCATTGATATCTTTAGGGATTATATTACATTTTGCTTTGTGTAGGTAGAGTGAGCATTTTAATAATGATTCAATGATTAAAGGGTTTCTTCCTTTTTTACCTTCTTTCATTAATATATAATAAATTTCTAGTTTTTGTTTTGAGAGATTGTTTCTGTTCAGGTTAAAATATTTGTGGATGTTATAAATCGGATTCCCTACCCTTTTCCATTTTATTTATTATCATTGTGAAGAAATACTACTGATTGTTTTATGTTGAATTTATAACCTGCACCTTACTGAATACATTTAGTAGTTTTAGTAGGTTTCTTTGTGGAATTGTTAAGTTTACTTGCAAATAGTGATGATTTGAGTTTTCTCTGTTAGTTTGAACACAATTTATTTTTCTTTCCTATGTGCTCTATCACTGTCTTGAAATAGAAGTGAAAGAGAAGCTCTTGTCTTTTTAAAAATGATAAACTATTCAGCTTTTCTCTGTCCATTGTGTTAACTGTGGACTTCTTATTTTATTGAGGTATATTCCTAAAATATCTGTTCAAATTTCCCCCACATGGAGGGATGTTACATTTATTCAAATTCCCCTTTTTTTTTTTTTTTGGCTGTTAAGATAGTCACAGATTTTACTCTTAATTCTGTTGATGTATGGTTTAGCACTTTTGTTGATTTGTATATGTTGAACATCCTGCACCCCACCTAATCTTGTACAGTCTTTGCCGTGTGATGTTGGATTTGATTGGCTAGTACTTTATGGGAGGTTTTTTTTTGTGTGTGTGTGTGTGTGTGTCTATGCTTATCAGGAATATTGGCCTGCAGATTTTTATTGTTATTATGGACTTGTCTGGTTTGGGTGTCAGGATAATTCTTGTCTAGTGGAATGAATTAGTAGAAATTGTCTTTAATTTTTGAATAATTGTGAAAAATCAGTATCAATTTAGTGAAGTCATTTGGTCTTGGACTCTGTTGTTGGTGCATGACTAGTCTTATTACTTGTTATTAACTTGTTCAAATTATCTATTTAAGTTAGTTTTTCTTTCCTTATTATTGACTATTGTTGTTTTAAAGTAGTAGGGTTTTGCTGAATTGCCTTCAAACATTTGGGTTCAGCTATTCCTCTTGCCCTGACCTTTCAAATAACAAGAGCTGCAGGCATATATTCTCTGGATTGTCAGTCTCTCATATTTGGCCAGGCCTTTTTTATTTTTTTTTAAATAGCTCCAGAGGTTTGTCATTTTTGTCTATCTTCAAAGAATGGAATTTTAAAAACATTCATTATTTTGTTATGATGAAAGCATTCAAAATCTTTTCTTGTAGCTTTTTGATCTATACAGTTATCTGCAGTTACCCTCTTCTGTAGCACACCAGAACGTCTCATTCGCGAACTGCGACTTAGTGCCCACAGATCTTTTTCCCATCCTTCCATATCTCTGCTCTCTGTTCTTTGGTACCCTTCATTCTATTCTCAACTTTTAATTAAATTTTAAAATTATTTTGAATTCTTTCTTTAGTAACTCCAGTATCTGAAGTTCTTCAGGAAATGTTTCGATTTTCTTCCTCTGGATACTTCATGCTTTATTTCTTTATAGGGTTTGCAATTTTGTTAATAAAATCTGACCACTTCAGTACATAATGAGGTTAAGTGTTGAAATCAGATTTCCCCTAAAGTTTTACTCTGAATGCTGCTCCATGCACGTTGGATATCTGGGCATGCATATGGAGACGAGTGGGTTGTACTATGTCTTCCTGTAGCTTTAGACAGCGTCTCTCTGTCAGTGAGAACCAGGCCATTTCAGCACGTCTGGCTGGCCAGCAAGCTCCTCGCCCACAGTCTTGTAGTATGGACATATGAACAACCATGCCTGCTCGTTGTATAGGTGCTTAGAATTAGAACTCAGACCCTCGTGCTTTCAGGGTAAGCAGTCTCATCCGCTGAGCCATCACTCCGGCCTTGTTTGTCCTTTATTCGTTTTCTCTTTTCTTTCCTTCTACCTTCCTTTCCTCCCTCCCTTCCTATTTTTATTTTTACTGAAGACCAGCTCTTATCAAGTGGTTTTCTTGCTGTAAGTATTCAATGAAGCCTGGCTTTCTTTTTGCCTTCTTTTGGGTTTTCAGAGGTTACTTGACTATCAGAAGCACTGTCAAAAGTACTGGGGATAGGGAGCACATGAGAGAAAGAATAAAGACTTTTGTTCACAAAAATGACTGCTGGGACTGTCCTTCAGTGCTTGCTGGCTTGCAGTGATTCCTGGATCTCTTACTTGAATGAGTTTTGCAGTTTTCTTGTTTTCTGGTAGTTCTAATAGGATTGCCTATTGTGTATCTTCCTGACATGCTTTTTTTTTAAATTGTAACCATTGAAGTATTAGATATAAAAGTGACTTTGTTAAGCCATGTCAGAATTAGAGACATTGACTAAAAATGATTTGAATATTATTTCAGAGTAGTTTCTTAGACCTTGTTATTTTTTGTTAATTTTTTTCCTATTAGGCCTTCTCATTTCACAGATGTATCAAAGCATAGCTTTTCCCTTTGTTGTAATCTGTTAAGTCGAGTTTGCCATACAGCTGTAACTCACTGTAAGGATGCCCTAGAAAACCATCTTCATGTCATTGTTGGCACACTTATACCACTTGTGGATTATCCGGAGGTTCAACAACAGGTAATTTACCAGTTGATCTACAGAGGGGTGTTTGAGATAAATGAACTCTTAGGAATTGAATGCCTTTAGTTTGCCTAGTGTAGTTTTAATGCAAATGTTCTTTTGATAAATGGTGGGGAAAACATTTACTAGTAAATTAATCTTTGAAATCAGTTACCTACCCATTGGTAATTTTGATCTAATAAATCTGTTAGTTTTGTCTGTTACACTGAAGTGTAGTAGTCCAAAGTAGAGCTAGCAGTTCCCACTATTTGGAATGTAACATCCCATATAAAATGTTCAGTTAGCCCTGTCTTTGTTCTGCCCGCTGTGTGTAGCACTGTACATGTTTTAGTTTTTGAAGTCATACACCCCAGTAGCTGGGTACCATACATAGCATTATTTCATTTCTAGGTTAGCAGAGGTTTGCTTGTTTATCAGTTATGGGATTTGGCTCTCTGAATATAATTATTACCTCCCCTTTGGTTATTATTTAGGTATTGGACCTGTTGAAGTACTTGGTGATAGATAACAAGGACAATGAAAACCTCTTTGTCATGATTAAACTTTTGGATCCTTTTCCTGACCATGTTGTTTTTAAGAATTTGCGGCTTACTCAGCAGAAAATCAAATATAGTGGAGGACCCTTTTCACTCTTAGAGGTAATAAAAGTTTTATTTATAATTTTATATTATAGAATATAGGCAGTAGTATTTTTTAAACCTTAAATGCTCTGTTGATAAAGACAGAATACTTTCTGTTGTAGTAAAAGTAATACATGAGATTTACCTTCTTAAATAAAATCTAAATACTTTAAAATATACATATATTCTAAATTTGTATGTCTGTGTGTATGCCTTATATGTATACTCAAGGAAGTTTTCAGATTCCCCTGCTGCCAAATTACATATAGTTCTGAGCCACCTGACATGGGTTCTGGTAATTGAACACAGGTCCCCTGCATGAGCAATCATGTCTTTTAACCCCTGGGTGTTCTCTTCAGCCCCTCAAAACAGATCTTTATGCATCTTCTTGCATTTCATTTACTGTCTAAATATTAAAGCTTCTGACAAAGATGAATTTGAATATTCAAAGAATATGGCACAAAATATTAATTTTAGCATACATAAGTCCTGTGGTTCATTAATATTTGAAAATTGCTACCTGTTTCTTTGAGGGTTAATAATGCTTGTATTAGTGATGATAGCATGTTAATCTCTTATAAGTTTTTAGTTATGTCTATATTCTCCTTTTAAATGTTATAATTTAAAACCATCATATTAGACTGTCAATCTGAAAACATTTAATGCATTCAGATATAAAATTCAAGTTATACCAGTAAATAAATAAAAATTGAACTGCTTGGTGTTGTAATCTTAGACACTGTTATGTTGACATCTAATGTAGATAAGAGACTCTTAGAATTTATACCTTGAAACATTGTCAGAACTAAAGTGGTAGAAGGAGCACATTGTTTTATATTTTAGTGCCTATAGACACTGCTTATTATTTTTTCTTATTTGTTTTATTTTTCACACTCAGCCAGTACATACTCAACTAATACTAAGTTGATTTTGCCTTTTAGGAAATTAACCATTTTCTTTCAGTAAGTGCTTACAATCCACTTCCACTGACCAGGCTTGAAGGATTGAAGGATCTTCGAAGACAACTGGAACAACATAAAGATCAGATGCTAGATCTTATGAGAGCATCTCAGGGTACTATTTATTTTTATGTGAATGAGTGTTTTTTCTTGCATGTATATGTGTGCACCACATAACTTCAGTGCCCATGGAGACCAGAAGAAGGTGTTGGATTCTTCTGGAATTTGAGTTAAAAGATGGTTGTGAGCTGTCATATAGGTGCTGAGAACTGAACCTGGATCCTCTGCAAGAGCAGCAATTGCTCTTAACAGATGAGCCATCCCTATAGCTGCTTCCGGGTACTAATTTTAACATTATGAATTTTTTCCTCCCTGTTTCTTCTTCAGATATTCTTTTGTATATTCTTCTTGGTCAGATTGCCACCATCATCATTTATATTCACATCATTGCAGAGGGGGCCACTGTGTAGTGTGTGTCTAAGTTCTGAATACTGTGTGGTAACAGACTAATAAGCAAGGTGCCTGCTAGCTTTTGTGTTTAATGGTTTTTTATTTTTCTCATCATTTGTGACTTTGCTGTGTAGCTTGTTCAAGTTCTTTTTCTGTCTGCTTGGTAAATTTTGCTAGTTGTTTTCATGTGGCAATATTTCAGAATTCTATCTGTATTCTTAAAATCCATTTATGACTTAAGATCTCCTAAAATGTCCTAGTTTGGGCATGTGTGTTGTAAAAAAAAAAATATGTATTGTCCTTATGGAAATTGGAGCACTTTTCTCTAAACTATTTGTAGATAACCCACAGGATGGCATTGTGGTGAAGCTGGTTGTCAGCTTGTTGCAGCTATCCAAGATGGCAGTGAACCAGACTGGAGAGAGAGAAGTTTTAGGTAATGATTAAGTGAATGGTCTTCTTTAGTATGGTCAGAGTAAGTGTAAGCTTGTTGTTTGATTTACTGGAGAAATAAGAATGGCTTGCTAAGTTATGTTTCTGTTTAATTCAAGTAACCCTAGATACCCACCTTTCATGTTCATTAGGTATGCTTATAAGATAAAGTTAGCAATAATCATTAATAGTGTATAAATGTTAATTTTAAAACACCTTATAAAGATGTAGGAATATCATAAATCTCTGCTTAGTAAACTTCTGAAATATTTTATAAATATGGCTTACTGGTATTTATATACTGGTTTATTTTGTATATAGCAAATAGGAACAAAGCTTCTGAACAAAGCTTCTAAACTCAACGTCTTTTTACATTTTATTTAGAGCCGGGCGGTGGTGGCGCACGCCTTTAATCCCAGCACTCGGGAGGCAGAGGCAGGCGGATCTCTGTGAGTTTGAGACCAGCCTGGTCTACAAGAGCTAGTTCCAGGACAGGCTCCAAAGCCACAGAGAAACCCTGTCTCGAAAAAAACAAAAAAAAAAAATTTATTTAGATTTTTCCTTGAATATAGATATTTAGATTTGGTGGTTTTAGAATGGAAAGTCACATGATTCACATTGGCTGGAAGCTAGCATGGCAGTGGTGCCTTACTGAGAATGGGGAGAGTAAGAGCTGTGAGTGCACTTTCTCAGTTCCCACTGCAGTCTATTATCAGCATACTTACTTTTAGTTTGATTTTTATTGAAATGTATCTTACATATAGATGTGAATACAGACCACATGTACCTAGTTTAAGGTATTTGTACACAATCAAAGAATACCTATGCATCTGCCACCCAGATCCAGAAATTGAACCTTAACAGAACCCTTGAATCTCCCCTGCTCCCAGAATTAACATCTTTGTTCATTGTCCTGCTTCTGGGCCTAAAGCTGCTTTGCTCCAGGAGCCCAGAGTAGCTTTGTGTGACACAGAATGATTCTGTTTTGTGCCTCACACAATGGTAATTGACTGAAATCTTTCCTCTAACATCAGGAATAAGAAAAGTATTTTTTACTTTTACTGCTTGTATTTGGCACTACATTGAAGTTCTAACCAGAGTGTCAAGCAAGGAAAAGAACTGAAAAGTGTGCAAAGTGGAAAGGAAGCAAAGCTCCTTGTGATTATAGATGGCATGATGATAAGTGTTTAAAATTTTCACTGAATTAGATGTTTAAGATTTATGAATAATATATGTGTGACACCCTGGATTTCCTTTTTTAATGTTTTAAGGTTAATACTTTATACAGTGTCATCCATATTAATACTTGTGCTTTTAATATTCTGTTACTATAATTGTTAACTTATTTTTTATCACCTCTGAGAAAAAATATATCGCAACATTGATGTGTTTTAATGTTAGAAGATGCTGAATTTTTTGAAGCATGACACAATGGTGTTAATACTCTTTAAATTGGAAGTGTTGTATACTCTTCTACTTATGGCTGTACTAAAATTAAGTTTCTATATGTAGAGGCTGTTGGAAGGTGTTTGGGAGAAATAGGTCCTCTGGATTTCTCTACTATAGCTGTACAGCATAATAAAGATACATCTTATACCAAAGCCCATGGGTTACCTGAAGATAAAGAACTTCAGTGGACTTTGATAATGCTAACCACCCTGAACAATGCACTGGTAGAAGATAGGTGAGTACTTACACACCTTGCATTCAATTACAGAAACCGAAAACAAATCTGGCTCTCAGGAAGATTATGCTAATGCTTCACTTACCACTTTGCCTTGCAAGTTCTTCCTTGGTTCCCTCCCTCCCTGTTTCTCTCTTTCTCTGTCTTTCGTTTTTAAGTTTTTAATATTTCCTTTTGTGCATGAATGTTTGGCCTGTATGTGTGTATGTACATGCATGCCTGATGCCCACGGAGCTCAGAAGTGGGTATTGGGTACCCTGGAACTGGAGTTGGATGATTGTGAAACACCATGTGGATGCTGGGAATCTAACCCAGATCCTCTACAAGAGCAATGAGTGCTCTTAACTACTATGACATTTCTTTACTCTCCACTTTCACGTTCTTACATTAAAAAAAAAAATCTTGGATGTTTTTTATTAAGTTTCTTTATTAATTTGTGTGATCAAATACCCTTTGTTCCTGATACTTGATGGTGATGAAGAGGAAGGTCAGTTTTAAATCTAGTGAGACTAAGTTAGACAAAGGATAAATAAGTAACGTGCCAGGTGGTTCCACACAGACAATTAAAATCAAGAGTGTAGGCTGGTGGGATGGCTCAACAGATAAAATGCACCTCCCATCAAACTTGAAAAACCTGAGTTTGATCCCCAGAAGTCATGGTAAACGGAGAGAGCCTTGTCATGGAAGTTGTCTTCTGACTGCTACAAGCATGGTGTCATGCACCTTCGCCCTTACAAATTTAAATACAGGGATGTAAAGAGTAATATATTTTGTGATTTTTAAAACCAGGGTGCTGTGTTCCTCCAAGCTAATCTTTATTTTGAATCTTTTAGAATAATCCATGGAGCAAAAGCTTTCTAACCTCCCAAGCTTTAAAATAATATTACTATTTTATTCCTTGTTCAAAACAAAATTTTAAGATACAGTCAATATTTTAGCTTGTTGATTGTCAGATTACTTTCTGTTCATTATTTATTAACTTCTTATTTATTGTACTATTATTATTAATTGCTTGCAATAATAGGGACTAAATCCAGGACCTTACATATCCAAGGCATCACTGAGCCATATTCCCAGCTTTCTTATTTAGTCATAAACTTTATTTGTCCACCCCATCATTACCATTGTGGGAGGCTCAGTTCAGAGGTTTTCTTCGAGCCAGTCATCTCTTAAAGGTATATATGTATGTTGGCTTTATTCTTCTGCCTATTCTCTTATAATCTACCATGTTTCTATTACTAATTTAATGGATCTTTACTTTTTTGTTATCATTTTTGTTACATTAAGCTGGCTGTCATGGATTCTTTCCTAACATTTTATTATATAAATTTTCATACATACAGTAAAAGTGAAAAAATTTTACAGGGAATGTCTGTATGCTTACTGTGTAAATTTTTGCCTTGACATTTTTCTTCCATTAACATTTTACTGCTGTCCTTTTTTTAAATCATGTTTCCTATCTTTCTACCATTGTTAATCAATTTATTTCTCTTATATTATTTACTTATTTAGTTTTGGAGACAGAATCTCATATAGTTCAGGCTGTCCGTGAACGTGCTTATGTAGTTGGGGGTTATCCTAACTTCCTGATCCTTGTCCTTCTGCCGTCTACCTCCTAAGTGCCAAGACTGTAGCATGTGCTACTGGCTTAATCCGTCTTGACCTTTTGTTTGTTTGTTTCTTTTTTGAACAGGGTTTCTCTGTGTAGCCATGGCTATCCTGAAACTTGTTCTTTAGACCAGACTGGCTTCAAACTAAGAGATCCACCTTACTCTGCCTCTTGAGTACTGGGATTAAAGTCATGTCCTAGCAGCTCCAGACTCCATTCTTACTTTTTTATGAAGAGATTTCCACAGAAAACTTAATCATAAAATGATTTGATACATACTAATCTCAATTTTTTAAATGATGCACAAATCTGTTTGCATGACATAAGCATGAGAACAATAGGCAACAGATAAGAGTTCTTTTCTCTTCCTGTTGAAGGGGGAAAGCATTAGGTGTTTGGGGGATGTTGACTAAGGAAATTACCATAAAACTTGATCAGAAAAGACTGCTTTGAGGGATTATCATGTGATCTGAGTGATCATATATTAACTTGAGATAAAAAGCATTATACACAGGTATGATAGAGTAAGATCATCTTATTTATATTTGTCTGGTATAGATACAGGACATATATATATGTGCACACAAATATATATATAAAATGTATATATCATTCCACACATGTATGGTAGAGTAAGATCATCTTATTATATTTGTCTGATATAGATACAGGAAATATATGCTATGAATTTTTATATAGAGTGATATTTTGGTACAGAATACATAACTGGCTTTTATATGACAAATAGATGACAATCTAGTTTGCCTTTATTGCTGTGATAAACACCATGGCCAAAAGTTAATTGATGGAAGAACGTGTTCATTTCATCTTAAAGCTTACAATACATTGCGATAGGAAGTCAGGGTGGGAATTCAAGAAGACAGGTACCAGGCTGTGGTGGTGCACACCTTTAATCCCAGCACCTGGGAGGCAGAGGCAGGTGGATCTCTGAGTTCAAGGCCGGTCTGGTCTACCAGAGCTAGTTCCAAGTCTGCTAGGGCTACACACAGAGAAACCCCATCCCAAAAAAGCCAAAAAAAAAAAAAAAAAAA
>JAQHUG010000003.1:13991170-14040610 GCA_028555095.1 Dicrostonyx torquatus | reverse complement strand
TTTTTTTTTTTTTTTTTTTTTTTGGGCAGTTGCCATATTTTCAGTACTGTTGTAGCCCTCTATCTCCTGGAGTGTTTTTGTTTTAAAAGAAGGAATTTTACTTTTTTTGTAGAAATTTTAAGTGCTAATGATTTTCAGCTAGCTGCTTTGTCAGAATGAGTATGTACCTTCAAAATATACTTTTGCAATAATTTTATTATTTGGAGTTAGAGATCATTGTACCTCACCTTAGAAATAATTTGTATTACTAGAGAAAATACTGTCAATATGTTTCCTTAGGTGAATTAGGATGTTACTATTTTTCATTCATCATATTTATGATACTGTGTTTTCCCAAGTAGTTAAGAATTCTTTAAATTATGATCATTGTAACATAGTCATTATTGTATAGAATGAAGAGAATTGCTGCTGAAGTGATCAGTAACTCATGTTTACTGAGGGGATATTTTAAAAATCTTTGGCTTTTTTCTTCAGTGTTACAGAGTTTTATAGATAGGAAGTTTCTAATACTTTAAATTTTAGTTTTAAAATTTTCCAGTTGAATTTGCATAATATTACAGATTGATAAATTAATTGTGATATTTTTCAGTGTCAAAGTTCGATCAGCTGCTGCTACCTGTTTGAAAAATATTTTGGCTACAAAGACTGGACACAGTTTCTGGGAGGCTTATAAGACATCTGAAGATCCCATGCTGATCTACCTACAGCCTTTTAGAACATCAAGGAAAAAGGTCCCTTAAAGAACAAGTGTTTGTTGAATACCTATTATTTGTAGAATAATTACATTTGTTTTGTACTATAGATATCAAATTGCTTAAAATACTTATGTACTAATATACTGTTCGCTAGAAAAATTCATACTGTACATTTTTTAATTTAAGGAATTTGTTATTTTTCACTAGGGCAGGATAGAAACATTGAAATAGATAACCTAGAGAAGTGGTGATTTGGTGCTGAGGGAAAAATTTTTCCGGTATGGCAAACCATTTGATCCCATGCACAATCAATCCTGGATGATTTTAGATGTTGTGATCAGCCAACAAGCATTTACTGCTTAGCACAACTTTAATAAATATAAGAGGACTGTAAGCATCCTTCTTGTATGTTGATGTCATAACAATTCTTCTGAAAGCAGTCTGCAATAATGTTAAGAGCTTTTGCATCCCTTGTCACTAAGCATTCCTCTTTTCAGAAAGTGATATCAATATGCAGTTGTTTTTTTCCTGCTTAAGTTCAATGGAAATACCCATCATTAAAGTAGTAATTTTAATGTATCATAGTTTGGTTCTTAGTAAAATTAGTAATAAGAACTGTTTATAATATTATTAATTATTAATAATAATATTAATATCAACTTATTAATAATAAGTTACTAATATAGCTCAGTGTAAAGTATTTTTAACATGTAAAAATCACATTTTGAAATGAGTTTTTGTGGTATATTTGAACCAGTTTTGTAGATGAGCCAGATGAGGCAGAGAGTGTGACTTGTATAATACATTACCAGCGTATTATACAGAGCTAACAGTAGAACTCAGCTTTCTCACTTCCTGCACCAGTAATATTGTTACTGTTTCACTCCCTAGTTTAAATCCCCCATCCCACATGTGTGCTCCCCCTTCCCCCTCATTTATTTTTGTAACAGGGATTGGATCTTAGGGCCTTGTACTTAACCTATATCCCAACTCTATTTTACTTTTATTTTAAGACAGGATTTCACTAAGATACCAAGCAGGCTTTGAACTTAAAATCCTCCTACTTCAGCTCCTGAATAGTTGAGACTACAGCCTGAACCTCCATTCCTAGTCTAATCTGTTTAACTTTTAAAAGGCAAATAATTATTAATATTTAATCTTTTTATTAAGCATTTATTTTCTCTTTTGTGTGTTTATATGTGTAGACGTGTGTGCTGTGGCACTCGTGTGCAGGTGAGAACAGCTTGCTAGAGTTACGCCATGTAGGTTCTGGGGGTCAGACTTAGGTCAGTGAGGGTTGATGGCAAGTGCCTTTACATGCTGACCCGTATGGTGGGCCCCAGGTGTAGTCTAAGTATACTTAGTTTTATTGGAAGCAGATTTGACTGTGCATGGATATTTATTTGACAAGGAAATGATTTTCTGCTTCTAGCTTTTAGAAGTACCCCGATTTGTTAAAGAAGATATCTTAGAAGGCCTGGATGATGTGAATCTGTGGGTTCCTCAAAGTGAAAGTCATGACATTTGGATAAAGACACTGACATGTGCCTTTTTGGACAGTGGAGGCATAAAAAGTGAAATTCTTCAGTTATTAAAGCCAATGTGTGAGGTAAGAGGATTAATTAATCTGATTTAGAGCCTGTGGTTTTGTTCTTTGTTTTTCCCATTCTATTTAATATCTGTGTATCTGATTGTGATTTGCATATTTGAAAAGTATACTAAGTGATGAGTATATCGTCTGCCTGCAGTGTAATCCACACTTAGTTGCTAGAAATCCATTGATATCTTTGGTTAGGCAGAACTACATGGCAGACTTTAGTTTTTTTGTTTGTTTGTTTTGGTTTGGTTTTTTGAGACAGAGTTTCTCTGTGTAACTTTTCTGACTGTCTTGGAACTCACTTTGTAGACCAGGTTGGCCTCAAACTCACTGAGATCTGCCTGCCCTTGCCTCCCAAGCGCTGGGATTATGGACATGTGCCACTACTGCTTTATTTATCACGCTTTAGTTTTGAGATGACAGCATACTATTTAAGTTCTACAAAGTACTAGAATAAATTAGTAATGACATGTAAAACAATGGTGATTATAAATTGTGTCAGCTCCTATTTTCTTTACTGTCAATTGGCATTCTTCAGCATGCTATCTGAGTAAAGAAAGTTAGGCAGCAGTAGTCAAGAGTTTTACATTGGAAGGTCTGGTACAGTTGATTTCAGCAAATAGTAAGGGTATGAACCAGTTCAAAGAGCTAATAATGTTTGGGGACAAAGGCTGTGGCTCACTGGGAGAGTTTGTGCCTCTAGCGCATTAGGAGCAGGGGTCAGTGCTGGTGTTTTGTTGGTTGGTTATTGTTTCGTTTTGAGATAGGGTCTCCGTGTGTAACCAATGATGACTTTAAACTCCTGTTCCTCCTATCACCATCTCTCAAGTCCTGAGATACCTTACTTGGTATTACTGTTTGTTTATTTATTCTTTTTTTTAAAAAATATTTATTTATTTATTATGTGAAGTGTTCTGTCTGCATGTATGCCTGCAGGCCAGAAGAGGGCACCAGACCTCATTACAGATGGTTGTGAGCCACCATGTGGTTGCTGGGAATTGAACTCAGGACCTTTGGAAGAGCAGGCAATGCTCTTAACCTCTGAGCCATCTCTCCAGTCCCTGTTTATTTTTTCTTTAAACACTACTTGATACACAATTTTGGTGATGGTGGTTGGTGTTTAGTACTATCTTGAGTTCATGGCAGATCAATGTAGTATTTTTAAATTCTTTTATTTTTCATGTCAGTAACGGGGTAAATGTTTTAAGTGAATTGTGTTACTCTAAGCAGTTGTGTGGGTGTGTACTATGTTCTAGGTGAAACCTGACTTCTGCCAGACTGTGCTGCCATACTTGATCCATGATGCCTTACTCCAAGATACACATGAATCTTGGAGAACTCTGCTGTCTACACATGTCCGAGGGTTTTTCACTAGCTGTTTTAAACACTTCTCACAGGCAAGCCGATCAGCAACTCCTGCAAGTTCAGATTCAGGTATTATGTTCAGTTGTTAATGTTTATACTGTTAGCTTCTCAGCCTTAGAGAAAGATGGTTCAGTAAATAACAGAGCAGCTTACTGTGCATTCTGTACGTCTGGCATTGTGCTTGCAATGTTGATGTGAACAACAGAGCTCCCATTTTAGCAATGGATAAGAACATGCAAACTCATCCACATGTTTGATACCATGGTAGAGGTATGTTGGAATTTTTATATTTTTAGACCTCTGGCCAACTACTTTTTAAAAATTTTTTATCACCAAATCATGTGTATTTTTGTAGACAATAAAGGTTCTATAAGTTTTTTTAAAAAAATAAATTATCCAAAAAGAAAAAAATTAAATTGCTCATAATTATATAATCCAAGATATCTACATTTGGATTCATATGTACATAAAATCTGATATTCTACTGCAAATCAAGGTGTCAGTTGATAATTACAATGTATTGCATATAGAAGCCTTTTGGTTTGTTGGAAAGTACGTAGCCTGAGTTTGATTCTTAATACCACATTGGGTAGCTCACCTGTAACTCCAGCTGCATGGGGACTTGACACCTCTTTCCTCCATGGGCACTTGTCTTCATGTGCACATACCTACATGTACATTTTAAAAAATCTTTCTAAAAAACACTGAAGAATAGTTACTATGTTTTTATTATACTTAATTTTTTATTTGATATTTATTTTTTGTCATAAATATTTTTTATTGATATTTATTGAGCTCTACATTTTTCTCCGCTCCCTTCCCTGCCTCTCCCCTCTCCTCTTCAACTCTCCCCCAAGGTCCCCATGCTCCCACTTTACTCAGGAGATTTTGTCTTTTTCCACTTTCTACTTCCCATGTAGATTAGATCTATGTAAGTCTCTCTTAGTGTCCTCATTGTTGCATAAATTCTCTGGGATTATGGTTTGTAGGCTGACTTTCTTTGCTTTATGTTTAAAAACCACTAAGAGTGAGTACATGTGATAATTGTCTTTCTGTTGTCTGGGTTACCTCATTCAAAGTGATGTTTTCTAGCTCCATCCACTTTCCTGCAAAATTCAAGCTGTCATTATTTTTTTCTGCTGTGTAGTACTCCACTGTGTAAATGTACCACATTTTCCTTATCCATTCTTGGATGAGGTTGTTTAGGTTAGATAGGTTGGATTAGGTTGTTTCCAGGTTCTGGCTATGAGAAGCAAAGCCGCTATGAACATAGTTGAGCATATGTCCTGTGGTACAATTGAGCATCCTTTGGATATATACCCAAAGTGCTATTACTGGGTCTTGAGGAAGGTGGTTTCCTAATTTTCTGAGAAATCGCCACACTGACATCCAAAGAGGTTGTACCAGCTTGCATTCCCACCACCTATACTTAAATTTTTGAGGAGACAGATATGCTCCTGATTTAACCTCACTAAAACATTATAAAATACTTATAGTGAAAAATCAAATGGCATCTCATTAATATGTATGATTTCAGTTAAATGTTTTAAAAATTAACAATCTGTCCAAAAGAACATACAAATATCAACACAGACATGGTTGCCCCACCTTTGATTCTATTATTAAACTAGAAGTTGTTCATCAAAATGATCTGGAATATGCTTAATGAAATTTTGGGGGGATTGCTGAATTAAAAATCCTAAAGTATAGGTTGATGTGATGATTTTAAAGGGTAAGGGTCCTTGCCACCAAAAACTGATGACCTGAGTTTAGTCTTGAGAAACCCACACAGTGGAAGGAGAGAACCAACCTGCACAAGCTGTCTCTCCGCTGACCTCCATACAAGCTCTCTGCCTGAGTGCCCACATGTACAATAACTATTGTAATTAAGTCTATTTTAAAAAATAATTCAAGATAATGTAAAAAAATCTTAAAATAAAAATTCTTGACGAGACTTTGTTAGCTGTCTAAAATATATCGCCTATGTTTAATTGGGGGACAAATATAAGTGATCCATAGGTATAAGTAATAATTTGAAGTTTAAGTTTATCTTAAGTACTTTTTTAAACAATTTTACTACTTGTGTTTATACTCTTGTCACTTAATAGCATAATTATCTAATTTTGTCTCTAAAGAGGGCCAATATTTTTATTACCTTAAATGAAATTTTGGACTTTACATATAAAAAACTATTATTGAAATGGCAATAAATGTAGATTCCTATAAATCTTAAATGCTGTATATATTTCTGGTGTCTGGAAGTCTCACACCTTTACTTGAATGTCTCACATGAATCTCAAACTCAGTTATGTAAATAAAAATAAATGGTGCTTTGCTGCCCACATGGAAGCCCTTCTCACCCACCTGCGTACCTAGTCTTGCCAGTTCTGTTTCCTCAGTCACCATCATCCTTTCTGCTTTCTAGCTCTGATTCAGAAAGCTGAGATGCTCTCACTACCTTCTGAATTCTATTTACTACTAACCATCTCAGGTACACATTTTTTAATGTTTAGTTTTTTGAGACAGCAACTCAAATTCTCCTCATATAGCAGGGGAAGACTCTGAATTTCTAATTCTCCTGTGTTTACCTCTCAAGTGTTGGTATTAGAGGCACGTTCCGTGACACCCAGTTTATACAGTGCTGGAGATTGAGCCCAGGGCTTCGTGCAGGCTAGCACAACACTCCTTCCAACTGAGCTGCACTCACCCCATTGGACTCTGCTGACTTTCCCTGGTGCTCCATCCTTTCCCTTCCCCCACTAACCAGTATTTTGGCTTCAGATGTTACTTTCTCCTTCAAGCTTTTCTTAGTCCAGGTGAGGTCACTCTCACATAACTTCTACAGCAATCTTAACCTTTCTCTCACACCTCTTGTCACACCATATTAAGAGCCTCCAGGCTAACCAATGAGTTCTGTGTGCAGAAACAGTCTTGATTTGTTCATGGTTGTGAATGTACTAAGCACCTAGCACATAAGACATCTCAGACATCTCAAGCCAGTAGGTACTGCTTCAGAAACAAATTACAATTGGCACCATCAGTTCTTGTTTATGCTATACATATTGTTTCTTTTGAAATAAAAGAAATGGCGCTAAATTAAATTGATTTAAATTTATTAAGCAGCATTTTTGTTTTGGGTGTACCACCCATCAGTGTAGAAGGAGCAGGACATAGATAAGAAAGTACTCTTATATCAGTCTGAGATTCAGAAGAGCTATTTTTGTTTCTTTTAGAGCCAGAGCAGTTTCTCAGATGCTGTTTGGATAAAAAGTCACAAAGAACAATGCTTGCTGTTGTCGACTATTTGAGAAGGCAGAAAAGGTAATATGGTAACAGTTGTTTCTTAGGTTGGGAACTGAGCACTGTACCTTCCTTCTGGCTACATTTTAGCCTGATTGTTTTACTTGCAACTGCTTCAGACTGCTAAAATTAATGGGTATGATACTTGTATATTTTAGTAATCTGTATGCAGCATAACACTTAGGTTAAGTGTGGGAACTGTTGGTTCTTGTCCCAGTTGTCCAGCAGGCATACTGCTGTGGCTAGATCATGCTCTAGTGAAGGTGTGAGGAAGAAGTATATCGTTTTCCCAGATTGTTCTCAGTACTGCTGCTGCTTCTGCTCATTAAATAGTTCTTAGAGTAACTAGAGTCAGATGTCTCCTTTATCATCTTTGTTATAAGGTAAAGCTTTTGTTGATGTATGCCATACTTACCATGAAAATCTCTAGTATTTTTGTGACATGACAGAATTGATTTAGGTAAGTTACTTTGCAATATAGTGTCTTGTTTCTATTGTCATTTTTTTTAACTTTCTTTTTATTCTTTGTGTCTTTCACATCATGCATCTCCATCCCATTCATTTCTCCATTCCTTCATAGCTACCCTCTGCCCTTGCAACCTTCCCCTCTCAAATAAATAAAATTTAAGAGAAAAAAGGAAAAATTAGTCTCGTCATGGAAACTGTAGTGTGACACAGTGAGTCACGTAGTAAACCCTTTTATTCATATATCTTTACTGCAAGTGTTCATTGCAAAGAGTCATTGGTCTGTTTCAAGGCCTCTGGTTTCTAGTACAGTATTAATGCTAGGCCCTCACTAGGACTTTTCTTGATTATCCTGCTGTTGCCTTGTGTTGTAGAGGTCCTTCAGTTTTGGGTCTGTGTACCGGCAGATCATAGATAGGGTGGGCCAACTCATAACGCTACTTCTGGGCCTGGGTATTTGCAGGGTTGGCCAACCTGCCAGCTCTCCTGTCTTCACCACCAAGGTGAGTTCTCCAACTTTGTCCTGCCTGGTTCACCCCTTGCAGTTATGAGCAGGGGGTGGGGCCAGTTCTGCTTTCACACTCTTAGGGTCCACTCTCCCACACCTACACAGGGCTAGCTCTACTGTGTTGCCCAGGGTGTAGGATTCTCTCCTGAGTGCTTTAGCCAATGAGGGGTAGGACCAGTTCTCTCTAATGTTGCAACCAGTAGGGGAGGTGTGGGTCAACTCTTTACAGCCCTAACCTCTAGGCCTTCTGTGGTATCAAGATCCACCGACATCAGCACAGACTGAGAGCGCATCAGGGCCATGAACCCAGACATGGGTTCTGGCAGCAGCCTATGCCTAGACATCACATGACTCTGGGTAGCAATCAAGCCACCCACCTCAGCCTTCTCACTGCTTTTACCTCTTCAGATATGTAATGAGTCTTTTTCCATTCCGCCAGCCAGCTCCCAAATAATGATGCAGAGGTTTGTTATTCAAAAGCTTGACTTTTGGCTTAGGCTTGTTTTTTAACTAGCTCTTATAACTTATATTAACCCATATATATATATATATATATATATATATTTTTTTTTTTTTTTTTTTGGTTTTCGAGACAGGGTTTCTCTGTGGCTTTGGAGCCTGCGCTGGAACTAGCTCTTGTAGACCAGGCTGGTCTCGAACTCACAGAGATCCGCCTGCCTCTGCCTCCCGAGTGCTGGGATTAAAGGCGTGCGCCACCACCGCCCGGCTATTTTTTTTAAATCTATGTTCTGCCACGTTGCTTTTACCTCTACCCTATTCTGTGCATCCAACTTATTCTATGTGTCTCACTAGCATCTCTCATAGATTCATCTCTTACTTCCTCTCTGCCTGGTGTAAGCATTGTAGCTCGGGTAGAATGGTATCTTGGCAGTCAGGAGCCACAGAGTACGACAAAGTCATTGTAAGCACAGTTGTAAAAGATATATATGCCTTTCATAACATTCCATCTCACTGACAGGTTTGGTTTTTTTGGTTTTTTCTTTTTTCTTTTTAATGTCTTTTTGTAATTACAAAGTTTGTAATTTATCTTGTTTTATGCCATATCCTCCTCTGAGAAAGCACTTCACTGTAGCTGTGAGTGCCCTTTTCTGGTATGGGAGGTAGTTTAATCTTAGAGGCATTTATTTCAGGCTTAATGAGGTAGAATGATGTTGTTGTTGGCAAGACATAGAGAAGGTAAATCTTTTTTTAGAGACTATTTTTAGGGCTGGGAAGATGGTTAGTGAGTGGAGTGCTGACTATGTAAACCTGACATGCTGCACAAGCCTGATGGCCTGATCCTGGATCCCAGAGGTGCAGTTGAACATACATCTAATCCCACAGCCATAAAAGGTGACACAGGAGAATGCCCAGAAGTGTGTGGGCTAACAAACCTGGTTTATGCATTGTGGACAAGAGAGACCTTGTCTTAAACAGGATGATGACATGGACTGACATCCAAAGTGGTTTTCTGACCTCCACATGTGCACAGTAGCATATGATGGACATGAACATACACATGCTATAGACACATACATGTTTAAAAATTCACATTTTTGTTTTTAGTTGACACATAGCAATTGTACAAGATAGAAATCACTGAGCTGGGCATAATGGTGCACATCTGTAATCCTAGTACTTAGGAGGCTCAGGAAAAAAATTGTGGTTTGAGGCCAGCCTCAGCTAGTGAGTTTAAAAGGCAACCTAGAATTACAAAACAAAGACATTATCTCCATAAAAAAAATAATTACTTTTTTATTGTTATTAAAACCTGAAGGTCTGGTGTGTGGTGCCACACTTCCCAGAACTCAGGAGGCAGGGGCAGGTGGATCTCCCAGTTCCAGGTCAACCTGTCTACATAGTGAGTTCCAGCACAGCCAAGGCTACACAGAAAGATCCAGTCTTGAAAAAGAAAAAAAATCTTTTAAAAATTACTCAAGAAGATGTGATTAGGGCAGAACTTAAGTGCTTTATTAAAAGCTGTGTATCTGACCGTATTACCTGATGTCTTCTCATCGTTAAAAAATCAGGATAAGGACGCAGGCATCTTGATGTGTACCCTTAATCCCAGGCAGAGAAAGGGGGGATCTCTATGAATGACAGGACAGCTAGGACTGTGATCCCTGTCCCAAATAAATATCAGTATAAGGTGTACTTTAAGGATAGAGATGTATGGTAAGCAACATTGACAATGTATATAATATCCCTAGCATTCAATAAATTTACAGTTCTTTTTTGTGGGCAACTTTGATTTTTCTGAACTTGACTTTCCTCAGAAGTAATTATTATACTGAAGTGCTGACTATGTAGAAAATGTTGTTTGTGCTGTTCCAGTATTTACAGATAGGACTCAAACAGACTAAATTAAGTTGCTACAGATGATACAGCTAATAGTAGGTGGTAAAACTAGCTTTGTATTTAGCTGTATACTACTCCATAGCCAGTACCTTTAACCACTATGTTGTCTTATGGCTATAATTTTAGCTTTGAAAAAGATAATATCTCTAATTTTCATTTTTGATCTGTCATTATCACAGTGGACTTTTTAAAAATTAAGTAGTTCAGTGTTGAATAATAGGAGCAAATCATTACAACAGAAAGACATATATATTACTTTTCTCATCACTGTGACAAAATACCCAACGAAAGCAGTTTAAGGAAGGAAGGGTTGATTGTGGCTTTTAGTTTAAGGTGTATGTTTGACTATTGGAGAAGGCACGGTGGCAACAACAGGAGGCAGCTGGTAGCATTTTGTTCATTTTTAGGAAGAAAAGAGTCATTGATGCTGGAGCTCAGCTTTTTAGTTAGCGCAGGATCTGAGCTCATGAAATGGTGCTACCCACATTCAGGGTGGGTCTTCTCACATCAGTTAACTTAGTCTAGAAATCTGTGAAAAGACATGCCCAGAAGTTTGTATCCACAGTCTTTCTAAATTCCATCAAGTAATCCATTAGAATTAGCCCATCACGGTTTATTTTTCCTGTCTGAGAAGGACTTTCATACTGAAAGTGGTTATGAAGCTGTCCTTTGACTGATGCTGTAGAGTGTGGGTGCAGAGCCCAGATTTGTATGGCGTGATGATTCGTAGTTCTCTGCAGATTGTCTGAGAGGTTCGTGAGTCAAGACGATTGAGAACTGGACTTTAGCCAGGCTATCTCAG
The DNA here is from genome assembly GCA_028555095.1 of Dicrostonyx torquatus. NCBI lineage: Eukaryota > Metazoa > Chordata > Mammalia > Rodentia > Cricetidae > Dicrostonyx > Dicrostonyx torquatus. Next base: position 14,029,520 of record JAQHUG010000003.1, on the reverse strand, counting down.
AGTGGTTTGTAGTCATACACTAGAGAATTGTGGCTTTCAGATCTATTCTGTACCATTGTGCTTCTTGTGTTAGCCGTGACATGGCATCATGTTTAATTCCTCTTCAGGCCTTCTTCAGGGACAGCTTTTGATGATGCCTTCTGGCTGGATTTGAATTACCTGGAGGTTGCAAAGGTGGCTCAGTCTTGTGCTGCTCACTTCACAGCATTGCTCTACGCAGAGATCTATTCAGATAAGAAAAGCATGGATGAACAAGAGAAAAGGTGATGTGTTTTGACATTTTGGTTTTTAAATTTGTATTAATATTGTTTCAATAAAATTATATAGTAAAGATTATTTTGCCCCATTTCTCCATTTAAAAGGCACTTTAGGCAGAATTTTTTTATTAGATTTTTTTTTTTGCCACTCCCTCCCCTACTCCCATTCCCTCCACACACCTTCCCACCCTACCCCCCTCTAACCCTAAGAGAGGGTAAGGCACTTTGCTTTGTGATCTTTGTGAACCCTTCATGATCTTGACCTCTTTGCTCATATTCTCATTCCTTCCACTCTTCAGCTGGGCCTTGGGAGCTCAGCTCAGTGCTCCGATGTGGGTCTCTGCCTTGTTTCCATCTGTTGTTGGATAAAGGTTCTATGGTGATATATAAGATAATCATCAGTCTGACTACAAGGCAAGGCCAGTTCGGGCCCCCTCTCCTCTATTGCTTAGGGTCTTATCTGGGTCATCCTTGTGGATTCCTGGGAATTTTTCTAGAGCCAGGTTTCTTGCTAACCCCATAGTGGCTTCCTCAATCAAGATATCTCTTTCCAACTTAGTAAGGTAGTGTTGAATTGTTTCTTAAAGTGATTGTACCAGTTTGTGTAGTTACCAAAAGTAGTTGAGTTGGGCGGTGGTAGCACATGCCTTTGATCCCAGTGCTTGGGAGGCAAAGGCAGGCAGATCACCAAGAGCTCAAGGCCAGCCTGGTCGATAAGAGCTAGTTCCAGGATAGCCAGAGTGGTTACACAGAGAAATCCTGTTTCAGAAAAATAAAAAATCTCCCCCCCAAATATATATGTATGTATAAGTGTAGTTGATAAGAAAGTGCCACATTGGAAGAAGAAAGCAAAAATATAACTTTATTTAGTTTTGAGGGAAAATAGTATAGATATACAGAACATATTTTAGAAAGATATGAGAGGGACTGTCATTTATGGCAGTATTTAATTTATATATTGGCTTATTATAGGCATAATAAAAGTCATAATATTAAAATGAGTCACCAGACTATACACCCATATATTTAAATGCTTAATTTCAAAAGTAAGGTATTAGAGTGGATAAATCTGAGTTCTAGTCCCGTTATTTATTACTTTTATAATCTTAGGTTTCAGTGACTCCAACTTACTTTCATCAAATTTCTTAACTTTTCTCAGTTTACTGGAGGTTAAATGTGTCTTGTGGTCTTACTATGTATATCTGCAATTATCAAGTTGAATTTTCGGTAAGACTACTGATAGAATATTTAGAATCAAATTGGGAAACTTCTGCTCTATTTTAAACAGGCCTGTTTCTATATAAATAAGCATGTTCGGCATATAGCTTTGCCATTTATACAATATTGTTTTTATAATTTCTAAAATTTCTTTTCAATTCCAGGTCTAAGTGATATTCTGTGTTAAAGTATAAATGGCTCACTGTTCTTTTTGCAACCATAATTAGTTTCTTTCTGCTAAAGAGTAGGATAAATACATTTATAACCTCTTAGTATATTCTCTAAAAGAGATGTTCTTATAATAAACAGAAGTTCAGCATTTGAAGAAGGGAGTCAAGGTACAACTATTTCTAATTTGAGTGAAAAAAGTAAAGAAGAAACAGGAATAAGCTTACAGGTAAATATTAGAAATTCTGTAATGATTTTTATGATATGTTGTATTATTTTTTATAGTGATATCCTTTATTTTAAAACCGAAACTACTTACTGGACTGAGCATCATACGTATGTGTGTGCATGTGTGTGTGTGTGTGTATGTATGTATGTATGTATGTGTATATATGCTCTGAGTACAGACATAATTTCCAGTCTTGACCTGCCACTTGTTATATAATGCTGCGTAAATAACTGACCCTTCTCTGACTTTGAACCTCTTAAAAGGCTGGAGTGAAATCACCTGTCTCATGGTATAAATTTATACCACACAGTTTTTGCCATTGTGTTTTCTTCTCTTTTATTTATAGCATTTATAAGGTGCTAACATTTGCATGTATACATATGTCACACAGCAGCAGCTCTGTTTCTAAATACTGTTTCAACGTACTTCATAGCACTGTTTGGCACTCCTTAATCTCCTTGGCCAGCTCGTTCCTCTCTGCTTTTATTAAACCTCTCAAGTCCATTTCCTGGTTGTCTCAGCTTGCCTTCTGCTTTTTTTTTGATTTTTTTCAAGACAGGGTTTCTCTGTGGCTTTGGAGCCTGTCCTGGAACTAGCTCTTGTAGACCAGGTTGGTCTCGAACTCACAGAGATCCGCCTGCCTCTGCCTCCCGAGTGCTGGGATTAAAGGCGTGCGCCACCACCGCCCGGCGCCTTCTGCTTTTTGTAGAGAATAGTTGATGTCTCTGTTACTTTTCTATTGCTGTGGTAAGAAATCGTGAAGGCAACTTAGAAAAGACAGTGTTTAATTTGGGGCTGATGGTTTTAGAGGGTTATAGTCCATAATGGCAGAGCAAAGGCATGACAACCCCCACCCTCCCGTGACACACTTCCTCCACAGGCTGCCTGTCCTAATCCTTCTCACGCACTTCTAACATGAGCCTATGGGGACATTCTTACTCAAACCACCCCATAGGTAGGAATCCTACAACATTCCACAATCAGACTTAAATCTCCCCACATATGCTCTTGTCTTAACCATTTCTCTTATTAAAATAGAATAACACTTTTCCTTTATCTCAGGTTGTTTATCTGTTCTTTCTCAGAAACTTCGATATGCTGTGCTCCATCAGAATTGTATTGTAACCACTTCAGACCTTTACTGTTTCAAACATTCCTGTTTGTGGAGATGGAAGGAGGTTCTCTTCTCTGTGATCTCTTTAGGGGTTGCTGTCTTCTTTCCTTTCACAGCTGTACTTTGTGATGATGTCTGTACTTGCTCTCTCCATTTCTTTCCTTGATTCCATTAAAATGTCACTTGCCTAATGTTTTCCATGAACTAGAAATTGCTAAGTTTGCAATGCACAGTTGAGCATGTGTGTTTGCACATGCAGGCCAGAGGTTGAAGTCAGGTGTCTTAAATCAATATCTTATTTTTTTGAGACAAGGTGTCTTAAACCTAGAGCTCACTGATTTTGCTAGGCTAATCTATGAGCTCTAGGGATCTACTTGTCTGCCTCCCAAGAGGTAGGATCACAGACGCTTGCAGCTGCTCTGAGCTTTTTATGTGTGTGCTGGGGATCTGAACTTAGGTCTTTATGCTTTCGTGGCAAGCGCATTAGTGACTGAGCATCTTCTGAGCTCCTCAGCCTGTCTTGTGCTTACCACATGATCCACTATACTAGTGTTTCTTTTTCTCTTTATACTAGATAGTTTCACCTTTCTGTGCTGAGTCTTTTTTATGAGTTTCTTTTTGTATCAGCACTGTTAGGGACTAAGTGTTTCAGCTTTTAAGGTTTTTTTTTCCATGTCTATAAATAGAATATTTGAATAAAAATTTTATGTACAATTATACCAGGATTGGTGGATTTGTATTTAGGAAATACTTCTCATAGCAAAAATATCAAGGCAAGTAAATTGCTTACTTGTTTTTCTATGAAATGTAGCTTCTGGTTTTTTGTTTTTGTTTGTTTTATTTCATTGAAGTTAAACAGCACTACTACTTCTTATGTAAATTCACAAAAGGTGTTTAAGTAATTAAATTGCTGCTTTATGCACTTAAACTATTATTCCTTTTAAAGAAAATGTATGACCTTTGTTTTTACCAGTTTCAGTAGTTAGGCTTTGCAGAATTTTATTTTCCCATTTACAGTTCCATCTGTTGCTAGATTGTTTTGTATTGTAATTATTGCTGAATATGATTGAAAAAACCCTAGTATGTTTGGTATACATGTTTTATCTAATTCATAAAATTGTGAATGTCACTTCTTTTTTAGATTTATTATTTTATGCATATGAGTATTTTGTTTGTATGTATATAAGTGCACCATGTGTGCATGCCTGGTGCCTGCCGAGACTAGAAAAGTGCTTTGGATCCATAGTACTGAAATTACAGGTGATTGTGAGCCACCATGTGAATGCTGAAAATCACACTTGGGTCCTAGTAAGTGCTCTTAACTGCTGAGCCATCTCTCCAGTCTGTGAGCATTCCTTCTAAAGTAGAATATAATCATTTTGTTGTCTAGGATGAATTTACAGTGCTATTGTTTCAGATATTTTATATGTTTTTAAATATCACTGTATTTTACTTTTACAACACATTTATATGTTGTGAGTTATGAATTGATAATGATGAAATTTGAAGCTTATGAATTCATGAACTGATTATTTTTCTTTTTTTCAATTCTCTGTCTTTGGTATTTCTGTTTTCAGGATCTTCTCTTAGAGATCTACAGAAGCATAGGAGAGCCAGACAGCCTGTATGGCTGTGGTGGAGGGAAAATGTTACAGCCCCTTACTAGGTGAATTGCACTTTTTAGATAGTAATTGTTCTTTTTGAAGTAGCTACATGCATACAAAACCAAAAGATGTTTTTATCATCTTTTACTATAGAATACGGACCTATGAACATGAAGCAATATGGGGGAAAGCCTTAGTAACATATGACCTTGAGACCACAATCCCCTCCTCAACCCGCCAGTCAGGAATAATTCAGGTACACTTTTTTTTCTGTATCTGCTCTGTAAAGCCATCATCAGGACGACTGCTAACATTATTTCAGCGTATCAGTAAAGTGTTTACACAGTCAGGTAAACTCTGGAGATAGGACTGGAGTTACTACTTTCAGACATTGGGCTAAAGCCTCAGGGATACACAGGAAAACTGGACAGGACAGTGTAGTTTTGTTGATAAAGCTTTATTAGACGACAGCAGAAGACGTTTCTTGAGTGTGTACACAGTATGCCAGGAGATACTCTTAGTGCTTCCCATGCATCTATAGTTTGCATTAGAGACGGTCCCAGAAACTGTTATTTCTATCACTGATTAATATGTTTAGGTGTTTTCCATCAAACATTAGCATTCTCTGAGGAAATATGATAAGTGATATTTTAGAATTTTAGGTGATATTGTTGATTACAACTTTTTAATTTTTGTTTCTCAATCAGTAGGTCGCACACAACCCTTTTATGGAGTTATATATCAGATATCCTGCATATCAGATGTTTAGATTATGACTCATAACAGTAGCAAAAGTAAAAGTGTAGTTGTCAAGTAGCAATGAAAATGATTTTATAATTGGGGTCACCACAACATGAGGAACTATTCTTTAAGGATCACAGCATTAGGAAGATTGAGAACCACTGCTGTAGCTTATGTTAAGATATTTGATTATTTATTTTGTAATAACTTCCTTTTAGGCTTTGCAGAATTTGGGGCTCTCCCATATTCTTTCCATCTATTTAAAAGGATTAGATCATGAAAATAGAGAGAGGTGTTCTGAACTGCAGGAACTTCATTATCAGGCAGCATGGAGGAATATGCAGTGGGACCTCTGCAGTTCTGCCACGTAAGAATAAAACTGACTTTTCAAAGCATTAGCCTTTCCCTAGTTACGTTTTTGTCTGACTCAAACTGTAATTTTTAAAAAGATTTTTTTCTTATTTATGAATATTAAGGTGTTTTTTTATATTTTACTGCTACTATGGGCTACACATGTACCTAAATACTATACCTAAATAAGGTAGCAATAAATAATTAAAACAACAAAGCTTAAATTTCATTCTTCAGGCCGGGTGGTGGTAGCACATGCTTAGAATCCCAGTACTTAGGAGGCAGAGGCAGGTGGATATGGATCTCTGTGAGTTCAAGGCCAGTCTGGTCTACAAAGTTAGTTCTAGGATAGCCAAGGCTACACAAAGAAACCCTGTCTCAAAAAAAAAAATAAAATAAAATTCTCTTTCCACAAGAAAAATTCTGTTCCCTGCCTCAAGCATTTTTGAAGTTAAAAATTTTTATTATATTATTTATCTATTTGTTTATTTTTTGGTTTTTCAAGACAGGGTTTCTCTGTGTAGCTTGGGAACTCGTCCTGAAACTCACTCTGTAGACCAGGCTGGCCTCAAATTCACAGAGATTTGCCTGCCTCTGTCTCCCAAGTGCTGGGATTAAAGGTATGTGCCGCCACAACCTGGCTCTCAAAATTATTTTCAAAAGGGTCTTCTGTGAGAATACTGTTTGTTAGACTGAGGAATCCAGAAGCAAGCATAGGCATTCTTCCACTTTTTGCCTACATTGTAGTTAGCCACAAACACTTTCATTAATATTGACTGGATGGTAAAATAAATTACCTTTGTTAATATTTTCTTCTGTTAAAAGTTAGTACAAGGCTAGAAGAAATGGTGCATACCTTTAGTCCTGCATTCAGGGAGGCAGATACAGGCATGTCTGCATAGTGAGTTCCAGGCCAGCCAGTGCTATACAGGGAAACAATGACTTAAAAACAGCCAAACAAAAAGTAGTAGTGCTAAACCAAGATGTCAAGAGATGAAAGTTGTAACCTGTATGTCAAGTCACCATATTTTTAAAAATGAAAACCAAAACACCTAGACTAGTAAAGGATTAGTAGTTCTATAAAAAATCTTTTAATGATGGAACAGTAAAAAAATTAAGTCATTTTAAGTGCCTTAATGGAAAAATATTTTTATTAATTGGAATGTTTTTAGATTTCATATTGTAAGTGCTATTGATTTATCCTCTCCCCACCCCCATCCCCCTCTCTTTCTTGAGAGAGTTTTTCTCTGATGCCCTGGCATTCTGGAGCTCACCCTGTTGGCCAGGCTCTTCTGGAACTTACACAAATCCACCTGCCTCTGCCTCCAGAGTGCTGAGATTAAAAGCATGCACTACCACCCTCTGTTCTCATATTTTAAAAACATTTTATTGTTTAAACTGGTCTCTGTCTGTTTTTGTAAACTTACATAGACAGTTCTTCTCCTTGGTGTTTCGGCCTCACAGGTCACCTTTTATGTTTTGAATTAGTCTAATATAGTGTTATATAAAGGCTAGAAGCCTGTTTCCTCCAGTTTTTATGTTTGTCACAGCTTCTTGTCATCCATTTTCTATTTTAATAGTACCCTACCCAGGCAGTGGTGGAGCAATGATGCACACCTTTAATCCCAGAACTTGGGAGGCAGAGGCAGGTGGATCTCTGTGAGTTTGAGGCCAGGCTGGTCTACAGAGTGAATTCTAGGACAGGCTCCAGAGCTACACAGAGAAACCCTGTCTCAAAAACCTCAAATAAATAAATAAATAAATAATGCCCTAATTCAGAAGCGATTATTGACCACTCTTATGTCAGCTATTACCCTACATTGATTCTCTGCATGACTCTTGTGATAATCTAGTATTTTTTAGATTTATGCCCAAAGCAGAACATAAGCTTCACAAGAGAGAAAGCTTTATCAGATTTGTCCATTAATAGATCTTTTGGATCTAGAACTTGATTCATAGTGCCTAGAATATAATAAATATTTGGTGAATAAAGAAATGGAATAAAAGATTGAGAACCAAATAAGTTTCCTAGAAGCTTTTTTTATTTGAATAATTTAAATTGCCTATAAACTGCTTTGCTTTTTATTGCTTTGTTTTATGTTTTTATTTCATTATTATCTATTTATGGCAGGTTTGGAACTTGCCATGTGTAGACTAGACTGCCCTTAAACTCACAGAGATCAGCCTACCTCTGCCACTCTAATAATGGCATGTACCATCACACCTAGCTTTTTTGTTAAGTTCTGCAAATTTTTATAAGAAATAATTTTAGTTTTCAATTTTATTCTTTCAGTTTGTTACTTATACATGCATATGTTAGGATTTTCTGTTTTTAAATTTGTTTTTTAATGCCACAGCCAAGAACTAGAAGGAGCCAGTTACCATGAATCATTGTATAATGCTCTGCAGTCTCTAAGAAACAGAGAATTCTCCACATTTTATGAAAGTCTCAGATGTGCCAGGTATTATAAAAAGCCAAGATTATTTTTACATTTAATGCCGTGACTGTTGTCCTCACAGTGTGAGTAGTTCTCATGTGAGTATTTGCATCGATGAAGGGATGAAAATGTGGTGGCTGTGATTGGTTGCTTCCTTGCCATTCTTTGCGCTCTCTCAAGAAAGGCTTTTCTTTCCCCAGAACTCCATGTCCCGAATCACTCTGAGCCCTCAGGAGAATCGTGATAGTGTTCTCTTCCTGTACAAGTACCCAAAAAGTTTTCAATTTTGTCCTCTCTACTTATGTGGCTGCACTCTCTTACCATTACAGCTCTGCTTCATAAGATGATGATCAATTGTACTTCTACGTTGCTTTGAGTCACACATGAGATGATACATGATGTAACAGCTAGCTATAACAAATTAAAATAAATGTTTAACACTAACCACTGATATTATAAATCCAAATATATGGCAAATAATATTTTTTACCTTTAAAGTGATTGTATTAGGAATACATAGAATCTGAATCAAATACCAGGGAGCATGCATGGGACTGACCTAGGCATTGTGCATATATAATGCAGCTGTGTAACTTGGTCTTCTTGTGGGTCTCCTAACTGTGGGAACAGGAGCTGTTTCTGACTCTTTTATTGGCTTTTGGGATCCTACTCCTCATACTGGGTCTCCTTGCCCAGCCTTAATACATGGGAGGTGCTTAGTCTTATTGCAACTTGATATGACATGTTTTGTTGATAGCCATGGGAGACCTACCCTTTCCTGAACAGAAATGAAGGAAGAATGGATTGGGGCGTGTGGGCAAAAGGAGGGTAGGGGGACAGACTAGGAGGAGAGGAGGTAGTAGAAACTGGTCAGTATGTAAAATAAATACATTAAAAATAAATATATAAAATGCTAGACACTTTGTCAGGCTCTTCAAAGGTGAAAAACAATAGCTGTGGCAGAATTGAGTAGCAGATTCAAGGATAGACAGACATGGCAGAACTGGGTGATCCTAAAGCTAGTGCTGGTCGCATTGCTGTGTCATCATCACTGTTTGCGTGTGTGAGTCTTGTTAGGTCAGCAGCAAGCGTATGCTAAATATGAATAGAACTTATGTGCCTTAAAACTTGTGAATTTCAGACTCTTCTCTCTTTTACCCCTAGATTGAAAGAAGTTGAAGAGTTGTGTAAGGGCAGTCTTGAATCTGTGTACTCGCTGTATCCCACGCTTAGTAGATTGCAGGCACTTGGAGAACTGGAAAACATTGGGGAGCTTTTCTCGAGGTGTGTGGTTCATAGGTTTGATAAGCCTGAAGTGCATTGTGTTACCGTAGTAACATATAATGGGCATGTTTATTTGTTTAGTTACGTGAGGAAAGGTTTATTTTGGGTCACAGTTTTCAAAGGTTTCAACCCATTATTAGCTACTTCCATGCTGGCCTGGATGAAGCATTGTGTTGAAGCAGGATGAAAGGGAGAGAATATTATAAAATAAACTTGATAGATGTGATCTGTGAACCAGGAAGTGACTCAGCACTCTCACCATCTGACACACTGTAACGTCATTTAAATTTATTAGTATATGTAATAAATACAATATAGATTTTTCTCAGTTGAGAAATGTAATGCTAACAGATATAGCTTAAGAATTGAAATTGAAAGCTCTTCAGAATCTTCATTAATTTTAAGAATATGGAGAGGTTCCTATACTTAAAATGTTTTAGGTCTGTTACTCTGGGGTCATTTGTGGGGGAAGTAGCAGTTTGGTTTTTATGTACATGCATTATTACATGTTTCCTTCTCTGTGAGGCAAATAGAATGATTCCTCACATTGGCTTCATCATTTTCTTAGTCTCCCTGGACCTTTTTGTTTCTTCTGTCAAAACAAGTCTTGAAAGATAAGATACTATTTCTTACTTTATGCCTGTGAAAGGCAATGTATTCATATTAATGAACTGTATATTCTGCATTTTCTTTTGCTCTAATGATATAAGCAGATGGAATCTTTTTTAATGCCAGCTGTTTCTTCTGCGAACTTGATTTTTTGACACCTATGCATAGTACCATTTGTAGGTAATTAATGAAGTTAGTTGATTTCCTTGAGGATATGTCCTCCTTTGCTGCATGGAGGACTAGATAAGTAGTCATATCTTTATGATATGTCTGATTACAGCATTCTCATTTCAAAACAAAATCTGTTTAGAAAGGCTGCCTTTTTAGAAAATCTTTTAAGCACCCATTGTCTATAACCTTTCTATTGACCTCTGACTACATAGTTACAGGTCTAAATATTTAGAGCTATTTGTAATTTCTAATATTGCTACTATAAAAGTTCCTATATAATGTCTTAAGTTTCAGAACCTGAGGGCCCTTTCCTTTTAATTTCTTTTACTCACATAATTTATGTGACTTGATTTCCAGGTCAGTCACAGATAGAGATCTCTCTGAAGTGTATTTGAAGTGGCAGAAACACTCCCAGCTTCTGAAGGACAGTGATTTTAGTTTTCAGGAGCCTCTCATGGCTCTACGCACAGTCATTCTGGAGATCCTGGCACAAAAGGAAATGGAGAACTCCCAAGGAGGGTGCTCTAAGGACATTCTCACCAAACACCTTGTAGAATTCTCTATTCTGGCCCGAACCTTCAAGAACACTCAGGTAAAAAAAAAAAATTTGTCGTCTCGCTTCTTGGGCTTCTGTATTACTCAGATACCAGAAGGTATAATAATGTAAAGAAGAAATGTCATTGAAAACTAGAAATCACTACTGTGTATAAAATTATTTAAGATTTCATGTTGAGCCAGGCTTGTGCATAGATCTGTTATAATCCTGTTATTGTAGAGGGTGAGGTAAGAAGATCATAAGTTCAGAACCTACCTGGGCAAGGGAATGAGTTCAAGGTCAACTTGAATAACCTAGTGGAACCAGTCTTAAATGCACTAGAAAAAAGGGCTAGGACTATAGTTGTGTGGCATCATGCTTATTCGACTAGTATGTGGAATCAAACTCCAGTATTAAGGGGAAAACCAAAACAAAACATCTATATTGGAATTAGACGAAAACCTGAACTCCGTCCTAATTCCTGGTTATAAAATGAAAATACCCAACTTCCTATAAGGTAAAAACAAAACAGTGGTTTCGCATACTTATACATGCATGAGCTGTGCGTCAGAGAGATGCTCTGGTCTGCAGGTTGGTAAGTAAGAAGGGAGCTCATAAAGATAGTCCCTGACAAACAGTGAAGTTCTTGGTGAATGGAAATTGTTTCTTTGGTTTTTAATCTTAGTGGTAAAAGTATTTATTTCCATATGCTATTTTCATTGCAGCTCCCTGAAAAAGCAATATTTAAAATTAAGCAATATAATTCAGCTATTTGTGGAGTCTCTGAGTGGCATTTGGAAGAAGCACAAGTGTTCTGGGCAAAAAAGGAGCAGAGTCTTGCCCTGAATATTCTCAAACAAATGATCAAGAAGTTGGACTCCAGCTTTAAAAAGGTATGTGCTTGGTTTAGTTGGCTGGTTTAGTGTTTTCTTGTTACTGAAAAGCATTTCTGTGCTTCAGAATATGATTAAGGTTTTGAAATTACTGACCCATGAACAAGATATTATGAAAAAGAATTTTGAAAATTAATGTCAGATATAAAACAAATTTATCCATCTGTCTTGTAATATATTCATTTAATTGATCCCAGTGCTAAGTCTTTCAGTTTTCTATAGAAGTCAAGATGGTATAGAGAAAATAAATGGAAATACATATCATAACTTTGAAGTAGCAAGAACAAAAATGGAATTAGAAACGTCTGAGAGAAGAAGAGTAGAAAACAAGTTAGAACAGCTTGTAATTCTAAGTACTCTGAAAATATCACATTCAGTAGATAGTGCTGGGTTTTGTAGGCCATGAATTATTTAATATAACAAAGCACTGGGTACTGGTACAACTTGCTTAAATATTCCATAATGGTACAGACCCTAAAGTATGGGCTGTTTGTATACCTCAGTTTTTGCATTGACAAGTAAGTAAGAATTATCCTAGTTAGTTCATAGGATTCCTGTGAAAGTCATAAGTTAAGCTGGGCAGTGGTGGCTCACGCCTTAAATCCCAAAACTCAGAAGACAGAGGCAGGCGAATCTTTGTGAGTTTGAGACCAGCCTGGTCTACAAGAGCTAGTTCCAGGACAGGCTCCAAAGCTACAGAGAAACCTTGTCTCAAAAAAAAAGAAAGAAAGGAAGGAAGGAAGGAAGAAAAAAGAAAATCTTAAGTTAATATACACAAATCTGTTGGAAGGTTTCTGGCATTTTTAAGTGCTCAGTAAATGTGAGTATTTCTGTTGATGAAGATGATATATCAGGGTGGTTATTTCATGAACTTGCATTCTTTACTTATTTTAATAGTTATATGGTAAAAAACATTAAGAAAAATATTTCAGAGTGCTTTTTCTACCTTCATGGAGGACATTTTTGTAATCTTGAAGAGGAATGACGTTTTAAGATTTTTACGTCTTAATACAGAATGATGCAGGTCTAAAAGTCATATATGCTGAGTGTCTGAGGGTCTGTGGCAACTGGCTGGCAGAAACCTGCTTGGAAAATCCTGCAGTCATCATGCAGACCTACCTAGAAAAGGTAGGTTGATGGTGCGACTCTGAAGATTGATGTTTATCATAAATACACTTGATCCTTTTATGAAGACCACATGTATCTCAAAAGCAAATGCAACATTCCTTCTGTTCCTGCTGGGGATCTGTAATCCTTAGAGCAGAATGAAACAGAATGCTACAAAAGAAGGAACAGCTTTGAATACATGTGTGTCTTTCATCTACTCTTTAGAACCACCCCTAACTACTCTTTCAATAATTTATTATATTTTACAAAATATCCTTTTAGAGAACATACAATCTGTCATTATTATTTGTATGTGGTTTCAGCTACCCAAAGTAAGGGTTAGGTTTTGTTTTTGTTTTTTAATTAATTAATGTTGTTGTTGTTTTTTTTATTTCACATTACAACCCCAGTTTCCTCTCTCTACCCTTCTCCCACCTCCCACTCCCTCCACCATCCACTCTTCAGTGGGAATAAAGCCTCCCATGGGGAGTCAGCAAAGTCTGGGAGACCAAATTGAGATAGAACCAAGCCCCTTCCCCCGAATCAGACTGGGCAAGGTATAGGATTGCACATCTAGTCCCCATTGACCTTACTATTTCTCCCTTTTTACCTTTCCTTGTCACTAATTTGGGAAATAGTTATTCACTCAGTAAGTTTAATATGAAAAGTGAAATGTAATTGCCATTGATAGTAAAGAGCTCTTCATTTCACACAGTTCATTGCATCTGTTAGCTGATAAGGGTTCCAGGTCATCAGGTTTGGTATTTACGTATACATAAGTGATTTACTTTGATTTGAGTAATTCTTCAGCTTTGTTTAACACTTGTAAATATGAACTAAGCAAATCGTCTGTTGTTGAAGGCAGTGAAGGTTGCTGGAAGTTATGATGGCGAAAACAGTGAGCTCAGAAATGGACAGATGAAGGCATTTCTCTCATTGGCACGTTTCTCCGACACTCAGTACCAGAGGATTGAAAACTACATGAAATCATCAGAATTTGAAAACAAGCAAGCTCTCTTAAAAAGAGCCAAAGAAGAAGTGGGTCTTCTAAGGGAACATAAAATTCAGACTAACAGGTAATATGTCTACAAGTGGTGGCTTTGTGTTCAGCTAAAGGAGAATCTTCATGAGAAATGTGACTTGAACTTGTCATCTAAATTACACTTTTGAACACATGAATTGGCTGTTTTTACAGGCTTTCTCAGTAGTTACAGCTTCACTCAGTCTTCAGTACACTGACAGATGTTCTTCTCTGAAGAGCTGATATCTTGGTTTAGCTCTTGGCAGAGTACGTGGATGTTAGTTGTTTGGTTTTCCTAGGTACTGAAATTAAGTACAGAAGTCTTGCCTGCTTTGATATTGTCAAGTTTTTTTTTGTTTTTTTTTTTTTTGGTTTTTTTGAGACAGGGTTTCTCTGTGGCTTTGGAGCCTGCGCTGGAACTAGCTCTTGTAGACCAGGCTAGTCTCGAACTCACAGAGATCTGCCTGCCTCTGCCTCCCGAGTGCTGGGATTAAAGGCGTGAGCCACCATCACCCAGCGATATTGTCAAGTTCTTTTAAGTCTGCATTGGGTTTTTGTATGTTTGGAATAACTATAGAATCCGTTCTGTTCTTGGGTGTATGGAAGACTTTTTTTGGTTACAGTTGTGACAACATTTAGTTCCTTTCACTATCCTTAGAATTTTTTTTCTTGGGAATAAGCACCTTGTTTTTCATTTATGCTGTATGTCATGTATGGTTTTATAGTTGTGTAAAGTTTTGTGACTTTTATGTGTGACTTTATCAAATGCAAGATACACAGTAAAGGTTCAGAGAGAGCTGGAGCTCGATGAGTGTGCTCTCCGTGCGCTGAAGGAAGACCGGAAGCGCTTCCTGTGCAAGGCGGTTGAGAACTACATCAGCTGCTTGCTGTGTGGAGAAGAACATGATGTGTGGGTGTTTCGGCTTTGCTCCCTCTGGCTTGAAAATTCTGGAGTTGCTGAAGTCAATGGCATGATGAAGGCAAGTCCTACTCAACCCAGCATTTGAGCATCTGCTTTAAAAACTGAGGCATAAGCCCCTTCAGTGTCTGGTTTTGTACATCCCTGTGTTCCCCAGCAGTGGGTTTGGTGCTCCGTGAATAAGTATAAGCTCTAAATGATGCAGGTTTGTGTGGGGTGAGAGATTTATGATGGTGTTTTATCCTGGCAGATACCATGTGGGAGTGCCTCGAAGGGAATGCTAGACTGGGGAATAGAAAAACCATTAAAGATAATGCGATCCTAAGCAAGAATTTTCCTTTTTTTTTTTTTTTTAAATACTTTTGAGGGGTTTTTTCCCCAATAGAGTGCTTTTACAAATAAAGAAATTTTATAACATATGCAGGAATACTTTCTAAGTTTTTTAAAAAATTTTTTTCTTTACTTTCTAAGTTTTTATTGAAAAAAAATCTTAACATATGGTTATAAAATATCGTCATTCTGTTTGAAGGCAAAATGTTTCTCTGAAATGAAAAGAATGATAAAACTCAGGGTTAAGTAGAGCCAGTCTGTTCTACTGTGTGTATTTAACTTTATTATTTTTGACATATAGGGAAAAGAACTTGCATTTTGGTTATAAACCGACGTCTTGGGAATGGAGAGCATAGTAGGATGTGGGTACACATTTGTGCTCCTCAGAGTCACTAGAATGTATGCAGTGGTTAGCATTACAGCTCTGGATGCAGCTTAATTTAGGGCTAAGTATTTTTATTATCACTGAATCAAGGCTTCCTAGGCTTTGTTAGAAAGACTTTGAGACAGGCCAAGAGACAAGGGAAATGGTGTAATTAGTGAAGTTTTGACAAGCCACTAGGTTGTGCTAGTAGAGGAACATTCTTTTCTATCATCATTTTGGCTTAGATGTGAGATTATATTACACATGTCTTAATCTTGCATTTTTTTTAATAACAGAGAGATGGAATGAAGATTTCATCATATAAATTTTTGCCTCTTATGTATCAATTGGCTGCTAGAATGGGAACCAAAATGATGGGAGGCCTAGGATTTCATGAAGTCCTCAATAATGTAAGTAGACTTGAAGTCAAAATGTAATAATTACCTTTCTTTTATATTAGTGAATAAAATATAAAGGAAAGTGAGAAATCAGAACATGAAAGTGTTTTCTTTTATTACAGATAAGTTTGTCTCTCATTTCTGATGTTCCTCCCTAGTTCTCTTTCACACAGATATATACATATATTACTTACTGCACAGTAATGACATAATTTGAATTTATATGTAAAGCAAAATTTAAAATGTATATTTAATTTTTTTCTTTTGGGTAAAACTAATAGTTATTAATTTTCTGATAGCTGATCTCTAGGATTTCATTGGATCACCCCCATCATACTCTGTTCATTATATTGGCTTTAGCAAATGCAAACAAAGATGAACTTTTGAGCAAACCAGAGGCAGCAAGAAGGAGTAGAATAACCAAAAATGCACCAAAAGAGAGCTCTCAGCTTGATGAGGTATTCGGATTAAATACAAGTGCCCTTTGTGTTGTCGTGGTCGTTTTTCTCAGAATGTTCCTTTCTAAATTCTCAGATTTTAGGAATGTCTGTTGCTGGTAGTAGATTATAAATACTTTATTATGATGATGCCACCCAAAATTTGTTAACAATCCCTGAACATTTTTCAGAGCATAAATACTGGCTTAGTTTGTTTTCTTGTAGCAATGGATAAAGAAAATCCAGAGTTTAAAATAGATTTATTTTTAATATGTATGTTTGCATGTATGTATCTTGTGCTCACAGAGGCCAAAAGAGGTTTTTTTAATTCCCTAGACCTAGAATTGCCATGTGCATGCTGGGAACTGAACTTGGGTCCTCTGAAAGCATCAGGCGCTCTTAACCGTCAAACCATCTTTCTAACCTCAGAAAAACGAATTTTTTGAAAAGTACACAAGTCTTAACCTTGAATTTTATGTGTGTGTGTCATTCACTGTATGGGTGTTTTGTTTATATCTGAGGAATTATAGTCCTTCCATTGTCGAGATATAAATTCTCTTTGTGTAGCTCCAAGAAGCTTAGTTCAGTGGTTCTTGTTCTGCCTTTGTTCCTTATTGATGATGATAGGATCGAACAGAGGCTGCAACCAGGATAATCCATACCATCAGAAGTGAGAGGTGTAAGATGGTGAAGGACATGGAGGCACTCTGTGATGCCTACATTATTTTGGCAAACTTGGATGCCTCTCAGTGGAGGAACCAGAGAAGTAAGTTTGAAAGTGTTGTTGCTGCTGTTGTTACAGCTTGGCCTTCAGTGATACTCCTCAGTTTACTGTTGTCACTAAACTCTCTATTTTTAAATATAGAAGGCATCAATATTCCCGCAAACCAGCCAATCACTAAACTGAAGAATTTAGAAGATGTTGTTGTCCCCACTATGGAAATTAAGGTAATTTACCATTAAATCTTGATTTTTAATAAGACTAAATTACACATTACTAGATTAAATTATCTGTAGACCTTTTTATGTAGTCCAAATGGCTAATCATTGCAATTTCACGTGTTTCCACCTCGGTATTGTCTGTGTTAGATTTCCTTTCCCTAAGCCTTAAAATAGTCATAAGCTTCTGAGAATTCTCATTGTTTTACTGTTACTTTAGCACTACTGACTAAACCTTTTTATACTAAGCTTTTTCATACTTTTATTTTTGAGATAGGGTCTCACTGAGTTGACCTTGAACCTGCTCTGTAATTTAGGCAAGCCTGAAACTTGACAGTCCTCCTTGTCTCAGTTTCCTTAATACTTGGGACTGTAGGCCCATGGCCCATTCAATTTGTTTTACTTTATTTCGCTACTCTTATTAAGTGTGTACATGCTTGCATGGGGGGAGGGGGCATGGTGCCCGTGATAAGAAAGCACTTTACCACTGAACTATGCCTAAGCCTCCTGGAATTTGCAGGTATTCAACACCACTCCCCCCAATTTGTTGTAGTTTTTTTTTTTTTTAATAATTCTTTATACAGTGGAAGTATTGGTTGTGATGTATTATTTAATAGAGCAACAGTATTGCAGTACGACAATACTTTTTAAGTTGCTGTATGTACATACTAAATTTAGCTATTCACAGTGGTCTTTTATTACTAGAAGTACCATGTAGACAGGATGCATGTAACAGTTAAGGTTACCATTTTACAAACTGATGTGTTCAGTACCTGGTATATCTTTCATTCCAGTTTATATATTAAAATTAGTATCTTTGTTACTGAATTTGACCTGTTACTGAATCATATTTGTTAACAGATTGAGGCCTTGTTGTTAAACTGAATATTTTCACTTTTCAAAATTAACCTGATGTTTTTGTGAATTAAATAATTTCCTAGGCGATTTAATAGATAACAACTAAGTTCTAATTTTTCAGCAACACTATCCTAATTGACTTGAAATGCTGAAGTTTTATTAAAAGATGTTTAAGAAAGTAAACTAAATTATATGTAATTTTAAAAATCTGGGTTGGCAAGATGGCTCACCATGTAAAGACACTTGTTGCCAAGCCTGTAAACAGAGCTCCACTCTGAGACCAACATGGTGGCACACACATATGTGCTCACCCAAATGTAGACTCACACACAAAGTAAATAAGCAAATCAAATAAAAACCTACCAATGTCATTTATTCTAACTTTAAACAAAGTCAGTTAGAGATCCAGTTATTAATCAGCAGTATGTTCTCATCTGTTTTTCCGCTTACTGTTTATGATTTGTTGTTCTTCAGTGTTCATTGTTTGTCTGTCCTATAATTGTGTGTCATCATTTATTAGGTTGATCCCACGGGAGAGTATGAAAATCTGGTGACTATAAAATCATTTAAAACAGAATTTCGTTTAGCAGGAGGTTTAAATTTACCAAAAATAATAGATTGTGTGGGTTCTGACGGCAAGGAAAGGAGACAGCTCGTCAAGGTGAGACTTCCTGTTTCTGGTATAGTCCGTTGAGGGTTAATGACATCAAAGTCAAGAACAATTTGAGTAGATGTCGTCTTCTTCCCTCATCTGGCTAGCAGTGTGACTCTAGCTTTATCCTGAATAATGACAGGTAGGAAACAGTTTGCTAGAACCAAAGTGCTTTTTTATTGTGTGTCTTTCTTGAAAGACTATCAGAGAAAGTCTTTCCTACTATTGTGGATTAAAACCAGGGCCTTGCTCATGCTCAACAATTCTCTGCTTGTGAGTTACATCCCAGATCTCTTTTAGGTGTTATTTGAAGTAGATCTTGTTAAGATGACTGGGCTGGGCTTGACTTTGGGACCCTCTGAACTCAACTTCTGGGGAAGCCGAGATTGTAGGTCAGCACTATCGGGTTTAGCAGACTATCGTTGTGTGGCTGATTCAAGAGAAAGAATGTTACCAAAGTATGCACACACCATGAGCTTGTTTGTGAAAAAAGCTTTTGGTGGTAGTTAGAACAGACTTAAGGCCCTTTCTTAATATTCTGGGCCTGGTACTGTGCCATCTGCTACTGTACTGGAAAGTAACAACATTCCTTGCTTTGTTCTGCTTGCGGCCGTGCTTTTGGGGTCTTGCTGAAGATAGAAAAGAGATGAAATATTACTTTATCTGGCATTTTGTATTGTGCCTTCAGGTGAGGGAGTTCGGGTAATAGTGAAGCAGTTAGGAGAAACTTAGTCTTTTGTATTAGTCTGCTTCCCAGTTTCATAATTTTTTCTAAATGAAAGAATCACAGTAGGTATTAATTATTCAAGAGACTCTGAAGCAGAGCATAGCTCAGATTGATTTCTGAGTGTCTTGTACTGCTGTTCTTAGATGACTGTGTACTTATAGTACCTGTTTATGTCTGCTTGTTCTGAAGGGCCGTGATGACCTCAGGCAAGATGCTGTCATGCAGCAGGTTTTCCAGATGTGCAATACACTACTGCAGAGAAACACTGAGACTAGAAAGAGGAAACTGACTATCTGCACATACAAGGTAACTTACGGGTTTCTATTCTGGTGCTTCACCAAGTAAAGTGTACTATTTGTACCAAGGATGAGCAAATATTTTCTATAAAGGGACAAATAATGAATATTTTAAACTTTGAGAGCCATTTAGGTCTCTTGCATTTTAAATCTGTAAAGCCATTCTTTGCTTGTGTGCTGTACATAAATAGATTGATGCTGTTATTTTTTTTAGAGGCCGTTGATTGCCACTCTCTGGTTGGACAATACAATTTTCATTTTATTATCATTTAAGGTTATTTGCCATTAGATATTTCCTGTAGTCAACTGAAGTATTCTGTCTGCCTTTATTGTAATGAACTATAAGGATTATACTGTTGTTTGTATGTTTATGGTTTATTTTATAAGTCATGGTTTCATTCATACATCAGGTCAGTCTCTTGAAAGATTTCCAAAATTTGGATTAATAGGTGATTGGACACATGCAACTATAATTTGGTAGATTTTGCTAGAGGACAGTCAGTGGAGTTAGACCCATTTCCATTTCCTTCACAGTTTGCTTAAGAAATCTTCAAATCATGTTATTCTATTAGCTGGCCTTTGGCTCCTTAATTAACTCTTAATTAGTTAATATAAGAACCAACTATTTAATTAATAAACATTTAAATGTTAATTAATTATTTTATCTTCTAAGAGATAAAATTCCATAGGTTTGTCTTTCTCTGGCTTTGTTTCCATGTCTCATCCTCCTCTCAGTCCTCTGTCACTGCTGTAACAGGACTTACTACTGCTGCCTTTCCCTTTTCCCAGGAAGATAGGAACAAACTAAAAAGCATTTAATTCACCTTGTAGTCGAGAACCAGTTCTTTCAGACTGTTTATCTGTCTCTTTTACTTTCAGAAGGGTAGATTCTATAGCTATTTTCTCTAGAAATTTAAGTATTTTATCAGGAGCTAACCTAAACATTGATACTTGTTTGAAAATACAGTGGAAAAATGTTCCCTTCACAAGTTAAAGAGTGACATTGTGCTCACTTCAGCAGCACATATACTAAAATTGGAACAATTCAGATAAAATTAGCATGGATCCTGCGCAAGAAGGAAAATAGGAGTAACTGCCTAGGAGTGGCGTTAACAAAATAAATATAGGAATGGATTTTTAAAAAATTAGGAAAGCATGAAATGTAAAGGAAAACTGAGATATATCTTAAGTGGAATGGCATTGAAAAATACCAGCTTATTTCAAGATAATTTTTGATAGTAAAATTTTAATAAGACATTCTGTAAGTAGTGTTGAATGCTTGCCTAGCACATATACGGTAGGGTGGAGGAATCGGTAAAACTGAGTAAGCCTAGAAATACTCTCAGGTATACATTTCTGAAAGCCCAGTGTATATGCTACCAACTCAGTTACATTCCCAGTCCAACAGATGTTTTAAAGACTAATTCTCAGACAGTGCTTAAAACAGAAGTTAAGGTTCTGTGAAAGCTTTTTATTTTTAGATTTACTTTATGCATATGAGTGTTTTCCTCACATGTGTCTGTGCACCACATTGTGTATGGTGTCCTCAGAGGTCAGTTGAGCTGCCATATAGGCACTGGGAACTAAACCCAGGTCCTCTGCAAGAACAAGTGCTCCACTCCTACCCCATCATTGTATGTGCTTGAGGCTAGGTCTCCTGTAACTCAGACTTGACCTTTTGAAGACAGCTTCGTATAACACAGCACCTTGGGCTTTTGAAGCCATTCAGGTCGCTAGAAAAATTTACATATGGATTGTGTCCCTGTGCTCTTTGGAAATCTAACCTGCTTTTAATGACTCCCTGTTTGTCCTTCATTTGCTCTCTATAAAGATAGACTGTCATCTAGCACGTAACCTTTTGGAAGGACTACTTCCTGTAAGGTTATTTGCATAGAGGACTAAGGCATCTCAAACACAATAAATGTAAAGTAGAACTCTCTAGTTAACCGTCTCCACTTTGAAAATAACCCTTTCTTACTGCCTCATTCAGGCAGAGTAAAGCTCAGACACTGTATTTTATTTTACGGAAATTTAATATTTGGGGCTGGGGAGATACCTCAGTGGGTAAAGTGCTTCCCTTGCAAGCATGAGGACCTGAGCTAGAACTAAAGGGTTCCTTGGGACACAAAACATAAAGTATTTCTACATATCTGAATATAGTGAAAGTTAGAATTAAAGATAGCATAAAAACAGGGGGTCCATAAAGAAAGTGAATTTTAATATCACAACAAGAAATTTACATTTAGACTATATTAGTACCTCTTACAGGGAATTTAAAGGTTGTCATTAGAAAAAGAATACATAAGTAAGAAGTTGATAAATTTATCGTATGATAATCTGTTAGTCATCTGAAAAATACAGACTAAAACCACAGTGTGCTACAGTTAGTTTGAAAGTGGCAAAATGTAAAAGTCAGACAAATGTGTTGGAAAAATTCACTTGATAAGTCTTTAAATTGCAACAGTCACCTTGTATAGTTACTCCATTAAGTTAAAGATAGTACATTCCCTGTGACCCTGTTATATTTTTACCAGTTGTCTATCACTGCAGCAGTATTTCAGGGAAAATTGTGGGGGTCTCCACAAACACTATGGCCAGCAGAGAGTCAGTCTGCAAGAGGCAAGAAGTTGGCTTCAGCACAACTCAGTAGTCGGTGTTGGTCAAACTTCCAGAGTCTGACACTCAGCAGTTTACTTTAGGCATATTTAAGCACAGCACAATTTCCCAGTGATAATTAACTCAGTTCCATGTGCACAATAAAGGTTAAGACATGACTACACCAAAATTCCTGTAAAGTACAAGTGACATAAAAATTGGTTCTATATATTAACTGAGAGAGCAGACTTAAGGTAGGGTCTGGGGGAGGATAATGCTATAGATTAACCAAGATAAGCTCAAGGTAAGGGTTTAGAGGAGCTGGTATGTCCTGGCCGTACAGATAGCACAGAGTTCACCAGGCTATTATCTGTCTCTGCTCCCAGTCCTCTGAGCAGAAAACAGGTTATACAGCTCTCCCTTTGAAGAGACAAAGATCTTCCTAGTTCTTACCTGTCTCCTTCAGGAAATAAGAAAACAATACCAAACAATAGAAATGTTGAAATGCAAGCTGGATAAATTGGACAGTTGTGTGTGTGACCATAAAGTTATGAAATTAATGATAGTTAAGTATATTAACAAAGCCAAACTTGAGAATATCAAGTGAGAAAAACCAAATTGTAGAAACTGACACACATATTTTTTTTTAAAAAAAATATTTGCAGCTCTCTTGTCTTCTGGCCTCCACATGTATACATGGCACTCATGCCCCCAGTAATAATTAATTAATTTGTGAAATAATGTTGGCAGGTATTTGTACATAAATAGCTTTGAAATTAAAACACCAAAAATGCATGAATGTGGAAAAGCAGTAGCAAGCATTGTCATGGTGGGAGGAGGCGCGAACACAGCAGGAGCACAACATTAGCTTCACTTCTATCCCTGTAGATTCGACAAACTCTTAGATTTGGTAAAGTGGTTTAATATAAAATAGTATTTGTTTCTTATTATTTTTACATTTGTATGTTTATAAAATACCATGATTTTAAAAACAATTAATCTCAGTAAAAGTTCTCATTTTTGTTTAGAAATATATTTTTCTCTTCTTAAAATTAATAAGACTATAAACAAAAATACAGTATAATTAAATAATGAAAGTATGTTAAATTGAGACCACAGTCACAAGTAATTATTTTCCTAGATGAAATGTTCTAAGTGGCCTGGGTAACAAAAGTGTAAGGAAAGTAGTTGGTTCAATAGTGCATACCTATATATAATCCCAGCTACTCCAGAGGCTGAGGCAGGAGCATTGCAAGTTCAAGGATCATAGAAGCAAAGCATAATTGAAGCATTTGCTACTAAATGACCAAATTAATTATGGGCCAATCACAGATAATGTTGAGTGTAACTAATGCGAATGATATCCCGGAGAATTGTGGGTACCGAGGGATGGGTAGCTTCTCTTAAGTCGAAGCAGAAGCTAGAAAGGTCTTCATTTTTGAGCCTCGTTATTTCTTGCTTTCCTCCCAGGATGTTAGTATATCCTGGGAGATGGTTTGTACTACTGATGATGAATGGTCATCCACGGGTCTTTAATGTCTTCCTGTAATCAAACGTATTTGATTTCACCTCAGGTGGTTCCCCTCTCTCAGCGAAGTGGTGTTCTTGAGTGGTGCACAGGAACCATCCCTATTGGTGAATATCTTGTCAACAATGATGAAGGTGCTCATAAAAGATACAGGCCAAATGATTTCAGTGCCCATCAGTGCCAAAAGAAAATGATGGTGAGTTGAAAGGTTATTTAGTAGCTTATAAAAATATATAAAGCTACCAAATACTGCAAAATACAAAATATATAACTTCATGAGATAATTGTTGAAGATAGTATTTAGTTTACGAGAGGTAAGCTTACCAAGATGAATTTGTAAGTGACATAGGAAGGTCTTTACACAATATGAAGTGCCAACTCTGTCGTCTTAAAAATATAAACATTGTCCAGTTTATACTAGTTTGTTTCCAGTTTGTGATAAGGTGATTCTTAATAAAACAAACAAAATACCAGTTAAAATAGAGAAACAAATTAAGCCACTTTTACATGAAACAAGTTTTTTGAAATAATTTTCATGCCATTGGCTGTCTGGTTTGGCATTTACTTGCTATTTTAGCAGCACTTATTGAATGCCTCTTGTCAACCAGGTACTAACTAAGCTGAGACTTCACAAATTTGACAGTCATTCTTATCCCTACTTTAAAGATGTTTAGGGACTGTAATTTGCCCATGATCATTGACCTGCCACATAGCAGAGCTTAAAGACTTCTCTGTCCAAGGTAAATCATTTGTTTTTGATTTTGGTATTTTTGTTTGTTTATTTTCCAGAAAATTTATTTTGATTTCTGTCGCATGATTTTTGTTGTTAGCTTGTTTTAAACTCTCTCTCTCTCTGTCTCTCTCTCTCTCTCTCTCTCTCTCTGTCTCTGTCTCTCTCTCTCTCTGTGTGTGTATGTGTATGTGTGTGTGCTTGTGTCCCTGTATGTGTGTATGTGGCACTCATGTCATGGTACAAATTTGAAGATCACAGGACAACTCTGTAGTGTCAGTTCTCCTTGTGCCTGTCTGTGGGAACCAGAGATTAAACTCAGATTGCCAGGCTTGCATGGCAAGCTCCATTACCTGCTGAGCCACCTCACTGGCCCCTCAAAGTTTATTTTAAATATGTGATCAGCATTTGATGGAAGTTTGTGCAGGCACTTGTGGTAAAGGATAGGCTGAGAGGAGGAGGTGCTTCCTGTGCCTGGTGGGGAGGAGTGGAGAGAGTTAGAAAAAGACCCTTGTGAAGAACAGGATATCAGGCTTTCTTTGGCGGTGGGGTGAGGGGGTGGGGATCTGAGGTAGAGTCCCTTTAAACCTGGCTATCCTGTAAGTTTCAATGTATACCAGGCTAGCCTCAAACCTGCAGAGATCTGCCTGTCTCTACCTTCTGAGTGCTGGGAGTAAAAACACATGCCACCATGCCCAGCTACAGATTCACATTTTAGAAAGATAGTTCTGACACTAATGTATGTTGTCATTTTGAGAAAACAGATTAGGGATATATTTTAACTAAGTAAGACTAATTAATGGTACATATGGATAATCATGGGTAATAAGAGATATATTAAGGAGGCAAAACTGATAAAATTTGATTGATTGGAAGTGCTATTACACTGTTAAAGAATGAAGTGGGGAAATAGTGCTGCAAGCAAGGTCTTTCTGAGTAGGATTTTAGTCACTCAGAAATGAGGTCAGCAGTCGACAAATGGTATCACATGAAATTAAAAAGAGTCTGTACAGCAAAGGAATGTTAATCAAATGAAAAGACAGCTTCCATTTGACAGGTTAATATCTAAAATAAACAAAGAACACAAGAAAAGAAACAAGAAAACAAATGACCAAATCAATAAATGGACTGATGAAATGAACAGTTCATGAAAGGTGAGATCTAAATTTAAATAAATGTGTGAATAAGTGTTTTTCACTAGCTATTCGAGAAAAGCAAATCACAACCAACCACATAGACATGCTCTCCTACTCAAGTCAGATTATCTGACAGTCTTTAAGGACAGGGAGCCTGGAAAGATGGCTCAGCAAATAAAAAGGTTCCTGCTGCTAAGCCTGACCACCTGAGTTCAGATCCCAGGACCCACATGGTAGGAGAGCACCAACTTCCACAGGCTGTCCTCTGACTGACACATGCATTGTAGTATATACATCCACACCCCCACCACCCACCACATATGCACACAGTGAATGAAAATGTAATAAAATGGAGCTGGAAAGATGGTTTCAAGGTTAAGAGCAGCTACTACTATTTCAGAGCACCTGGGTTCAGTTATCAGCACACACATGATGGTTCACAGCCATCCTCAACCCCTTCCAGGATATCCAACAGGCACCAATATGTTGCACATACATCCATGCAGGTAAAATGTCCATACATATAAAGTTAAATATATAAAAATTAAAAATGTATTTAATTAATAAAACAACAAATGCTAGCACAGATGCCCTTACATACTGCTGGTGATAAAAACTAGAGCAGCCATATGGAATTAATGTGGAGGTTTTTCAAAAACTTAAAAAATATATATACCCTGTGACCCAGCTATACTGTTCCTGTGTACCTGAAGAGCTCCCAGGTGTTCACAGTATCTAAATTTTAGATCCAGTCTAGGTGTCCAGCAACAGGAATAGATAAAGAAAATAGAAAAATGTAAGGCTTAAAGAAGAATGAAGTTATGTTGTTTGCAGGAAAATGGACACAACTGGAGATAATAATACTAAGTTAATTAAGCCAGGCTCAGACAGATGTATGATTTTTCAAATTCGAGGCTTCTAAATTTTAAACAGTTATATATGTATATGTAAAATGAAGGAAATTAGAAGTGAAATTGTTTAGGGATACAAAGGATTCACAGCAGAAGTATATTGGGTGGGGGAATATACTCAATACATAATATATACCTGGATAAAATTTTATTAAAAAGTAAACAACAGCAACAAAAACAATGTACAGAAGGGTGTGCTCTTCAAAGTTTTCTGGATAGTGAGGTGAGCAGCTATGGTAGCCTTGGAAGGATTCAAGTGAGGACATTGTGTGGGAAATGGAGTGGCACATCCCTCAAGTTAACTAGAGGCGCCTGGACCAGGTTAGGATGTCATCGTCGAGTGGGTGGGCACTGAGCCCACTGAAGTTGATAACCTTTGCCTCAGGAGCATATTCCAGAGAGAAGTTTCAGGACAGAAGCCTGATGTCTCCATCCTGTCACAATGCATGTGGTGACACCACCTAAGATGATTGGGAACTGCCTCTAGCATCTCTGTGTCACGTGTCGCTCCATCTATAGTATAAGACCCTTCAAATTAGAATTTAGTTAAAAATCAGCCAAGGGATAGGATCCTAATGGGATCATCACTTGAATAAAAGACTTTCCTGACCAAGTTGCTAACCTCTTGTGGGTAGAATGTTTCATCTTTCTTCTTATTGTCCCTATAATTTCTTAGCTATTTCACATAGAAACATTGTGGATATTAGTTGAATGACATGAACATAATACTGAGAAAATGTTATAAATGTTCTGTTTAAAGGATGTCCAGAAGAAGTCTTTTGAAGAGAAATACGATACCTTCATGACTATTTGCCAAAACTTTGAACCAGTTTTCCGTTACTTCTGCCTGGAAAAATTCTTGGACCCAGCTGTTTGGTTTGAGAAACGATTGGCATATACGCGTAGTGTGGCCACTTCATCTATCGGTAATCCCGTATATCTTACATATTGAGCACGCAACTACTTTCTGACTTACCAGAGGATGATAGTGGTAATGGTAGTTGTTGCTCAAGCTGCCCTCACGATTTGATCATTGTGTTTGTTCATGCTGATTGTTAGCTTGCAACTGTCTTTACAGACGAGAATTCCATTCTGAGGTAGGAAACTAAAACCAGTTTTGTTTTGTTTTTTAATATAGTGGGTGTAGTTTATTTTCAGTCCTTTTAATATAGGTTCTTTGAGATTTTCTTTGGAATATAAACCTCTCATAGCACTCTTTGGCTTTCTTTTATTATTGTTCTTCTGTACAGAATCTCTGTAATAGATTTTCACTCAATGGTTCATTGTTTAGTAGAATCTCAGAACAGAAATTGTGATATGTATTTAAATACTTGCTATTCAACGTATGGTTTGACTTTTTAATTTTTTTATGAGAATGGAATAAAGTTGTTAGATAAATCAGTTAACAAAACCCTAAAGTATGAAAACCAATAACAATGTAGAAACTGGGTGGCCGGGAAGAACAAGCGGGCCCTCTCCCTACAACAATGACAATGTAGAAACTGTCTCATGTTAATTTGCAACTGAAGGCCGGGCGGTGGTGGTGCACGCCTTTAATCCCAGGCAGAGGCAGGTGGATCTTTGTGAGTTCGAGACCAGCCTGGTCTACAAGAGCTAGTTCCAGCGCAGGCTCCAAAGCAACAGAGAAATCCTGTCTCGAAAAAACAAAAACAAAAAAATTTGCAACTGAAAACAGTTTCTTGTGCCACTTTTGTACTGTACCTAGAGTGACAGGACGTGTTTGTTTAGGCAAGATCCCCAGTACTTGTGGAACCTCTTCTGCCTTGAAAATCACTAATTGGGTTAAAGTGGTTTGAGTTATGAACAGGAAATCAGGCTCAGTTAACAGTAAGGCCAGCCAGGCACAGGACATCCTATTTGCCACCCAATGATTTTTCTGTGGTACTGCATGGTAGCTCAGCAGGCTAAAGGTATTTTGAGTCATGTCATTATCTGTCTTAAAAATCTAAATGCAGTCATGCCCACACAAGCACCTGTGAAATCAAGTAGTGATCAGTTTCTGTTCAACATAGTTTATCAAGAAGAGAGAAAAGTTTCATTGTTGAATGATGAAGTTACCAATAACTGTATCTCTCTTAAGAATACTTAATAAAAATTTGAATGTATTGTACTGGCTGGGGTAAATCATGGTCTCCAGCTCTCCACTAATTTTTCCACACTAATTTCAGAGAAAATCGGTGCTTTCTAATAAAGAGAAAACATTTTTAGCAGCATACTTTTTTTTAAACGTAATGTACATTAAAGTATCTGGCTAGATTTGACTTAAACTCTACATGCTACTTACAGTGTATAATTTCCTTTAAATGGCTTTAAAGTCTGAACTACTTAAAATTGTCTAGAGTCAGCAGTACTATGGTTGAATGTGTGTTAGAGATTTCACATGGTTGTTTTGTTTTTCCCCTAGTTGGTTACATCCTCGGACTTGGTGATAGGCATGTGCAGAATATCTTGATAAACGAGCAGTCAGCAGAACTCGTACACATAGATTTAGGTGAGTAGTAAAAGATGTGTATCTTTCATTAATGTTTAGTTATCAAGGACGATTTGCCTATGAGAAAGTATATAACTTTTTTTCTTCAGCATAAGCACTTGTGGTGAGAGGAGCAGCCATCTTCACCTACAATAATAAGTAAAACTTACACTGTAAGAGGTGGCAGCTCAAGAAAAGAAGGAAGAGTGATTGATAAGGTGGAAATCTAAAAATGAGGACGGGGTAATAATTGAGAGCTGTCCTAAATATTGCGGGAACTTTGCCTGTAATTAAGTAGCTTGAGAGAGATTGGTAGTAGATTAAAAAATAGATAGTCTCAAGAGTTTTGACTTTTCATATGCTACATGGTGGGAAATGAAAAAAATACTTAACCAAGAGCCAATCATGTTTGAATTTTAGGTAACTTTCTCAGCAATTTGGACCAGAAGTTAAGAGAGAAAATAATAGTGTAGACATGAAATGATGAAGGTTTGGACTAGAGTTGTAGTGACCAGGAGATTAGAGTTGAAGATAGTTGTGTTCTAGGTTTTACCACTAATCAGTCTGAGCTATGAAATGAGACCCCATCTCAAAACAAAAAGATAAAAATAGGTCTCAGAAACCATGAGGAAGAGATATCTTAGCTGCTGAGCCATTTCTTTAGTCTTGCAAGGAATCAGCTTCTGAGCCACAGGAGGAAAATGTCCCATGAAGGCCGTAATAAATCCCGGTATTAACTACAACAGAGAGAATTCAAGTGTCCTCCTAGTAAGGAAATCCCATTCCAAAAGCTGCATACTGTGTGACTTCATTTATATAATCCATTTGATATGGCAAAATTATATAAATAAGCAAATTAGTGGTTGTTATATGATTGGGGATAGATACAGGGATTGACAAGCCATGTGAGGAAAGTGGGTGTGGCTATAAAAGGGCTGTATGAAGGCTCTTAGTGATGGAATGTTACATGCCGCCTTGGCTGTACTAGTGTCCATATCCTGGCTGTGATGCTGTATCATGGTTTTCTCCTATAGTGGGTAGACTGGTAGACGGTGTGTAGGATGGTCCTTGTGCACTATTTCTTAGAATTGCATGTGAATCTATATTTTTACCTCAAAATAAGCATGTGGGTTTGTATCTCAAAACATTTACTACACTAGTCTTCTACATTTCAAACATACCAGTTGTCCACTGTTTAAATCATCCTTTATTGTGCATTCCTTTGTCAGTAAGCTGTTCTTTTGCATTTGAAGTGGTTCTCAAAGATGATGGAGGTGTAGTAGGCAGGGAAAGCAAAAATAGAGCAATCCTCTAGTACTAATAGCGTGTGAATGACAGGCTGTTTTCTGCCTTTACAGAATTAGAGTGTACTTAAGGAGACGGTGTGTCAGCCAGTCACATTTTCTTGCTTTACATCTTTGATTTTAGGAGTGGCTTTTGAGCAGGGTAAAATCCTTCCCACTCCAGAAACAGTTCCTTTTAGACTCAGCAGAGACATCGTGGATGGCATGGGCATCACTGGTGTGGAAGGTGTCTTCAGAAGGTAAGGGAGGGAAGGCAGACAATTTTCGCTCGCTATCAAGTTTATTATTCAGCTAATAAATTTATATAGAAGCCGGGTGGTGGTGGTGCACGCCTTTAATCCCAGCACTCGGGAGGCAGAGGCAGGCGGATCTCTGTGAGTTCGAGACCAGCCTGGTCTACAAGAGCTAGTTCCAGGACAGGCTCCAAAGCCACAGAGAAACCCTGTCTCGAAAAACAAAAAAAACAACAACAACAACAAAAAAATTTATATAGATGATGGGATTCAGTAGTAGAATGACATCCCGGTACTTAGTACTAAGGTAAAGACGTGCAGTAATCGTTCTTTCCAGCCACCTGGGACTTAGTTCAGCATGGCACATGTTGTCACACCTAACCTCCTCTGGAAGAGGCCCACTTTTCCTGTTACTCAACCTCAGCTGACATGCTGTGTGTTTACGATTTTGTTGGTGCTCATTGTTGGGGGTGTTAAAGAGATAATAGTTTTTTGTTTTTATTTTTATTCTTCTCTCATACAATACATCCTGACTTCAGTTCCCCCTCCCGCTACTCCTCTCAGGCACACCCCACCTCCCCTGTCTCCCAGATCCACTCTCCCTCCATTTCCTTTTTTAAAAGATCAGGTCTCCCAGGGATGTCAACCGAACATGGCATAACAAGATGCAATAAGACTGGCCACAAAGCCTCATATTAGGGCTGGGCGAGGCAAACCAGTAGAAGAAAAACGGTTCCAAGAGCAGGCAAAAGAGTCAGAAACATCCTACAACATTGTCAGGGATCCCACAAAAACACCAAGCAAACAGCCATAATATATATGCAGAGGACCTATCTCAGACCCATGTAGACTCCTTGATTGCCGCTTCAGTCTCTGAGCTCCTGTGAGTCCCTTGTTTGTTGATTCTGTTAGCCATGTTCTCCAGGGTCCTCAACTCCTCTGACTCCTACAATTCTTCCTCTCCCTCTTCAGTGGAGGACCCTGAGCTCCAAGAGGAGGGACCTGATAGAGTTCTCCAAATTGGGCTCAAGAGATGATAGTTCTGTCTGAAAGAACCATGTTCCAGTATAGCTCCAAGCCAAAAATTTTTTGTAATTTTCCCAGTAACAGTCTATAATCTCAGACTGTAAAAGTAAATTAATACTTGCCTCAGAAATCAATCAAGACAAAGTATTTCATAGCAGTAGTGTCTTTTTTTAATAAGTGCTGAGCTTATAAAATATACACCACTTATTTGTGTATATATTTATATTAATTTCTGGAACATCTCCTAAGTGCTGCCTTTGCCAACTGGTCTGCTCTTTGAGATAAAATTTTGGGAATTGCTAACAAGGATCATCTAAGTAGGCATGCATAAGTGCATATAGACAAAGATGACTGAAATATTGGTGTGCTGCAGATGCTGTGAGAAAACCATGGAAGTTATGCGCAGTTCTCAGGAAACTCTGCTAACCATTGTAGAGGTAAGACATCTGGATTCCTTTACCAGTCAACCTGCCTTGTTAGGAAGTCACTCATTGGAAGAGCATTGCTGCATTTCATGTAGACTGGTGTTGGGCAGCAGCAGAAAGGGACACAGTGGACATTTTCTTACATCACAATGTTTGGGGTTAGAAATGGTTCTATTGCCCTCACGTGTCTTGGGATATTATAGCATTTTTAAGTAATCTCCAATTTCTAATAAATAAATGAGCACTTTGACATCTTAGACATCCCACTTCGGTCTGTTGGTATTGTGCTTGCCACACAAGCATGAGGGCCTGAGTTGGTAGCCCTAGAAGCCATATAAAAACCTAGCATAGTAGTGCATGTTTACAATCCTAGCACTGAGGAGGCGGGGATGGGAGGATCTTTGGGACTCACTGGCCAGCTAGTATAGCCAAATTGGTGAGTTACCAATTCGGTGATAGACACTGTCTCAAAAACAGTGCACTCAGACACTGCACTCAGAGCAGCAGTCCAAGATGAAAAGCTTTTGATATTGCTGATCTAGTCATGTCCTACAGTTAAAATATGCTGAAGGCATTTTACAGTCCTAGCCTGTGGATGCTGAGGAAACCCAGTGAAGGTGACTATCAGAAAGGATTGTGGTCCTGTGATGCTGGCCTGGCCTACTGAATCATTTGCCTCTGTAACCAAGTATTCTGATTGCTACTAAGACTGCCTGAGTCTGACGAAGAAACAAGAAATGTCTGTTTACACACAGCAGGGCAGTTTGCTGTTGAATACATTACATCCTTTTATTAAATTCACTCAGCTTGGGATCTGATTAATAGAAAAACAGCCACTGGAGTGAGTAATAGGGTGGTGGTCAAAATGTTAGTTCTGATGAAGCTAAAACTTCGTTAAGGAACATGGCTTAAGAGTGAGGTGAAATAGACCTGGGGAGAGAAGGGAGTAAAAACCACAGTGACACTCTCCTCCAGCTAGGACAGTGTCATCCAGCCTGCCACCTGACCCTGGGGGAAGAGTGAACTTGAGGTAGGATGAGAACCTTGGAGCTTATGTTTAAAATAGCTCCTCTGCACAAATATATAACTCCTCTCTTAGTCTGCTCCCTCCGCCGGCTGCTTGTGACTGGTGTTATTTTATGTGGTTGCTGTTGTTGTTAACTATGTAATCAACGTGCACATCGGTTGTTTTTTCTGTCTAGGTCCTTTTGTACGATCCTCTTTTTGACTGGACTATGAATCCTTTAAAAGCTTTGTATTTGCAGCAGAGGCCAGAAGATGAGACTGAGCTCCATTCTACCCCCAATGCGGAAGATCAAGAATGCAAACGAAGTCTTAGGTGGGAGATTTTAGGAGGGACCTATTGTTAGTTACTTAGATTTTGTTATTCCCAAGCCCTTAACTGTTGTACCTCATTGATTTCTTCATGTTTTTTATCCGTAGTGATATTGACCAGAGTTTCAACAAAGTAGCTGAACGTGTCTTGATGAGGTTGCAAGAGAAACTGAAAGGTGTGGAAGAAGGCACTGTGCTCAGTGTGGGCGGACAGGTGAACTTGCTTATCCAGCAGGCCATGGATCCCAAAAATCTCAGCCGACTCTTCCCAGGATGGAAAGCTTGGGTGTGACCTTCAGCTCAGGAATTACTCTAAACTCAAGACTTCAGAAATTACATCTCAGCCACCATATTTGAATAGGAATTAGTTAATAACTGCTTTTGAACCAGTTTTCTCCTTGATACATAACCAGCCAAAAATTGGTATTTCTGCTCTTATATGTTAGGATGAATGTTGACTCTTAAGATCATGCTTGTATTGTTTTCAGTGGGATCATCAAGGTGCACACACCTGAAGCCAGTGGGAGCAGCAGAGTGAGTTTTGCTTTGGTGTGTGTTAGGACAAGTTTGTAACTCTTGCTCTAAGCAGTCTTTAGTTAAAGCAAGTTCCCAGACAGTCACTGTGTTAGCATGTGAGCACACATACCAAAGTACTTAGTAATACTGTAAAAAGGGTAGATGTTAAAATTGTAACTGTCACTATATCATGGGAAACTCACTTAAAATTAATGTTGGACTGAGTGTAGCTCAGTAAAGAACATGTGCCCAAACTGTCTTGAGGCCCTAAGTTCAAGACCAGAATTGCAGATTAAAGGGTGGCAGGGAATGGAGTAAATCGTGTTAGAAACAAAATAGTGTAGGTTGAACACACTTAATTTCAAAGTCCAAAACATGAGATGTTCTGGTGTCCAAAGCACATTTCAGAGGTTCAGATTAGGTCCATAGCTAGTCTTAGCTTGCAGTCGTCACAAATGCTTTACAATCTGAAAATATCCAAAACCAGAAGCAGCTCTGGTCCTCGGCATTTTTAGGAGGGAACACTGAATAAACCTGCATTCAAGAAATGTTCTGCTTTCAAGCCAGGCGTGGCAGGACAGTCGGGGCTACACAGAATCCCTGTCTCTATAGCCACAGCAGAAGAAATGTTCAGCTGCAGGATCACTCAGTGTTCCCAAGTGATGAGGTCTGGAGAGGAAGAGCTGGTGTCACTAGTGGTGTTTAAGTGAGTTCTGTGCTCTTTCTCTTTCAGACCCTTTTGTATTCACCGTTGCTGTATGTTTCTCTTCTTACTTGTCTCCTAGTTCATGAATTCTCCTGTTAGCTACATCTTATCTCCTAGATTCTTTCAAAAATTAGTTTTCAGGGTTGACAAAGTGGCTCAGTAGGTAAAGCGCTCGCCGTACAAGGCTGATGACCTGAGTTCCATCCTGAGAACCCATGTAAAGCTGTCCTCTGACCTCCACATGCGTGCCATGGCATGTGCATGTCCACACACATACAACAATTAAGCTTAATTTTTTTTTTTTTTTTTTACAAAGGAGCTGTGTGCTCTGGAACAGACCCACCTGTTTTTGCCTCCCAGGTGTTGGGATTAAAGGTGTGCATCACCATATTCAGCTTAATTAACTTTTCTGTCACTAACCATCTTAAATATCTCATTCTGTGATCCCTCTGATAGTTTTATTAAGTCAAATGCTGGGTGTTTGTATTGTTGATTCTTGAGTTTGGTGGGCTAATTTGTAATTTTGAAAGGTGAGCTCATTTTCAGCCCCCTTCTCACACATATGTGTGTGAGAGACTCCTGAGTGACCTAGGTTAAGAGTAATTCTTCAAGATAGTTTGCTCATGTCTCATCCCCAGGGATGTCACAGACATTCCTTGACTCCAGGCTCTAGGTCTCAGGAGTAGTGTAGATTGCTGAGAGCAGAAGAGTCTCCCAGGCCATGCCAGACCTACTCTGTCATCTCTGTGCTAATAGGCAGAGTGTTTTACTGATACCCTTTTCAGTGAAAGCTAAGCCATGCTGGCAGGGTGAAGGGAGGTACATTTAACGTCTCTCCCTTGCTGTTTGCAAGCATAAAATTCTTTAGTTCATACACACATATACATATACTCACACACATGTATATATACGTCGATACACATAGGGACGTTTGCATTATTGTGTATACACACACATATACACAAAGCCAAACTCTTGGTTTCTGCAAACTGTTATGAAAATTATTTTGCATTTTAACTTTCCTTCTTTGTGTCTTTTGTCAGTATTTGGATATTATGAATATTTGGTATCTGCTTACTTTAGTAATCAAGAGCATGTGTTGAACTTAGAATGTCTTTAAGAAAGTGTTGACCTCTTCATAGAGAATGATATTAACTAATAACGGCTGGCTAAATGAATTTGTAATATATTTCTGTAGTTAAATCACTGAAGAGGTTGGAATAATACAATTGATTCATTCTTCACCCTTGAATTATATGCCACAAACATATTTTATCAATGACTTTGAAAAGTTTATATTAGGTTTTCAGGTAAACCTAGAAGCAGCTAATTGAAATATAAAAAGATATAAGTTAGAAAATATTTTTGACAGACTTAGTAAGATGAGCAGTTACTAGGAGCCAATGAGGTGAGATTTACAGGTATTAAAAAATCAGGTATTTCCTTTATGCCAGGTACCTGACATGTCTATCAGCAGCATGTTTGATTCCTACAACAAAAACTTGTAATATTGGATGGTATTCTTTTTTTTATGCTTTGAAAACAAAAAAAATTATTTACTGTACTCATTGCTTAAATTCATGACAAGTGCTTCACCTATACACATAAAATTACTAAATTGTTTTATCAGATACCTTTTAATATACAATATATACACGTATAGAAAAAGGAAGTAGGAAAATAATAATAGATAAAAATATAGCATATAGACAGTAATTCTGCATTCTAGCCTTGTTTGAGTGACAGGTAAAGAAACTTGTTACAAGTCATATCTGCTAGGAAAAGACCGCAGCATCTCTGAGTCACCTAGGAAAAGCCATATTCCTGTTTTGCTTTTGGAAATAATTATTCATAGGTTTATATTTATTAAGTATATCCTTAAGCCTTTCATCACTTTAGAAACCTATAAAATTAGCAAACTAAGCTACATTTTAGTAAATCTTTTGATCCCGGAAAGTAAAACTGGGCAACAGACGTATATACAAAGTACACAGTGGAAATCTTTGGGCAGGAGGCAGCAAGAATGTTAATGGATGAGTAGCTCTCCTAGTCCAGTCCTATCAAACCGTGGATTACAGTGGGCGGATGAGCATGCCCAGCTGCTGCCAATGTGTAAATTCTTTCCATGAGGAACCTATATAAACAACGCTATGGTCAGGCTAATAATAGAAAAATGCTGTTTGTAGCATACTATAATTAGAGAATGGTATAAAACACAGAAAAGTAATCTATGCTTTTTACCTGTCAGAAAAAATGGCAACAATATTGTGATACTTATTACCTTACAGTAAATTTTCATTGATTGTAAGTTGAGCCACAATGATTAAAACTTTATAGAATGATTTTGCATACCATCAATTCATTAGACAATCAGCAGATGTATAGCCCTTGAATTTTCCAAAACCTTCTTAGTTTTTCATGTGTAAAAGTAGGAAACCAGAGTAGAGAGCCCTCAGAAACAGAAATGTTGAAGATACTATGTATCTGTACAACTCAAAGCTTCAAAATACAAGCATCATACATACAAGCAATAAATAAGTCAGACCTATCTTCTGAATGCCTTAGCTATACACTAAGTGCCCTTTTGCTGAGAGAAGAAAATGTGCATATAAGGCTGGGTTTATGTTTTACAAGTGACTCTTTAAAACACATATTTTTGATGGACAAATTATATTCCAAAATTTTTTAGGTAGCCGGCATTCAAAACATTGGTATATCTTCTATCTTACGAAGAAATCATTTTAAAGTGGCAATTGGAAAATTTCATGCTGCTGATTAGTCATTATCTTGCTAACTGATGACATCAGGCATCCCATTTTATATCCAGAGAAAGTAAAAGTTGGAGAAGGTTACTTGTCTGAGGCCAGAAGACATTGCACACAAGTATCATATAAGCAGGCCCTTCAGTTGAAGAGCTTTCAGTAAAAAGAATCTGACGTTTACTGGTCAGGTATAAGTCAGTGAAAAGCAAATAGAGAAGCTGCTAGAAAAGGAAGTTAGACAGCTGGTGTGTCTAGAGTGAGGGAGGCAACAGTCCCTCTTCCAACCCTGTGCACCCTCAGAGTGGTCCCAAGTCAGGCCCCAAATATAAGGTCGTCATAGTGTTCACTTAAAATGGGGAAAAGATTGTGCACCTAGAAATCTGTCACAAATTTAAATATAGTAAAAGGAACAAAAGCAAAAAGGAAGAACTTTGGGCATCTTAAGGTTTATAATAACCACCTTGTTAAGTAGAAGGCCAGTATGAAATAGAGAAAAGTGCCATTTCAAGTGTTTTAGTTGCACCTTAATGAAATTATGTATTTTATATAGATTTGTTTAGTGTTATTAAATGTAATCTGTTACATTGTTACCTGAATGTTACAAAAAATTTTAATAAAGAATTATACAAGTTTATGTTAACTGTACAAGTGTATGTCCATTTTATGAAATACTTGATATGTGCCAGTCACAGGGCTAGTTCCTAGGGAGACAACAGTGAGCAGAAGTCAGCACTCAGTTTGGAATCCAGGTAAGAGGGCTCCCGTCTGTGTTCTTGGCTTTGGCTTAGAAAACAATCTAGCTGACATTTCTCAAATCTGAAAAACTAAGTTGCACCAGTATATAAAGATGTAACATGAGGGTCCTGCTTGTTGGGGTTACTGTCCTACCCAGTACCCCACAGCCAGCAAGCCCCAAAGAAAATCACACAGAGAGTCTACATTAGGTTATTAACTGATTGGCCCATTATCTCAGGCTTCTTACTAGCTCCCAT
>JAQHUG010000003.1:13975307-13989995 GCA_028555095.1 Dicrostonyx torquatus | reverse complement strand
GACCTTTGGAAGAGCAGGCAATGCTCTTAACCACTGAGCCATCTCTCCAGCCCCCGTTGCTTATCTTCTTTTACTCTTTTGGCTGCAGCCTCTGCTCGTTGCAGTGATAACGGAAGATAAACACAGTCATGTTTGAACAGTCCTGTGGCTCGTGGCTAACACTCAAGTGTTTCCCCATTTTCTGTTTTCTGCGGGGTTTTTAGTGAGGCATCTTGTGTCACTTTTCCTGTTAAATCTGGACTGCTGTGAAGCTTTGGGGTTGGGTTAACAGTTACTGCACTTGCTGAAAATGACCACTTTCTGAAAAGTGAGCGTGTCACTTTGGTGCTCACACTGTTGAGTTTCCTAAGGTTAAGTCAGCACTGAGAGGTGGTGGGATCTTTAGGAGGTAGGCCAGTGCAGGTAGGGGAGAGGCGGGTTATGATCTTTGAACTCATAAAGTGGAATCCTGGTGCCTCTCTGTGTTGCTGCTCCCTGTCTTTTAAATGATCAGCTTTGCAAGACATCTTGCTTCCTGGCGTGATACTGTCTCACCACAGAACCTGAAATGAAGGAGTCTGATAAATTGTGTACCTTAGGCATTTTGCCCCAACAATAGGATACTATCATAATGCACATGGGTATGTGGACATCTTTTTAGGACTCTGTCCTTAGTTCTCTCAGGTATAAAACCAGAAATGGTGTGGTCCTTTTGTTTGGGGCTTTTTCCCCACCTCACCTTTAAATTCCCACAATGTATGATTTCTTGAGATTGAAAATATATGCCATCAGGTTAAGTGTTTCTCCTCAAGAGGGCTTTTGTTGTTTATTGTTTGTTTTTAGGTATATGGGTGGGTTTTTGCCTGTGTTTATGTCTGTGTACCACTCACATGCTAGAAGATGGCAGTAGATTGGCTAGAACTGAAATTAGATAGTTGAGTCACATGTCAGTGCTGAAAATCAAACCTAGGAAAAGCAGTCGGTGCTTTCAATCACTAAGCCATTTCTCCAGCCCCGGGTGTACAGTTTCTTTATGGTAAGCCTTCACAGCCCTTTCTCTCAGGCTTTTGGGAATATACAGAATATTGTTTCCTATAGCTACCCCACTACAGAGGCACAGAACTTAAGGCATATTGATTTTGTGTGTGTAAATTTACTGATCATGGCTGATCTTCATTCTCCTTTCTTGGGGAGGTTTCCTCCTCTTATTTCCATGTGACACAAGAGTGCCTGTTGGTTTTGCTATGTCTGGCTTTTATTTTGTTTAACATGATACTCTCCAGATCCATTTTCTCCCAGAAGATAGGTGACATGATTTTACTCCTTTTATGGCTAAATAGTACTCAGCTGTACATATAAACCACATTTCTTTTTCTAGAAGAGGATGATTTATTGATGAGGTATTTAAATCACTGTTAACTGTATTTGGACATGTCTGTCCCTGAG
The DNA here is from genome assembly GCA_028555095.1 of Dicrostonyx torquatus. Lineage (NCBI taxonomy): Eukaryota > Metazoa > Chordata > Mammalia > Rodentia > Cricetidae > Dicrostonyx > Dicrostonyx torquatus. Next base: position 13,988,570 of record JAQHUG010000003.1, on the reverse strand, counting down.
GTCACTCCAAAAAATTCAAAGCAAAACTACTGTGTGATCCAGCAGTGGTACTTCTGGCGTTTATCTAAAGGAAACCAGCGTACCAAAGAAACCCATGCCTCCTACATTCACTGCGCCCATCCAAAGGCACCAAACTAAAGGAGATGGAACCATGACCACCCAGATTTGATGGGTACACATTGTATATGCGTTGTGAAATACACTTCCCTCCTTGAAATGTGTAAGTTGTTACCTGTGCATCATTTAAAAAAAATACTTCAGTGGACAGTTCAGGAAAAAATAAGTGAGGGCCATTTGGACATGTTACAATGAATGAGCTCTGCCCTGAGCAACTGTACTAAAAGCAAACTGCACTTGGAGCTTTTTTTTTTAACAACTTAAATATACTTTATTTTAAGTGTGATTTCAGACAACTACAGTTTATCAGAATACCAGGAAGAACTATACACTGTCCAGTGTAGTATTTCTGAAGTCTTAATTAGGAGCAAATAATATATACATAAGTCATTGTAGTCGAAATATTCAGTCTCTTGGCTTTAACTGAAAAATGGGCTTGAAGGGCCATTGCTCAGAAAAGCAAGTCCTTTATGGTTTCATTCCAAACATGGAATTGGGTGTTAAGCTAGTGAACTGTGGCCGTACGTAAATATTTTCATAGTAAGTACCCTCATACGGTCCTTCCATTGGTGCCTCTGACCCATATCCGTAGTTATCATACAGAGTCTTCTGGATTTGTTTAAGCCTCACATCTAAAAAGAAATGACAGATGGTTACAACAGTGTCCTGCTCTGTAAGTCCTTCCCATCACACTTAGAACACATGTCCTTATTGCTGTTTAACAGAAACTCTCAATGCTCCCATCTTTGTGTTCATTCTATTTTAACCACTGCTCGTCTCTACACAGGTCTCTGTATGACCCAGGTTCTAGGTGTGACTTATTAAAAAAATACCCCTGTAATTGATGTTCTGTAAGCTCAAGTCTTCATCTATAAAATTTAAGATTGTGGTAGCACCTGCTGCATGGTGTATATACCCCCATGGAGGCCAGAGGATGTTATGAAGTAACCTCATGCTGCCCCTTGGATCCACGTGTGTCTACTCCCTCATGTTGTGGTTAGAGGCACCCACAGGCTGTGCCTGGCCTTTCTTATGCTAGGGTCTTTGAGCTTGCACAGTAAGTGCTCTTATCCACTAAGCCATTCCAAGAATCTGCCTGGACTTGTGATAACTAAATGTGATGGTCCATGCTGTTTGGAATGAGTGCTTTGTATCTAGCTAGAGCCATTTCTTTATTCCCAAATGAACTATCTTGTCCGTTTATGAATCTGCTCTAGATACCCGTCCCATCCAGCCCCCATGCACACACATGCAAGCCCTGTCTCTTTGTTTTGTTTCTGAGACAGGGGTCTTTGTATTATGTCACCCTGGCTACCCTGGGAACTTAATATGTTGATCAGGCTGGCCTTGAACTCAGAGATATGCCTGCCTTCCTCAAGTGTCTGGCTTTCTTTAGCTTCTTAAAAGGTAGCACACATATTCTGGTGCCACCATCTTTCCTCAGTATTTAAGATAGTTTTCCCTTACCCTTATCATATGATAACTGGAAGGAACATATCTTTTTACCATAACCTTTCAGAACTTAGTAATTTATATTGTTTCCTTTTTGTATCTGCCATGTATATTCTTTATTAGTAAATCACTTAAACACTTACTTCTTGTGATTTCTGTAGCAAAGCTTTAATCTCCTTGCCCTTTATTATAAAGACAGTTACCAAAATTGTTCTGTAGAAGGCCATTGTAATGGTTAGTCTTGGCTGTCAACTTGACTCTGTCTGGAATCAGCAATCCCATGAGGAATTTGCTTTACCGGGTTAATTGAAGTAAGAAGGCCCACCCGCAAAATGGGTGGCACCTTTTGGTGGCAGCCCAAAATAAGAGAAGATGGAAAAGAAAGGCTTGCTTCGCCTGCTTGCTTTCATTATAATGGCAAGTTCATCTATGATGTTGCTGCATTCTTTCTCTCAAAGCAGAATCAGCTTCTTCAGGTTTCTGACATGTCCTGAAGGCCAGCAGCTCTCCAGGGACCCTTCCAGCTGTCAGTGCTGACGATGCACCCAGCCCCCATGGAATGAGCAATTGCGAGATTCTCAGACTGTTCTGAGGGAGCCGTTGCTGGACTATACAGATTGCACCATATAAGCCAGTCTAACAGATCAGCACTGACTCCATTAATCTCCAATACAAAAACTGCTTGGTGTGTTTGAGGAACAGGCATGGGTCTGAAAAATGAAGAGTATGAGTGGAACGTGGGACATGTTCATGTAGGTACAGCCAGAGGCCATGGTTTATATGTGGAAAGCTGTGTATTTGAGGCAGCAGACTATGACAGTGTTTCAGCTGTGAATTATTTTTTAATAAAGATTTATTTATTATGTATACAACATTCTGCCTCTATGTATGCCCACACGCCAGAAGAGGGCGCCAGATCTCATTACAGATGGTTGTGAGCCACCATGTGGTTGCTGGGAATCGAACTCAGGACCTCTGGAAGAGCAGCCAGTGCTCTTAACCACTGAGCCATCTCTCCAGCCCTCAGCTGTGAATTCTTAACCTGCTTTAGTTCAAATCCTAGCACAGACTGACTTTGAGCAAGTCATTTCGTCTCTCCTCCCTCAGAAAATGCAGATAATGGAGCCTGTTTCATATGTTTGTTTGAAAGATCAAGTTAAATTCATTCTTCACAGTAGTTGCTAAGAGTTCACATTATCTGTTGTGTGTAGAATGGCCCTGGGAAATATCAGCGTGAGAACTATCGCAGAAGTGATGATAGGCAGTCACATGCTGGATTTGAGTGGCAGCAGTGAGCTGGGAGTAACAACGAATGAAAACGATAGCTCATATTGATGGGGTAATATGTGTTGGGCAGCATCCTAAGCTCTGCTAAGTGTCAAGCCCTCGTCTAAGCTTTTTTTCTCTGTTATAACAGCAGAACAAGAACTCAAACCCAGATTCCACACTGTAACCTCTTTTGCCTGGCTGCTTCTCATACAAGGTAGCAGCAGAGTTACATTCTGGTCACAGGTAATCATAGTCTTTGACTGTTGTGTCAACTCGACACAAACACAGACATGGGTAGAAAGGCTCCTAACTGAGAAATGTCTCTTTAAAAGACTGGCCTGTAGGCACAAGCCTGAGCTACGGCTTTGACCAGCGATGGGTGATGGAGGGCCCACCTCTTGTGGGCATTGCCATCCCTGGGCAGGTGGTCTTGGGTGGAATAAGAAAGCAAACTGAGAAAGCCATGGAGAACACAGTAAGCAGCACTCCATGGCCTCTGCATCAGTTGTTGCCCTGACTTCTTGGATGACTGAGTGGAGTCTAAGTGAAATAAGCCTTTTCCTCCCCAAGTTGTTTTCGGTCCTGGGGTCTTATCACAGCATAGAACCCCTAAGATGTTAGAATCATTGGTACTTCTGTGGCATAATGATAGTATTCAGTGTACCATTACTGAAGGACAATAGTGGAATGGAACTTAAACATTTCCAACATTTGGAGGCATTCATTTTGCCAAATCTTCTTTGCTCACTGGAAATCATTACTGAAACCATGAGCTATACAACTTTCAAAACTTTTTATCCCACCTTAAGTAAAATAGAAAACCTATTTTCAAAGGAGAGCCCAACATATAAAGATAGACATGACCTGACATTTATATCCACATTCTTCAGGATAATGATGAATATGTATAGATCGTTTGGACCCATACAGGTTTTTCCATAAAGTATTGCTAAAAACCACCTACTTTGGACTGGAGAGACTGCTTAGTGGTTAAAAGTACTGGCTGTTCTTCCAGAGGACCCATGTTCAGTTCCCAGCACCCGTGTGTTGGCACACAACTGTAACTCCAGTTTCAGGGGATCTGTTGTCCTCTTTTAGTCTCCACAGGCACTTCATGCACGTGGTACACTTACATGGAGGCAAGATTCTCATACACAAAAAAACAATCACCTACCTTTTAAATTAGCTGAAGAGTTGCTCGTAGCCATTTCTTTCCAGGTAGCAATGTATCTGCAACATATATGGGCATTAAATTGACTTATTACTAAATAATGCTAGATAACAATGCTTAATGGTCACATCTTCACTAGTCTCAGTGTCTGATTTTCAGGACTTTACCACCTCCTAGTGGGCCACATGTGATTATAAGGCAATCTCTAAGACAAGGAGTTACAAGAGGTTCAAATGGAACTGCTGGCCATGGTGGTGCACACCTTTAATTCCAGCACTCTTAGAGACAGGCAGATCTCCGAGTTCCAGGACAGCCGAGGTTACACAGTAAGACCTTGTCTCAAAATAAAATAATGAGGCATTTTTAAAACAAATTCACCTGTAAGTGTATTTATCCAGATTTTTTAGAGGTCTTTCCAAGAAATTACTAACTTACCGATTTTCCTGTATGGAGAAGTGCCAGATTTTGAATTTTTCTCACAGAATGTGTCAGTAAACCAATTATAACTGAAAAGAAGAGTAATGGAGACCGGACGCCATAAAAGCCAAGGGAAGTTGCTGTTTATCGCTGCGTAGGACCAGGCTGCCACAGAGCCTGACTGTATCAGATAAGGTGTGTCTGTGGGCAGAAGCACTGCCTGTACACTCCCAGCAGTCACTCACCTCACCTGAGTTCTTGTCGGGGTTCAGCGAAACACTTTTCTTTTTACATACTTAACTGGAGTGAACTGAAAGAAGTACATAATTTGGAAACATTTAAGCAAAAATTGTGGCTCTTCAGTTACTCTCACCATGTCAAAAGAAGGTGTGTACATCCCACATGGCCTAACAGAGAGATGACTGGCAGCACGGGCTTGTCTACGCCAGCATCTCCTCAGACGTGATGACAAAGACATCTCCGCCAGCATCTCCTCAGACATGATGACAAGGACGTCTTTGAATAATGGAAAGATTCCCTTTTATCACCAACTCCCTCTGGTCTCTTTCTCACATTCTGTCAGTGACTGACACCTCAATTCTTCCTGTCCCCCTTTAACGCCCTCTTTCTAATGTCTCCAATTTCTTTTCCATCTTTATAATTTTTCTTTGCCCATGCAATATCCACATTTCTTGTTGCAGCTGAATATACATTGAACATTTTAACAGCGACGCTAAGATATGACTTGTTGGCTCTACAATCCACTCATGCATGGTTCAGAGATGGTTAGGATATTCAGAGCTGTGCATTTTCCCCACAATCAATTTTCAAACATTGTCATTACAGCCAGGAGACACACAGTGTCTCCCTGTAATCCCCGTTCCACAGCCTCAGGTAACCTCTGCTAATATATGTCGTCTCTAAACTTACTTATTCTGCATATATCACTTGTAATTACGCTGCTATCACTCGACAACTTCATGGGCATCATGGCACATACCGGAATTTCTCTGTTCTGCTGAGTAATCCTACATTGTGCGAACAACCTATGCTTTACTTGCCTAATCCTCAACTGTGGACATTTGGATTACATCTCATTTTTTCCTCGCTGTAAAATATTTCTGTGAACATTTGGGCTAGTCTTTGCATGGATGTCCATTTTCATTTTCCTTTGTACATACTCTCGAGTGGTATTGCTGGATTACATCGCAACACTTGAGCAATCACCAGCCATCCCCCAGAGTGGCGGAATCACTGTGCATTCCTGCCAGCCGTGTATCAAGGCTCCTCTCTCAACACTCTTGCCAGCACTCGTTACTAGCCATGCTGGTCGTGGGAAGTCCCTGACTGCACTTTCAGCTGGCATTTACCTGACAACTGTATTGAACAGCTGAAATTCTCACCACACAAAATTCTAAAAATATCTTTCAATGGCCATGTAAGTTACTGGTACAGTTTTTTTAGTATCTAAAAAGAGTAGACCATATAGAGTGAAGTTATTTCTTTACATAATTAATGCAAATAAATTAAAGCTTTATATATAAAGTACATATTTATATTTAAATTATATTTATATATAAATAAAGCTTTAGGCTGGACGGTGGTGGCGCACGCCTTTAATCCCAGCACTCGGGAGACAGAGGCAGGCAGATCTCTGTGAGTTCGAGACCAGCCTGGTCTACAAGAGCTAGTTCCGGGACAGGCTCCCAAAAAGCTACAGAGAAACCCTGTCTTGAAAAAACAAACAAACAAAAAGCTTTAATTCATTTAACTTACATAGTTAATGCAATTCAAGCTTTATATATAAATATAGAATATGTCTATATAATAATAAATAGATATATTAAGGCTTTATATTATATAAACATAATAATATATTTACATTAATTATGTAAATTTATTTGCATTAATTATATAAAGAAATAGCTTCAATCTATATGGTATACTCTTTTTAGAAATTAAAAATTTAATTTTTTCTGTTTCTGAATCCCAAAGTAAAATTTGGACATAGCTGCTGTAATGTATTCTTCTGTCTTACTATATTTTCTCAAAATCAGTTTTTCCTTTTCTGTTTAGACAAATGATATTTTTAAAGGTTACGTTCATAACCCAAGGTTCAACCTGGAAACAGGAAATTCTAGAAAGAAAAATACAGGACTTTGTCCCCCTGTGAGTGGCTGTAACTTACTCATCAAAGTTGAGTGTATTTGTCCAGTTCAGCACTTCATCTACTTCCCATTCCATCACAGAATCTACGCCTCCATCTTCAATACTCTTGATTAGTCCTTTTGTGGCTTTGTGAATTAGACCTAGCGTTTCATGATCTGTCGCCTTGGCCTCCAGGCTTCCTAGGTAGTACCTAAATAAGGGAAAAGAAGTGACACACATCCTTCGCCGTAAGTGATTAGAAGTGAATAAATTGATAAATGTTCATATATTAAAATTATAAATTAAGTCAAGCTTTTGTTCTGTATACTTCTAAACTAACACCAGTGTGATAGACTCTTCCTGGGGCAAATTAATCACTGACCAGAAAGATTTCACTTACTCAGCTGCCATAAGTTTCATAACAAAATCTGAATCCAATTCTGAGAAGACTCTTAGAGACTAAGCCAGCTCTCTGGTCTTACAGGTGAAGAACTAAGACCAGGAAGAATCAGGTGACTTCTCAACTGCATGATTAATTTGAAATAATGAATTCCTCATTTGTAAAGATTTCATAATAATAAATAGATATATTAAGGCTTTATATTATATAAATATATAATAATATATTTACATTATATATACAAGGTCACGAGGATAACAGCAGGTGAAAGGCAAAGAAGGTTTATCTACATCTTAGTGCCATATACACTGCATAATTTTCATGTCTTTCTTTAAAAAAGACAGCCATTTGTGGTGGTTGTTTCTGCTTTCTTATATAAAAAATTGAGACTTGTAGAAGTCAAGGAATTGTTCAAGATCATGGAAAGTAGTAAAAATGGGGAGAGCCAGCACTCACATTTGACTCTGAGCACGCCCTCCTTCTGTCTGGATACTACCTTAAGCATTAGTTCAAGGTCAGGGTTCCTACCAAACATGAATAGGGAGACATTAGTAGTCCTTACCAAGAACATGGAACACAGAAATTCACTGAGAAGATGAATGTATCATCAGCAGAATTTATCATCATTATTAGAACTGAGCTACAAAAAAAAAAAATGCCTAGAGAAGGCCTGAACCTGTAGTAAAAAGACAAATAATGCTTTGCCCCCAGAGTGCCTGAGGAAATAGCACTCCCACAATGTTCCTCATTCCTGGCCCCCACACAAGTCAAAATGATGGGAAGTGAGTAAGTAAACACTCACTTGGGGGGACTCCGAACCTCTGCTGCATGCAGGGTATCCAGGAGCCACTGGTTATGGCAGGGAAGTAGTTTATTTCCATGGCCAACTGGAAACGAAGCTAGTTCCTTTGCTGGGCCAACATTCAAAGACACATGACTTTTTACTCCAATGGCCCATTTATAAAGTTAGTTCAACTTATCCACCAGGTGTAGGCATAGAAGTATGGAGAAAACAAGGTAAGATGAAACTTCCAAGGGACCAGAACTCCAGCCACAGACTTCAAAAGTAAAGTATACTAATTAAATGCCTAGTCAATGTTTTAACAAATCTGAGAAAACTCAGTGAGATACAGGAGAATTACATACAGAAGACTCAACAAAATTGGGGAAATTTATGAAAGAAATTTCTAGCAGATATAGATAATGAAATCTTTACAAATGAGGAATTCATTATTTCAAATTAAACATGCAGTTGAGAGCATTAAACCAGGAGAAGAAAAAAATGAGCATAAAGATAGGTCTTTTGTAATATCTTAGAAGGAAAAAATTGAAAAACCCTAAGACATAGTGGCACTGTTAAAATATTTGAATCAGTATAAGACGTCAAAAAGTAGAAAAACACGGAACCTTGTCAATGAAATGTCTCTGATCTGGAAAAAGATGCGGTTGTGCAGGCACAGAGGCCCAAGGACCCTGGAAGAATTTGATACAATAAAGCCCTGTGTGATAGCTCACGCCTGTAATCCAAGTACTTGAGGATGCCACGAGTTGGACAGTTTGAACAAGGCTCATTAAGATGAATAAAGACTTTCTGAGCCAAGAACTGAGGGAACTCACCACCTTATCACTAGACCTGACCTAAGGCCTGTGTCTCAAGTAAAAGGGCAGTGTCTTCTACATGCAATTCCTTGTGCAATGTCCTAGTAACTTTGAATTGTCCAGATCAGATTGGCCTGTGGGGATGTCTGTGGGGGTTGTCTTGATCATTAGTTAATGTGGAAGACCCAGTTTACCTGGTCAGCTCCATTCTGTGGGCAGATTATAATTCAAAATTAAGTAGTATGAGTTCTCTAACTTCTTTTCTCAAAAATACTATCTATTTCTTTAATAAGACCATTTTTTTTTTTGTTTTTCGAGACAGAGTTTCTCTGTAGCTTTGGAGCCTGTCCTGGAACTAGCTCTTGTAGACCAGGCTGGCCTCGAACTCACAAAGATCCGCCTGCCTCTGCCTCCCGAGTGCTGGGATTAAAGGTGTGTGCCACCGCCGCCCAGCTAATAAGACCAAATTATCTACTTACATTTCCCGCATCCATTCTATCTTTTTAATTTTTCTTTTCTTTTCCATATCTTGCTTTCTCTTCAGTTTAGAGAAATGGAATTCACTTTCCTTTGTGCTTTCCAACACTTCATTTTCAAATGGTGTCCAAAACTATGGCAGGGTGAAGATGAATATACACAGAATTAAAATACTGGTTGTGAAGGACCCTCTATAGACAAGAACTTTGTGTTGGTGGGAATGTACAGGAGAGGAGCAGAAGAGAAGCCAGCTCTCTTTAAGTTATGTGCCCATTAGTAACACAGCAGGTTCAGAAGCACATGTCATAGCAACATTGACAAACCACTTGTGTACTGACGCATTCCTTCAGTGCTTGGTGAAATGAATGCATAGCAGACTGTTCTAAGCATGTCCGTCTCATCTCACCTGAACATACCCAGCCCCTCCTAGTGCTGCTGGCTTTTCATGACTGTCCTCAAGGATTGTATCCACTCAGAAAAGAAGTGCCTTTACTCTATCCCAAACTGTGCTGTCTTTAAATGACGTGTCCTCCTAGCTGGTTGGCTGTTTTCCCAATTCCAGTTTATCTTTTCTTTCCACAACACTAGATAACATTTGCAGTGTCTACCAACAGTTTGCCCTATTTAACCACTTACCATACCACATGAAAGCAGCCTGCCTACTTGATTGATTTCTAGGTACAGTATTCTCTGTGAGAGAAGGAGCTGTGCCTTCTTACCACTGTGTTCTTAGCATCTGGAACTATGCCTAGTGCATGACAGGCATGTAATAAAGTACTGAATGAGTGGATTCACACCTTGGTCATTTTCAACATCTTAAACATTTAAAAATTTTGTTTTATAAGTATACCACATCCTGTAATCTGTGTTTTGAGTATATAGTTAGCAGAGAGAAAATAAAAATGGCCTAGTTTCAAACCTGATTATTAAAAATAAACATAAGAGAAGCCTGCCCGCAGCCTCATGATGAGTATATATGTGGTGGATAGAGAAGAGAGAGACATGTGGATCAGTTCTTATGCTGTGGAGAGAGGTGTAACTGGAGACATGACAGCAGTGAGAACCAGACTGATGGGAGTGGCCTGTGCTGCCACCTGGGTTCCCAACATCTACCCCATTTATGAGTTACTGAAACATGTGAAGGGGTCGGTCCTGTGGAACCATAGCCACAGGATCTCCATGACTGGGGCAACAGCATGATATCCAAGAGGATTATTGGTGAAGGTCTGGTCAGTATTGATGGTGTAGCAGAAACCAGAGGCCTTGACCCAGACCAATGACTCACTGCATGGAATGTTGGCAAGTAAAGCTGTTTAGGCAAAAGGGTATACTGTGTGACACATTGGTGTCCCTAATGCCACAACCACAGATGAACATGTGAAAGAGAGGTAGTGTGGGAGAATTGCCTGTATTCTGTCAATGATGTTTTAAGTAAACGCTGATTGGCCAGGCAGGAAGTATAGGTGGGACAACCAGACAGGAAGTAAAGGTGGGGCAATGAGAACAGGAGAATGCTGGGAAGGAGGAAGCCCATTCCTCCCCCAGTCCTGTCTCAACCACCTAAGAAGCAAGATGTGACTGCCCCACTGAAAAAGATATCGAGCCATGTGGCTAACATATACTAGAATAATGGGCTAATGTAAGTTATAAGAGCTAATATGAAGCCTGAGCTAATGGGCCAATCAGTTTATAACTTATGTAGACTCTGTGATTTTCTTTGGGACTTGCCAGCTATAGGGTACCGGGCAGGACAGAAACCCCAATAAGCAGGCACTCATGTTACAGAGAGGCACGATGGAGGAGAGGAGTGGTACACGCAAGGCAGACCTGGAGATGAGACAGCCATGATGGGTGTGGGAGAAGGCTGATGTTGATAGAGAAGCAGGCCGTTGCCCAGAGGGGTCAGCAAGATGTTGGTTTTGTTTGTATTTTAATTTTCACTTTTGTTTGTTTCCTTTGGGTGGGAAGTTACGGGGGTGGAAGACAGGCATAGAAGGACTAGGAAATAAGTGGGATTGGGGTGCATGATGTAAAATTCCCAGAGAACCAATAAAAAATTATGTTGAAAAAAATTAAACACAAGGAGCCAATGAGTCGACTCACTATGTAAAAACACCACCCAAACCTGACGACCTGGGTGTGAGGAGAGCCAACAAGTTGTCTCCATGCACACTGGAGCACATGATCACCCATGCTTGCACACACACCATTTACATGCACACTCCCCACACACACACCCACACACTCACAGAATAATAATTCAAATAATTTCTAAGGATAATAATTTATCGTATTTAACAACCCCAGAATAGCCAAGTTAGCATTTTTTCAATTGAATCACAACTATTACTTTTAAAATTCAAGATTAATTTATAAATATATAAAAATAAAAACGACTGCTGTTGCCATTGCCTTACTCTCTGGGAGACAGGCCTCCAGCCATTGTTCTCTATGCGGCGGTACCAGCCACTGTAGTCCTCAGCCTGAGGTGGGTCATCCTTGTTATGAGATGTGTATCTTGCTGGAAGCTTTGTGTAATCTTTAGGGCTATTAGCACACAGATCTTCAACGTGTCTGTGAGTAAAAATTTTATAGTATATCTCTGGTGGAAATTTAACCTGTAGGTAGGAAAGTTCAAAATGTCATTGTAATGCAATAACAGACATGGATTACATTTAAAAATTCTTTTACACTCAAGTAAGTGTGCTTTAAAACTACCAAATAAGAACTCCATCCAGGGAATCACGTAAGTTAACTGTAGATCTTCACTTCTTCCTCAGCTCTTTCAAATCCAATCCCCCAGACTAATCTTTGCCCCAGACCACCTGCTGAGGCATCCCTTCAGCTCTATCTATCATCCCATCTCCTGTGGACCACACACATCTCGCCCTCCTAGCCTCCTTCCCCAACTTCATTGCTCTATCTTAGCTGTCAATCCAGCAGGCACTCCCTGGGCACACACAGGCAACTGCAGATCTTCACCTTTCTCTCTATTCCTCCAAGTCCAATCCCCCAGTCTCATCACCAGCTCTGTAGCAGACCTTCTGCTGTGACCTCTCCTCACTTTCTACCCCCACTCCCAGGGTCCTGTGGAATACCCTGCTTTCCTCCCTCCCTCCTTCCAAATCTCCCTTCTAGCTCATCCCCATTCTTACATGTGAGCTCCCAATATCTAGAAATACATTTTATCTAAAACTCTTAGTGGCCATAACTATCAGGATCCCAGAAAAAATTCCTATCAGGCAACACACAGCCACTACAATCTCCTAAGAACCAGAGAGGGCAACAGAAACCAAGAGACAAAACACCCAACCAACAAAGAAAAGATCAGCATCAGTACCTAGAATTACAATCTTCCCAAACCCAGATACCTAGACACCAGCATAAAACAGCCAGAACAATCTCTGTCCACTAGAGCCTGGCAACCCTCGTCCAGTAGGCCCTGAGAAATGCAGCAGAGCTGAAACAGTAGACAAGGACCTTAAAATAGCCATTATGAATATGATAGAGGCTCTTAAAGAAGGAATAAACAAATCTCTTAATCCACAAGCAAACAGTGGAAGGAGATGAATAAAACAGTTCAAGACCTGAAAGTGGAAATAGAATCAATAAAGAAAACCCAAATTGAGGGAAATCTGAAAATAAAAAATTTAGAAACTCAAACAGAAACCTCAGAGGTTAAGTCTCACTAACAGATACAAGAGATGGAGGAGAGAATGTCAGGCATTTGAAGACATGATAGAATAAAGAGAATAAATAAAAGAAAATGTTGACTCTGAAAAAAAAATCATGGCATAAAGCATCCAGGAAATCTGGAACACTATTATTAGACCAAATCTAAGAATAATTGAAATAGAGGAAAGGAAGAGAGACACAGGTCAAAGGCACAAAAAATGTTTTCAACAAAATCATCAAAGAAATTCCTGTAACCTACAGAAGATGCCTATCAAGGTATAAGAAACATACAGAACAGCAAATAGACTGAATCAGAAAATAAAGTCATCCCCCTGGCCCCTGGTACGTATTGATCAAAACACTAAACATACAGAACAAAGAATATTAAAAGCTGAAAGAGCCAGGCGTTGGTGGCGCACACCTTTAATCCCAGAACTCGGGAGGCAGAGGCAGGCGGATCTTTGTGAGTTCGAGACCAGCCTGGTCTACAAGAGCTAGTTCCAGGACAGGCTCCAAAGCCACAGAGAAACCCTGTCTC
>JAQHUG010000003.1:13955104-13972762 GCA_028555095.1 Dicrostonyx torquatus | reverse complement strand
CATCTTATCACCCTACACAAAACTCAACCCAAATGGATCAAGACCTCAACATAAAACCAGATACACTGAACCTGATAGAAGAGAAAGTGCAAATACTCTTAAACTACTTGGCAGGGGCTGGAGAGATGCCTCAGACTTAAGAGCACTGACTGCTCTTCCAGAGGACCTGGGTCTAATCCCCAGCACCCACATGGCAGTTCATAACTGTCTGCAATTCCAGGATCAGACAGAGACATACATGCAGGCAAAACACCAATGCATATTATACACATACACACGTGTGTGTGTGTCATTGGCACAAGAAAATACTTTCTGAACATAACACCAATAGCCAGGCACTAAGATCAACAATTAATAAATGGGACTTTATGAAGTTGGAAAGTCAAGGATATCATCAATAGGACAAAGCAGCAGCCTACAGAACCGTAAAAGATTTTTACCAACCACATATTGAATAGAGGTTTAATATAGACAATAAATAAAGAACTCAAAAAACTAAATAACAACAAAACATATTACCAAATTAAAAAATGGGATATAATATATATGTATGTATGTATGTATGTATATATATATATATATATATATATATATATGAAGGTGATCTAAATGAAATCACCAAATAATTAGGAAGACAGATTCCCATCCAGCCATTTCTTTTCTTTTAAAAATAATTTATTTAACTTTATTTTATGTGCATTGGTATGAAGGTATGAGATCTCCTGGAGCTGGAGTTATAGACAGTTGTGAGCTGTCATGTGGGTGCTGAAAGTTGAACCCAGGTCCTCTGGAAAAGCAGTCAATGCTCTTAACCAGTGAGCCATCTCTGCAGACCCCATCCAGTCTTTCTTGTCACAAAATGAAGCATCTAGTACCGGAAATGGGTTACATCTAATTGAGTTGTTGGCCAAAAGAGTCCAGTTGAATCCCTAAATGACCCAGGCTGTTGCCAAGACTATGGTTGCGCTCCACAAATTGACAGAAAGCCCCCATTGCTGAAGACAATACCTACAGAACCGATTGGATATGAAGTCAAGCTGGTGCCTACATAGAGCCTTCACCCCCAAGTTGAGCATCTTTGGTACAGGAAAATATTATGCACGCTACCAAAGAGAAATGTAAACACCAAATGCAGCCACCAACCCTCTGATCTACAGTGCTGGCCCGCCTGCAAGATATGCTAGGGCAATGGGGCACAAAGTCTGTAGGAGGAAACAACCAATATCTTATGACTTAGGGTCCACTCCATGAGATGGAACCCATACCTGACACTACTTGGGGGATCAAGAACTTGAGGCTAGATAGTCCAGGGACCAGGGGTAAAACCAAATACTGTCCCCCCAAATAAAATGACCCCTAATGACATTTTGCTGTCCTCATAGAACAGTGCCTTGTTCTACCGGCATCAGAGGAACTTCCCCCTGCAGCAGATGGGAGCAAATACAGAGACCGCAGTCAGAATGGACGCAGAGAATGAGAGACCTTGAAACACCCAGTTCTAAATGAGGTATCTCCATCAAATTCCTCCCTTTGTGGCTCGGGGAACTCTGTGGAAGAGGAAGTGGAGTGTAAGAGCCAGAGAAGTTGGAAGACAACAAGAAAACAAGGCCCTCTCAACCAACATGAGCAAAGGTCGTATGAACTCACAGAGACTGAGGCAGCGTGCGCAGGGCCTCACTGGGCCCTGAATGGGTCTGTACCAGGTCCTCTGTGTATATATGACGACTTTCAGTTCCGTGTTCTTATGGGGTACCTGAGTGTGCTAACAAGTGGGGCTTTGACTCTTGTGCCTTCTCCTAGGCTCTTTTCCTTCTGTTTGCTTTGTCCAATTCTGGTGTGTTAGTTTTCGTTTTATCATAACGTATCGTGCATGCCATTATCCCTTAGAAGTCTGTTTTCTAATGAGACAGAAAGGGAGTGGATCTGGATGAGAGGGAGGTGAGGGGGAACTGGGAAGCGAAAAGGGAGGGGAAACTGTAATCAGGATATATTGTGTGAGAAAAAAAATCTATTTTCAATAATGGAGAAAATCAAACCTACCAAATAAAGACTCCTCCATACTCACCCCACCCAGCCTGAATCGGACTTGAATGCCGGCCGCAGCATCTAGGAGCTCCGCCTGTAAGAAAAGAGATGGCCCTCAGCACTCCGTGAGTAGCACCTCGTCACTTCTCATTCTGTCCACTAGAAGTAGTCGCTGGCATTTACTATTTATAAAACAGAGCAGGTACATGGGCTTCAAATAATTAAATTTAAATCATAAGATATTTTTATTTTTAATTATGATTATGTGGGGGTATGTGTGAGTGCAGGTGCTCACGGAAGTCTGAGGCATTGGATCCCACTGAAGCTGGAGTAAGGTGTTGTGAGCCTCACTATGTGGGTGCTGGGAACTGAACTTGGGTCCTCAGGAAGAGCAGTGTGAGCTCTTAACTGCTGAGCTATTTCTCCAGCCCCGAAATCATGAAACACATTGAGAGCTCAGGACTTATGGATAGTCCTGAGGAACGATACTGCCAAACTCTCCTTTCTGTGCAATATAAATACAATCTTCAAATGAGTGTGGTGGGTGCACACCTTTAATCCCAGCACTTGGGAGGCAGAGAGTGTGGATCCCTGGGAGTTCAAGACCAGCATGCCTACATAGTAAATCCCAGGACAGTCAGGACTGTATAGATAGGGAGAGCCTGTTGTAAAACAATAAAAATTACAAATCCTAAGTAACTAGTAAGTCCTCAAATATATGACTTACATATAAAATATTACACTGTGTAAATAAATTCAGGGAAAAATAATAACTGGTCTACTCAAGCTCAATACTAGATGGGCCTTTCTTAACTAGCTTTTGTTGAGTCAAAAAGATCCTAATTTTGTGTGTAGTAAATCTTGTAAATGTAGTGCCCTATACAAAAAGGAAAATGGAAGAGGGGGATTGATCTCTTATCTGAAGACAATTCTCATCTATCACCTTGAATATATTAGGTTAAATGAGAAAATAGGTATTTTAGTTGGGAAAAAAATCTTTTTCACAATTTTTCCTGGCTAAAACCTTAGTAAGTTAAATAGAAAGTATAAAATTCTGCATATTTTTTTCATGTTTGGATGGTGACAACATACATACATATATACATACACATTCACTAGAATTTGGACAAATTTTAAATATTTAGCTCTATAAATTTTTACACATTAGCATCTCTAAGTCATAGAAAAATCATAAACATTTTCAGCATTGTGGTCTTGTGACCTCTCCCAGTCGGATATCCTTAAAAATCTCTCTTATTTTCATGGATTAATGTTGCCAGTTTTTGAGTTTCATACAAAAGGAATTATATATACACTATGTACTAGTTTGGTGCCTGGATTTTTGTTCAGCTTCAATCTCTGATGAACGTATAAGGAGCCATCCATCCATGTAGATACATGGGTTGATTTGCATTGCTACTTGTATTTAATCATTTTGCATTGCTACTAGTACTTTTTTTTTCCATGATAGGGTTTCTCTGTGTATCTTTGGCTGTCCTGGAACTCACTCTGTAGACCAGGCTGGCCTCCAACTCACAAAGATCTGCCAGCCTCTGCCTCCTGAGTGCTGGGATTAAAGGTGTGCACTACCACTGCCCAGCTTGCTGCTAGTATTTTATCATATCGACTTATCAGCTCTCAGTGTTCCGCATTTGCTCTGTCTATACTGTAGACTCTATAGCTTGGGTTACAAAGCTGCTGAGAACATTACCCTTCATTCTTCTGGTGGATTCTTCAAGTTATTTCTCTTGGTTATATACTGAGGAATTGAATAGAAGCGGCTCTGGGACCTCTTCCATCAGTTCACTTTCTGCTGCTATCACAAAATATTGGTGACTAGGAAGTTTATTCCTTAGAGCTCTGGTGGCTGTGGTGTCAGCATCTGCAGAGGGTCTTCCTGCTGCGAGGCCATCATGTGACAAGAGAGCAAGGATGCAAACTTGGGTTTCTCCTCCTCTTACAGAATACCTGGAGGCAGGAGCTGATGCAGAGGCCATGGAGGGATACTGCTTACTGGCTGGCTCTCCATGGCTTGCTCAGCCTGCTTAGAGCCCAGGACCACCTGCTCAGAAGTGGCTCCACCCAAGAGGACTTGGACATACCACATCAATCATTATCACATTAATTATTATCAAGAACTATAGACATGCCTTTCCCCAAATGACCTGAGCTTGTGTCAAGTTGACAAGAATAACCAACCAGAACAGAACTTAAAGGCATGCTTCCAAAGAAGGAACTAATGCATGATATTGAG
This sequence comes from Dicrostonyx torquatus, assembly GCA_028555095.1. Classification (NCBI taxonomy): domain Eukaryota; kingdom Metazoa; phylum Chordata; class Mammalia; order Rodentia; family Cricetidae; genus Dicrostonyx; species Dicrostonyx torquatus. Next base: position 13,968,483 of record JAQHUG010000003.1, on the reverse strand, counting down.
TTCAAAATGGACATGCTTAGATTGAGAGGAAGAGGTCACAAGTAAATGGCATGCATAGTGAGTTAGGGAATAATTTCAAACGTGTTTGCTTTGTGGTATTTCCTTGAACTATATAGTTTTGCTTTCTGAGCTTTCAACATGCATGTAATAGTTCTTCAGTTGAGTGTTACAGCTCTGGAGGGAAAGGTATCCTGACTCACTGAGTGCTGGGAGCCATGATGACATAAAACCAGGAGACAACAATTGATACTCAAGTTGTCAATCCACCAGAAATAATTTCTGATGGAGAAAAACTTGTTTTGCAAAGATTGCAAGATATACAGACTCCAGAATATCTGTTGATTCTGCCTGTAATTTTACATGTGCTAAATTACATTCTTTCCTTACAGGCCATAGGGAATTCTCCACAGCCTGTATATATTGTGTGTGCATCTTATGAATACATCCCTGATCTACCGGGCATTTTTACCAGTGAATTGCCAAGAAGGTGGCTCTTCCTTAGCTGTACTGTCCAATTAATATTAGTAATGTTAGCCTATACAGAGTTTTAATGAATAAAACAAATACAAAGAGATGCTGTCTGAGTCAGGGGCTATAAGTTACCATTAAGAATTGTCTTGGAGCACAGCCTCAGATAACAGTTGTATTTTCCCAGTTGCCAAGATAGTTGTATACTTTCAACTGATACAAAACTTCAAAATAGCAGGTGCCCTGCTAACAGATTTTGAGATAAACTATTCACAGAAAAAAAAAGTCTTATTTACAAGGACACTAGCTGTCTGTCTGGTTTGCTGAACCAAAGTAAATAGTGTGAAGCAACTTAATTGTGGTGCCAGAGGACAGTGATTAATTCTCTGAACAAATTCTAACATCAGGTTTATGGCTTTTGTCCAGACACCCCAGGAAAAGATTCCTTACTGACCAGGGCTACAAAATATAAACTAACTTCATAGCCCTGAAAAAGAATTACAAGTTACCCTTCTTATGGTCAAGGGTTACACACAGGACAGAAAAACCTATCTTAAGATTTAAAATGCTTTTAATGTCGCTGTGCCCTGAAGAGTGCTAAGTAAGCTCCTCTGCTTGCCTCCACCCCTGCCCTGCAGCTCCTGCTGTGAAGAGTCCCTCAGCTTAGGGTGCTGCACACTCTCTATGGATACGTTGCTCTTCGTAAAGTCTCCAGTCTGAGAAAGTCCTGGCTTTTATGACCACTAAATGTTTAAAATGTTTATACACTTAAAGGTATAGGCTATAGCACACAGTTTCCTTATTTCTCTTAGTCTCGTTGATAGTTCAGTTTCATAAGGCCACCTCTATAGACGAGATAACCAAATGACTTGCCCTTTTGCAGCTGTGGTTTGCAGCCCACTAATTAGGAAGCTGACAGAAAGAAAATGCTCTCGTGTTGCTATCTGTAGTTACTGCTGTGGAGAGGACTCTGTTTCTTATCACTTAAGAAATGGTATGCGACCTTCAAATATAATGTCTGAAAGGTTGTGTGGGTCTTTGTAAGCTGTGAGGATCAAAGAAAGCTGGCGGGATTTAATACGAGGGAATAAAGAGTGATACCATCAAGAAAGTGTATGTTCATTCCTTTCCCCCTGAAATCCCTCAGATAAAGTCTTAGGTTTACAATGCTGTGGAGTTTTACTCTGAGCCCTTCTTGTAGCCCAGAAGTTGGTTCTTCTGGGCTGCAGCAGTCGAGAAGTCAGCTCTGGAACTACAAAGGGAAAGATACCCTGACTGGTCGGGAAGTCAGGTGATACCTGAAGCTGGGATGTGGTGGGGAATGGTCTCCCTGAAGGATGTAGCCATCCTGTTCCTCTATGAGAGAGAGCCAGTGCAGCTGAGTTCTGCTCTGTTCCCCTAAGGGAACATCCTAGCAGAGCTACAGCTCTAGTTTTGGGTCCAGGGCGTATTTCTTTCTCTGGCTCTGGTTCCAGGGCGAAAGCGTGTTTCTTTGGCTCTGGTTTCAGAGTCAGGGTATGTTTCTTAGGTTCTGGGTTCAGGGATAAAGTTTTTCTTTCACTGGCTCTGGTTTCAGGGCCAGGGTGGACTTCTTTGGCTGGCCCTTCTACACTACAGCTTCAGTCAAAGGTGAGAACACTGAACTGACGAGAAGATGCTGTGTCAGTAAGAACAGTCTCACCTCTTTAGGATTAATGTACTTCACTATCTGGCGTGGCTCCCCTTGTCTTCTCAAGTTAATCAGGCTTTTAATGTGCTGGAACACAGCAACATTCTAAAGATCGGAACACAGAATTTTATGGTTAAAACTAGATTCTCTATGTTTTTAGGGTTTGAAAAAGTTGTTTTACATTTGTTTATTTGTGATGGGGTGCTCTATTGGAGATCAGAGGACAACTTCTGGAAATTGACTTCACCTTTCCACCATGTGCATCCCAGGGATACAACTTACATCATTAAGCCTGGTGGCACTCGCCTTTACCCACTGGGCTATCTCACTGGTCCTGAATTTTCTGTTTCTTATTACCCACTCATACACCTGCCCAGAAACACAGATCTGAACAGTCTGCAGGAGCCGAGAAACGAGACTTCAAACTGAAACCCTTTCAGGGAGAGCAAAAGCTCCTCACCCACGTGGCTTTCTCTCCAGCTCCTTTGAAGAGGCTGGTGCTATCCTGACATTAAGTCTTCTCGAGAACACTGTAAAACCGGGTGGGGGAATAGACACAAGGACAGAGGGAATGCTATGTATAGACCAACATCCACTCCGAAAAGAACCAAGTTAACAGACATAGCTGCGTTATGAGGTGAGTGACTTCAGGAGATGATTTGGGACTAAATAAGAGCGACAAAGCACAAGGGAGGGAGAAAGGGAGAGAGGAAAGGATTAAGATGTTTGGGATGACAGCATGGAAAGAAAAACATTTCCTCAATTCCTACAGGGCTCCACAAGGAAGCCCCGCCCCCCACGCCTTGCAGGAGAGTTCCTATAGATTCCTGTCAGCCTGGCTGCCCCTGCCCTCAGTCTTTGCTAGTAAAAAGCTTCTTAGCTCTCCCAGGTTGATGGTTTAGTCAGGTAAGCAACCAAAATTCTATGTGGTGGCTATACTTTGGACAAGGACTTCAGGCTGTTCTAGCTAGTGGCATTTCAAGACATGCACTGTTGTGTGAATTTGGAGGGTTCTAGGAGTCAGAAATCCCTGCACACCCCTCCTCTCCAAGGTTTCATAGACACCCACTGCACTGGCTTGGAGGGTAGCTACCTTGCAAAACCAGCCTGACGTTGCAGAGTCACTGTGCCCTACGCTAGTTGGATGCTCTGCATTGGAAAGGACGGACTTTTAACATGAACAGAAACAGGGGGCACAGACCTTAAGAATCAGCAATTCTCGGCACTTACATTCTGAGGCCCAGGGTGTGGCAGCTGCTTGTGGGCTTGCACTTGTGTCGAAACTAAAGCAGGGACCCATGAAGTTCACTAGAACTGTAAGGAAACACTGTGGTCCCTGCTGCTGGTACCCCCACATGGGCTTGCTAAAGGGGCTCCAGCTCTGTGAGCCTGGGTCTGTTACCACTGGGATGGCAGAGAGAAATGCCTTGGCTCCAGCTACCTTAGTGTGCACTGATCCTGAGGAAGTGGAAGGCTGGTCATGGTGCCTCAGGCTCCTCAGGACGGTTGGAACTCGCACTGCAAGCAGACTTTTCCAGAAGCAGTGTGTGTGTGTGTGTGTGTGTGTGTGTGTGTGTGTGTGTGTAACCATCTGATCCAGGCTGCTGTCCCCACTGTGGAGCTGCCACATCCTGAGCACCCATTCCTATGTCACAGCTCCCTGAACCACTACAGTCCCCACTCTTGTTGGCCCCCAAAGACCATGAGTCTCTCTTGCAGTGGCTAGCAGGCCTTCCCTGGTATACACCGTGCCCAAAGTCTCCCCTTACAGTTAAAGCAGCTATGGGGAGGATGCTATGGTGCTCAGTGGAAACAAAGCCAATGCCACACAGTAAACTGATGCTGCTGGGCTCATCTTTCGGAGCAGCTCACTCACTATGAAGGTTACCCCATACGTTAATGGGGATATCTGACCTACCAGATGTGCAAAGCTCAGTGTGGGAGCACAAGAGACGTCCTGCAAAGGACATAGCAATCCATCGGTCCCAGAGACCCATGGGGCAGTATCCACACGTGAGAAAGCACAGCGAGAGCCGTGAGGCGACAGTTAAGTGAAAATCTGTTTGAGAGAGTGCTCGACTCAAAGGTGAACAAAAGATAGCATCATGAGAGCACATGGAAGCATCAACCTGACCAGAGCCAGCAAACAAAAGGAAAATGAAGAATAATCAATCTTCATCAGATAACAATACACCATCAATGAAATAAAATTACAAAGATTATTCAAGACAATTACAAGAAAAACAAAACCAGGAGTCTTTACTTCCATTAATAATCTTAGATGTAAACAGACTAAATTCTACAATTAAGCAATATAGAGTTGATCAACAGAATTAGAAAACAAGACCAAACAATATTCTGCCTGGAACTTATAAGAAACTTAAGCCATCAGTCAAGACACAGGGGATGGGGGAAAGGGATGTTTAAAGTAAATGCAAACTTAAACATGCAGAAGGGGCTGTCTGGGTGATGGAAATCAGTGGATAAGCACCAGCACAGGTTTTATGGCTTTTCCAGAGGTGGATGATAGGGGATTTGCAAGATCTGATTGATCTAATCGTGGTCTTGTGGCCTAGAAGCAGCAGTCTAACTTAACACAAGCAGCCAGGCATAGTGACTGAAGGGACCCATGTACTGCGTGGGGTCCCCCTCAGAACTCCAGAATTAGACATGGACCACACAGAAACACAATTTCCAAGCACGAACAAACACAAAGAGATCTTTGTTAAGCAAGGCAAAGAGCCTGGTGGCTGAATCTGAACTGGGCAGGAACAGCAGCAAATGGCTTAGGGCAGTCTGTGTTAGAATGAGCTAGGATGTGTTGGTAAGTTCTGATTGGGTATTTTAATTAGGTTAGTCAAATAATAAATTTTGATTGCTGGGCCTTGATGTTTTGATAGTTAGACCTTGGTGATCAGCTCAGGAATGAGTCACGCATGACAAAGTGACCAAAGGGACAAGACCTTGGTGGCTAGCTTTAGGAATGTAATCTAATGGTTTAGCAAGGCAGAGGGAAAGAGAAAGGGCCCAACCGCCTGGAGCCACATTTGCCAGGCTCAAGGCTGCTAAAGCCCTTCAGTGACAGAACTGCTGGGATTATAAAAAGGGAGTGAAGTCATCTTACCTCTTAGTTGTCACCCAACCAGGTAAGCAAACATGGAAAATTACTTCTGAGACCAGTTCTATCCAAGTTAACAGCACCATAAGTGAGCAATATATTAGCTCAGATAAAATATGTCATTAAGCTGTAAAATCCTCAAGAGTATTCAATAAACACTGGATGAGTAAATATGCCCCCACCATTTCCTCCCAAACATGACATGGGTCAAAGTCAAATGAGCCTATCAGTGATACATTTATGGGAATTAGCTATTATCAAAGAGTGTGACCCCATTCAGAAACTTAATGGGGGCCAGAGGGATGGCTCAGTAAGAAAGTGCTTCTGTGTAAACATGAGGACCTGGGTCTGATCTCCAGCACCCATGTAAAAATGCAGCGGGACACTCACAGTCCTGGCACTGGAGAGCCAGAGCTGGGTGGGTCTTTTGAGGTTGGCTGGATAACTACTGTTGCCTACTTGGCAAGTGACAGGCTAGTGAGGGTCCCTGTCTCAAAAACTAAGAAGACAGCATCCTGAGGAATGTCTGAAGTTGGTTTGTGCCCTCCCCATGCATGTATGCATGCACAAATATGTCCACACATATCACAAACATACCTACATACATGAACACATACACACAAACTATTTTAACCAAAAAGAACGTAAATGTTTGTGAACCTAATGAAATAATTTTGACTTATTTTTTATTTCGTTTTTTCAAGACAAGGTTTCTTTGTGTAACAACAGTCCTAGCTATCCTGGAACTTGCTTTGTATACCAGATTGGCCTCGAAATCACAGTAATCTGCCTGACTCTGCCTCCCAGGTACTGGGATTAAAGGTGGGCACCACTGTGGGAAACTTTTTGCTATCTTCTAAGTTCCCAGCCTAAGAACGGATTATTCTGATTTATTTACCTTCTGATATTACTAGCAGTCCCTTTTTCTAGCTAATTGCCAAAAACATCTGTTTCCAGGCTGGAGAGATGGCTCAGTGGTTAAGAGCATTGCCTGCTCTTCCAAAGGTCCTGAGTTCAATTCCCAGCAACCACATGGTGGCTCACAACCATCTGTAATGAGGTCTGGCGCCCTCTTCTGACCTGCTGACATACACACAGACAGAATATTGTATATATAATAAATAAATAAATATTTAAAAAAACATCTGTTTCCTTGCAATTAGTGACTTTCGCTGTAATCTCCTCTAAAACATTTTTCATGATAGCTGCCTGTTGATGTAAGAACCCACTCCTTTTTTCCCATTGCCCTATATATACCCTGTTTATTCCCCTAATAAACAAGACTTGATCAGAATCCTGTCTTGTCTCCATCTTTTGTGTCTCTTGTCCCTTTTAATTCTCATTCACCCCACCCTTTAGGGTCTCTGTTGACTAACCTGCGGGTTGGGGCGCACCACCACCGCTAATTATAACTTTTGAAACTGAATAGTAAACATCTAAGCTAAAGGGTGGCACAAAAGAACTATTGAATCGTACACACTTTATGTACATGAATTTTGTGAATTATAAATTATCTCTGGAGGGATTAGCTAAACAAACTCACAAGGAAACGTTTCCAGGCCCTCTGAATGACTCTTGCAGCCAGTTCCTGCTCTGGAAGGCTTGGGGGCGATTTCCTAGGCATCTTGAAATCCTAAAAGAATAATAAGCAAAATGAGAACCTTGAAATAATTGTGTATGCTCCACTATAAAGCTGGGACCCAAGGGAATTTAAATAAATTTGTCTAAAGGAAACAATGAAGTAAGATTTGGTATTTAAATTATATTCTTAATATATTACACTTGGTTTTCTAACAAGTGCCTTGCATAAGAGATTTTTAAAAAGATGGATATTTGTGTGTGTACGTGCCCGAAGATGCTGGAAGGAGCCATCACATCTCTTGGCACTGAAGACACAGTCTTTTGAGAGCCACCAATGTTGGTGCTGGATGGACTCTGGTCCTCTGGTAAAGCAGTGGACACTCTGCTTAACCAATTAAGCCATCTCTCCATTCCCTGCAGAGGTTTTAGTATACCTGTGCTGGGATAAATCTCAAGATTTAAGGTCAAATAGTAAATAACTAGTCAGAGTTGAGCTCAGTCTATGTCTTTAAAGCCTGTGATCTTTACATGCTTTGTTGTAAGACTTGAACTTAACCAACACTCACAGAGAAACAGCTGTAGCCACAAGGTTACCCAAGCCCCTAACCTAGAACTGGGGATTGGTTACAGACTTTCTTAACTGCCTACTTTATATAGATCATGCATTACATCATTACAAGGATGAAGTCTGGACTATTAAGGAGGAAAACAAAATCACTACTTGCTCTTCACAAATTTTATTTGAACTATCAAGAGTATTGAAGAAACCAGACAGGCACTCCTGCTCCCTATCCCTGCTACAGCTTCTGACGACTGTGTAGGGAGGTACATGGATGGCAAGCCGTGCTAATCTGAGCGTGTTCTGTGGATTCATGCTGGACTCAATTCCTATCATAGGAGATTAAATCCTTCAAAAAGTTGAGCGATTGGGGAGAGGGTCCGGTGGGTAACTTCTTGCTCCGTAAGTGTGAAGATCCAAGTTTAGGTGCTTAGTATCCATATAAAAAGCAGGAAGCTATGGCCATCTGCAGCCCCAGCCCTTAAGAGCACAGTGGGGCAGAGACTGGAGGACCCCAAGTGACTCACTGGGAAGCTGGTCGAGATAACATGGTGAGCTCCAGATTCACCAAGGCTGTCTCAACAAATACATAAGTAGGGACTCGAGAGACGGCTCAGTGGCGAAGAGCATCTGCTGCTCTTTGAGAGGACCCGAGTTCAGTTCCCACCGCCATGTCAGGTGGTCCACAACGCCTGTAGTTCCAGATCCAGGGAATCTGATGCCTCTGGCCTCTGTGCGCACATGTACTTGCGTCCACATATCTGCATTCACACACACACACACACACACACACACACACACCACATACGAGAGTAGATACGTTTATAGCCATTTTACATTGCTGTAGAATGCAAACATATAATCAGTGGACTTAGACACACATACACAGTTTTCCCCCTTTCCTAACAATTTTAATGACTATTAAACATAATCTGAATTACGCTTTTAAAGTATTGCTCTGAAAGGGCACAAAAGAAACATAAAAAGCCCTAAGTTATCATTGCTGTTTAGTCATGCATAAAGGCAGTCACAAGAAATTAGACTTATAAATCAGTACTCAGAACCTAAGACTCTTAGTTATGCTATTACAGCTCCTTATTACAATATTTTTGAGGGGATGGACTCTATTCCAGTATTTCTTAAGAGTGGCACTCCTAATTCTTCAGGCTGCATTGTTTTCCTGTGAGTGGTGGCAGGGAGTGCAAGGCACAGTGCTGAGTAGACTCCCCTCCTCTGCCTACCACACACAACCGCACACTGTGACAGCCAGTGCTGTCTCCAAAGGGCCGGGGAGAGGGTTCAGTGGGTAAAGGCACTTGCCACCTACCTGATGACCCAAGCTTAACCCCCAGAAAAGTGGAAGGAGAGTTGCCCTCTAACTTCTACACAGGTGCCACGGCACAGGTGCCTACACACATACACACAAATGTAAAGCTAAAAAAAAAAGGCTCCAGCAATTGCCACACTTAAAGGACTGTAGTCTATTGAACCAGCATGGTGGGAAGAGGGAGGGCTGGGGTTGCAGCTCAGTAGCAGAGTGCTTGCCTGGCTCCCACAGTTCAACCCAGGCTACTTGCAAAATAATAACAATAACAGCAGCAATAACAGTAACAATAATGATAAAGGAGAAACTAGTGATAAAGCATTGCCTACTTTCTCCCAAATCCGGAGGCTGTGAGATTAACCGTAGAAGTATTTACATCATGAAAGTTGTCTAACATTTTAAATCAGTACTTTTTGGTTTTTCTGGTTGACTTAAGATGTAAGGGTAAAGCCGGGCGGTGGTGGCGCACGCCTTTAATCCCAGCACTCGGGAGGCAGAGGCAGGCGGATCTTTGTGAGTTCGAGACCAGCCTGGTCTACAAGAGCTAGTTCCAGCGCGGTCTCCAAAGCCACAGAGAAACCCTGTCTCGAAAAATCAAAAAAAAAAAATGTAAGGGTAACATGGTGATGTGTTAATAATGCAGATTAAAGGTGTAGTGTGTGTACCATTCCATCATGACAGCACAATAATGCAGATGTGATCCTGAGGAACAAGGTCACGGCAAGACAGGAAAACAGAACAATCCCATGCTCAATTGTCCCAAATATTGCTAATGTACTAAACGGTGGATCAGGTAAACGAGCTTGAGTAAAGTTAGTATCCTTTTTTTTTTTTTTTTTGAGAGAGAGAGAGAAAGTCAGAATTTCACCATGTAGCCCAGGATGTCCCAAAACTCACAGCCTCAGTCTCCCAAATGCTGAGTTTACAGGCAGTGGGGTAGCCAAGGGAAAGGCAGAGGTGGGTAGAGGAACTGGGCAAGTAGGGAAAGACTCTGGAGCGCTATGCAGGGACACAGTAGCTGGAGGAGGGAGCTGGATTTGATAGGGCTTTTCTTTCTTAAATATGAGGCGCTAAAATGTGAAAATATTGCTGGAGGAGAAATTAAAGGCGCAAGAATGGGTAGAGGAAATGAAAAATTGAGTAAAGGACGAAAGCTTCAAACTAATCACGTGAAAATACTTTTAAGAATCAAGGAGTGTTTGTAAACCATTCATCAAGTCGTGACTTCGCTAGACCCGGAGTGCAGGGATGATTTCGAGGTAAGGATGGCAAGCCAATCCCAAATCAACATCCTCGTCGTGTGATTCAGAGGTAGGCCTGCAAGCTAATCTCAACTCAGTACCCTTGTCATGTGATTCAGAGGTAAGGACAACAAGCAGATTCCAAGTTAATACCGTTGTCATGTGATTCAGAGGTAGGCCTGCAAGCCGATCTCAAATCAATTCCCTTGTCGCGTGTAGTTTCAACGCAGAACCTGTATTCCCATCGTCGTCACTAAATTGTATTTTCTCAAGGAATGTGCCATGACTTTGTTTTTTCTCTTTACCTATAGATGCTTATACTGAGAGTCAAGACACATCAACAGAAGCCCTATTCATGAACCCTTTAGAACGCTCCCTCTATCTCTAAACATTTTAGGGCAAAAGCCTAAGCCACCTACTGCATTGAACAGGGTGTGGGGAGGAATCCAGAGGTGAGAAGTGAATTAGTAATGTCCTCTAGGCTGCAGGCCTGGGATTAGGGAAGGAGAAGGGATTGGTGAGCTAGAGGAAAGCTTGTCCATCAGCCCAGAGCAACTGCGGACAGAGGGGATGAATGGGAGTGTGCTAAGGGTGTTTAGGGTCCCGCAATAGGCCAAGTTCGGACCAGACGCCAGAGCAGAAAGGAGCTGGGGATAGGACATGTCCCTAGACTTGCCAATCTCCGTGGCCTCGCTCTCTGCTTGTTTCCTTGGTAACGACGCAATGGGAAATGACTTAACAGCCCCTTCCATCTCAACCTTCTTAGGCCCCGCCCCCAACCTGTTCTGGTTTGTTCTGATAGAAGTTCTCTCTCTTCCATTCTCTGTGACATAGAGGTAAACGATTTAGAAAGGAACTCAGAGGGATCGCCTGTATGCGACATGAGGCCACAGTCTAATGTTGCCGAATTTAAGCTCCTTAGCGTGATTCAGGTTTTAAGTAAAAATAGAGGACTTCCCAGAAGCGGAAATCTTACTGCATATTTAATGCACACTTTATTTGCTTGAATGCTGAATATCCCACACGTGGACATTATATCAGTGTCAGAGTGTAACGCCGTAAGGTGCGGCATATTTCGACCTGCCCAGCCTCTCCTCCCACCCCCCACCAGCGGGTGGTATCTATGAGACCCAACATGTGCACTCTTCCTCTTCTTCCAGTCTGGCTCAGGACCAGATTAAGGGCAGAGGTGGATGGGGGGCTTGGGACCCTGAAGAGGGCATGCTGACTGATTCCTTGTGGGAGAAAAGGCACCTCTAAATAGGGAACCTACGTTTCTTTCTCCCTCCCCCCCAGGGACCCGTGGGCGAGGTGAAATAGACTAAAGGAAGCGGTATAGGGAACAATTCCAATTCTGGTTCCCAACCCCACCGCCTGTGGGAAAACTAAGGAATCCTGGAGCAGAGCCCTAAGTCTGAAGCCTGTCTGAGAGAGCCTCATCCCTTCCCCTTCAGCCTTCCCCACAAGCCCAGACCAATGTCCCTCCCACTGGCCAGCTCTACCCCGTGTGGGGAGGGAATGACTGTTAGAGGGACCTCAGGCTGTTTTGGAGCCCAAATCCATCTCCTTGTGCAGTTTATGACCAAATCCTTCATTGTAGCTGCCTTTATTCTTCAACAATTGCTGGCGGTGAAGCCACACGTCTTTAATCCCAGCACCTGGGAGGCAAGAGGCTCGAAGAAAGCCTGGTCTACAGAGCGAGTTCCAGGACAGCTAGGACCATTACGCAGAGAAACCCTATCTCGAAAAAAAGAAGGGAAGAAAGAAGGAAAGGAGGGAGGGAGGAAGGGAGGAAAGGAAGGAAGGAAGGAAGGAAGGAAGGAAGGAAGGAAGGAGAGAGGGAGAGAGGGAGGGAGGGAGGGAGGGTGGGTGTAAAATTCACCGCTACGCAGTGCATCCTAACTATCCAGGCTGGGTTTGGTGTGGTGATGCTTGCGCCAGAAGCAAGAGTGGTGGAAAGTGAGCTTGCCACCAGCTAACGGATTTGGGGCACTGCACCTGCCGCCGCCGCCTCTGCTGCAGTTGGCTTCGTGAGAGAGATGGCCTGGACGGCTCCGGCAGCCCAGAACTTGGTCCTTCAAAGGAGTTTGGCAGCCTGGGTGGAAATGCAGTGCAAGAAGGGTTTTGTGGGGGGACATCAGTCAGTGAAACCCCACAAGCCCTCCCCACCCCACAGTCTGGGGTGTTTTTAGGCAGGGGGCTGGGGGGCTGCGGCTGGGACATCCCCTAAGTCATTCATAGTACAGACTTTTAAAAATAAATCTCATCAAAGTCTGGGATTATAATACCTCAGTTGTAGGACATTTGTCTAGAAAGCCATGGGCCCCCTACCCACAGCTCTCCCATTAAAGCAAACAGCCAAACTCAGATACTCAGAACACAAATCAAAGAAACTAGAATCTGAACTTTCTCACAATGCCCAGACTCGGTTAAGAAACAGTGGGTACTGTGGACCTGGTAGAGAACTTAGGTGAGGTCCCCAAGGGCCGGTGTACCTCCTCTTCAGACCCTCATGACTAGACCAAAATCGCTTAAATTTCCTAGAACAATAAAGTCAGCAGGGTTTACTCAATCCAAGCAGAAAACCCAACAAAACTATTCAGGAGTCCGTAATCGACCTGGGCTGAAGGTGTTCTGCCCATCGGCATTTATAAGAAACAGACATGGGGCCTCAAAAATAACTTAATTCCCTACAGCCTAGTTAGCCAGTCGGTTGTTACAGCTCGTTTGCCTGCTAATTGGCTGCAGGGAGTTTTGAAGCAAGTTCAAAGTCAGGTACGCTGGGCCAAGGGCAGGCGTCCAAATCCATGGGCTCCCTTTAGTGACAGAAATTCCATGGTGCCAGTAAAAACAGAATATAACATTACTCCTTTTGCGAGGCGCCATGCCACTCCAGACTAGTTCAGTGGACTCCTTGGTGAATTCGCCGCAAATGCTAACGTCCTGGCACAGTGGACAAACAATTGTCCATGGAAGTTTTTTTTTTTTTTTTTTTTTTTTTTAGCTTCCACCCCAGGATCATCTGGCAGTAATGCCAGTAGTAGTCATCGAGGCATAGAAACTGCTTTCATGTTTCTCGAGGGAGCTCATTTTCTTTTCTTGTCTCCTAGCCATTTACGATGAAGGTGAATCCTTGGAAACCATGTGTGTCAGTTACTCTGCTGTTGCTGCGGCAAGATGGCAGAACAAGCAACTTGAGGAGAAAGCAGTTATTTCTGGATCATGGTTCCAGATGCCATTGAGGAAAGGAAGGGGTGGTAGGGCCACAGGAGCGCGAGGCTGGCCTGATTGCAATGTTTAACTCCGCCCAGGAAGTGCAGCCAGGGCAAGAAGCAGGGTAGCTATGTAACCCCTCAAAGCCCCTCCCAGCAAGGGTCTTCCTCTGTCCAGGCTGACGGTCCTAAAGCGGTGGTTCTCAA
>JAQHUG010000003.1:13897892-13954919 GCA_028555095.1 Dicrostonyx torquatus | reverse complement strand
GTCACAGAATTAGGAAGGTTTAGACCCAGTAGCCTGAAGGTTCCGTAACCTCCATAGGCAGCACCACAAACTGGGGCCAAGTGTTCAGACACTCGAGCCTTTGCGGAACTATGCTGCTTAGCTCTTTGTAGCAAGCTAGGGTCATCTGGGAAAGGGGAGCCTCAACTGGGAAAATATTTCCATCAGATTAGCGTGTTGGTGAATCTGTGGGTTCATTTTCTTGTTTTCTTTACTAACATTGGTGCGGGAGGGGTCAGGAAATCACAAGGGAGGAAGCAGAAGGGGCAGGAGGATTGGCACCGAGTATAATGACATATATGTAGGAGAATAGCACAATGAGACCCGCTACTTTGTATATTAACTTTAAAAATTAGTATTTACAATATAGTGGCATGAAGCCTAAGTTTTTCTATTTCTGCAGAATAGAATTCAGACAGAATGGCTATGACAGCAGTTTTAGTTCAGTCATCCATGAGGACATAAGTTAGACACATCTAAATGGCTCAGGGGTTAGGAGCACTGGATGCTCTCATAGAGGACCCAGGTTCAGTTGCTAGCACCCACGTGGCAGGCCATAAGCATCTGGAACTCTAGTCCTGAGGGACTCCAACTCTCTTCTGGGCTCTCTGGGCACCAGGCACGCATGTACTGACATACAGGCAAGCAAAACTTCATACAATAAGTAAATCAATAAATAATCTTCAGAAATTTCAGGTTAGACTAACTGTCATAGACAAACCAGGGAAAAGGTGATAACTTTTCTTAAAACAAAGCACATGGTTTCCAATTTTTAATTAAGAAAATTTGCTTTATTTAAAAAGAATATATAATAAAAGCACATGACAAAGTTCCAGACATAGGCTTTTAATATGGCATCATGGAAAACATTAGTATCATTTTCTTTTCTTTCTTATATCCTCTGTAGATTTTTATTCTTTTACCATGTTGACATTTTTATTTTACAACTTGATTTATATCCATAGTTTAAAAAACAATTTAAATATTATAAAAAGGTATAAAGCAAAGGAAAAAAATCCCTTCTCTCCATAACTTTCCTCAGTACTGGCAGTTTGTCCTTCAAACTCAACCATTTTCTTTCTGTCTTTGGCAAAATGTTTTCACATACTATGTCCTGCACCTTTGGTTTTTCCTGAATTCATCATGGGAAACTCTCCATACAGCGCAGTTAAAACTGCTTTGTTCTCATCAACGGTGTACTCAAGTCCTCAATGCATTAGGATCTATCTAGGCACTATTGATGGAGTGTTGGAAGTCACAAGCATTGGTGACAATGTATTCAAATTACATCTTTTTAAAAAATTTATTTAACTTTTTATTTTATGTGCATTGGTGTGAAGGTATCAGATCCCCTGGAACTGAAGTTACAGTCAGTCATGAGTCACTCTGTGGGTGCTGGGAATTGAACCTGGGTCTTCTGGAAGAACAGTCAGTGCTCTTGACTGCTGAGCCATCTCTCCAGGCCCACAGGACTGTATCTTTACATCCTTACATCCCTCTCTTTTCAAAAGTTAAATTAAAAATATTTTTGTTGAAATTAAAATAAATCATTATCTCCTTTCCTTCCTCCAGCCTCTCCCAGAATCAACTTTACCTTTTCTCGACTCCTGGCCTCTGAAACCAGATACATTTTAATAAGAATTTCAGGATTGAAAGTGGCTCTGGGTATGTGGGTAACAGATGAACTAGAAGGGAAAGAATCAGGGCTTAATAAACCAGTTTCTTTCACTAAGATCTATTCAATCTAGGAAACAAAAAAGTCATGTAAAACTCATTTCAAAGGCTGTGGCCAAGCTGGAGAGATGGGGGATTATCTAAATTTCATGATAGACTTGCTACAGTTTAGATGTGAAATGTCCCCTGCAGGTTCACGTCAGAGACTCTGTCTCCAGTGCAATGCTCCAAAATGAGAATCATGGGGGCCCTGATGAGTCAATAGAAACTGCCCAATTTATCTCAGCTTCTTTTAACTGTTAGGACTGTTCATCACAGACAACATCGACCTAAAAGACTTACTGTGTCTATGACACACTGCCATTCGCTTCCTGGACCTGGGGTTACAGAGGTAGCAAAGAGGGAGGCAGCCTTTCTTTCCATAACCCATTTCTATAACGCTCTACTCTCTATAAACAATAGAAGGCGGACTCAGATGCACCAGGTGTGGGCTCAGGACAGCTTGTCCTTTAGTTCATACTACAGGTAGGTTTTAAATAGGCGATGGGCTTGCTGATCATTTCTATGGTCTACTTAAAAATACAAATTCCCGTGTTCCTTTTGGCCCTCGGGAGAACAGATATGACAACATGAGTTCCCCGGTTCGAGGAGCCCTGGTTTTGGAGCACACTCTGTCATGAACTGCGTCTTGGATTGATGGTGCTCTGAGGAATTAGACAGGAATTGAAGGTATGAGACTTAGATCTCAACCCTGTCCTAAAAGGCAGAGGCAAGTGCCAAAGTCTTTATCTTAACAATGCAACCCACTGAAAGAGGCTCTTTCCGTCCACCTGTGGATCCAGGAACCAGTACCTGCCTCTGTCCTGGGCATATTAGTGAATCCCAGGATGCTGAGGCCTCCTGAGGCTGGCATAGCAGCTTTCGAGAACTCTTTTGGAAGGAAAAAAAGAATTAAAGATCTCACGTTGACAGCTGTTATTTCTTATATTCCTGGTACATAGATGATAGATACTCACAGAATGCCACCATCTACATTAATAGCTATGCTGTCTGTAACAGGCGTGCAACCCAAACAGACTGTGACTCACCAGTGTAAGGTACAATTTCCCCTTAATTCTGTCCGAGGCCCTGGCAAAAACTTAGCTGAAAAGATTTAAACGATGGAGCGTGTTCCTCCACCATCTCTGTGCGACCCTTAACAGCATAGAGACTTGTTCCTTACTTAGCCTGTTCCTTAGTTAGCTTCATCAGCTCTTCCAACAGAGAGCATCACAACAGCTTGCAAAAGGAGAAATTACACAGGGAGGAGAAAATAAAACCTTCCCCGAACGCTTTTCCCTTCATAACTGAATGTAAAAATAAGTGAAGAAAAGATAGAAACAAACCAGTAAATGTGACATCCACAGATTCCCGGGTGCTTTATAAGTCTTTTTATCTACTGTGATGCTCAAATGGACAGTTTCACCCCAAATAAAATGAATATCCAGAGGTGTTCAGTAATATCGGAACTCATGATCTTTCTTCCTCAGCCTCACGGTGTGGGATTACATGCTTAGCATCTCTCTGCATTTCTTTTTGCTTTGACTTTCTGTTTGTTTCGTTTTGAGACAGGGTTTTTCTGTGTAGCTCTGGCTATTCTGGAACTCACTCTGTAGACCAGGCTGGCCTTGAACTCAGGGAGATCTGCCTGCCTCTGTTTTCCGAGTGCTGGGACTAAAGGTGTGTGCCACCACTGCATGGTTGTTTTGGCTTTTTGAAAAGATTCAACTGGGAAGTCTGTGCTGGCCAGGAAATCACCATATATCTCAGGTGGGCTTTGCAGTAAAAAATCCTCTTGCTTCCGCCTCTGGAGTGCTGGGATTAGAAGTGTGAGCCTGACCCACCAGGCCTGGCTCCTCTCGTTCCTCACAGCTTGGCATCTTTCACAAGTCTTAAAGATGCAGCCAGCACACAAAGGAGTGTGAAGCTGAGGTCTCCTTAAAGCTCCTCCCTCCCAGGCATCTTCCTGTGGCACCGGCAAAAGGATGTGGCATCATCCGGCTGGGGAACAAGTTCCATCCCATCACGTATCATGGGCTTGCTGGTCTGGCGCTCAGCATATTTCTGAAATATGTTTGGAAGCCATGGACGGTTTAGTTGATGCTTCATTCTAGTCCCACCTCCCACACGTCTCCACCATCGATCGCGAAGTTTCAAAGGTCTGGCCTATTCTAATCTCAGTTACATTTTAACTTTATTTACTATAAATGCTGGTGAAACGTCTCATAGTCTGGCAGGGAACCCTAATCTATATTTCTGTGTAAATTAGAAAAGAGATGCCAAACGAAATGCCTCTAATTGAAACAATGGAGCCAGCACATATCCTCCATTCTAATGAATAATTGTCTTGTTGAATTTTCATGACAGCAAGTCGAGATGACCAGCATCTCCAGACAGCGTAAAGAGGTGGCTGCCTCCATGCATCCCGAAGGGCTGGAGTTATAACCACGCCAAGAGGCCTGTGCAAAGTTCTCTATCCCTATGAACCGAGTCTTTCACTGTGTTCATTCTGGGTCCACTCTGTTATGTATTCCTAGTATTGGGCTAATGCCAACAAAATAACAATATAACTAACAGAACTTAATTAACATGTTAGAGGTAGAAAGCTTCTACCATTAAAATTAAAGCTAGGGCTGGTAAGATGGCTTAGTGGGTAAAGATGCCTGCCTCCTGGCCTTAAAACCCTAGTTCAATCCCTGGGACCTATGTAGTGGAAGGAGAGAACCGACTCCTGTAAACTGTCCTCCATAGGCGCTCCACTCCTCCACCTCCCCGAGCTCACAAAATAAGTAAAATGCAATTAAAATTAAAATGTTAAAACTATATTAGTACAAAGGATGGAACCTACCTAAGGATGACAAGACGGAAGTGTGTGTGTGCGTGTGTGTGTGTGTGTGTGTGTGTGTGTGTGGTGCAGGGAACGTGACTTGCCTTTATTCCACCCACAGACAAGAAGTTCTCTAAAAATCAACCACCAGGGGGCGCACCCTGACAAGAGGGGAGGAGCCTCTAATTAATCTACTTCAATGGACTCCAATAACAGAGATTGAAAGGGTGGAGGCTACAGAGAGAGTCAGCATTGATTCTTTCCTCCCTTAGGCTTGAGTCTCAGCTGAATCCAAATTCTTACCAAACGCTGCCGCTGATCCCCTCAGGAAGCATGGTACAAAGTGTCCAGGCCACAGCCGTGGCCTAAGGACCCCGACTCACCAGGTTGGACTCTGAACTGACCTGCAGTACTCTGTAATAGTAACAGAAAAGTCGGGGCGGCTGGAGCAAGTCCCTAGCAGTTAACTGCCCTTCTTTCGCAATCTTCTTTGCTTCGTCATCATTTTCCTAAAAGGAAAGAACGAAAATTGCTGTAGCAGCCCACAGAGAATGCTAAGTGAACGAGTGAGAGAGACAGGCAAGGCGAATGTCAAGAGCACGGGGGACGTGGGCTGCAATGGGCTAAGGCAAAGGAGGCTACGGGATAGTTTACTAGTATGTGTTAAAGGGGAAGGATCGTAGGTGTGTGGACCTGACTCTGCGGGCCTCACTGGCCTCTTCTGGTGCTTTCCTAGCTATCCAGGGAGAAAGCCTGGGGCCCATCATCTGCCTCCCCAGCGGTGCCCTCTGCCTAAGGACAGAATGGATCGATTTTCATGTTAAAATGTCTTTTAAAAGCTTCAGTGCTCGGGAGCTGGCTGGGCAGTTAAAAGTGCATACTGTTCTTGTAGAGGACCCAAGTTCTGTTCCCAGCACCCATCTCGGTGGGTGGTTCTCAACTCCAGCTCCTGGGGATCCGAGGCCTGAGGCCTTTGAGGGCATCTTCACTCAAGTGTACAGACCTCTACACTGAAACGTGTGTAAAATTAAACATAATAAAAACGTGGTTTTTTTTTTTTTAATAAAGTTTCATTCAGATATGTAGAGACAATGTTCTGTTACAAAGCAATAGCCACGAAAGACTAAAATGCCGCTGTGACAAGTTGTCCACACACTGGTACTCACGGCTATAGTGCCAGGAATAATCAATGCTCCTGATTACAGTCACAGGAAACGCCTAACTCTTTCCGCATGCTGATAGGAAAAGCCAGAATGATGATTCTGATCCATTATTCCCATAACCAAAATATTATTTCTCAAAACTTAAAAAATGGAAAAATGTTATTGTAGAAGGATAAATCTTTACAGTTTCATAATAAACACAGTAGTTTTTAATATTTATTCCTTAAATTTTATTTTAAAATTTATCTAAAATTTATTTCTTAAATTTTATTTTAAAATTTATTCCTTAAAAAAAAAAAAGAAATCCCTGTTTTATGGGGACCTTGCTCTTGGGATGCTTTGTAGTTTGTGTTGGGTAAAGGCTTGTGGGTTTTTTTTTTTCGTATATGAGGAAGAGAAGACTACCAGATTTGCCTGGAATGTTCTCTTAAAATATAAAGTCTTTCAATTCTGGCCTTTTCAATCTGTAATTTGCATTCTTCTTTTGCATATATAAATGCAAATAGTGAATCATTTAGAAAAATCCATATCATAACAACACTAGACTTCAAATCCAGCCTTCAACAATGTTGACAGAGGCATACAAAATGATTCTGATGGTCTTTCTTTCTCTTTGACATGTGTACATGTGTGTGTCTGCATGTGGGTTTGTGCACATGAGTGCAATGACTATGGAAGCCAGAAGAAGCCATCTGGTCCCCGGAGCTGGAGTTAGGGGACATCTTGACCCGCCCAACGAGGGTGCCGGAAACCAAGGTCCTCTGGGAGAACAGCAAGGGCTCTTAACACTCAGCCACCTCTCCAGCCCCAATGTCTATTCTTCAGCTATTTAAAGAGAACACATTTTTTTCTTTTAAAGAAAATTATACTTCCTTTGAGTTTTATTTCATTATGATACATGGTCATGATGAAACACAGGTCTTCCACATCAATAACTTTGATATTGCCCAAAAAAGGAAAATCACATGAAGCATACCTTGGCCCACTTCACTTTCTCTAGCAGATCACTGAGATTTCTTCTAACGGGAACATAGTGTTTCCAAGGCCTTAGCGCCACATAGAAATGTTCATAATACGGCGAATCCTGCTTCAGAACCAGGCTGTCTCCCAGCATGAGGTACGGAAACCTGTAAGCAGCCACCGTGCCATCCACATTCACCTGGTACTTGTACTGGAGGATGAAAAGCAAAGAACCTCAGAAAGCCATTGCTCCACTTCCCGTTCTCATCAGTATTAAATCAAATACGGAGGGATCGTTTTCCCCTTTCCCACATCTGCATTTCAAACAGCTTTCATTTTCTCCTTGTATAAAAATGACAAACAGCCTCTAACGCATCCCTAGCAGGACAGTTTAGGACATAGGTACAAGGGCCTGTTTCAATTACATCTGTGAAGCAGGGAGTCTAGACTCCTGTAATCAAAGTAGGAGTCAAACTATTGTCAGAGTTCTAAATTTTAATATTCTGAAAAGTGATATTAATTATCAATTTTGTATGTATAAAATTTCATTTACTCCTTATACTAAACCCATAAAACATAAACTAGAGTTTATGTAAAACAGAGTTTACAGCTTTCCAGCCTGTGAACTGTAGGAAAGATGGCTCAGTGGGTAGAGAAGTTTGCTGCCAAACCAGATGACCCAAGTTCAATACCCAGGACCCACCTGGTAGAGGAAGAGAACTAACTCTGGTAAGTGGTCTTCTGACACACACACACACACACTCACACACACACAGATAAATTAAGTGCTATAAAAACTAGTTACTGCATTGACATATTTTGGATTAGTAAGTCCTGATTTCCACTTCAAAAGCACTTATCAAAGGCATGAAAAATCCGATTTAATTATACTATGAGGCAAGGTTTTCTGTTTAGTCTTTACAAGTGAGAAAACTGGAATACAGATAAAGCTATAAACCTTCATTCTGAGCTCAAATTCACTGCTCTTTTCACCACAACTTCCCCCCCATGAAGCTGGTCCATTTCCAACTACACTGACTCCTCCCTTCCTCCCTCCCATTCCCCTCCTCCCCTCCCTTTCCTTTTCAGTGCTGGAGATCAGACCTATGTCTCTCACATGTAACAGAAGTCCTCTGCATAGGGGTACACTCTAACCTCTTAGTAATCTCTTTGAAAAATAATTTATTAAATATTCAGTACCACGTGTTTCCTAGCCACATGGTTTCCTTAGGTGTGGGTTTCATGACAGAGTCAGGGGCACACACATGTATGTGCATATGTATACACCACACACACATGCACACACACATTCATATGCAAACACACATGCATACCAGAATCAGTATAAAAAGAAAGTAAAGGAACAGGGCAAGTATCACAGGTCACCAGAGCCACTAAGAGATAAGGAGTCACAGGCTGGACCCGAACTCCAGCTCCACCTCTTATTTTGCATATATAAAAATGAATACTCTTTTTATTTACCAAAGATACTTGAGATCATTCACATAAAAAAAAAACATTTTTGCAGATCATTAAATCAAAGGGAAAAGGCATAATAAATACATACAAACTTCATGCTAGCTCTTACATTAAGCATTACATATAGTTCTAGGTTATTTGGTAAACAAAATGAACAGACAAAACTGTCAGAGTTCAGTGACTCCCTCGGTCGGACAGGAAAAGGCGAAAGTGAAGTTAGCTACAAACCGAGGCGACCTGCTCGAACCACCTGTTTCGTGGACTTTGGACACAGTTTATCACTTCATAGCCATAGGAAGACTCATACCTTAAAGAAATCAAAGAAACCCATCAACTTGGCTTTTCCAAGCTCTTTTTCTTTCTCTTGGAAAAAGAAATATCCTGTAATTCCTGCATCTAGCAGCTGTGGATTTTCTTTGGACAGCTGAACCAACTGCAGCCTCTCCTCCCGGCTATCTCTACCTCGGAAGAAAGCTTTCTCTGTTTTATTGGTCCAGGAAGGCCCTAGAAGTTTGAGGCCATAAAAAATTGTGATTAAGAATCTGAAATCATAAGACAGTACAATGACCTTTAATCCACCATTTCCATTTAAAATGTTGGTACTTGTCACAAACCCATTTTGTAACACAGACGCCGTTTCCAAAACACCTGGGACTGAGTCTCAGTTAGCCAGAGGTGCTTTCAGGGGCTGTCTGTCTGTTTGTTCCAGCCCCTCCCATTTACCTACCAACCACAGTTCTCATGGGCACTGCTATTCACTGTGTTCAATACTGGGAAATAGCCCTCACGGTATCAGGCCAAACTCAGAGCAGCCGGTTCTGTGACTTGTCCTACTCCCAAGGCCACAGCTCCTTTTACTTTCATGTTTCACAATCACACATGAATTAGGCTGTTGACTTATTTGAGGTCAGCAGAAAACTGCATAACTAAGCCAGAGTTCAATATTTCTCCCTTTAGCTTTGTTTTATGTGTATATGTATTTCATGTATGCCTGTGCCTCTGTGTGCATGAACTACCCGCAGAAGCCAGAGGAGGGCGCCAGATCTCCTGGGACTGACGTTACAGATTGCTGTGCACCAGGTGGGTGCAGGGAATTAAACCTGGGTCCTCTGGAAGAGCAGTGAGTGCTCTTAACTGCTTGACCATCTCTCCGGTTCAGCTACTCATAAATTTGAATAGAGAAAATATATTCTTCTTGGATGCTGTTAAGTGTAATTATACAATTCACTGCATTCACACAGGTATATGGGGAGTCTGAGACAGGCTCTTGCTGCATATCCCTGGCTGATCTGTGACCTGCTATGTAGCCCAGACGGATCTCTAACTAACGATACTCTTCCTGCCTCAGCTTCCAAGTGCTAGGATTACAGGCGTGAGCCAACATGCCCAGCTCTCTCTACATTTGTATCTTCTCTTTATAGGAAGGGAGATGTTTTAGAAAAATTAATTTCAATCTCTGACAAAAACATGTTACTATTCTAAAATAAGATAGTGGCTAAATGCCCATCAGTGCCCAGGAGACATCAGAAGATAGAGGAATCGAAGGGGCTTAACCTTCTCAGCGTACTCAGAAAGTCACCACTATCAAGTTGAAAGTAGGCCAATGTTTACTTCATATGGCTTTCATCTTATTTTATCTTTTCTGTTCATGATATCTTTAGGTACTTTGTACAACTCTCTGATCTGGCCTCTAAATAACAATAAAGAGAAATAGAGGCTGGATAGGACAAAGCCAAGTTTTTTGCAGCCCAATGAGTTTCCAAGAGGTTTCCATTGTGTCGTAAATGAAAGAAATCATAGAGAGGAAGGATTCCAATTCTGAAGACTCAGGAAGTACAGGAAGATGAAGTGAATTTCTTACAGAGTACCGGAGGATGGGTTCATGATGCCCAAATGACACCATGATCACAACCATCTTAGGTTTTCAGGTTGCTCTCATTTCCTCCAGTAATAAGAATCAGTGGAGTCAGAATTAGTGACAAGTTTACCAAATAAGCATATTATGTAAATATCTTCAATGTTTTGATTTAAAATTTCATGTAAGTATAACCAATGCGACTTGAAAAGATGTCTACAGATGACTGAACTCAAGGGAGACTCTGTGAATACAGGCCTGGGTGTTAGTTCCCTAAACGATGTGTTTTTCATTTTCAAAGTGGAATCCCAAATGTTCTCCTTTCAGCCAGAGGGCGCTTTTCCCTACTTTGCTGTGCTGGGACTGGAGCTCGGGCCCTTACACACACTAGACATGTATTCTTCTTGGGTAGAAAGCAAGGATGATTAAGCATATACATCTAGTTTTTCTGATTCCCTCCACCATTTTTATCTTTAAGGTTTTCCCCATGAGAATTAACCTTAGCTTACCTGTATTTCCCTGAACAGAGAGGAGATCATTTGTGACACCCCTCATTGCTTCAAGTATGGAATGGGTGACATCGTATGTTGGAAGGATAATGTCTCTTGAATCCAAGGAGCCGCACCAGGAAATGATAGGTATAGGGCCAGGAGTGTCATTGACTTTTCGATGCTCCAAGGGCCAATCTCCAAGGTTAATATAAAATTCTAAATCTGGGAGGGTGACCTACAAAAACAAAAGCACACACGTCAGTGTTGGGAGACACCAAATACCCCAGTCTCTTGGCTATGCATGAATATGTGTAGGGGACAGGGATCAATCTTTGGCGCTTTTCTTCAAGAGCTTCTACCTTGGTTTTTGTTTATTTGTCTGTTTGTTTTATTAATTTATTTATTATTTGAGACATGGTCTCTCACTGGCCCAGACCTTTCCTAGGCGGTTAAACTGGCTGGCCTCTGAGCTGGAGGGATCCATCTCTCTCTGCTCCCTCAGCACTGGGATTACAAGCATATGCTATCATGACTGGTCTTTTGCACACGGGTTCTGAGCATCAGATTCTAATGTTTGCACAGCAAGGCCTTTACCGACTGAGCCATCTCCCCACTGGACCCCCTTAGTACCTCTGATAGAGACGGCCACTGGAAACAGAGGGGTGACGGAGAAGAAAGCCTCCGGCTGAGGGTGGTATACAGACAGCAAGCTCACTGAGTGGGAGTCAGCTCCTTTCTCCAGTGGTGGCATTAAAATGTAATATCACAGAAGTGGGCATATAGAGAAGTGTGAACTCTCACCAGCTGCCTATGCCATCAGTAGTCTGCAGTCAGACCCAACTTTGCCTTCCGCCATGCCCTCTTCCACCATTGCTTCTAGAATCCTCCGCCCCATTTTCATGTCCACGATTGATCCTCTGTAGAAGTCTTCTTGCTTGGAATGCTGCCTCAGTTTCCTTCCTGGGCATTCTGACTTCACCTCCCTCAACTTGAACCTACACAGCTGTTCAAATCTCTACGAATATTCATACCCCTATGAATGTCACGACTAGGCTTACCGGAACCTTTAGGCTATGGAACAGGCCCTGTTTTCCATCCTGGCATTCAGAGTCTCGCTCTCTTTTTCTAGCTTAGACTGAAGTCTCATGAGCCTGAATGCTGGGATCACAGGCAAGAGCCACCAAGCCTACTTTAGTTTATATCTATCGGAAGAGAGTCATCTACAAAGACATACGCGTATTCCGTGACACAGTTATGAGTCCTGAAAGCCACTCTCATGGGTCTTTATAGTTCTAAATATATGAAACTGCTGCAACAAAAAGAAACTAAATGATCCCATTTCTGAAATCTGTTCATTCATTTTCATACCTTTCTTGCCAGTGACAGCAAAATTTCATCAGAGAACATTTTGAAGTCTGTGTATTTCCCCAAATTTCTCCGGTGGATGTGGTTATTGACAATTGTGTAATGAACAACAGCACCTCGCTCGTCCCCAAATCTTTTGGGAACTTCCTTCAGCATCTGCTGGAGATTGATGCTGGGGAAGGCAGTAAAATCTTGCTCGATCTGTGGTTCTGTGACTGGACAGGACAGAGTTTCCTGCCAGGCCTGAGGATCCTCTTCTGGGCAGTCACAGTACTCATGATACACGGGTCCTGAGGTGACACACACAATGTCACAAGTTAAAGAGAAGTGAACACTGGATGACAGCTTGGCAAATCTGAAGACTATCTTAGACAAGGGAGCAGCGCAGTATTTATGTCGGAGTCCCAGGTCTGCCCCGAGTCGAGGCACTTTAGACAGACTGGACAGCACATGCTTCCTCCCAAATGAGCAGACTCCAGTCACTTGGTGACACATTCGCTTCTAGTGAGGTGTCAGTAATTAGAACACAACTACTTCATTTTAGCACACAGATGGAGAGCTTCCTGGTTTTTGGACATTCGAATGTAGAAGCGGTGAGTTTTTGAGAAACTGGAGTGCCTCTCCCTCAAAGCCTCTAGTGTAGTCTCGGTCAGCACGTCTCAGAGAAAGACAGACTAACTGAAAGGACCTCTCAGTATAATGCTAGGGGGGCAGCTGAACACAGAGGACTTTCCTGAAGATGCATCAAGAAAACAATGTGTACAAATCTAACATATAATTTCAGGACATACCCATATTTATTTTAATGAAAAAAATTAAATTTTCTCAAGGATTTATTTATGGTCTTTGGAAATAGTCTCATGTAGCCCAGTTAACCTTAACTCCTGATCCTCCTGCTTCTAGCTCCCTAGTGCTGGGATTACATCATTAAGCCTGATTTTTTTGTTTTGTTTTGAAGATTTCTACTTCAGACCAAGACCAATAGGAGGCACTGACTTATTCTTTCACTGGAACTGGTGAACCAAACCCGCCATAACTTAGGCACTCACAGTTTCCAGACTATGGACAGAAGGCAGTGAAGGACAGTGAGCCTGGGAGATGGACACCAGCAAGGCAAGCCTCCCAGGTCACAGGAGCTCTGCTTAAGGCAGCCCAGGAAAAGGGAAGAGGGCGTGGCTAGAGCTGGGCAGTCTCACTGAGTTGAGGAAAGCTGAGAGTGAGGGGGAACAGAGGGCAACGGGGCCTGGGAAGACAGAGTAGGTGAAGGGTAAGAACGGAACATGGAAAAGCCTGGAAACATGCAGGCCTTTGTGAGTGAGAAGACATCCCAGCCTATGATCCAGTCACCCTGTACAGGAAAGAACCATCCAGAACACTGGAGGGCAGTGTATACCACTCCACAGGGCTGAGGAAATGCCTATGACAGCCAGGGTACAAAGCCTCTTCATTCTTGGGACCTGGGAAGAGCATGTCTCAGTCCTTCAGAATAATTAGCCCAAGATTAAATGTGGCTCAATTTCATCTAACAAACTGTAAAAACTTAACTCAAAAGGATTAAATTATGTTTAGTTAACTCTGCCATATCCCAGGGATAAAGCTTAGGAAATATAAAGGGCATATATATCAATGCCCTTTTTAACACACACACACACACACACACACACACACACACATATATATAAATGCCTATACACACACACACACACATATATGTATACTTGTAGGATATTAATGGCAACTTGGCAGTGCAGGAAAAAAAAATGAACAAATCAGCAATAGTAACTACACAAAATGAAACAGGAAAGCATTTTTTAAAAGATTTATTTTACGTGTGTGCTTTGTCTACATGTATGTGTGTACACTACATGCATGTCTGGTACCCACAGAGCTCAGAAAGGGACGTTGGGTTCCCTGGAACTGGAGGTCACAGATGACTGTGAGCGTCCCTGTGGGTTCTGGGAACTGAACCCAGATCCTCTGCAAGAGCAACCAGTGCTCTGCAAACCCAGACAATGATAATTTTTTTAAATGCCAAAATGATATAAACTTTGAGCTTCAAGGAGCGCATATCTAACGCTTACTCTGTTGAACTTGACTGCAGGGTCATTACAAGCCACTCTGAAAAGCGCGCCTCCCACAGAAGTCTAGCTTCAGGTGACTAATATCACTTACCTTTCAAAATATAGGGAGACTGGGCTACGTGTTCACCACCATAAAGAACCTCTACTTTGAGGCCTTCGTGGACAGTCTCGTGCATCCTGTATCTCACCAAAAATGTCCCATCATTTCTGTCCAAAGGTTTAGGGACATAAATTCGGACTGATTCTTTCGGTGAAAGGGATTTTACGACTACTTTGAATTGTGTTTGACCTGGGAGCAGAAGAAATACAAATCACATGACCATTTACTGATTATCATGTCTCATGATTAGAAGGAATTCTTTTGCCCTGCAGTGTTCATGGTAAACCACGTTCAGCTCAGCCTGGGAGATCCTTGAGCCAGCAACTATGCCTGACCCGTCCTTAAGCCAAGGATCTGACGTAACAAGGGAGTCGTTAACTATTCAATAATGACAGTGCATGAAAAATTAGTTCATTGATGAAAGTAACATTCTGCCTACGTGGTCTTTTCTCTCTGAAAACCTTCCAAGCTTAGGCAGTTAACAGTCCACGCTATAAAGTCGATGGCTCTGTGGCCCTTCAACTTTCTCCTTGTAAAAGACACACACCCATATTTCATGCCACTTAAGTACCTAGCACCCCTCATTTCTGAGAAAATATCCCTTTTTTATTAAATTTGTTCTTTTGACAATTTCACAGGGTACAATAACGCATACTGGCCATTCACACCCTCCGCCTGCTCCAATCCCCCTTGCACCCTGCCTACTCCTCCCCTTTTCTATACACCTTTTTCTGACATTCATGGTTATTCATGTTGTTTTGTGACCTAGAGTCGAGCCAGGGCTGTCGGTGTGACTATGGAGCTACCAATCAGAGCCTGGTGGGCTCGGCAGTGGGCATGGAGCAGGTGAGATAATTGAAGAGGACTATCCCTGTCCCAGAACCTAACAGCAGTTTGGCAGTGGGAGACAGGGCCCTAGAAGACCCCCCCCGATTCTGTGACTGACTGTTAATAGGGCCAGGCCTGTGTGGGCCTAGAGCAGTAACCACAATTTTGAGTTCATGATTGTAAAGGCTGAGGGTAGAGCAGCGGTTTTGAACCTGTGGGTAGCAACCCTTTTGGGGTCACCTTTCCCAGGGGTCACCTAAGACCATCTGCATATCAGATATTTACATTACGATTCATAACAGTAGCAAAATTACAGTTACGAAGTAGCAATGAAAATAATTTTATGGTTGGGGTCACCACACATGAGGAACTAGCGGTATTGAAGGGTCTCAGCATTAGGAAGGTTGAGAAGCAATGGTCTAGAGGCTGGCAATTCCCAGATCATCACTTCATCTTCTGGCTTTTACACGCTTCCTACTTGGTTTTCTACAAATTTCTCTCTTTAAATTGAATTTTCAAATGCTTTGTGTTTCTTCTAGTTTGCTTTCAGAAAGGCAACCCAAGGGGCAGGAGACATGGATCAGGAGTTAAAAATACTAGCTTCTCTTGCAGAGGACCCAGGTTCAAGTCCCAGCACCCACACGGTGGCCACAGCTGGCTGTAACTCCAGGGGATCTGACGCCCTCTTCTGGCCTCCAAAGCTAGCAGACACGCACAGGATTGACACGCATACATTCAGGCAAAACATCCATACACATAAAATAGAAACATTTGTTAAAAAAAAAAGATAATGTGTAATATAGCAGACTGAAAATCTGGGGTGGCATACACCTTTAATCCAACACTCGGGAAGAAGAGGCAGGTGGATTCATCTCTGTTAGCTGAAGGCCGGTCTGGTATACATAGCGAGACCCTGATGTTTGTATAGTAATCTTGCATGGCTGGGTCATTGATAGAATAAAATTAATGTGAAGGTTAGTGGAAAATAACACTGACTGGGTTTGACACAGAATAAGTATGTGTAATCTTTACAAGGAGAAAATGAGTGAAATTCTGAATTGCTTAAAGCGGAGGGAATATGAATTCTCATTTGCCCTGATGGCTATTATAATGGAACAGAATCCAAGATTAGCTTGAATTCTCTTCTTCATAAATTCAAATTTCTTTAAGAAAATTTCTTTAAGAAAAGTGCAATGGTAGCGTACGCCTTTAATCCCAGCACCCAGAAGGCAGAGGCAGGCAGATCTCTGTGAGTTCAAGGTCAGCCTGGTCTATAGAGCTAGTTCCAGGACAGGCTCCAAAGCTACAGAGAAACCCTGTCTCAAAACAACAACAATAAAAAGAAAGAGAGAGAAAGAAAGAGAGAGAGAGAGAGAGAGAGAGAGAGAGGAAGGAAGAAGAAAGAAAAGAAAAGAAAGAAAAGCTGACTGAAGGGAATGTCATGACTCAAAAGGAGGCAGCAAACCCTTACATCAGAAATTCTGAACACTTAAATTTCAAAGAAGCCTAAAGCATTAAAATAAACCACATTTACTTACCCCCTACTATGGGTTATTCCTTGCGTTCAGGTCTGTTTATTTGTTTTTGGATTAACTTCTTATTATATAGTCAAGGCTAGCCTAGAACCCACAATTCTCCTGCTTCTGCCTCCCAAGAGCTTGGGTTATAGACCCTCACCATCACACCTAGCTCTCAAGCATTCTACCTGTTTCCTGTAAGACTGGTATGTCAGATAGGTATTTATCACCCCCGCTGTGCAGTGAGAGGCCCAGCTCTAAGAAGTAATCGAGGGTCACATATCAATGAACTGCACAGCCAGGAGGCAGTCACAGCTTTCCAGCTTTTTAAGTGGAGGAGAATCTCCAGCAATGGGGACCTCGCCCACCATGACTGTTTAGGAAGTTTACCAAAACTCTCTGCAGTTACAGGGAAAGCACTGATCTTACATTAGCAACTACAGTGTCCCAGAAGACCAAAGTGTTGCGCCCTAGGACTACATAATCCTCCAAATATGTCTGACTTCTTACCATGGGCACATTCCAGGATCCTCTCATGCACTGCAAACATATTGAGTTTTTTTTTTTTCTCACTATAAAAACATTATGATCTACTGGGGCTTGAGAGATGGCTCAGTGATTAAGAGCACCTTCTACTCTTCCAGAGGACACATGTTCAGTTCTCAGCAATTAGTAGTTCACAAGCTGAACTCCAGCTACGGTGACTCCAGTGCCCCCTTCTGGTCTTTATGCACACATATATGTAGTGAGGCGCGCGCGCACACACACACACACACACACACACACAAAAAACATCCATATAAATATAAATAAGATAGAATCTTCGCAGAAAATTTTATTTGGGAAAAAGAATGCAAAAAGGAATTGGGGGAAAAAATCCTTACTCCCTTGCTGTAACTACAGACGTGCATGCGTGGGTTCATTTATTGATTACAAACTTGGAGTGATACTACTTCATGTTTTGAATCTGAAACATGCCCTCCGGGCTCCTGTTCTGAACAGTTGCTCCTCACACTCTTAGTTTTGTACATCTGCAAGCATGCCCAGAAAAAACTCAGCCTCCAAACCTGTACTCTTGAGGGTTTCCCAGACTTCCCTGGGCATACTGGCAGATCTTCAATGTTTACCACGCTGTACATATCCCATTGTGGTAACTGTGACGTGCCCTGATGGCTCAGTTCCTTATCCATTTTCTCAGCATACTCTTAAGTTTTCTGATAGGCAGGCATTACCATCCTCTCTTAACTCCAGGATTACCAAATACATAGTGATCTCCAAGTACCTTTGTACTGTGGAGGAGGTAGGCCCTGGATTATTCAGTCTTTTTGCTGCCAAAATAGGGCGCCTGTTAGGAGCAGCCTTAAGTTTAGACACAAATGAGCAAATCCCGACTGGCAACAACTTGAAACCTGCTGGACAAGTCCAGAGAAGCTGTCAGATGTGGGAGGAAGACCCTGCAGAGCATCAGGACAAGATCCTCCCATGCCCCCACGTCCAGATTCTACTTAGTTTCACCGATTTCTGTGGTCTGCATTTAATAAGTCAAAAACAAGAAGAAAAGGAAAACGCTGCGTGCAAGAAGGCCCTGCACTGCAGGCCTAGTGGGTGTAGTCAGGGAGGAAGGACCATCTGCATCACGTGATCGCACCACCGCACCCCATAGGGCACCGCCGGTGCCATTTACGCCAACATCAGTCCAAGCGCGGGACGTGTGGCCCAGCCCTTGGAGTTAGTCACCCAACGGACCTAGGTGGTGTCTCCCGCCCCCGTGGGTGTCAGGGAGGAGGAAGGGAGGGAGGGGATGTGGCCGTGTATGGGGCCAGGAACGCGCGGGGATGGATGGCAACGGGCACTGACCTGGCGGCGAGCTAGTGAGGTTCCGGCCATCCGAGTCCACCGCCTGCAGGAAGAAGTAGCGCACGGGCAGGACGACGGCGGCCTGCAGCCCCGGGCCCCACGCCAGGCTCCGCGGTGCGCTCACTCGCGCCCCGGCCCCCGCGGCCACCAGCAAAACGAGCTGCAGCCGCAGCAGCGGGGCCCGCGGGACGCAGAGCATGGTCGCCGGCTCTCAGCTCGGCCGGCTGGGGAGGGGCCGGAGTGCCGGGCTCCAGGGGACACCCGGGGGCGGGCCTCTGCCTAGAGCCGCCCCGCGCGGGCCCTGTGCGCGCCCCGGCGCCCACAGGGTGTTGTCGTGCACCGTCCCCAGGCCTCCCAACACTAGATGCTCGAGTTTGTCAGAAGTTTGGAGAAAGGCAGTTGTTGTTGTTACCGCTTCCACTTATTTTATATTTTATTATATGAATATCTTTTATTTTGTTTTTTTCCTTTTGAGAAGGAATTCTCCCTCTTAGCCCGGACTAGTTTTGAATCAATGCCAATCCTTCCTCCCAGCCTTCTCTAGTACGGAGGGAATTAAAGGTGTGTAAGCTACCTTGCCCTGTGGAGAAACCCTGGTCTGGAAGTCTATATAGACCATCTGGCCTTTTACTCACTGTCATCCCCCTGCCTCTGTCTCTGTCTCCCAAGTATGGGGATTAAAGGTGAGCACTACTATATTCACTCGGGGAAAAAAAAAACGGTTTTAAACATTACAGGCTCAGGTTTAGGTTGTTTCTTTAGTGTAAGTGCTTGCTGTGTACGAGACCCAGGATTGGAACTGTGAAGAAGTTCGCTGGGTTGGTTCACGCAGAGGCTCACCTGTTTCATTTATTTTGTGCTTGGCAGTCTCCCTCACTGGAGTCCCTGGGGTGTGGTTCCTCTTTCAAACAGTGTTTTCTGAGTATCCACTGCTTTGGGAGGAGAAAGGAGCATGGGCAGCAGCAGGCAGGGACTGGGCTTTCCCTTGCCCTGTGTGGGCAAGCTTCTCCAGAGTCAGGCCCCTTCTCTCCCTGCTGCTTGGGAGGTAGGATGGGTAATGTGGGTTAGCCCCACTCCTCAGTCTCAAGGGCTAGAAAGAACATTCTCTCCCCTCCAGTCCAGTTCGCTCATGTTAGCTAATTATTTTTCCTTCTTTTTATCACTATCACCCAGATAACCCCCCGGCTCACTTCTCTGCGAAAAGAAAATTTAAGTCCAATTTTGGCAGAGTGTGAACAAAAGATGTTCTACACAGGTTTGTGTGTGTGTGTGTGTGTGTGTGTGTGACTTATTTAAATGCTAACTGGAGCAGAGTAGGATGCATAGCATTAAACTCTTAGGAAATACTGTTCCCAGACTGAGAAATCTAGAAGAATTCATCCTATAGAGTGGACACAGGACTTTTGACCCCACCAGGTAGAGCTCAGCCCAGAGCCAGGTCCTGAACTCTCTGACTTCCCCAGGCTTTAATTGGGCTCCTGAGCATATTGAGCTTGGGCCCAGGTCACTGACTCCATTACCGACCGCGGGTCAGGGCAGAGAGGCCAGTGTGGAGAAAGCACCCAGATGCCCGTGTGCACTCCACAGTGCCCAGATCTTGGGCTAGCCTGGTGTTCCTCCCTGGAGATGGTAGACAGCCCTCTGTGGTTTAGAAGCATCATCAGGAGCTGGCGATGTCATCAGTGATCTGCAGGGCAGCAGTGTAGCTTGGCTTAGTGTGAATTCCACTGTTTTCCTTCCTGAAGTTGTTTGAATGCTTTGATGGAATGCCCGGTCTGTTCCAGTTAGCATTTAAAGAAATACCCCCACACCCCAAGCAACAAACTCAAAAGCCTGTGTAGAACACATTTTGTTCACATTCTGCCAAAATTGGA
The DNA here is from genome assembly GCA_028555095.1 of Dicrostonyx torquatus. Taxonomy (NCBI): domain Eukaryota; kingdom Metazoa; phylum Chordata; class Mammalia; order Rodentia; family Cricetidae; genus Dicrostonyx; species Dicrostonyx torquatus. The sequence goes on along the minus strand of JAQHUG010000003.1, from coordinate 13,934,791 downwards.
CTTAAATTTTCTTTTTGCAGAGAAGTGAGCTGGGTTATTTGGGTGATGGTGATATATGGCAATTATATATATGTCACTAGAGGTGACAGATGTTTGAGGGGAACCACCAAGCAATTGATTCCCATCACTGCAACCAGCCAATCAGCACTGATTAAAAATGTCATTAAATCAAATAAAATTGCCATTTTTTCTTAAAAAAGGCAACACTAAATATTCTTCTGGACAGCAAATATTTTGAAAATATCTAGTAATTTATTATAGTTACATAAATATATGTGCTTTTCCCCAAATATGCATACCCATGGATATATAGTTCTACTTAAAAGTATAATCGCAATTATACATGTGTATTTATACATTTCTGCATTTATATATCATGTGTGTATATGTGTTGATGAAGAAAAGGCATTGGGTTTTCCTAGAAAAGATTGTTACAGTTAATACCAGAGATAGAATAGAAGGATTAGCAAGAAATCTCTCAATTCATTTACTTAGCAGTAATTAAAAATGAATGTCAGGACCAGAGAGATGGCTGAGTGGTTAAGAGCATTTATTCTTGCAGAGGACACGGTTTGGTTCCCAGCACCCACATGGCAGCTCACAAACATCCAGTTCTAGGGGATCTGATGCCCTCTTCTGGCCTCTGCGGACACCAGGCAGGCAAAACACCCACCCATACACATTAAAAAAATTAAAAAGTAATCTGAGGATAGGAAATAAAACCAAGACTAACAGTAAGTCTGGGGTTGAGTCTGTGGCTCCGCGGCGGGGCGCTTGCCTAGCATGTGGGTTCCATCTTCAGAAGTGCGAATGCAGCAAACAAGCACAGTGTGTCTGTTCAGGGTCTTTATTTCCACACAGCATTATTTTAAAATTTCACCTCCTGACAGAGTCCATACTTTGGAAACAGAGTTGAGGGAAAAAAATAAAACCATGAAAGGATTATTTGACAAAAGTGCTTATTGTGGTTTATTGTTTCAGAACAGAACATCAGTCACAAGTAGTAATGCGAACTCGCAAAGTAAAATATTTACATATTTATACTGTACAGTTAGGTAGAATATTCTACAGCTCCACTATAGACAGCAAACTCTAAACAGTAAGGCCTGTTTGGACACACCAGCATTCAGTAAAGGAACTTGCTCACAGAAGTGTGATTTTTCCATTTCACTGTCATCTTTTCCACAACCTAAGTAGGCTTCTCTTAGCACCGTACAAAACAGTCTCTCTTTTCAAGCTTCTTAACCAAACTCATGTGAGTAGTAATTAGCGTTTTATTAAAGATCAATGTATTTATGAGGTTAGAATAAGCCATTCAGAAGGGTGGTATCTAAAAAGCAATCTTATTAAACCCCATTTTAAGTGAATTTAACACAATATTTATAGCTGTGTTAGCCTAACATTTAAGCAAGCTGATAATTTCCTAGGCACTTATTAGTATTGATTCATTTTACAAGAAAGTTTAATAATCATTACATATTTTAGAAAAAAAATACAAAATGACTATTATTAAAGTTAGCACGGCTACGCCCAAAATGAGCATTAAAAACGAGCGGTTTACATATTACAACACAAAGACAGACATCTGCCACACTTCCTTAACGAAGTGCTTCACGGAGCTACGAGACAGTAAAGGTGCTTGCTGTTCTGTCTCTGCGAAGTTACTGTTTCCCCAATTCCTAGGCCTGACAGCAGGGAACCTCACACACACTGCAGAGAAGCAGTGGCTTCAACATGGATAACAGAATCTATCCCGGAGAGTCTGAGCCCCAAAACACTCAGCCTCACCTCGGTGAAGAGCAAGTTAACTTCACATCACCTTTTATAGCAAACATGTAGACTCAAAATATTTATTGAAACAGCATCTCATGGTGATCATTTAAAAAAAAAAACCCAAGGGTCTTAATGTTAAAATACCTGGGAATGTATTAAAATTACATAAAAAAGTCTAATATGAGTTTTACTTAAATAATCAGATAAATAGCAAAAGAGGGAAGGCATATGCACAAGCATACATCATTAAACAAGAAACTGAATGTTACTCTGTACCATTCAAGTTTGAGTGAGCTAAGAACAAGTGGTTTAAAATTCCATTAGGCGGCTCTTGGAGCTTTCAATTGGCTAGAGCTCAAAGTCTGGTGGACAGGTTTAAGGAAAAGCTTCCGTACGAGGGAGCTCACCTTCACTAGCTTTCAGTTCTGTCATTGGGCTTTCAGGCCAGATGATTCTCAGGGCAATAATAATATAGACCTTCCTTGCATTCACGTCTAGATGATTCTCAGGGCAATAATAATATAGACCTTCCTTGCATTCACGTCTAGATGATTCTCAGGGCAATAATAATATAGACCTTCCTTGCATTCACGTCAGCACCGGATCTCTACGCTTTGCCAACACCTGCCCTTATTCAGTTATCTGGATGAACAGTGGGAAATAAAAGTATGCCATAAAACAGCTATAAAACAAGACGAAATCCATCCCTGTGTTGCGACCCAGGATCCCATGCTGCCTACAGGTCTAGCTTGTCCTCGGCCTCATCTGTAGACCTTTGCCTTGAATTACAAGGAGAGAAAGCTCCAGATGTCTAGGTGGCAACTAAAGAGGTAGGTAGCCAAATTAGTAATAGGTATCACGAGATTTTTTTTTAAATATTTATTTATTTATTTATTATGTATGCAATATTCTGTCTGTGTGTATGTCTGCAGGTCAGAAGAGGGCACCAGACCTCATTGCAGATGGTTGTGAGCCACCATGTGGTTGCTGGGAATTGAACTCAGGACCTTTGGAAGAGCAGGCAATGCTCTTAACCACTGAGCCATCTCTCCAGCCCGTATTACGAGATTTTTAAAATAAATTAGGAGTGCTGAGTTAGATGTTCCTGAGAGCTTAATAGATGGTTCAGCAGGGAAGCCAAGTGGTTCCCAGATATCACATCTGACCTAGTTTTTTAAGGATTTATCTAAGATCCCCACTAAATGCCCCCAGGAGAAGTGACCTGGCCCAAAGCTTCTTAAACCACGGGTCCTCACTCTATATGGGGTTGTATAACTAAATGTGCAGTTGACAAAAATGGCAACAGTAAGAGGTTTCTGAACGTGCGCTGGACAAAAATTAATTGGAAATTAAACATTCCCCTGCAATGCTCAGCCAGGGTGTGACTTCAGGGCAGCCTTGATTCAAGCACACAGCATGTATACCTGGTACTGGGTGGAGAAAGAGAAGAGTGTGGGGAGAGGTGAGGGAGGAAAGGGGGCAGGGAATCTGATATTATTTTGTCATGAACTACAATGCTTCTATTGCACATGCAAAGATTTCTGCTCATATACAAATGCAATTACAGACACCAAAGACTGGTTACTACTTTATTCCCAGCCTGTGAGTAACAGTAGAATGTCCTTGGTCTGTATTGTATTAGAGAAGCAGAGATACCTATCTCATTAGTATCTTAAACAGATGATAAATTTGTGTGTAAGTCAGAGAACTGTTTTAAAATAGATCTGAGTTACCAGTGAATGTTAGACTCGCACACCTATTTTATGTATGTATATACCTGAGGGCATGTAAAAGTTCCCAAAGCGGTAGAGCATTTGACTGAGAAAAGCTTAGTAAGGCCCAGTCTGGACTGAAAATAAGGAAGTGAGACACGCACACGTCTGGAGAGATGGGAAAAATCAGCTGTGGAGAGAGCAGCAACAAAGCTAGCCCAGTAAAGTGCTGTCTGCTCCTCTCCATCTGTTAGCTTTGTCTCTGCGGCCAAGCCACTGCCTGCATGGCCTGGGTGTCACCCACGTGAAACATGTTCTCTAGACATGTGTGTCAAGACTCCACTGCTGAAGTGCAAGGATGTTCTCAGGACAATCTCTGTATCTTGCTAGAGAGAGAGCTCAGTAGCTAAGAGCACTTGCAGCTCTTGCAGAGGACCCAGGGTTGATTCCCAGCACCTGTATGACCCCTAACTCTCTGTTACTCCCATTCCTGGCTCCGATGCCCTCCAGTGCCTGTGTGGGCACTGTATGAAGACAGTGCGCGTGCAAGGACAGTATTCTACCTGACTATCCCTTTCCCTACCTTATGTTTAATATCTTGAATTCAGGCTGTGGACAGAGGGGGTAGTATGGTTTTGCAACTGCGCTGGGTAATGAACAAGTAACAAGTTTTAGCATGTGCCCAAACTATTAAGTGTAAGAGATGTAAAAACAGCTATGAGGAAGATAGAGCCAACACTGGATAGTGGCTCAGAGATAGGGTTGGGGGAAGAGGTAAGAAGGCTAAGTTCAAATGCACCAGGAGAAAATGTCAGGAAAAGCAAATAAAATCCCTCAAAGCCAGCAATCATCGTTCTTAGAATTCAGAAGAAAAAAATACATATACATGGGAAAGAAAGGAATGGGTTGTTCTGGTGCAGACACTGGCCAAACCAGATCTTCCTTTACCTGTCTATAAATCTAGACTCGCTTCAATGATATTTTTGGTAAAAAGCCAAAAGTCATGTATAATATTATGCAGTTTCTCGCAGTCTCACAGTTCTGATTCTTTATCATTCTCATCCAGGTAGTACTCATCATCGGTAGTTGTGTCTGTGTTCTGGTCCGAGTCCACTGGCTCCTCCTCATAGATATTAAGTGGTTCACTTGGAAACAAGCCATCTTCTGGAGACCCACCATCAGAATTCAACAGCTCGGACTGCGACAGGTTGGAAGCATTGAGCACATCATCCTTGAGGAAGCCAGGGTTCTTAAGAAAACTTGGCTTCCATAGTCTTCCTTGTGTGAGCGACCGCTTGACATTCTCCAAGAAAGCCAACTGCTGCTCTATTCCAAAAATCCCATAGTCAATAGGCCTGGAAATGGAGGAGGTGGACTTGGGACCCGATCTAGTCCTATTGTTATACAAAGCCCAACTTTCGCCTTCATCAGAGGCAGGAAGTTCAGAAAAAGATTTGAATCTTCGGCTGTAAGCCCTGCTGTGGGGCGAGTCATCCTCAAGGGACAGCTGACGGAGAGCAGTGTCAATGGAAGTGTTCTCAGAAAAGTGGCGCCCCCTGGCCTTGGGAGGGTGGCTTGTGCATAGCTGGTCACCATGCACATTGAAGTCTTTTAAACTCTTTGACCTATAGAGGTGAGGCTCAGGTTCTGACTCTGGAGATGGGGCACTCCAGTGGCGCAGCTGACAATGGGACAGCTTTACTGGAGATTTCTGTGCAGATACCAGGGGGAAAGGGGAACTCAACCTCTGCTGAGGGTTAGCGCTTGTTTCTGTGGGGCTGGTAAGCGTGAGCTGAGCTGGGGCTCTTGACTCCCCCAAAAGCTGGGCTTTAGAATCTTCATTCTTTGATGGTGTTTCTAAGACGCTGTCTGACTCATTCTGATGTGCTTGTGAAATGTTAGCAGGCCTCTTACTGTAGGGCTGACAAGGAGGTTCTGGGTTGGGTACTGTAGCAGCTTGGAGAGGGGGCTCTGATGCATCCACATTCATCAGGCTGCTTTCATCTGTGGACTCTGTGGATTTTACAATAGGTTCAGGGGACAGTGGGCTGTCCTCTGATCTGCAAAGAGATAACCCCCTAAAGCCAGAGTGGCTTTCACTTTGGGAGAAAATAGTGGCTGTGTGTCTTCTGGGACTCATATCCTTAGCTGGGATTTTCCTGCTCGCCTTAGACATGGTTGCCAATCTGTGTTTAACTGAGTATCTGTTTTCTTTTGTTTCTAGGTTGCCGGTGTTGGTTTTATTTCCTCCAGGAAGTAAAGTTTGATCCCATGCCAACTTTTGTGTTTCATCTTTAACCTTCCTCACCTCGGTTGTGTTTGTTTCCTGACTTCCTGCCCATCTGGGTTCCGACTGCAGATCTGTTCCCCCTGACTGAGCCTCTTGAGTCAGCTGCGGCTTATGTAGTGCTCTGGTTGGAGCAAAGGCCTGGCTTTCTGAGTCAGGAAGCATTTTATCAGTCAGGTTTTGGCAGTCTCCAGTTGTCCCCCTGGCTTCCCTAGGCTGTGACCCACTAGAACTGTCGTTTACGACTGCAGTCATGTGATCTCTCTGAGGATACCATCCACCTCCTGTTGATCTGGTGGCTATGCCACCTGCACAGGCTCCAGAATTTCTTCTGGTTCGGGAACTTTCAACATTACCTTCTGAGAGGCTTGGGAGACCAGGGGGCGCACTGTCTCCCCCTTTAGAAGGCTGTAGATTTTTAGCATTTCCTTCTCCACCACCTTTTTCCTGAGGCAGTAATGGGCTCTGTACGATCTGTCTTGGCAATGCCCCCTCTCTCTTTTTCCTGCTTAGTGAATCATCCACGGCTGTTTTAGCTAAGCTACCTGGGGAAATCTCTTTGGTCTTAGGTTCTCCTTTATGAAGAGAAACATCTGGCCCCACAGAAGCCATTTCCTCTAAGGAAGCCTCCCTGTGTGGTAATTGGGAGACAGCCTTTTCAGTGCTTTCTAAAGCACTAGGCAATGCTTTAGTCTCTCCCTGAAAAGCATCTCGAAGTGAATCTGTACCTTGTGCATACTGCTGAAGGAGGCTGCAGAACTTTTTGCTGGGTTTCCTTGGCAGAGTGTAATATACTGAAACCACCTCAAGACATTTCATGTTCTCTTCGTCACCAGAAACAGAGAACATGCTGGTTGTCTTAAACTTATGTAAGGCATTCCCGCTCTCTTTTCCTGATGTGTCTGCAGACAGCGACTTGGGGGTTTGTTTTGAAAGGGTGAGCGAGCTCATTCCAGGGGCAGGTGCCTCGTCATCTTGAGCAAGTTCCATTCGGTTGTGTCTTTCAGAGAAGGTATTCTCTCGAGATGATGGGTCACCTTCCAGAGAACTGAAGATTCTCCCTCGAGGCCTGGGTATTGCAGAGGAAGCATCCATGTCCAGGACCGGTGACTTTGCTCTTTCACCACTGTCAGTCAAGGTACACGGCTCCCCCGAAGGACATGATACCGCCCTCTTGATGAGGAAAGGAAGCGGCCCTTTCCTAATAGAAGCAGATCTAATGGCTTTCCTGTCTGTCATCTTCTTGGTGGCTTCGGGCATCCCCACGATGGAACTTGAAGCGTCGCTCACTGACTTAGGAGAACTGGGTTTGTCAGATGTGCTCTTCCCAGTTGGAACACCTGCTTTATTTTTCATTTGGAATGGAAGTGGCCCGTTCCTAACTGAAGCAGTCGTTATCTTACTTTCCTGCTGTCTGCTGTGTATGAGAAAGCTGGCTGGTTTTCTTGGCAAGGTGCAATAGACCGTGCTGAGCTCAGGGGCTTTGACACTACTTTGGTCCCCAGCGAGGCTATGGCCTTCGCTTCTGGGTGCTACTCTATTCTCTGTCTTGGCCAGCTCCTCAATATAGGACACGTGGCGTCTTACTCGTCCTTTCCCTGTCCCGTTTCTGAAGGGAGAGTACGGATGGCAGTGGACAGCATCGTGCAGAAGAGCAGGACTGTCATGACTCTCCTGGCTATCCATGGAATCGACAGCCAATGGATTTTGGTTCTTCATATCCTTGTCTTTTTCTTCTCTTTCTCCTTGAGATGGATCTTGGTCTGAAAGCTTCCTGGAGAACACTGTAGTAGAAGGAATGAAAAGAGCATCGAGGAACGAATCGCTTAATGGTAAGGAATCTTGGGGTACACCTGAGGACACATCCAGAGCATCATGTAAGATACTGTGCCTGGCGGCCAGCTTGCTGCCTTTGGTAGAATAAGTGGAAGGACGTTGTTGCTCAAGATCTAGAACAGTGGGCTTCTCTGGGGACTCTGCCTTTTGGGTAGTAGCGGGTTCAAAGCACCAGTTGTTATTTTTAATGATGCTTGGGCTGTCTTCATTACTTCCTGTTGTCTGGTGACAGCTTTGATTTGGGCTGGGAAGAGATGGTGACTTTCCACATTCTTGGATGGAAGTCGGAGAGGCCGCTGAGTCAAGTTTCTTGTTTCCAGGAAAACCTCGATCTTTGTCCAAGTCCTTGGCTTTATCTCTTTGTGTCGTGTGCATTTGGGAAGTGCCTTTCCTGGAAAAGACTCTGGGTGACTTTATGGAACCTACTGTGGTAGATTCATTAAAGCCAAACCTGTTGCTTTCGGCTGAGTCTTGGGAGTGGGCATTATGAGAATCAGGTAAATCATTAGAGATCGTTGTCTGTGAATGAGGTTGGGGTAACCCACTTGCCTTGTTTTTCTGGCCCATCTTGTTTAGCCATTCATCATCTGAAATAGATTCATTTATGTCTTTCACGCTGTTCATTTCTGTGGCTGGGATGTTGGGCTGGGTTTCGGTAAGAGCCAGTGATTCAGTCGAATGGCTACCAGACACAGCGACTTCTGTACAGTTTCTTACTGGAAGAGAGTCTGGCCTATCAGGGACCATTTTCTCCAAAGTAACTATGGAATTCTGGAAGCTGGGACTCTGAGAATCCCTTCTGTCATCAGGAATCAGGGGGAAGGAAGTTCTGAATGAGGACACTAGAGTCTGAGCCTTGCCAAACAAACGAGACTCCTCATCCACAGCTACGTCTACAGGACAGTGGCCTTGCTGACAGTCCAGCCCAGAAGATTGGATGTGGCAGCTTGGATCGGTCATGGAAAAACCATCCGGTGTGACAAACCGGGGTGGAAATTGGTTCTCATTGACATGTGATGTGTCCATGCTCTCCAGTGAAGACGTTTGAAGATCAGATCTCCAGCAATGTGTATCCTCTTGACCTCTGAAGACATATGTTCCATAGCCAGGAGAATGTGGCTTCCAGGGTGGAGATGGGACACCGTGGCTGTAAACAGATGGTGCCCTGTTTACTTCAACAGAAATCATTTCAAAGTCCCTGTCTGAAGGGAACGGCTTCCTACTCTGGTGTATGTCAGACCAGAAAGAATGTTCTTCCTGTTGGCTCCAAAAGGAATTCTGTCCAAATCTCTGTTCTCCACTCTGTCTGAAGGTACTGCTGAAGAAAGACCTTGCGAATGGGTTATTTTGATGGTGGAGTGGCATATTCTCTGAGTTCTCCAATGTGTCAGGACTCATTGCGTTATCCATGGGGGCATTTAGAGCGATGCTTCGGTAAGCACTCTGTGAATGATACAATTCATACCTCCTGCTCTCCTGAGAACACCTCGGAGCCACATACTGGTCATCAGGGTCGATGTCCATTGGCGATGGTGCCCCGGACTCCTCCCGATTAAGTCTGTATCTAGACGAATCCGACCTATTCCATATGATGGATGACAAAGGAGTTCTTTTGGGGCTTTGCTGGTGCCTTACTGGTGTAAAACTATTCTTGTTTTGAGTCGCTGCTGGAAAGTGTAAACTCTTTGCAGTAAAACGCCCTGTGGCTGGTGAAGCTGACCGCTGCCGGCTGTCAAAGCACAGTGATGTACTACCAAATGTATTCTTTTGCATGAAGTCCTCTTTTAAGACTCTGGGCTCCCTGGTCCTGTACATGTCATAAATTGTCTTTGTCCTAGGAGAAAAGGTTTTGAAACCTTCTCTAGGAGTTCCTGGTCTCAGGATGTCATAGATGGACATATTGGAAGTTTCGCTGTGGTAGTTTTGGTGCCTTCCCACAGTGTGACCATGCTCGTTCCTACTCAAGTGAGAATGTTTGAACTGGGTTCTTGATCCATAGTTGAATGGCACTCTGGTATTCACTGAGCCTGCAGATTGTTCCTGGGCCAGCTTGCTATCCAAATCATCTAAAACTAAAGGAGAACGTGAATTAATTTTTGTATATGATTTTGTAGTTTTATGATAATTAGAGTCTCTGGAGTACCCCTTTCAAAGAGTCATTTTGTTATCATAAATACCATATTAATCACTTTTTTATATAATAAATATATTTTATATTATATACCATCTGGGTAATATAACATTAATCTTGATTATGTTTTAAAAACAATCTGATTTTTACAGGAGTGTAATGCAATTTTCTTTCTTTTCTTTTCATATACCATTAAGGATATAAAGCTATATTTTGGGGCTGAGGAGATAACCCAGTCAGTAAAATGTTTGCTGTACAAGCCTGAGGACCTGGACTTGATTCCCAGAACTCATGTAAAGAGGCCAGAACAGTGGCATGGATTTATAATCCCAGTAGTAGGGGTGTGGGGGCAGAGACAGGTGGGTCCTTGAAGCTTGCTGGCCAGTCAGCCTAGCCTAATCAGCAAACTCCAGGTCCCAGGGAGACCTCATGTTGAACTAGACAGGGATCGGATTAGTGGCTCAGTCAGTAGAGTGGTTGCCACACAAGTATGAAGGTTTGAGTTTATATCCTGAGTGCCTGTGTAAAACGCCAGGTGTGATGACCTGTGCCTGTGATCCCATTGCCAGGGAGGCAAAGATGGGGGTTCCTGGAACTCACTAGACAGCTAGTCTAGCCAAATTGGTGAGCTCCAGGTTCAGTGAGAAACCCTGTCACAAAAAACACGGTGGAAGCTGGGGTAGATGGCTCAGCAGTTACAAAATTCTAATGACTGCAGACCCCAGAACCTACATTTAAAAACACGGTGGAAGCTGGGTAGATGGCTCAGCAGTTACAAAACTCTAATGACTGCAGACCCCAGAACCTACATTTAAAAAGCTAGATGTGGTGGCACACACCTACAGGAGTGGCCAGGACCCCTACAGCAAGATGGGAAGTAGAGAGGAGAATGGGCCAAAAACCTTGTGGACCAGCTCCCATGGACTATGCTAGGCAATGACAGAAACAGCAAGAGAGACCCAACTTTAAAAAGGAGAAGGGAAATGACGCCTGAGAGTTGCCCTTTGACCTCTTCATGTGAATAATGGAATACTTGCTTCTGTGCTCATGCACACATGGACGCACTATATCCATAAGATGATTGTCTAAAAGTAAAGAGCTGGCCAAGTGGCTCAGTGGGTAAAGAGCTTACCCACTAAGCATGGAGATCTGAGTTTGTTTCCCTAGATGGCATGTTAAAAGCCGGGCACAGCTTGCCTGCAATCCATCACTTGGAAGCAGAGTCAGGGCTGACCTGGTTGGCTAGACCAGCTAGGATCAGTGAGTTCCAGGTTCAGAGAAATACCCTACCTTAATAAATAAAGTGGAGAACGACCCAGAAAGATACCCATGCCAATTTGGGCCTCTCCATACATGTGCACATGTATGCACAAACTCTGATGCTACACTCACATACATGCAAATATTCACACACTCCCCTACTACATTCATACGTAAATAAAAAAAGTAGAAAGCCACTTAGGAGGACAGTGTTGACATATGTGTCCACCTACACATACACGAACACAACACACAAAACAAGGTGGATAGCTCCTGAGGAACCACACACAAACTTGACCTGTGGCCTCCATATGCAAATGAACACACATATACACACACTTGCATACATACAAACCTTCCTACACATGCCGATGTGTGCACGCACATACACACAGTTATATCTGTCCTAACAAATTCTAACCAGTTTCTCCCTGTGTATCTGGTGTGTTTACTCTTTGTACAGCATGGGTTAATAACAGAAGAGAATATCACAGATTGCAATATGGGCTTGTCACTGAATTACTAGGCAAGCTGGGGTTATTAATCATGCTTCTCTCTTTCTTTTATATCACTGGATTGCTGTAATAGTCCAACCCTTGGTCATATCATAAGACTATAATAAAAGAGGCCTGTAAACAGTATATGATTTCTCAGTTGTCTTGTTAAGAAAACAGAATTACAGGCAAAAGTTTATTACCATGAAATATACAAAATATTGGATAAATTTGGACAATGTGTGTGATTTAAAGTTTTACACAATATTATTAAATGATATGTTTACTGTAGATGGTTTTCCCCGGAAACTATTGTAACACAGCACTTCCCATGTGTCAGGCACATAACATCAATTAATAAATACTTATAGATCCTTACAGGGCTCCTTAAACTATTTTTACTATTTCTGTTTTATAAGTGAGGATGCTGAGGCAGGGAGAAATCAAGTAAAGGCTCAGGTCACTTAGTGCAGTGATTTGGACCCAGACTTCTGGGTCTTAATGCAGAAAAGGCCTGAGCCCTGCCAGTGAGACATAGCTTCACGAGGAGGTGAAGCTACTGTTGTCTAACAGTGCTGACTTTTATCTTAGCACAAGGTCCCAGGATCGGGACGGGGATGTCCAAGCCAGGGCCCAGTGATGTCCTTATAATATGAAGGATGGAGGCCAAGCCCAGACCGTATGCATGACTGATGTATCTTAGTCTGGAACTTTAGACAAGTCACCATGCATCTTCTAGGCCACTTCAGGCACAGTAAACATTTCCCTCCATCAAACTGTTAAGATTTTAAAATAACTGCACTCTCTTTAAAGTTTTTAGATTTTTCTAAGACTTGTCTTATAATAGACATTATTATCATACATAGTTTATGATGAATATAATCATTATATATTTATTGATGAAACATTTATTAATATACATCTTATCTGACATAGAAATAGCTATTTTCCAAAGTGCTGTGAATCTGTGTCTACAGAATTATTTCCTTCTGAAATAATATAAATGACCCACATTAGTTATCTTATTTATTATTTAAAATCATGGAGAGTGAGGCATATCAGCACCTGCATGCGTACAATGGCAATGTAAAGGTAATGTACCAATCACATCTGGGCAGGGGCCAGAGCGATCTTTTCCCTTCTGTTCTGGATTTCTCTGTAAGTGCTCTGGAGCTGATAAATAGGATTCATCTTGACCACTAAGATCATATGAGGAAGTGATTGTTTTTTCTTTTTGGTTTTTTGAGACAGGGTTTCTCTGTATCTTCTACATGTTGATATCCAGTTATGCCAGCACCATTTGTTAAATATGCTTTCTTTTTTTCCATTTGATATTCTTGCTTCTTTGTCAAAAACCAGATATTCAAAGGAGTGTGGATTAATATCCGGGTCTTCTACTCGAGTAGAAAATTGACCCATATCTATCACCATGCACAAAACTCAAGTCCAAATGAATCAAAGACCTCAACATAAAGCCAGTCACACTGAACCTTACAGAAGAGAAAGTGGGAAGTACATTGAACTCATTGGCACAGGAGACCACTTCCTAAATAGAACCCCAGCAGCACAGACACTGAGAGAAACAATTAATAAATGGGACCTCCTGAAACTGAAAAGCTTCTGTAAAGCAAAGGACATGGTCAACAAGACACAAGGGCAGTCTAAAACAAATGATAAAATCCTCTGTTTTGCTGTTTATACCCGCCCCCCCCACACACATTAAAGCCTTACATTGACTACAGAACAAAATGCATTTAGAAGAGAAAACACAAGAGATTCCACTACCTGGGCTCCTGCTGGGAACAGTCACCACTCTTCATTCGTATGCCATAGCAAAATCCGCCCATTCGAAGTCGTTCAGAATTTCACATTGACTCTTTTTCTTACTCCTCCAGAGGCTGGGGAAATCAGTACTCTGCCTCCCACCTTTTTTTCAGACACCCATGCTAGGAATTATCCTCTTCAAACAAAAGCTTCATTTAGAAGAGATTTCTCCCTGGTCCCTGCCTTTCTTGCCCCAGGATGTCCTTCGATAGAGAGCCTAGCCTAAGGCTCTCACGATTGCCACTAGTCTCCAGCCAGGGTAGGGAGCAGGGAGAGGTCTAGCTGTAAACTGAATATCCTTCCTCACTTCACTGAATGACTATGGACTTCACTTTTCTGATGACGATCTTATGGTGTTACAGGATAACCTGTGGAAGGTGGACCGCGATATGAATAATGAGATTCATTTGCATTATGTATTCCTGGAATCCAGGTCAGTGCAGGTGAATTGTTTAACGACTGCTGGATTTCATCACAGTGCACATATGCCCTAATTAGGGACAATAAGACACTCTTTAAGAACAAGTTGTGTAGGGGCATTTCTTTTTGACCTGAGGTAAAACATTAAACATTATTATCAGCCTGTATGTCTGCCAGTCTTTGATCTCAGAATATTCGCTTGGATTATATTTAACCACAAGGTTTTTCAAGGTTTCGGTTCATAGGATAGAATGGAACCCACTTCAGATGAAGTAAGCAAGGGGCTTCAGAAACTAAGTTCAGGCCTTGATTGGTTTAGAACATTTTACTAAGAATTACTGTTAGCATTTGCCTCTGTGGTTCCTAGTGTTCTCAGGGAGATCTGATGTGTGAACTTACCTTGAAAAAACTCAGTCTCCAGCAGGGAAGGATCCCAGGGTGGAGGTATGCCACTCTCTTCCCTCATGATGGCTGGCTTAGGGACAAACACACTGGCAATTGGCTGATTTCCAATGGGTGAATTATATATTTTTGCCTGTCAATTTTAAAACAAAAATATGAGATTTCACATCTTCTCTAGCTAAATATTCATGTTCCCCTAAAAATATCAATGGTTCTAGTCTAGGAACTACTGATTAATTTTCTGACTATTTATGTCTCAATTTAGTGTTTTCTTATTTTTGCCATTTATAATGGATCAGGAAATCCCTTACATATACCCTCATATACTTGCTTTCCTAGATAAATATTCACACATACATTATCCTACACATGCACTTGTATGCACGGTCCCTTACACACACACTCACATGTATGTTCCCTTATACATATTGTCATATGCACACTTCTCTATACATATCCTCCTAGGCACGGTCCCCCACACATATCCTCACATGCACTATTCCCTATACATGCCCCTATATGCATATTCCCTATACACACTCATATGTCCACTCCCCATATATTCCTTTGCGATACAGTATCCTACACAATTCATATATACACTCCCTGCACATACATCCATATATATAACCTCCTATATATAATTCAATGTATGTTTATTCTTTTAATAACAGTGTTAAGGTAGACTCTTACAGAATTAAATAGGCCTTATGGGAGGGGGTGATTCCTGGCAATCAGGAAATTAACCTTTCTCAAGTTGGGAATACTGTCTCTATGGCGCCAACTGCTGGGACTTTGGATTTCCTAACTCTGCATTTTCTATCAAAAGCATCTTAGCTGCCATCTAGGTGGACCTTGAGTTTTGCAAACTCAAAGGCTTTGGAAAAGACAGTGTTTCTATCCAGAGGTTATTCCAAATAACAGAACAGAGAAGAAACAAAAAGAGTGATTGAATACATGTGACATGAATATAGAAGGGAGGAAAGGGGCCAGAGGGCAGAGGACAGGGAGAGGAGGCCGTGAGCGAGCAGGGGATGAGGGTCAAGACAAAATAAAGTATGAAAATGCCAGAACAGAACCAATCACAGTCATGTTAATTTTTAAAACAAATCAGATTATATTTTAAGAGGAATACAAGAAGAATGAAGACCCCCCCAACCCCTCCCACCCTGAACAGATTCAGTAGTTCTGATGAAGGTTTTGAAAGGTAAGATCTTGCCTATCTTTTTAAATTACTGCTCCTTTGAAAGGATTTAGGAGACAGACAAACAACCAGCAAGTGTTCATGCTGCTATCAAGTTCAATCACTGTCCTACTTACAACCTTAGTTTGTCTTTTTACCATTGGACAATTATCCACACTACTCCTTCACTGTCCTGGGTGAGAGCCCGGCCTGCATTTCCAGTCCCCTGCCTCAGCTCCGCTCATGGTGGGGTCCCTGAGAAGGACTGGCAGCTGCGGTTCTTGTCCCTTTATTTCCAGCTCACTCTGCTCTCCAATCCTGGCCTTTCGAGTCTCTCTGCTCTCTGGAATTCCCTCTCCACCTCGCGGCACAGCTCATCTTTATCTATAAAGGCCTAACCTTGCCAAGGCCTTGATTTTTAAATTCCTTCACCAAAGGCTGAAAGTCAGGGTCCTCTTGCACCCTCACACCTCCCTTGTTTCTCCCAGAAGCCTGCCCAGATCTCATGAATTTGTGTTTGTAGCTTTACAGGCATAAGTGAATACCCACAAAGGGGGCTGACTAATAAAGAAACAATATTCCCATGATAATTTACTCATTACTGGATATAACCTTTCACACTAATATAAAAACCTAAAGTAAACAAATAGAACAAAACTTTGACTATAGATACCCATTAGAGAGAAGAGAACTGAAAGTTAATTACTTGAAAAAAATGGTTAAAGTTAGTCCTTTTATCCCTAGAGTAAGAAGAGCCTCTCTTTTGTACTCTTCCGTGGCTCTTTAACTTTCTATTTTTGTTTTGAGACAGGGTCTTACTTTGTAGCCCAGGCTGACTAGGAGCTAACTAGGTAGCCCACCAGGCTGGCCTCAACTTCAGAGCAATTTTCCTGTCTCAGTCTCTCCAAAGATTAGAAGTGTGTACCACAACACTGACTCAATTCTCTATTTTAATAATAACTTGTTATAGATGCTATAAATCCATTATTCCCAAATCTGTAGTTTTGATACTTGGTGTAGAATGGGCTTCCTGGATAAAAGTCACCATGCATCATTATCTCTTCACCATTTAACACCCAAACAAACTTCAGATTTCCTCTATGCAGATCAGCGTACAGGCCTGTGGCCTCCTGGATCGTGATTCTGCATAACAAACAGAGTGAAATGGAAGATATGTGAACTGGGGGCTCAAGTGAGAGATGAGCCCCTGGAGGCTGGAAGCTTCCTCTATCTAGGGACCAGGTTCTTCTCATCAGGACCAATGCTACACACTCAACACACCTGTGCCACTTCCGGTAGAGAGATGTGAATTGAATGACTAAGAAAAACCCCAAGATTTTACTACTATGCAGCTTTATTTTATTTATTTATTTATTTATTTATTTATTTATTTGGTTTCTTCAAGACAGGGTTTCTCTGTAGCTTTGGAGCCTGGCCTGGAACTAGCTCTTGTAGACCAGGCTGGTCTCGAACTCACAGAGATCTACCTGTCTCTGCCTCCCAAGTGCTGGGATTAAAGGCGTGCGCCACCACCGCCCGGCTACTACTATGCAGCTTTAACTCGGAAGGTTAAAGGTCAAGGGTTGGTACCCAGCATAAAGAGGACTAAGGGTCACCTTTGCTCTCCAGACCCTTTTTATTTGAGTGATATGTGAGAGTTGTTTGCAGTTCTTGCCTTAACCAGAAGCGAGTGTGTGCTGATTATCAACGCCATTGTTTTAAGAACTTTGAGTGGAATACTTCTCGTATTTTAATAATCCCACAAAGTTGGTACTACTATTGCCCCCCCTTCAGGAAACTGGAGTTTCAAGAGGCCATGCCGTTTGCTTAGGTCCCACTGCAGGAGGGCGAGGATTCGTCCCCAGGCTGTCGGATTTTAGAACTCTACTGAATCTCACTGCTCCTGGTAGAATCCACACTTCTTGGTCTATGGCAATGCTGTATCCAGGTAGCGGGAATTTTCATCAATGAAATACAGGTCCCACGGTACCTTGGGAGCAGCTGCAGTCCTTTGTGACCCAGACCAGACAGACGTTGATCCTCGGTTGGGGCTGAGTCTTGTCCTCCTTACAAGTCACCATGACATGAAAAGTTTATTTCCCCTGCTTGGCTAAGAGCATGAAGCTCAAACTCCTCTTTGCAGCAGAATCATGTCAAGGTGCTTTCCCAACTTTTGATGTAAGCCTTCTTTCCCCTCTGTCCAGATTCCCTGTGCTCCAAGCTCTGACGCAGTGTCCCAAATATTACGGACTTTGTGACCTTTGTCCCTGTATCCTTGATTTTCTTTCTTTCTCAACCTTTTCTTTAGAAATGGCTACCGTCCTCCAGTGTCCAGGTTTTACTCTCTCACAGGAGCCTGTTTTCAACGCTGTCAAGCAGAGCTCATTCCCGCTGTCCTTCTCGACACCTCTGGCATTTCACAGCACAGCATCATGTCCAAAGCTGGTTTCTCTTCATTTTCGCTGACACTAACTCCCTTTCACTCCTCCCTACCAAAAATTTCGCTCTCCTAAGCAAGGATTCCATCAGGTGAGTCAGGCCCTGGAGGTGGCAATGCATTCTTATTTGTATCCTGAACACCAACACAACACGTAGTCTTCAAGGGGCGTTTACTGCCAAATTCAAGGTGGCCCCTACCCCAGCAATAGTTTCTCCTTCTGAACTTCCCAAAAATGTTTTTAAAAACTTGTGTGTGGAGGTGGTAGCGTGTTGTGTGCATGTATGTGCTCGTGTGTGTGAAGTGTGCACCTACGGAAGTCAGGAGGATGTCATGTCTTCCTCTTGTCACATTCCATGTTACTCTCTGGATAGGGTCACTCACTGACTCTGAAGCTCATCATTTTGGCCAGACCTGGTGGCTAGTGAGCTCCATGACTCACTTATTCCCACCTCCCAATGATGGAGTCACAGGTCTGTGACCCGACCTGGAGATATGAACTCAGGTCCTCATGCTTACACAGTGTTCTTCCCCACAGAGCCACCTCCCTTGCCCCTCTAATACATCTTTTTTCTACTCATCTGCTACCTACTTTTTTTTTTTCTGAAACAAGGTTTTTCTGTAGCTTTGGAGCTTATCTTGGAACTAGCTCTTGTAGACCAGGCTGGTCTCCAACTCACAGAGATCCGCCTGCCACTGCCTCCCGAGTGCTGGGATTAAAGGCATGTGCCACCACCACCCGGCTAACATTCTTATTTTTAACACAACTACTCATTCATTTTTAAAAATAACTGTAGAGCTAGAGAGATGACTCAGCAGTTAATTCTGGTTATTCTTCCAGAGGACCTAGGTTCAATTCCCAGTACCCATACAGTCGCTAATAACTACTTGGAACTCCAGTTCCAAGGGATTGAATGTCTTCTTCTGACCTCTGTGGGCTGTTGTAAATAGGGGAGAGGGGTGCGTGTTGTTTGTTCCCCGCACCCAGCTTCCAAGCCCCCAGCCGCTGGCCCGCTCAGCGGCTGGCTGCACCCGAAATAACCACGTGAGGACAGTATTCATTTAAACTCTGCCTGGCTTATTATCACTAGCCTTTTCTTTTAAAATGGGTTAGTTTAATTATGAGAGCTAGCCAAGAAAAGGCTAGTGATAATAAGCCAGGCAGAGTTTAAATGAATCCAGTTTGTCATGTGGTTATTTCGGGTGCAGACAGCCAGTAGCTGAGCGGGCCAGTGGCTGGGGGCTTGGGAGCTGGCGGCTGGGGAACACAACACACACCTCTCCTCTATTACAACAGTGGGCACTGCATGCATGTGGTGTACAGACACACTCAGACATAAAATATAAATAAATAAATCTTTAAAACTATTTATTTGAGGGTGTATGTGCCATGGCATGCTTGGGGAGGTCAGAGGACAATTTCTAGGAATCAGGTCTTTCATTCTCCCATGTGGGCTCCCAGAGATGGAGGTTGTCAGGTTTGGTGGCAAGTGTGTTTCTTTACCATCTAAGCCATCTTGCCAGCCCTCAGTTACTTTTTAATACGATATTATTTCTCATATCTTTTCTCCTTGGATCGTTATAACAAATGTGTGATCTAGTTAAGGATCATTCCCATTTTGGGGATAAAACAACTGAAATTCAGGTAAGTGTTTTACTGACATCACAGGAATGACTTCAGTAGTGGTGGCTAGTCACACCCATCTGACCTGATCCCAAACCCTGATCTGTAACTTTTGTTAATGCACATATCTACATGACAATCCATCTGAAAGGAGGAACCTCGCCTTAAACACTCCCTGGCCTCCCATGTGGAGTGAGACTGTGCACGTAGTAGTTAGGAACTGACTTAATGACACGCCAAGATGGGAAACCACAGAGGTGAGGCTACTAGAAAACTTATAACATAACTGAGCTATTGGAAAAAATTCTCTACTCAGAAGGCAGAGGCGGGCTGATCTTTGAGTTCAAGGCCAGCCTGGTCCACAGAGTGAGTTCCAGGAGAGCCAGGGATACACAGAGAAACTCTGTCTTGGGTTTTTCTCTATTGGAACTCAGAAAAGCATGCTGGAGGGAGGACAGCACGGTGGTTACACATAAAATGCGACACAATCAAAGCCTGGTTCCTCTCAGGAAGGTCTACATCAGTGGTTTTCAACCTGTAGGTCTTGACCCCTTTGGAAGCCAAATGACTCTTTCACAGACATCCTGCATATCAAATATTTACATTACAATTCATAACAACAGCAAGATTACAGTTATGAAGTAGCAACAAAAATAATTTTATGGTTGGGGGGTCACTATAACATGAAGAGCTGTATTAAAGGGTCACAGCATTGGGAAGGTTCAGAACCACTGGTCTACATGGCTCTGGGCAAATTACTTAACCTTGTTGTGCCTTAGTGACTTTGTTGGTAAAATGAAACTAAAGACAATAACAAAACAATACTTCCTCTGCTAAGAAGACTGACTGATTTAATAGTGGGGAACCACTGAGAATGGGGCCCAGGCCTTAGGCGAGTCCTTCACACTGGCTGTTACCATTCTTGGGTTATGGAGAACTTTCTGGAAAACTCCTGAGAGTGTGTTGAACTTATGAGCAAGGCAGGCTCCCCACAATACACTGTAGATGCTGGCTTTCAGGAAACAGGGAACATAAAAGCCGCTGAGAGAAACAAGACCTTTTACACAATGTCAGTGCCCTCTGCTGATACTGTCTGCAATGTTGACATAACTAAGCAAACAGAGCTCCTGTCAGAGGGTAACCTTCAAACATTTGAGAACTTCCTAGGGCAGCCAAACCTGCAGAGCGGCTGTGGGAGCTGGAACCCACGCTGCCTGATATTATCAAATGCCTTGGTAAAGTCAACAAATTAAAATTTCAAGGTGCTCCCAGATTGTTCTGTGTCTGCTTCCCAGCAGAGATTACATTCAACAATGTGGTCCAGGCTCTGAGGCTTAAAAATCATGTATTCATTCTGCTTTCAGGTCCTGGACACACTACATACAGAGAACTGAGATACTATCTACTTGGTAAATGCCATATCAGACATGTGTCCCTCCAGATAACAATGCCCATGGTAGCAAGCTAAGCGAGAATGTGTTCAGAAAAACTAAGAACAATTAGCTGGCCCAGGACACTTTTTTTTTAATAGCTTGATTTAGCCTTCCACTTGGTATGTAGCAGAGACTGCTGTGAACTTCTGACCCTCCTGCCTCCACCTCCCAAGTGTTGGAATTACAGGCATGCATCGCCACACAGTGGGTTTGTCTGGTGCATTCACATGTAAGTATGTTTGTGTGTGTTGAGATACAGTCTTGTAGAGCCCAGGCCCAGGTTAGTCTTGAACGTGCTATGTATACAGAGTAGGGAGACTCTGTTACACATCACGCAGTACATTAGACTGTGCCTTCACAGAGCACAGTTCAGCTGAAAAATGTCCACGGTGCTGAGCCTGGGAGGAATCTTGGGCTAGGTGATCTTTAAGTTTCCATCTAGTGCTGAACATCCGGTATTTCTGAAATGTTTTGCTTCTTTTAAGCTGCGTGAATGTTTAAATAGCGACTGCTGTCTCTTCTGAGAGGAGGGTCATTCAATAGTAAACCTCACACGAATACTAACATCCCCCTGGACCATTTCTGCCCGGCTGTCAATCAAGTGGTGGGAAGTTCATCACCTCGGATCTTGGCAAGAATTCCAGGGTACCACACAGTTCTAACTTCAGGCAGAACTTTCTTCCTTTTCCTTTTTGTCACTGGTGGGAGCTTCCAGTCACTCTCAGTCGCTCACTGGCAAGTCCCTTATATGCTAAGAGCTCACTGAAATAGTTCATTGAAAGCGGCAACCAAGAGTCTCAAAGGAAAGTATCTGCCGACCCTCAGATTCGAGTTTCAGATCTCGAGAATGCCATGTTACTCTGCCACTTTATATATCACAGGCACCCACCTCGCTCTTTCTACAAACTTTGCATCTTCCTCACATCCCTAGACTCATAAACATCAGAGGATGCTCAAGCATTCCTCCAGCAGAACTGAGAGCGCAGAAGCATCTAGGACCATGGCCTTGTCTTCTTAGAAACCAGAAGTAGAGGCAGAGTGGGTGCCACCCCAGTCCACAGCTGAGTTAGGGTAAAACCTCTGCAGGGAGCAGTTCACTGGGGTCTACATGCAAAGAGCACATCAGGGTGGGCCAGCTGGAGGCACAGCTGTTCCAGCTGTTGAAGGTTCAGACACAGCTTTTCTAATTTGACTCTAGCATTTACCTTTGATTCCCCGGATACTGTGGCAGTTGTGTCCCTCACAGACACAGGAGGCCCCACACGGTCATCACACCTGTGGGAAGAATTTAAAATCATTTCTTTGAAGAGGTTGACTTTCACCAGGAAGAAAAACCAATAACAGTACATTTACCATTACATGTCAGTATCCAGAAAGGATAAGAAGCAGTTCTACTGAAGGACGCCTCACTGAGCAAAATCTCAGACTGCTTTCCTGCAGTGGTTGCCACCCTAGTGGATTTGCATTGGAGCACAGTGTGAAAACACGTGACAAATCATCTACAGCTGCTGAATGGTTATCCATCGGTGTGTCCCACACTGATTCCACTCAGATGCCCCACACCTTCAGGGCAGAGATCATGGATGCTTCCATTTCACTGATGATAAAATCAAGTGCAGTGCATTTGGGAGACAGAGCTCGAGAAAGAGTCAGTGTCCCAGCTGGGAACTGGGTGCAGGCTCTTTCAGTTTATAGTTGCCCTGGCAACATGACTCAGCAGGCAAAGGCACTTGCCACCAAGCCTGCTGACCAGAGTTAGATCCCTGAAACCCACATGATGGAAAGAGAGAAACAGCTCCTACAAGTTGTGCTCTGACCTCCATACACACGCTGTGGTCTGCACATGCCATCTCCCCCACAAAATGGATAAATATAAAAATGAGAAAAGATAGGGGCTGTGCCACCATGTGCTCTTCCCGATCCTGATTCAGGGTCAGTAGACTGCCCATGACTCACAGCTCTTTGTGAAATTAGGCCACCTCCTCCACCAAGGCGGCAGTAAGAGAGTCAAGAGTTACACAAGCTGGCACTGTAGATCGGAGCAGTCAGAAGTAGCTGGGCAACAGCTCTCCACCATCTGTTTGATCGCTTCATGGTTAGTGAAAGTGGACCATAAAAGCTGGAGACCGACGGTTTTATATTTTAAAGATATCCATGGCTGTTTTATAGTTGAGTTCAGATTTTGACCAGAAATTGAATTAATGTTGTAGATGTTTTCATATTATCCTGAAATATAAGTTATACTAATAATATCTGCATGTTAAACACAGGTTAGGATTCCTTACCCAGTGTGCTTGGGACTAGACGTGTTTCAATTCTTCTTTCCTTCCTTTCCCTCCTTTCTCTTTCTCCCTTCTTTTCTTTCTCTCCTTCCTTCCTTCCTTCCTTCCTTCCTTCCTTCCTTCCTTCCTTCCTCTTTCCTTTCTTCTTTCCTCTCTCCTTTCCTCCCTCCTTCCCTCTGTCCCTTCCTTCCTGTCTGTTTTTGAAACAAGGGCTCACGAAGTTGCCAAGGCTAATCTTGAACCTGGACTCTATATGACTCAGGGTTTTTTTGTTTTGTTTTGTTTGAGACAGGGTTTCTCTGTATAACAGTCCTGCCTGTCCTGGAACTCGCTTTGTAGACCAGGTTGGCCTTGAACTTACAGAGATCCACTTGTCTCTGCCTCCTAAGTGCTGTGATTAAAGGAATGCACCACCACTGCCCAGCTCTGACTCAGGTTTTTTTTTTTTTTGGTTTTTCGAGACAGGGTTTCTCTGTAGCTTTGGAGCATGTCCTGGAACTAGCTCTTGTAGACCAGGCTGGTCTCGAACTCACAGAGATCCGCCTGCCTCTGCCTCCTGAGTGCTGGGATTAAAGGTGTGCGCCACCACCGCCCAGCTCTGACTCAGGTTTTTAAGTAGCTAGAATTACAGGCCTGTACCAAAAAGCTCAGCTCTGTTTACTTCTAAAATTTGAATATTTGCACTAATTAAAGAGATGGATTGGGGATGGGACCCAAGTATAAACAGAACATTCATTTGTGTGAGAAACATCTTCACACATGGTGCCTGAAGATGATGTAATCCGACTGCAGCCTATCACATGAGGTCATGAGGTTGGATGATGTAATCTGACTGCAGCCTAATACATGAGGTCATGTGGTTAGATGTGGAATTTTCTATCTGTAGGATCAACAACAGATTCAAATTTTGGGGGATGGGTGTGGGCAGCAAGAGGGCTTAACCAGTAAAGGCACTTACCATCAAGTCTGGTGGCCTGAGTTCAATGCCACACAGTGGCAGGAGAGATCCCCCTTAAACAAGTTGTTCCCCTGACCTCCACACACGTGCTACAGCACACACAGGCCCGCATAATACTCAATAAATAACATGCAAATAAATGTAAGCAATATTTAAAATTTCAAGTTTGAGGTTTTTGGATGGGCGGGTGCACCGTGTTTATTCACTTGCCTCGTGAGTCAAAGTTTCACTGTGCTTCCCTTGCTGGCCTGAACCCACTATGTAAAGCAGGCAGGCCTCGAACCTGCCACAACCCTGCATCTGTTCGCGTGTGTTGCCTCATCTGCTTCTGTTCTTCCCGTCTATGCCTGTTGAAGCCACGTTCCTCCTGTGAGTATTGTGCACACAAACCAGTATTGTTTTGAAATCTTTGAAGGAAACAAATGCGGCTGAGAGGGGCAGTCTGTGTTTTCAGAGCACTTTCTCCCAAAGGGAGCATGGAGAGCTGTGCCACCACTTTAGCCTTGAGAAGAATAAAGAGGGTGAGCAAATGCGTGGACAGTGTGGAGCGGACACGTGCACTTCCTGTGGATGCCCAGACGAGGCAGGAGGGAGAAGGTGGCGGAGAACTGCCATGGAGACCAAAGGGCAGGATGGGTAAAAGCTGGGAGCCTGATGCCCTTGTGCAGGCCTGCATTCCCAGCACTCTGGAGGCAGAGGATGATGCACAGCTTGAGGCCAGCCTGATCTGCACAGCAAGTTCCAGGCCAGCCAGGTCTGCATAATGAGACCCTGTCTCACAAGCAAGCAAGCACAGGGCTGGAGAGCTGGCTCAGCAGTTAAAACATGGGTGCTCTTCCAGAGGACCCAGGTTTGATTCTCAGCACTGACATGGTGGCTCATAACCATCTGTCAGGGGATCCAACACCCTCTTCTGGCTCCATAGGCACCAGGCATGTACCTGATAGACATATATGGAGACAGAACACCCATACACATAAAAAATAAAAAAATTTAAAAATAAATTAATAAAATTAAAATAGATAAACACACTGTTCCAGAACAAAAGGCTTGGAGGTAGGAATATTACCAGTTTGGGTAGGAACTGGCAAGCAATGCAGTTAGCCTCGAGCCAAGAGTGCAACCCAGATGGTACCAGTTCTTGTTCCTTTTCTAATCCTAGTGGCTGCAGCCCTCACTGCATCCCCACAGCCAGCCTCGCACTATCTCACTAGGTCCCCATCTGGTTTGGTATCAGTGCAACAGGGGTAGGATACTGAGAGTGGCAAATGGGCAGGAAACGGCACCAAAGGGACAGAGGAGGTCTGTGTCACAGACAGAACAGATCGCCACCATGTGCAGAGGCACAGAGTCAAAGGATGTGCGTTCGTGTGGTGTGTGCCTTGCTGTGTGTGCTACCATTCATTCTGTAAGAGGGAACGTCCAGCTGCCTGGGAGGCCTTCCGCAAGCGTCTCTGGTGGCATGAAGGCTATGTTGGAAAAAGCCCTCTGGACTTGGCGAAAATAGCTCACCTTCTGCATCGACCTCCAAGTCCGTAATGATGTCACACCGCAAAAATCTCTCGCAAATGCCCTCACCCCTTCCATTCCAGCCGTCCTGCCTGATACTAATCCTGCTTCTCTTCTGGAATCCCCTCCACCCTTCACACCAACAACAGGGAGATCTTTGTAAAATTCAGACTCCATCTTTTCAGTCTTCACCTAGGAATCCCGAAGGGAATTGTTCAAAATCTTAACACGACACAAGGTTTTTCTCTTAAAATAAGTTTTTGCTGTTCCGTTTATTTAATTATTTATTTTAATCCTATTTATTTTGTGTGTTTAAGCACACATACACAAGTGCACATAGAGGTCAAAGAACAATTTCTAGGAGTTGGTTCTGTCTTTCCACCGTGTGTATTCTGGGGAATCACGTGGGTCATCAGGTTTGGTGGCAAGTGTCTTTACCTACTGAAGCATCTCACTAGCCCAGGGCTTTTGTTTTATCTTAAGCAAGCCCTTACCCACCCAACCTTATCTCTCAGCTCTCCTCCTAGGCATCCCTGACCTGTCAACTCAGTTCCACCTCAATTATCCTCCTCTTCCACGCCTTTGCAGATGCCATTTAGAAATCCTCACGCAACAGGGCAGGGCAGAGCTCAGGAATTTTCTTTTCTAACACTTGGATCACTGAGAAGATCCACCTATCAGGTGGCAGGCAGTTCAGACCCTGTGAGTTAGACGTGGGCTTCATGTATTTCCATCCTCACTCCTTTCTATCCAGTCAACAAACCCTACTGACTCCAGCTCCATATCCATCTTTGTCTCTGCATCAAGCTGCTGTTACCCAGGTTACAGCATCACCCATCAGCTCTTGCCTTTTTAGCGCAGTAACCCCTCACTGTCCTGATGTCTCCAAGCTTGTCCCAAGCCATCGCTGTACATGAGCCACATGATCAGGACAAATTGAACCCTTCCTCTTCCTGCAAACTTTTACTTGCTTCGTAGTGAAAGATGAGGCTACTCTCTGTATCCAGAAAACCCTACTCAACCTAGTCTCTACGCACCTGACATCACTATGTCCCCTCGGCCAGAGGGAATTTATCAGACACCTGAACTTCTGCACGTGCTGGCCTCTTCCTAGACAATTATCTTACACTTGAAGGATGATATAGATGTCACTTCCTCCAGAAGACTGAACCAGACTTACACTAAAGCCCTGTCTGTCACAAGGTTCCCACACCATATGGGTCTTCTCCACTGTAGCTTTTCTTCTGGCCTCTGATTTTGTCACACCCTCACAAGAACCCAGCGTGTGGAGGGGAGTCCTGTCTATGCTGGTCCTGCGGAATTCACGTGCTGTCTGGTTAAGTCAATGAATGAATGTGGTCATTCTGCTGCTCCCATAGGCTCTTCCTCTTTCATCCATCACCACCCACCTAGTTCCTCAAGGCAGAGTAGAAGGAATCTCACCTCTGCTTCTCCTTCTTCCTCACCCACCACATCTAATTATGACAGTGTCATGATTCCACTCGAAATCCCTCACAGCTCTGTTCATTTCTACATTTGTTATCCCAGTAATGTAGCGAGTGGTTTCTTGTTGTGATCAATACCTGAAAATTCAGCGTCGGGGTAGGGGTGAAGGGTTTATTTGGCTCATGGTAAAGATACACCCAGGGCATGTCTCCATGATGATGCTAATGCAGTCAAGTTGGTAACTAAGATTAAATATCATAAATCTCCTCCCACCCTCACTTTTAGTCTCACTCTCATTTCCATTTGTGTTTTTTTGAGACAAGGTCTTCTGTAGCCCAGGTTGGCCTTATACTCACACTCACCATGTAGCTGAGGTTGGAAGGAAGGGGATCACAGCTATGCTCCAGTCAACATTCCTACTCTGATGACTCTGATGTTTCTCCCTCAAATCCATTTTTTTCTTTTTTTTGGTTTTTCACGACAGGGTTTTTCTGTGTAACAGTCCTAGCTGTCCTGGAACTAGCTCTTGTAGACTTGCCTGGCCTCGAACTCACAGGGATTGCCTGCCTCTGCCACCCAAGTGCTGGATTAAAGGTGTGCGTTACCACTGCCTGGCCTCAAATCCATTCTTTGTGCTATAAATTGGAGCAAAGACTCTTCCTCCTTGGCACTGCTGATGTTGCTTTCCCTGAGGTGGCCTGTCTTAATCACCTCAATGCTCCTCAGCACCCCTGACCTCCACCTTCACTTCAGCCGTGAAAACGGGACACGTCTTAAAGCATTGCTGAGTATCTGTCAGGTTACCCACATGACCTTGGCTGAGGAACCGCGAACCTGAAGTGAAAACAAGATGCTGCTGACTTGAACTGACTTCGTGAGTCTCTGTGACCTAGATGGATTTCGGCTTTCTCTGGTTACTATGTTGTTGCTTGGTATAGCCTCTTGTCTCTTAGTCACCTAGTGGGGTCCTCTTCCTCCAGGAAGCCTCTAGATCCTCTAGTTTAGTTAAGAACTTCCTGGCAAGAAGATCCTCAGTCACCAGATACTTGCCACGTGTATCTGCTGTGATCCGGGTTACACCTGGACCACACAGAATCCCTGTGTGATTGAAAGGACACAACTTCCTTGACTGTCATTTGCCAGAATTGCCAAAATAAAGAACAGATTTGGTGGTACTCTCCTTTAATCCCAGCAGAGGCAGGCGGGTCTCTGAGTTGGAGGCCGACTTGGTTTACAGAGTGAGTTCCAGGACAGCAAGGGCTACACAGAGAAACCCTTTGTCTTGACAAACAAACAAACAAACCACAACAGCAACAAGGAAGAAGAGAGCAGAGCAGTTCTGAGGCAGGCCAGCTGCTGCACGGGACAGTCAGGTGCCTTCATTAGATTACAGTCCTCTGGGAAGGGACTTGGCTCTCTGTCCATACTTCCAACACAGTAAATGTGCTGTCTGATCCTGGGCAGGACTTTGATAAAAGTTTGATACTACATGAAAGTAAAGCTACCCACGTCAGGAATTGTTACAGCCATTACCTTGGTCTGAATGAATGAATACTGCAGGGCTCCAGATTATCCCAGAGAAATAAAAATAAAGCTCCTGGTTCCCATCCTTGTGCCTACTAAGACAGATTCCACGACCTGATCATCTCTCGATGGAAAACTATTCATGAGACTCAGACTTAATAAAGGTAACCAGATCAACCGGATGCCACTGGCTTCCCAGGATGGGAAAACCCAGACCGTCCCCATGTCTTGCTTCTCCCTGGTGCTCATCTATCTGCACCATGCCAGAGACCACAGAGAGGGCACAGCCTGAGAAAAATCTCACTCGCTCTGAGGCCTCTGGCTGAGGGTCTTAGACTCTTCTGTATTTCAGCTCAGACTTTCCAGCTAGAAAATGAGGAGGGGAAAGAAGGAAAGAGGGAGTGGGAGGCACAGAGAGAATCTAAATTCAGGGAAAAATGATGTATCTTTTAACTTTCCAAAATAGTCTTTGACCTTTCTGCTTACGTAAGGGAGTTTTCAGCTGAAAGGCCCAAGCTGTGTACGCCCTATGGATCAGGCAAATTTGGGCATGTCTGAGAAGTGACTAGGTGGAGCCACCAAAGCTCCTTGCATCTGAAGAGAATAACAGCACCCCTAAAGGAACAGGTGAGTGGACCTGCATTCTCATTCCAAAGTCTCAATTATCAGTCCAACTGTAACCATGTTGGGGACAGTCACCACTGTGTCATGCACTATGATAATCCTCCAAGGAAAGGAGGCTTGAATGGACATAATATGTATGGACTTTGCAAGCTAGCTCCCCTGTGCTTTTATTTTGGGACTACCCAAGGGAAAGAGCAATGTTAAAAAAGAAATCTATATTCCTAAAATTGAAATAACCAAGAGGAACATATGGCTGTGGCTTCAGATGGTGGGTGGACAGAGGGGTGGTGACTTCCTGGTGGAGCATGCCGAAACACATTGCCTCATCACGGAAAGGAGGGAGTCATTTCTGTAACTGGGAATCTGGACCAAAAAGGAGTAGCTGAGGATGCTCCTTTGCAGGCTGGAGTGCCCAGGCTGTATACCACAGACACTTACTAAACTCTAGGGAGGGAACTTGTGGGAAAGCACAGAGCACTACAGGCCATGAGATACCAGCTACCTCATGACCCAGGAGACACCCCTACCGGAAAGTGTTGGGGGGAGCAGCATGCTCTTGAACATACGGGATAGCAACAAATAAACAATAAACACAAATGCTTTTTTTTCTTCCTGGGGTTCGAAGCAGTTCAATCATTTGCAAATAGCACTTAAATCATAATGGGAAAGATGGACAGTATGAGTTTTGGAGGGAGAGGGTATGTGTGAAACAGAAATCACTTGAACATCTTATAATTTATGGAATTACTGTATTCCCATTTTTTTTTCATTGAAAGTAATAAACCAAAATTTCAGGATTCCACATACTGCTAGATCTGGTTGCTCGTGTCTGGAATCTCAACATTCAGGAGGCTCAGGTAAGAAGATTGTCATGGATTCCAGGCTAGACAGGGCCACATAGAGTTCCAGGCCAGCCTGGACTACAAACACACACACGCCACTGCCACGAAAACCCTTCATACTGGAGATTCTCTTATCCTTGTATGAGATGTACATTCTAAGATTCCCTAGTGGCTACTAGAAACCACAGATAGTACAAACCTTTATTTTCCTGTACATAAACACCTATGTTAAAGCTTGATTCATATATTAGGAAGAGAAAGATATCACCAACAAATAACAAATGGGAACAACTAAAATACAATATAATAAAAGTTACATGAATCTCGATTTTTCTCTCTTTCAAGCCTTCTCCTCATCATATTGTAGTTTTCAATCAGGGTTGAAATTTAACTGGCTAGGGAAGGGGAACTATCCTGCTTTAAATGGTTGGTCCTTAAAGTGAACAAGGATATCTTGACAAATTATGAAACCTTCATCCCAATTTATTTTCTAAGAAAGGTTGTCTACTTTCCAGGGACATGTCTCAATAAAAACCAAAGCACAGAACTGAGCTTGGTGGCACACATTTCGTAAAATCCAGGAGGCTGACAATGAAAGGATTATGAGTTCAAGGTCACCTTGAGGTACCTGGTGAATTTGAGACAAGCTTGGGTTCCACAACAAGACATTGTCTCAAAAACAGAACAAAACAAACAGCCAAAGCTTAAAAGAAGTAAATAATCTTGGTGTGGTGGTATGTGCCTTTAATCTCAGTGTTGGAGAGGCGCGGGGATCTCTGTGAATTCAAGGCCAGTCTGGTCTACGTAATGAGCTCCAGGAGTTCACAGAGAAACCGTGTTTCAAAAAACAAATGTGGAAGAGGAGGAGGTGAAGGATGATGGATTATCTGCTTGATTATCAAGAGTTTTATATAAAGTTTGATGTTTTATTTTTTGTCTTGATTACTTTCCTTCTGAATACCACTCTGGAAAGCCAAATTAAGTTCCTCTAACTCTGAATTATCTGCCAGAGATGTAAATGCCTCTATATCCATTCATATCTTATAGCTATATTAATAACTTTGATGTTGACTTTTGTGCCTGATATTCAACTGTGAATTTGCTACAGTGACAACCACAAATATGATTTGATAAAAGAAAAAGTTGAAAATAAACTGAAAACTAAGTTACTTCAAAAATTATCATTGTAGTATAAATTATACACCTTAAAAGGAATTCAAATAATTCATTAATGTGAAAAACTATTCTCTAAATTGCTTTGCTGACTTGCTCTCCAGGGCACCATGCAGTCAAGCCCTCGATGGCTCTCAGAAAGCAGAAACCTGAGGGTTGTCTGTCCTGTGTAACCAGGCTTCCCAGATCCCACCAGACTCTTCCTCAGAGCTCAGGAGTGAAAGAGTTCCCAGCTCAGAAAGTGTTCTGAAGATCATAACTGCTAAAGGGAAATGCTACCTGGGATTAGAGAAGCCATGAATTCGTATTAGCTGCCTTAAGATACCTACCTCCCCACCGTGGTAAAACGTTTCTTCCCCCACACTTGAGATTTCCATCTAAACACTGGAGTCATGTTCCAATTTTCAAATAAGAAGCACACTTTTTGTACAATCCTCCGAGACCTTGTGAGAATAAACACTAGGGCTTATCCTTCATTGCATTCTATCCTAGCAGAACAAACATTTGTCAACGTAAAGACGGGAATATCAGTGTGAGCTTGAGGCCAGCCTGGGCTATGCGAGTTCTAGGACAGCCAAGGCTACAATATATATCCTTATCTCAAAAAAAATAAATAAATAAATAAAAAACAAAAGCAAGTAAGTAAATAAAAGCCATCACCATTAGCGGTCACGTTAAGATAAACATGAGATATTCCCATTTAAAGTTTGAAAGTAAGACACATGTGGATTTAGTGAGATGTTTCTGTGGGTCAAAGTACACCTTGCTGCCAAGGTTGATGACAGAAATTGATCCCCAACCCACACAGTAGGACAGAACCAGCTCCTGGAAGTAGTCCTCTGACCTCTGCCACACGTGTGCTACAATCCAGGCACACCCCCTCTCTGTCTTGTCTTTCTCTTTTTCTCAGACACACAGTAATAATAAAAAAATCATTTTTTTTAAAGGAAGAAAGATGTATTTAAAGACGCCAATGTCTGGGAAGTACTGAAGCAATGACATTTGTCACCTGTCCCCAGGCTGCAGTCAGCAGCTCAGGCGGTCTGGTTCGGAGTCAGTTTGGTATCAGACAAGGACATCTGCTGAACAGAGCCTGCAAGTTTTCTGTTTTCTTTTTGCCCTCTGGCCAAAACACATACCATAAATGAAGATCCTAGATCTTTTATCTTCCTTGATCCACTTTTGCAGCAGTCTGTAACAGGAGCTTGGAAGAAAACCAAAAAAAAAAAAAAAAAAACAAAAAAACAAAAAACCAACCCCAAAACCAACCAAACAAACAAACAAATGCCCAAACAACCGCAACCCCCAAACAACAGCACCCCCCCTACAAACAACAAAACACAAACAAAAAGCAAAACAAAACCAACAAACCTGCCTATGGAGTCCGCACGTTTCTTTCACTTTACCCAGTTTCCCAAGCCATCTCCGCTCCATAACTCTCCTTTAAAAAAGTCCAATTGCCTGAGATACAAATCACAGTGAAAACCTTCCTTCCCCAACACGCTGCAATCAACCTTTCTCCTTGAACGGAATAGTTTCTACAAACTAAATGAAATATTTTTCAGTTTTAAACCTCCCAAACAACTGTTGTCCCCAATGCTTTGTTTCATTTACTAAAGCAACTCACCGACGAAGAGTATTCTTGGCAAGTGGCTCTGGTAGGTTCAGTTCCACTGATCTACATTCTGCTCTTATTTCATCAGAGAAAAGGCCGAAAGTAAAAAAAAAAAAAAAAAAAAAATCCGGGTGCTCCGCGAAGTCCCAGAGCCTCAACACACGCCCCAGCAGCTGCTTGCTGAGGCTCGTTTTTTCAGGGACAGTGACCTCCAACACCTTTGATTTAGCGCTGCAACTCAATCTTAATGGTTCGCCAGCGGAGGGAACACGTCACGTGCCAAGCCAACACCTTAAGAGGGTGGGAAGCGTTTTAACCAGGAAGACGTGCGGAAAATACTCAGCAGGCAGCTCAGCTACCCTGCGGAGCTGTGCTTGCTGGTCTGGAAACAACACAATGACTGACACTCGAGTGGCGAGGGACTGATTTACGCGGTGTCCAACCGGGAACTGTCTGCGTGCGCCCCTGCCTGCGCAGCTCCAAATGTGGGCTCTCCCTCGCCTTAGACTGAAATTCTGGCCAACCACTCAAGAACAGCGGCGTCAGCATTTCTAAAAATCAAATTCGTCTTACTTTCTGTTTTGGGGTTGATTTTTCTTCACTTCTCTCTCTCCCCCCTGCCCCCATCTGATACTTAGTCCCTGAAAAGCAGTGATTTCAGTTTAATCTTTCCAGCCCGGGCACAGACACTGCTCCAGGTTCAGCAAAGTAACCATCAATAACTCTTTCCCAACACTTAACCCATGGTTGTCCAGCTTCACCACCAGGAGGTCAGCAGTTGCTTAAAAGGAAGCTTTCAGGTGAGCCGAGTTTCACAGTCCCTAAGACGTGTCCCACTGTGAGCAAGACACCGTTTAGTCCCTCCTGTCTACCGGACTTCAATTCTAAGAACAAACGCTGAACATTCTGGCAACTAAACAGGCCTCAGTACCAACTAATTAAGGAAGCTGTCACTTGAGCTGAGTTAAACTCACCCTTTTGGTCTTTGAGACTGAAGCTTGAGCGTCTCCTTCCCAGATCTTCTGAAGGAGAACAGCGAAGCAAAGGATGACCGGAAGCTCATTCGGGAAGAAACAGATGGCTTTTGGTTGGTTAGGTTTTTAGGTCTTGATGTTTGTAATTCCAACGGATCTGGGGGGGAGGGGGGAAGCGAAGCTTTTACACCGTTAAAATATCTGCAGACAGGCTGGAGAGGTAGCTCGGTTGTGGAGCGCCTGCCTAACATACACAGAACCCTGGCTTCTAGCCCCGTTCCGGATAGAACGGCACCTGCCTAGAATTCCTGCTCTTGGGGGGTGGAGGCAGGTGGGTAAAAGCTCAAGGTACATATTAAATTTTAGACCGGATTGTAAAGCTACATAATAACTTTTTTTTAAGTTTCAGAGTAATATACTTTTTGGTTATTTTTAATCTGAGACAAGTTATGATTATATAGCTCCATCTGGCCAGGGAGGCCAGGCTGATCTCAAGCTTGCAATCCTCCTGCCTCCTGTGGTTACGGGCATCTGCTGCTGTGCCTGGCTTTCAGATAAATCTGCATGAAGAAGGCAGGTGTGGCTTTTTGTTTTCCCCTCCTGCTATCTAGAAGCAGCTAGCATCCCCACATGACCCCAAGAACGAGTGCAGAGCTGCTTCTCAGGTCCTGTGCTCCAAAGGTTCCGCAGGGTGGAGAAAAACTTCACAGTAAAGCAGAGTGTTTTCGGCATGCGTCACAAGCCACAAT
Source organism: Dicrostonyx torquatus (assembly GCA_028555095.1). NCBI lineage: Eukaryota > Metazoa > Chordata > Mammalia > Rodentia > Cricetidae > Dicrostonyx > Dicrostonyx torquatus. The sequence goes on along the minus strand of JAQHUG010000003.1, from coordinate 13,900,279 downwards.
TGTGGACAGAATTCCTTGCTTGATGCCTCTCTGTGGGTCTTTCTCATTACACCTTCTACATAGGTGTCCAACATCCAAGCTAGCAAGCCAGGGGACCCATTCATTTCATAGCTTGCTGATCCAAGTATCTTTTAGAAAATACCAGTTCTTTAAAATGATGGTGAGAGTTTACATGTAACTCTTTGATGCCAAAGAGAGTAAATCACTTCATCTAAGTTTTGTGCTGGAGATTTAGGTAAGGGGCAGGCCACTTGCCCAGCAAACAGGCACGCAGCCCTGTTTGATCCCCAGCACCACTACCACACTTATCCCACAGGCAAATGGAAATCTGGACCATTTTTTAGACTGATTGTTTTCTTGTGATCTGTAGATCGTATCCATCTGTGCATGCAGAATGCACACCTGGTTCAGGGTGCTGCTGATGTTGACAACATAGGGGAAAGTGGTTGACGGGACTGGTTCAGTAGCACGCTCAGTTTATAGTTGACTCTCTGAGCGCTTGCCACGCTCATGGGTGTCCTGTGGGAACAGGTTTCACTACCCTCATTAAAAGCTTAAGAAAACTGGGTGAAGTGACAGGCTGGCAGTCACAACAAAGTGTCCACAGCAGGCGCTTTCGGCCACCCGTGCGGAGGCACTGAGACTGCAGAGGGAGGACAGACAGCTCCTCTACCAGTTTTCCTCTTTCCACCGTGAAAGCCCCTCTTCTCTTCTGCCTCTTCTTCTTCATTGTCTGTTTAGGTAAGAGGTTACTATGGTCCTGGTTAATTCTCCGCCTTTCTTTCCTTTTCTTTTTTTTTTGGGGGGGGAGAGGGGCAAGGTCTCATTCTGTAGCTCAGATGGGCCTGAAACTCATGACACTCCTCCTGTCTCAGCCTCTCGAGTGCTGGGATTAAAGGCACAAACCATCATAATCAGCTCAGGTGAATTCTTTTCACTTTTAAGTTTTTAGTGTGTTGTGTGTGAGTGTAGGTGTGAGTGTTTATGCATGGCATGCTCATGCAGAAACATGAATGTGGAGGTTGGGCGAACCTTAATTTCTCAGTCTTTACCCTTCTTTCTACCTTTGCTTGGTATTTTGCTTCTATGCCCTGTGGCAAGGTAGCCTGTCCAGAGACCTCTGAGAATTCTCCTGCCTCTAACCCCTATCTTTCACAGGAGAGCAAGGTGACAGCTTATTTACTGTGCCCAGACTTATGTAGGTTCTGGGGATTTGAATTCAGGTCTTCACACTGTGCAGTAAGTGTTTTACCTACAAAACTGTCTCCTTGGCCCTTAGGTTAATCCTTAGCACATATAATTCTATTTTATCCTATGAGGTAGATATTATGCCCATTTATAAATAAAAGCATATCGAAGTATATCAAGAGTGAAAGCTTTGACCATATTCACAGTGAGATGTCTCAGGCGTTTTGTCATCCACCTAAACTTCTAGCGTATTTTATAGTACAAAACTTAAGTCCCCTATAACAGTCCTGAGCCATAAATTGGCTAAATTGCCAGTGCATGGATTTGTTATCTACAATACTGTACCACAAGGCAAGGAAAAGATAATTTAAAGCAATTTTTTCTCACCATTTTTTGCCATCCCCTTTCGTAGCCTATATGTGAGTGGTGGTTTTAACATCTGGCTAACATCTATTTCATTGCAAAACTTCTTTCTTTGAATTTCTTCGAACCATTCACCGGTTGCTCCTTGAAGCCATCTGATATCCCTCTTTGTCTTTTGAAGTTTGCTGAAATAAAACAAAAATATCAGTGCACTGTTCAAATCCATTCCTCATTAGAATAGACCTGTGTAATGAGCTAAACTTTGCACTACAGAGGCAGGACAGGCTAAAAACCTGAGGAAAAGTTGCCCTAGTTAGAATCCCTCTTTGATCATGGTGTCCATATTTACACATATTGTTCTGTGGATGGTGCATTCTTCTATGTATGATGACAACCTAAAAGTTTTTACTGGTTGTTAAAATAATCACAGAGTCAATGACAAGAAACTTGGTTAAGCAATGTGTTAAGACCTGATCTAAAAGAGCAATGAAATGATAGATGTCCTAATGACATGCAGAAACTGGAACATTCCGGTTCTGATTACTCATGCACTTATTCATTAATACATTAAATGCTTATTGAGCAACATTAACCAACTAAATGTTTACTGAGGTCCCGTGTAGGCTGTGGGGGAACGTAACAGATAGGAACCTTACTCATCCATTTAGTGGTCAGCAACTGAAGTAACATGCAGATTGTTAGTGTAATCGATGGCCTTGGATGATAAAATTTGTTCAACACAAAGATGCAAGAGCAGGAAAGTGAGCAGTGTTAGTGCTCAGGCTGGAGAGACAGTGGCCACTGAGATGGAGGAAATACATTCTCAGGCTGGAGAG
>JAQHUG010000003.1:13833328-13887690 GCA_028555095.1 Dicrostonyx torquatus | reverse complement strand
GGTGGGATAGAAAACCTCGGACAACATATTATTCCCAGATTTTTTTTTTTTTGAGACAAGGTTTCTCTGTGTAACATCCCTGGCTGGTCTCAGACTCACAGAGACCCACCTGCTTCTGCCTCCCGAGTGCAGGGATTAAAGGCATGTGCTACCATGTCTGGTTATGCCTAGCTCTTAAATTTCCTTACAATTTATAAATGATTTATTTTATTTTTTAGCCCTGTGTACAGTGTGTGTGTGTGTGTGTGTGTGTGTGTGTGGTTGCACACATGTGTGTATGTATGTGAAGAGGCTAGAAGAAGACATCAGGATTTGTGATGCTGTCATTACAGGTAGCTGTGAGCTGACTCATGTGGGTTCTGGAAACTGTACCCAGGTTCTTTGGAAAAGCAGTGAGCTCTCTTGACCACCTCTCCAGCTCGTCTTCAAACTTCTCACGCCTCCACTGTGAAGGAACTTTGTTAATATTGACAGAAGTGAGAAATGGGTCCTGCATAGAAATTAAACTCATACATGCATACATACACACATATATTTAAAATTTTCTGTAAGAAAAATACTGATAAAGCTAATCACAGTTAACACAGTGCTTTTAGGCATATTGACATATTTGCAAGCACTCTTATGAAAGTTAATATTATTTATTCATATGAGAAAAATAAAATACTGAGAGTCTAGAGCACATTTCTACTAATTGTGTCGAACACTGACCCAACCTTTGTCAACTGTAATTTATCTTTGTGCCTCAGTCTTTCCATCCACAAAGTGGGAATGAAAGTGGTGACCTTTCTTGATCCTTTGTGAGGATGATGTGAGTTGATGTATATAAGTCAGAGCCTGGCACGGACGAAGTGCCTACACACAGAAGGACCAATGTCAACAGATGTTGTCTTTCTCAGGCGCCCTCCACGTTACTTCCTGAGAAAGGGCTTCTCACTGAATCGTGGTCTTATCTATTCAGCTAGGCTGACCAGCCAGTAGACTCCAGGCAGCCTCCTGTCTCCACCTCCTCAATGCTGGCTTACAGATGTGCAATGGCACACCAGACTTATGAGATGCTGGGGATCTAAACTCACTCTTTCTGCTCGCACAGTAAACATTTCATCAATGGAGCCAGCTCCCCAGTCCATGGGATAGAATGGTGGCAGCATCCCATGGGTTAGGTCTCTGAATGAAGAGGAGAGGAGAGTCTGGGGGAGCACCAGCAGTCACCCCTCTCTGCTCACTGAGCAGATGCAACGTGACCAGCTGCCTCTCATTCCTGTGACCGCAGGTCTCCCTCCCTTTCTCCCATCAATAGGCGGTGTCCTCAAGCCTTGAGCCAAAACAAACCCATCCTTCCTTAAACTGCTCCCTTCACACGGTACTCTTTCATGGAGATGTCACACCACTCCTCTGGTCAAATCTCTCCACGGCTTCCTCCCATGCTTACCTTACCAAGCTGAACTCCAGAATCTTTGAAACTGTATAGTACTGGCCTTCTGCCAGCCTGACCACTGGCAGAAGTCACTCCCCTTTGGGCACTGCACTTGCTGCCCCCCTCCCATTTTGTCACATGACATACTTTGTCTCACTTAGGCCTTAGCTCAAATGTCACATCCCTGCAGAGCCCTTCTGTAGCTTTCCAGAACTAATGGTTCTGTCTCCCACCTGCAGTCTCTGGTTCTCAATTTTTTTTTCCTTAATTGCATTAATCTTCATTTACTTGCTTTATTTAGTGTCTTCTCCTGCCCCACCCTTCCACTCCCTACCCCCAATACAACCCATGACAGAGAGGTCTTGTTTTGTGTTTCTGATGATGCCAGCCAGAGCCTTGGTGTGCAGAGAACAAAGGTGTGCACATGAATTTGGGGAACAGCTCTTTTCCCTGAGGCTGGTTCCTTACCTGTGAAATGCTGAACTGGAGACTGCATGGCCTGCTCCCTTGCTGTGGCTTTGGCGCACATACACTTACAAAGGTCTGGAAGGGGACCCCCATGGAAGAATGTTCCTCACTAATCCAGTGTAGTCCTATCTCAGATCGCATTGATCTCAGCTCTGTGCCCTTGGACCTCGGTAGTCTGCCCAGCTCTTCCTCATCATTCCCTGGTGTCCGCTGTCCTTTCATTTTCTTGCCCTTTCTCTTTGGAATTTCTCTCTGGATCTAAGAGACAATTAAAAAAAAATACAACTGAAAGACAGCACTGACTCCCACTGACAAGGGTCTGACGCAAGACGGAGGCACCAGCCTTCTAAAGTAACTGAATACATTGAGAGCTGATACACAGTGACCTCACTTTGCCTCCCACAGAAGAGAGGGAGCTGAGCATTTGCTAAGTGACATCTGCAGTATGGGGTCCACATAGCCTCTCTCAGCACCATGAGAGCCCAGTGAGGGAGGGGTTGCCACAGCCAGCCCTTCATAGCCATGGATTCCATTATCTTGCAATGAAAGTGTTTCTGGGCTTTGCCAGTGCAGATGTCATCTGGCCATTGGTCCCTAAGCAAAGCAGCATACCACTATTTACATGTCATTTGCATTATATTAGTTATTCTAGGTAATCTATTTACATATTATTTGATTTTATTAGTTATTCTAAGTAACTAAAGATGCCTGAAAACACCTGGAAAGTTTTCAAAGGTTATAGGCAAATGGCATGACATTTTATATAAGGGACTCGAGTGTCTCTGATTTTGGTATATAAGTAGTGGGGTACCCTAAAGCCAATCCCCTGTGGGTACCCACAGACACCTATATAGACAGAAAGGAAACTGTGAAAGATAAAACTCACCCAAGAAATGAGTGGAATAAGAAACCTCCTGCCTAACTTCAATCCCCTTTTATTATGTCCAGTTTATTATATAAACTCTGGAGCCTGAGTTATTTAACACTTAGCTAGAATTAAACTTTTGTGTTAGTCTCTAAGCCCCTTTTTCATGTTGACTGACTCTCCGCACCAGATTGTCCTTTCCCCCAGCCAGGTCTCCTGCACAGACTGCTGGTTGTGCATAAGTACTATTGCATAATCAACCGAGACACACAAGGAGATGAGCAGCTAGGGCTGTTAGCTGCTGCCCGCCCCTGACTCCCTTCATACGGTTGCTCAGACACCTCCGCTAAGACTCACAAGCCGAGGGCGAGGATTCTAGGGGTGCAGAATGGCATGTAAAGGACTCTTAGGCAAAATGCATGAGCTCAGCACCTTGGATTTGTTTATTATGTTATTCGTGGCTGTTCTCCAAAGACAACTACATCCTAAATTCTGACCACATCCTCTGTACTCGTGCAGTTAGGTAACAGGTTATAACCGTGCATGCGTCTCCACAGCATCCTTTCTTCTTTTATAGTAACAAGGGTGGAAACCATGTTCCCTCACCCACCACCTCCAATTTAACGCTTATTCTTAGAACACATCCTACCAGAAAAAGAAGACAGAAAAAGATGATTTCACAGGCTAGCAAAAAAGCCACTCTCTTCCTAGACTCATCCTTGGTCTAGGCAGAGAGTTCCCTTCTCCTCCTGCAATTAAAACATACACTTATCATCTCAACCCACTTTACATTCTGTACTGTGTTAGGACAGTATCTTAAAGGTGTTAGGACATTGTCTTAACTTTCCTGGCATTAGCTTCATTTTTAACACATCTCATACTGTGTGTATAGTTTCTCCTTTTCCTAACCAGTCCTCATACACGGGCCAAGCATGCAAGCCTAGAGGAAGAAAGTATTACACTGGGCCTCTCCTTCAGGAAAGCAGAGAAAGAGGCCCGAGTTTTCTAATCGCTGTGAATATATCGTGTTCTGGGTCCCCACCAGGGACAGTGGAAGTCAGGGAAATCTGTGACCTGCAGGTACAGTCCATGGCAGGAGTCACTCGCAGAGAGCTTTGTGGGGACATTAAAGCTCATGGGGTTGGTTACAGTGTGCAGGGTGTTTCCAGAAAGACTTAGGCTCTGAAGGAGGCTTTACTTCAATGGTTCTGCCTTTTTCAAGTGCTCTCTTGAGACAGTGTTATGAAGATCAGCATTGTGGATACTCTGCTTTTCTTCGTTCTCTGACAAACTGCAGGACCTAGCATTCAGCATCCTCCAAAACCACACAACCACAGGGTAACACTTTGAATATGGTCCCCACTTTGAGCTTTTGTTGTTGTTTTTTTTCCCTCCAAGACAGGGTTTCTCTGTATAGCTCTGGCTGTCCTGGAACTTATTTTTGTAGACCAGACTGGCCTCAAACTCAGAGATCTGCCTGCCTCGGCCTCCCTAGTGCTGGAATTAAAGGAGTGCACCACCATGCTGGGCACACTTTGAGTTTATACATATACATGCACACACACACATACACACATAAAAGTGACCATCATAATAATCATTCTGCTGATAATATATTCCATTTGTTATTATTTTATCCATGAGACTTTAAGGTTTTTCTTTAGACACAGTTACATCTTGTTTTTAGACCAAAATATCTTTCTTGAAACAGTCCTGAAATAATTTATAATAAATCTGCACTTGGAGCAAAATGAAGTAATAACACTAGAATACAAGTACATATAAGTTATGTAACTCAGTTTTGGAAATTTATGAACAGCTGAGTGTGTAAGGGGAGAGTGTGTAAGGGGAGGGGGAAATGTCATTGTTGGGGTGTGTGTGTGTGTGCAACAGTGTGCATATGGAGGTTAGAGAACAACTCTTTGGAATTGGTTCTCTCCTTCCACCATGTGGGTCCCTGGGATTGAACTCAGGTCATTAGGTTTGGCAGCCAGTGTGCTTACCCACTGAGCCATCTCACCAACTCACTGACTAGAGACCCTGTCTTAATAATTTTTTAAAGCTTTTTAAAATTATTTTTAACTTTTAAAAAGTTTTTTCCCCCTGGAAGTGTCACTGCTGTTATTTGATATAATTTCAGTTTTTGGATGCTAGGATCTATCTATTCTTTGTTCATTTGTTTTGCTTTTCAAGACAGGATTTCTCTGCGTAGTCCCAGATGTCCTGAAACTCACTTTGTAGACTGGACTGACCTTGAACTCAGAGATCCACTTGCCTCTGCCACCTGAGTGCTGGGATTAAAAGTGTGCATCACTACTCTCTGACTAGCAATAGATCTCTTAACTGCTGAGTCTTGTCTCTAGCATCAACACTGGTATTTTAAATAGTAGGGTGCTGGGACCAAAGGCATGCACCACCACACCCGGTTAGATGCTAGCACCCAAATTCTTTCAGATCTCAGAAACAAAGTTTGGGCTCCTTCTTCCAGTGTATTAAATACTTAACCATAAAGTCTTCGGAGAAAGGCTTTGAAGGGACCTCGTTGACTGTCATAGTTACAGCGCCGCTCTGACAGGACAGAGTACACTATGAGCTCATGTGTCTTTCATGTGAATAGGGACAGAATAAGCTTTCTTGGTGTGTAAGCGACCAGCTCATTTCTCAAGAATGAAAAGAAAAGTCAATGCCAGGTGCATTTTATAGAGGAAAGGCAGCAATGAAAGCGGCTGCTCACTTGGCAGCAAATGGGTGTGGCTCACCTATTAACGACCTTCAAAGTCAACATCTCTTCGGCCATGAATTACTAAAGTCTTGTTTTCTTTTAGGGCAGAATAAAGCAATGTCTAGGCTAGAAGCAGAAATCTGAGAAACCCAACAGCTCCTACCTTTTGTTTTGGTTTGTTTAAAATCATTGTGAGGCTGCTGAGATAGACACTTGCCATCAAGCCTCAGGGCGTGAGTTCGATCCCTGGGACCCACATGGTTAGAGGAGAGAACTGACTCCTGCAAGCTGTCCTCTGGTTTCTATACACATGTCATGATATGTACATAAGCAGAATAAAATTTGATAACTATTTAAGAAATCATCCAATTATATCTATTGTCTTTATAAACACCACAAAACACCACCCTGCCACAGAATTAATGCAAGCATGGGAGATCTTCTGAGACAATGAACCATCACAGGCAGCCCAAGGTGTGCCGGGACACACTAGCACCAAAGCGGTCAGAAGTGACTGCTGTGCCTTGGGTCACAGGATCACAAATTCCTGGCCTCACTCAATCATGCCAGCAGCTTGGGATAGACTCAGAGCTAAATTCAAGCAAGGGATTCCCCAGACCCAGGCAAGCTGCAAGAAGCCCAGGGAGGGGAGCCTTCTTGGAGTGACTCTTCCTTTTACCCACACTGGATCAGGACAGTGGAAACACAGGGGAGGTTGGTGATAGGCGTGCTCTCCAGAGAGGGACAATAGGGAGAGCTTTGCTATGCTGCCCATAGTTTGGGGAGAAGTGACTGCCATCTGACTCACTTGCTCCACGCTGTATGGGGCCAGCCTACAGCCACTCAGTTTACTATGCTTTTTAAAAATTACTCTAATGTGTGTGTGTGTGTGTGTTGTGTGTGTGTGTGTGTGTGTGTCTGCGCACTTGTGTGTTCAGTACCCACAGAGACCAGAAGAGGACATCAGGTCCTCTGAACTACAGTTACAGGGGGTTGTGAGCTGCCATATGGGTGCTGGGATCTGAACTTGGTCCTTTGCAAGATCAGCAAATGCTCTTAAACTCTGATCCATCTCTCTAAGCCACCAATTATTACATTCTTTTAATCTTTTGCTTATCAGATAAACCCACAGACTGAGTTTGTTCTTTGCTATTGTCTTCTTAGAGAGTTGAACATTATTTCACGTGTTCTTGGGTATGAGTCGTCTTATGGCTTCTCCATTCTGGACCTTTGCTTGATATTTGAACCCAGGAGTCATTGATAAAATTGGTCCTTTGATGCTCGAGATAACAAAGAACAAGGTTGGCAACGCCTGGTATCTGCTGCGAGCAGTTCATGGGTGGTCTAAGTATCTGCGGCCTGGACACTGGAGCATGTCACAGACCTGTGCTGAATGTCACGTTCGGTTCACTTAATTTCTATGCTTCTTTGCTTCTTCCCCTTCAGGCTGCAGTGCTAAGTACAAAGAGAGCCATCCTTGCGACCCAGCTCTGCAGACGATACTGTCAGGACATTCTCATCAGTCAAGATCGCCATCTCTTCCCAGGTCGTTGTCCCAGACAGGCGTGGGAGTTTAACACTGTCTGAGCTGATGGAAGGATGCTATATCTGGGTGGTGGGGACGTTCATGGGCCGGGCTCGAATCTCTTTGTTCCTCGGACTGATCAAGTAACTTTTGTCTCGTTTTCCTCCCTACCTCTGGGACTCCAGTCTTTGTCCTCAGCCCTGTTTACTTATCTGGACTTGTTTGCCTTTACTCTCTCGTTTAAACCCTGTTTGCCAACCATTCTAAAGTCTTCGTCATAGCTCTGGGATACTTTCCAAGTTTCTTTTTTGCTTGCTATGCAAATGTTTTCACACATTCTTTGCCCCATGACTTGACTCAGTGCTGCCACCTAGCGAAAGTTAAAAAAAAATCTTTTTCACTAGGAGGAACTTCATTTCAACTGTAATGAGCTTAATATTTGTAATGATAGTATGAAGACACTGGGAAATTTAGGATCTGTTGGTGGATAAAGATGGATGTAACCTAGAACATGACGACAGATCTTGTATAACAGAAAGCCAAGACTCTTGATTTAGGCTCCCAGAGGAAGGTAGGATTTTATATATTTTATATATATATATATGTGTGTGTGTGTGTGTGTGTGTATGTACATACGTACGTACATACATATTACTTATACCCTTTAAAGACATGGCCAGTCTTCCTGGGGTTTGAACTCTATTAGAACAGTACCTGAAGCTGCTGTTGGTTGTCAGCCATGATGCTCATTCACAGTGAGTGACTGGAAGGTATTTTAGTGGTTGTGGGTGAGGGCTGCCATTCTTCCAGAGAAGAATCGGAACAGAAGGAAATAATTGTGGGATTGTTTGGGGGTTCTGTTTTGCTTTGTTGAGTGGTCTACAGTTTTTATTTGCAAGCCTTGCTTCCAAAAGCTGTCCAAACTTCCCTGTGGAAGTCAAATCATTATCCGTTACTATTGCACAGTTGTCTCATGTTGTTAGGCTACACGCAAGATTTCCCCAAACTCTTAGATTCTTCAGCTCCTTAGTAGATATAAGATCATAATCTTGCTTAAAACAGTAAGATCATGTAAGTCTTCTGGAGACTTCTAAGACAACTACGCGAGCTTGCTGGGGGTAGTGAGGACAAGTTGTCCTTTTGTACTCCGTGAGCCATTTATTCAGAGGAAAGCACTGCATTCTTGGGAATTGCTTTCTGATGTAACTGATTCAACAGAAAGCCAAACATTAGAGAAAGATGCTACAAATCCTTAATGCATACTTAGTCTTTCAGAGGTTACTGCATTTCTTTTCTATTTAAAATCTGCCAGTCGAGAAGTGAAATGAAACAATGTACTCAAGTCTCGTTCTTTATATGTGCCGTGTTGTTAAGAGCAGTGAACATTTAACAATAGTTACTGAAGGTAAATAGGAACACTGGGAAGGGGGAGCAAGGGAGGTAGGGCGGAGATTCTAGACCGAGGAGACAACAGCTACCACAGAACAGCGCCAAGTCTTTTGTTTAGGGCTTTGGTTTCCAATGGGAACAGAAATAGTTCTTCTGAAGTGAAGACTACATATTCAAACTATGAATTAAATGTTGATAAGTGTGATATCCCATTCAGGGGAAGAGCAACAAGCCAAAATGAGAACTCATTTTCTGCAACCGTGTTCTGCATATCCACACCATCGCTGAGTCCGCATGGCCAGCCTCTTTGCAACTGCTTGACAAGCCATAATGAGCAATCATTTCTCAAGCCGTGTTCTACACATCCACACCATCGCTGAGCCTGCACGACCAGTCTCTTTGCAACAGCTTTCACTATAAGCTTAGCTCCCATCCATGTTTCTCTGTCTCCCAAGCCCTACTTTATCACAGTCTGTACCGCTCACGAGCACTCCAATAGTATATAAACTGTCAAAGGGCAGGGCGTCATCAGACTTTTAAAAGTAGCCTGGGGCACACAATCAGTTCTAGAACAGCCTGGATTATAGAACGAAATAAAAACAAGGAAGTCTGGTGGTGGTGGCACACGCCTTCAATCCCAGCACTTGGGAGGCAGAGGCAGGCAGATCTCTGTGAGTTTGAGGCCAACCTGGTCTACAGAGTGAGTTCCAGGACAAGCCAATGCTACAGACACAAATCCTGTCTCAAAAAACCAAAAATCCCCAAACAAAACAGCAAGAACAGCAAAACAAGGGAGGGAGGGAGGGAGGGAGGAAGGAAGGAATGAAGGAAGGAAGAAGTTATTTAAATTCACATGTCCTGTCTTTCCAAATCCATTATACATTTCTTGAGCCCCGGATTTTGCATTAACAATATCAAGTTACATAGCTTATATAAACTGTAAGTCTCAAAATATCTGTCAAGGACCTCAAATGTTGCTGAGTGAAAATGCTGCTCCTCCTGAGTCCACAAGACTCTGGGGCTAAGCTAAGCAAACACTCATGCTCATGAGCTTGACATAGGTGTCTCTTCACCACCACGTCTGCCGGATCTCATTCTTAGCCTTGCTGCTTTGCCACCTGAGGTGTGCATTCAGTATGTTTACACTAAGCTAGAGTCACTGGCCTGAGTGCTCTGCGGGCTTCACACAGGCGAACGCCTACCTGCCTGGCTGGGGCTGGGGCTGGGGTCCACACAGAACGATCGCTTTGCCTCTCCTCTTAGGACTCTGCATGAGCTTCGAAAGTGACATCTGTGGTGCCCTATGCTGGGGAGCAGGATGTATTGAGGTGGGGGATTTCCCATTTCCTGGAGGTGAACTGCATTTCTATCCATTCGGATGGGATAGGGATAGAGCTGCTGGAAGGGAAGCTCTTGGCTTACTAGGGAGGACAAAGGGTTAGAAGCAAGAATCCTGGGCTTTGGTTTTGTTTTATTTGGAGAGGGGGATGTCTCAATTAGTTGATCATGATTATTTCTGCTTAGAAAAAAGAAAGAAAGAAAGAAAGAAAGAAAGAAAGAAAGAAAGAAAGAAAGAAAGAAAGAAAGAAAGAAATCTTCTCATTGAAGTCCAAAGCCAAAGGGGAGGTAATGAAAGGACCTAATGTTCCTCTGGGCTGGTTGGTTTCCTGCTGTTTTACAGGCTGTTCATCATGGCTTGTATTTGTGATGGCTTCTGTCCCCTCCTCTACTGTTGGATGCCTGATCTCTCTTCCAGTAGTCCCTCCCAGTCCATCTGGAGCTGGGGAACAGTTCCAGACTTCTTGCCAGAATGCTGCCTGGAAATGGGTCTACTCTTCCCCTCTTCCCCTCACCTCCAGTACTGGTCACAGGTCTTAGACTTGATTTCAACTGCCCTGAAGTAATGTCAAAATATTTCTGAGAGATGACCATCAGAAGGCAGCTTTGTTAGTCGTCCTTGGACTCAAAGTGTGCAGCCTGTGTGGATCCACTAGATTAATGAACAGTTGTCAGGACCCCCAAACCTTATCAAAGCTGAAATCTTCATTTACCCATAATCCCCTTTCCACATCTGTCTTCAGAAAAGGGGCCACCAAATCTTGCAATGTAACATTCCAACATTTCTTGAGTCTCTTCCCTTCACTTAATTCCTTTCTGTCTTGGTCCATTTTATGTTGCTATAACAGAGTGCTGCAGGTGGATTATCTGTTTCTCATAGTTTTAGTGGCTGAGAAGTCCAAGTGCAGGGTATCAGCATCCAGCAGGGACCCTCATGCTTTGTCATCCCATGGTGGAGGGCAAAAAAGCAAGAGGAGAGCCTGAGAGAGCAAGCAATCAGAGAAGTTCAATTTACTCTCTCTCTCTCTCTCTCTCTCTCTCTCTCTCTCTGTGTGTGTGTGTGTGTGTGTGTGTGTGTGTGTGTGTGTGTGTGTGTGAGAGAGAGAGAGAGNGTCTGTGAATCCCAGGCTGATATTAACTTGCTGTGTAACCAAGAATGATCTTGAATTAATGGTCTTCCCACATCTGTCTTCTGAGCATTGGCATTATAGGTGTGTGCCAATGTGCCTGGTTTATGTCGTTCTGGGATGGAACCAGGGCTTCACGCATGCTAGGCAAGCACTCTACCAACTGAGGTACATTTCTATCCCCCAAACTTGCTCTTATACCAAGTCCCTCTCCTGCAATAATGACAGTCTATTCCGATGGACATAGCCCTTATGACCCAGTTACCTTATAGGGTTCCACTGCCCCCAGCATCACAGTAGTGGCAAAAAAGTTTCTTTAAACTTTTGTACAGAATTCTGCTTAATCCAGACTGGACCCAGTGCTACCACTGGGTCTTTGACTTTGTTCTGCTGCTCTAAATATGTCCACGGTTCCTCCTTGTCTTCTGTTTTACAGAGCATAGGGTCCTAGGCATGACACAGGGGCCTTCCATGACCCATCTATGCCTCCTAATTTACCTCTCACTTTGTATCCTGGGGATCCCCCCTCTGCTTTCTGGTTGCACCTCACTGTGGTTTCCCACATAACTGGATCTTGCCAACACTACTCTTTGTATGTCCAGGAACCTTTCTGCCTCTACCCACCCCTCATCTCTCTCCAGACTCAGTTCAGGCGGCATCTCCTCCAGCATGGTATTCAATGACCTCTGCGATCCTATGCACAGCTGCCTGATCATTTACCACACAGTGGTGAAAATACAGCTGGCCCTTCCTATTCCTGAGTTCTACACCCATGGATTCAAAACAAAAACACAACATGAACTAATGATATTTAAAAATCACATTAAATTTGTATGAAACACAAACATTTTAGTCATTATTCCTTAGACAATACAGTCTAACAAATTTCATAGCATTTAAATTGGGCTAAGTATTATAAATAATCAAAAAGTGGCTTAAGGTAGGTGGCCTGCAGGTTGTATGTAAATACTGCATCATTTTAAATAAGGGACTTCAGCATCTGTAGATTTTGGCATCTGATGGGGGGATGTTGGACCCAATTGCCCATGGATGTTGAACATTGACTCTTTGGTGCTTGAAAGATTTTATGGAGGAGTTTTGTATCTCTGCAACTAGGAACATGGTAGAAACTCAGACACACCTGCTGAGAGTGCTTGCTGCTGGTGTTGCTGAGTAAAAAAAAATTTATTTCCCATAATGCTGTCATTAAAGGGAGGAACAGAGCTCCCCAACCTCTGTCCTCTGGTGCTATGAAACACTAAGAGGAGGAACCTGAACCCTGAAACTGTGACAGATTCCAAAGATAATTGCTATAAAGACCAAAGAGAGGTGCTAGTCATCTCTGTCAGCTCTGGAAGGAGGTGACATTGTAATGGTGATGGGTGCCTGACTTACACTCCCAAACTTTGCCTCCCAGGAAGAAAAAATCTAAGACAAAGAAGTAGACAGGTTCTGGATTACCTCCTGACATGACCTACTCACGGAGCTATACCAACAGTGCCTGTAGTACCAAAGATACCGCCCCAGTGAGTGGGAGACAAAGGACATTGGTACTAGCTCAATCATACAGCCATTCCTGGGGTTCAGAAGATAGTTCAGTCAGTAGAGTGCTTGCCTTAGATCCATGAAGAACCAAATTTGGTTCCACAGAACCCATATTTAAAAACTAGACTTAGTGGCATACACTTGTAATCTCAGTCCTGGGGACGCAGAGACAGATGGGCCCCTGGAGCTTAGCCTACTTAGACCCTGGTCAGAAAGAGACTATCTCAAAGACCAGGTAAATGGCTCCTGAGAAACAATACCTGATGTAAATCTCTGGCTTCCAATGAGTGTAAGACACACACACACACACACACACACAGACAGACACACACGCACACACCTCTGACTTCTGAACACAAATTAAAACCATTTCTGCTATTCTGAAGGGCTACTGATTGGAAATTGTAGCATTTACACTATTTGCAAATTGGGTTTTAGATATGTGCAAATTGTTTTAATAAAAATTTACACCATTTAGGGAGATAGTTCAGTCAGGAGAGCATTTGTCATGCAGGCATGAGGCCAGACTTTGAATCCCTAGGCAAGGCAACCCACCAGTAAGTCCCAGTGCTTGGAGGACGGAGGCAGGGGAGTTCCCTAGAGCAAACTGGCCAGCCAGTCTAGCTGAATGGACAAGCTACAGGTTCACTTAAAAACTAATGTGTAAAGGGACTGAGGAAAGTTTCTGATGTTGGCTTCTGATCTCCGCGCACACGCACGCATACATGCACACACATATGTGCATACACACGCACACCATACATTTGTATATTGGTTTATTCCAGCAGACTCGCTTCAAAAGCACAGGTGTTAAATGGCAGCCTGCAAGGAAGTAAGAAGAAAGCTGGGGAAGAAGTTCAACAGAAGCCGGAGAAGGTGGGATCTGCCGCGGCTTTGAAGGTAGAGACAGCTAACCTGGAGGGGATATGTTACTCATAAATGTTTAAAGACATCGGCCTGGATGGCAGAAGCTGGGTAATTAAACAGCTGTGGATAGACATGACCTCATTTATTGACCTCTCCGGTTGCCTTCTCTGGAGCCAGTGTTATATGGAGACCTACAGTAGGAATGGACTGTGGTGAGTGGAGATTTCTTGACGACATTGAAGGGGTGGCCATACTCTTCTTTACACCTTCCACAATGGAGTATAGGCCATTGCCTACCTCTCCCACACACATAGGAGTGTTTCTTTTTATACGGTAGGACTAAAAGAGCATCAACTACTTAGGGATGACTTCCAGCGAGCAGAGACCTTGCTTGGCTCCTAGTCCTGCGGAGGAACTTCTAAGTTGTTGTGTAGCCACGTTCTCCAAATGGAAACTTTTCTTCTTAGAGGGATGTCCTTCAAGATCCAGAGGTAAATGAAATTCATAAGCATAGGGAGCTCTGAAAATTTGCGAGGCCATGAGGCGCCTCCCTAAGGTTATTCTCACAGTAACAACTGCCAGAGAGAGGAGACTGAGCCAACTCAGCCAAGTAGGCCATTCAGGGAGTTATGGGGATGCAGCCTTCCTGCATCCTACCCATCTCGGTGTGAGCTTTTCAGCAATGCAGCAATGCAGCTGCCTTTAGTTGCCCACATTCTGTAGCTAACCCCTCATCTAGAGTTCTGCTAACTCTGGTTCAGGAAGCTAGACCTCTCTGGAGTTGTTTCTTTGATCGGTTATTAGTTCTTTATCTGGGCTGAATAGGGAAAGTCATGTGATGTAATTGCAATCTCAAGTACAAATGTTATATGTAATCCAGTTAACAAGTTAAAACTACCCTCAGATTTGCACAACCCCTAAAGTCAGTTTCTGTATATCTCCATGGCATTGGGAGAAGAGAGCTGCCACACACAAATACACAGCAGTCATTTAAGAAATACCGTTCAACAGTCAAAGTAGGACTACACCTTGTAATGGGGCTTAAGGAAGTCCGTTCTTAGGACCAGGACCTAAGCGGCTTATGGCCTTCATAGCCCTGTGTATACAGTAACCTGCACCGGGGGGTGGGTGGCGTAAAATAAAAACAATGAAAGCAAACGGTGATTCTTCCTGTTGCCTGACTACACAGCTCCAGGGGCAGAAGATCACTTTGATTCAGTCAAGCAACTGTAAGTCAGGAAATAGCAGAAACTAGCTCATATGTTTGCAGCAGGATAGTCCTCTTGGCTGGTCTATGCCAGGACCCCAGGCTTTTTCCTCCCTAGTACAGGATTTCCTGAAATATTAGCATTCTCTCAACTCATGCAAAGGAGTGGAGTGTAGGAAAGATTGAAGTACATGATCCAGGTGCCCAGGGGGCTGTCAGGTCCCTTAGCATGTTAGTGTCATCTGGGGAGCTTTAAAAAGGCCCGTTCCACATGCCTGTCACCCCACAGTCAGGAGGTCATGGGCCCCAGGGGGAGCTATTGCTGTTCTTTTGCTAAATGAACTTGTTAGAAACTGTCTTCTAAATATTTATGGTTATACTCATAGATTAGCGCTGCCATCAGCCCTGGCCACAGAAGCCTCTTTCTGCTGTGGGCAGCAATACAGATTAACAAAGAGTGGAGAATAAGTGAATGTTGAATGCATAGCCATAACCAGGACCTCTACACTACCCACTCCATCAAAGGATAACAGAACGTCGCCAAAAAGGGGCAAGAAAGCACAAGAGTCTGGGAAAAACGTGCTGTGGATGGTACATTGTAGACACAACGTGTCTATTGTACTGATGAGCACACCACAGCTGCCGATATCTGCATAAGACCCGCACAAGATCAAACCAACAAACCCAGCCAGCATTCCAGCTGGCAGCACTAACTAGACTCAGTGGTGTCGGGGGCGGGCATGCCTGTGGGAGGAGGATGTGCTGGTCTGTGTCCAGGAGGATGGGGGGCAAGGTTGGGCATGATCTAGATATATTATATACATGGATGAAATTGTCAAAGAATAAATGATTTTTCCAACAGCCTTGTCCGAGAAAGAAACACATTCTGCACCTAGGGACATTCTGAGCCTCGGCTCACTAAAGACAGAAGGAAATGTTCTGTGCTCAGGAGCTAGAATAGGCTTCTCTTGAGATGTATGGGATTATATTTTCATATTTTTCTATTCATGCTCCTTTGTCTTTGTCCTCCCTAGTGATAAACTAAGCAAAAACCCTTATTCCTTGTAAGCATGATTTGATGGTTGTACAGTATCTTTACAGGTAGTTCCTCCTAATAAAAGCCCTAGCACATGAGGCATGCTGGGTCCTTGAAGCTTCCAGTAGGCTCCTTGGACCCCAAGCCTCTCTAATAAGAAGTTACATTCCAAGACTTTGTGATTTCTTCATGAACTGAGCTTCACATCCATGGTAAGCAGAACCCTAGAACCTCCGACATTAAGTTAAAAAAAAAGGAAGAAGAAAAGAAAAGACAAAGACAGACAGGAAGAAGTGAAGGAAGAAGGGAAGGAAGGAAAGAAAAGAAAGAGAGAGGGAGGGAGGGAGGAAGGAAGGAAGCCAATTAATATTGAGGTGGGGCCAGGCATTGGTAGTTTTGAGAGTTTCTTAAATCACTGTTGTTTCAGCCATAGCTAAGAATCACCATGGCCTGAGACATGTCATCATAGATGCCAAACATACCCAGCGGATGTGTCAATGGCCTGAGTGAGCATGGAGAAGGCAGGTGCACAGCTAGTCCCCTTAGACAGGCAAGTCTCGTGTCTGCCACAACAGCGTTGCATCACTTCGGTTGAACCCGATCATTTACAGCCTCAGCCTCTGCGTAGGCATGAAGCACTAAGCTCACCTGGGAGGGACTTCAGAGCGAGTGCCTGGCCTCACTCAGAACAGCCGATTAGAGTGGCAAGTGACTGGCATGACCCTCACCCAGAATCTGAGCCAAGGAAGATCATCCCATCGGAGGACAACAGAGCCAGACGTCTGGGAAGAGGGGATATGGGGTATGAGCAGCCTGTGCCTGGAGGTGTCCAGTTTCAAGTCCTTCAATTCTCAGTTTCAGACCCAGAGCCTCCAGTACCAAAGGGGCTCTGCCCAAAGTCTATGCTCAAAGACCTTGACTTTTGCATTTACGATAGTGTCTGGTCACAGTCCCTTCTGGGAAGGGACTTCACACAGAAGGGAGCAAGGCAGAGAGAAGCAGTGGGCTGGGGAAGCCACAGCAGAACAGGGGATGTCCCAAGGTGCTTAGTGTAGGGAAAGAGCGAAGAGAAAAGGATGGAATGTGGACAGCAGTGTTGCGTTCGGGGATGCTCCAGAGAACCTTCAGGCAGGGTAGCGAATGTGGATGAGCAGCGCTAGGAGAAAGACTCTAAACTGCAGCAGAGGAGAGGCAGAACTATGGAAGGGAAGAAGGGGTGGGTATGAGCTACTGGGAGGGGACACCTCAGGCAGGTACCCTTTGCTTCTGTGGTCCTGTGGGAATTGATAGGTAAGGAGGAAGAGGGACGCCACGGGTTTGCTCCCCTCTCTTGACTGACTTAGATAGGGAATTTCTGCAAAGACCTTCTCGCATCATCTCCAGATACTGGCTCATACCCACCAGGGTTCCCCTTTCTTTCGAGGACCCAGAGGCTGAGAGAACACCACTCAGCCCTCTTGTGTATAAAACAGTAACTCTTAGAGCTGGCTCGCACTGGCTCTCATTACTAAATATTCAGGAATTTTACAAGCCAGTTGCTTAACTATTGCTGGCTGGAAATTGGCCAACACAACAGATCAGAAGTTTGTTTTTTCTTCTCCATTACCTGAAAAGAACCACTTTCCAGCATGCTTTGGCTTCTATACCCCCAGTGGTGCAGGTTCCACTTACAGCCTTCCTCTGGCTCTCCATCACTCCCCCTCACTCCCCATTGGTTCCTTTTGTCACCATGAGGCCAGTTCATCACCTTACACACAGAGTAGTTTCTGGTTTTCAGTTGGATTCTAACCGATTCCTAGCAGAGGGATGGGAATGAGCCAGAAGTGTCTAGTTTGGATTTGGGGTGCAGGAAAGGGGTCTCCTGGGAGCAAGCATACTCGCTGGTGAAACACCCAGGGATAGATACTGCTCTGATGGGAGCTGCTGCGGTTCTAAGATGTGGCAATTCCCACACCCAGCTTTGATTTTTTCCCCCCCTCTCTCTACATCTTACAAACAGATGGAGTACTGATAGGGGCTTCAGGGAACTAGAAAGCATAAAGAGGGCCAGCTGTGGTAGCACCTGCCTGTAACCCCAGCAAAATAGTGATTATAAGTTACCTGTAAAAAGACGTGTGTGTGTGTGTGTGAACGCGCACGCGCGCGCACATGCGTGTGTAATCCCAGAGAAACTACCAAATATATTATACTAATAAACAGTTAAAACTTCAGTAAACAATTTTGAAAAGAATACTTTAAAAGGCTGCAAGGGGACCAGCGAGAAGGCTCAGCAGATAGAGGTGACTGCTACTAAGCCTGAGGACCTGAGTCTGATCCTTGGGACCCACATGGTGGAAAAAGAGAACCAGTTCATTCACCTTGTCCTCTGACCTCCACATTGTGTGCTGTGGCACACGTGTACCCCCTCTCACAGAGGATTAATAAATAAATATTTAGAATATTTTAATGTTGCAAGCAGGAGAGGAGAAAAAGAGGAATAAAAAGTAACCAATAGTAAATAAAATGCTAGACCTAAATAAATGCACTCATGCAATGATAGAAATGGTCACTATGTCAAAAAAGACACTATTAATGTAGCCCACAAGAAACACACTACAGAAACCTTATATACATAAATGTGACAATTCAGGCAAAATAGGCTCATTTCTCTGAGACTGTCAACTACACAATTTATGCAGGGAAATCTAGTTGGAAAAGCCTGGTATCATTAAAGAAATTTGATTTATAATTAAAATCTTTGAGAAAATAAAACTCTATTTCTGGAACTTTTACCAAATGCTTATAGAAGAAGCTCCACCCCCTCTCACAGGAATAGAAGAGAATCCATAACAGAGCCGGAGGCACTCAGCATTAAAACAGACAAAAATCAGCTGGCCCGTGGGAGTGCACAGCTTTAATCCCAGCACGTGGGAGGCAGAGGCAGGTGGATCTCTGTGAATTTGAGGCCAGGCTGGTCTACAGAGTGAGTTCCAAGATAGACTCCAAAGCTACACAGAGAAACCCTGTCTCATAAAACAAAACAAAACCAAAACAAACATACATACAAAACAAACAAACAAAAAGCCAAAACCCAAAATCCAGATATAAATCCTAAGCGTGCCATAGTGACTCATGCCTGAATCCCAATGCTTAGAAAATGAGTCAGGAGGATCAGAAGTTTGAGACCAGCCTGGGCTGCAAAGTATGAGGATAGACTGGGCTACACATAAGACTGTCTCAGAAATAAAGCAAACAGCAGGATATAGGAAAGACAGTACATCAGTATCTTTCACCAGTCCAGATGTCAAAACCCCTAAGAAAATATTAGCAAGCCAAATTTAACTATAGTAGCAATACACCCTTGACCAATGGCACTTACCTTGCAAATGTGCCTGTGTCATAGCCTGATGGTAAGAAAGTCCTGCGATAAGGGTCATACTAAAGAAACTGTGTGACTGTGGATGGATGGATGGTCCCACAGTTCTGCAGGTCAAGATCAAGTGGGGCAGGGTCCTGCTTCCTCCACATGACCAGGCAATGACCAGCCCTGTTCCTGACCATTGGTTTCCTGTGTAACTGCAAGGGCAGTCTGCACATGGCGTCTCTCTTATGTCTGCTCCGTGTGTCCAGCTTTTTTGAAATGAGGATATCAGTATAATTACTGTAGGATTCCCCTCAGTGATCCTGTTTTCAGTCATTTACCTATGTGAAAGACCTCTCTCCAAGGGCTACACCGAGGGACTGGAGGTTAGACCAGCATGCATTTTTAAAAACAGTTCATTCTGAAGCAGCAACATTTTAAAGGTAGTTACAGCATATCGAGTCTAAAAATGCAAAACTGCATGGTGCATTAACTTTTGTCTCAAAAGCATTTGACAAAAACTCTCAGCAGCAAGAAATAAACTCTAATGCAAAGTGTCTGACTGAAAAGTGTAACCAACATCACATTTAATGCCAAAAGACTGAAGCTTCTGGGTCAAGGCCAGCATGAGTACCCCTACAGCCCTGCTCAGTGCCATGTTGGAAGCCCTAAGGAAAAGGACATACCTGCCAGACAGGAAGAAATAAAATCACCTCTATGTAAGTTTAGTAAAACATTGGGACACAAGATCCTTAGTGCGGATTTGCACTAATAACATACAGGTAAATCTAAGATTAATGCAGTAAAGTGAAGGAACTTAATAGGCAAAATCATTATCTTTGTAATTTTGATGTTAAGATTTACTATAAAACCATGAAAATCAAGCAAATGTATTTATTAAGGAAAGAGCACATAGATACAAAAATAGGACTGAGTCTAGAAACACAACCCAATACATATTTCTACAAAGGCATAGAAGCAGGTCAGCAAAGGAGGGACTTTCTGAGAAATATATTGGAATAACTGGGCATCCATAGCCAGGAAGTAAGATGCAGCCCAAACTAAACTGCTTACTACGTATGCAAATATTTCAAAAATGGAACCATCCAATACATCAAACCTGAAAGAAAATCCCTTTAAACCACAGGAGAAAGATTTCTGTGCTTTTGTGTCTGGCAAAAGTTCTCCGAATGTTACCAAAAGCACAATTTTCAAGAGAAAACTTTGTATATTGGATTTCATCAAAGTGAATTTTTTTGTTCTCTAAAGATACTATGAAACAAGCTACAATTGGGAAGAAAATGCTTGTAAAACCCTGAACTTCACAAAGGTGGTGTCCAGAATATATATAGAAATTTAAAAAAAACCAACAGTAAGAAAATGAGCAACACAAAAATATGCAAAAGATTTGAATAGACATCAAAGAGAATAGATGAAAAGCAGATAGCTACGTGAAAATGTTTATCATCGTTAGTCATTAGGAAATGCAAAATAGAATATAATAATACCACAAACTTATAAGATGGGGTAAAATAGAAACATTGAAAACATTTGATATTCAATATTAGACCTGGTATTAGACTCCCAGCATCAGACCTGTGGACAATGAACTTCTTGTGTTTATAGATTACCCTATCTAAGGTGTTCATCTCACTATAGCGGCCTGAGTAACTAAGACAAAATCTGGAACTCTCATATTCTATTCATAGGAAGGCAATATGTTATAGCTATTATGGAAAACAGCTTAGAAAATACTATATGAATTCAAGAATAGGATCTGGCAAGTTCATTTCTTGTTTAAAAATACCAGGACAATCTGGGATAAGAGGGATCCTGCCTCAAAATGAATAAAAGGCTGCAAAATGGCTCAGTGGATAAAAGCCCTTCAAGGCTGTTCTCTAAAACCCACAGAAAAGCTGAATGATCAACTTGAACCCATGAGCTGAACACTGCCCCAGGAATGAGCGGCTTGCGCCTGTGAGCTCAGCACTGCTGTGGGAAATGGGAGGCAGAGAGAGCTCATGGGCCAGCTAGCCCGGCATATTTAGCAGTAGAAATAACAAGAGCGACCTCAAAAGCAAGGTGGAAAGGAAATTAAATATTATTCCTAAGACGTAACTATTTCAACAGTTTAGAGTATAGCCTTATGCAATGTGTATATAGAGAGGGCCAGTGGAATAATTCAACTGGAGAACCCACCTTCCTCCAAGCCTGACAGCCAGAGTACATCCCCTGGAGAGAACCAGCTCCTGCAAGTTGTCCCTGGCTTTTACACAAGTACTGGGGGCATGGACACATGTGTGCGCGTGATCGTGTGTGCACACACACGTAAATAAACAGTCTCAAAACTTTAAATGAATATAGGGCCAGAGAGATGGCTCACTGAGTAAAGATGTCATCCCCAAGCCTTACAACCTGAGTTTGGTCCCTGAGACCTACATGATGGACTGCGAGAGCCAACTTCTGCACATTGTCCTCTGACTTCCACACATGTACTGTGCACATGTGTGCACATGCCACCCCCTCCAAATAAGTAATAAAATACAAGATACTGATGTTAAAATGTGCAATACGCATTTTAGTATGTGTGCACGTGTGTGGGTGTGTGGGGGGGTGTGGGTGTGGGTGTGGGTGTGCCTACTGAACTTGACTGTTTTCCTCAATCCTTTCTTTACCATATTTATTTACTGGCAAGGTCTCTCACTGAACATGGAACTCCCTGAATGGCTAGACTGGACTGGCAAGTGAAACCCAATGATTCTCATCCAGGGAATCTATGGAAAAGAAACCACTGGGGTATTAGTGAGGCACGCCTTTAGGTATGTCTGTCAAGAGAGTTGACTGAGGGCAGAAGGCATGCCTTTAGGTATGTCTGTCAAGAGAGTTCTCCAGCTCTATTGTTAGCTTTCAAGAAAGAAAAACAAAAGTTTCTGTTTGATTAGATTTAGGATGAAAATAAGAGTAAATATATAAAAGTCCATACAGATGCGATTATATAGGCTCCATCCCGTGGCTGGGCTTGGATTGAAGAAAAGGGAAAGAGAAGACTAACTAGCCGAGTTGTAGCATTCTTCTTTCTCCACGACCTGGTCCTCCGACATGAAAGAAAATACAAACCCCGTCCCACAACCATGAACTCCTTCACACCTTCCCTGTCATCATGGACACTGCCTTCTCCACCCATGACCAGAGTAAATCCCATGAAGCAAACTCTGCTTTTGGTCACAATGATAATAAAAGTACCCAATATAACTACCTAAGGTTGTTGTGTTCTCTGTTTCCACAGTCAGTGGAAATAGGAAGTGTTTTAAGATTAAAGATCTCAGTTGTGGATTTACTACCAGCTGGATGAGCACAGCAAGAGAGTCACTTCAATTCTTTTTGCGGCGTGGACAGCAGGAGAGCATGGTGATGGTGTGCAGATTACACCACACACACTTCCTGGCTCAAGCTATCTCCTATGGCTGGGAGCTTCTAGTGAGACTGAAGATTTAAAGCATTGTAAGAATTAGAAAAATGCAAATGACCAGCCAGTGGCAGCCTTTAGTACAATTATTGTTACCTATTTTTGCTTCAAAAAATTTTTAAAATTTTATGTGTATGATATTTGGCTGCATGTATGTTTGTATGTGCATGGTGCACATGCTCAGTGCCTGTGGAGGTCAGAAGGAGGCGGCAGATAGATACCCAGAAACTGGAGTTACAGATGTTAGTAAGCCACCATGTGATGATGTAAATTGGACCTAGATCCTCTGCAAGAGCAGCCAATGCTCTTAATTACTGAGCCAACTCTCCAGCCCTATTGTTAGCTTTCAAGAAAGAAAAACAAAAGTTTCTGTTTGATCAGATTTAGGATGAAAATAAAAGTAAATATATAAAAGTCCATACAGATGCAAATATATACAGATAAATACATATACACTCAATATGGGGAAAATAAATGTTATTTAAAGCCAGATAGATCTTGGATCAAGTTTTAGATTTGTATGTTGTAAACTAAAGGACTCTGGGCAAGTGTTTTGAGCTTGTTAAATATCATAATACATGTCCCAGGGAATGGCTGTGACTATCATTCAACGTTGACAGAAAAAAATAATTCTAAGACAGAGTTAGATTTGAATTCTAGTCTTTTACTTGCTTTAGACAAAATACTCAACTTTTATAAGTAGCTTCCTTCTCTGTGAAATGGAAACTAAAAAGTGTGCCTAACATGGTTACTGGGAAGATTCATTAAATCTGTACAGCATGTTTCTGTGATGACCGGAATACAGTGTTGCCTAATAAAGGTTAGCTGCTATTATTATGACAATAATTACTGTTATTATATAAAAGGCAGTACTTAATAAAGGCTGCTATGGCTATCTCCTCTTACTTAAGCCTTCTACTGATGAGAAATATCTAAGAGATGGAAAACTGGGTCAAAGGCAAATTTTAGCCAAAGTGTGCTATTGATCACTAGAGTTGACTGCGGAGACAGCTTAGCAGTCAAGTATGCAGACTGATTTTGCAGAGGGTCCACGTTTGGTTCCCAATACCCACATAAGGCAGCTTACAACCACCTGTAACTCCACCTCTGGAGGATTCCATGCCCCCTTGGGGTTTCTATGGGCATCTGCTCTCATATGCACAGACCCACACACCAATATGCATTATATGCACAATTAAAAATAATAAAAACAAAACTTTTGGAAAGGGTATGCAATCTACTTAAGATGCTAATAACATACTTACTGTGGGCATCTCAAAGTTAACTTTCCTTTCTAATTGTAACTCAACATTTCCCCATCTCTTTTTTTATTTCTTATCTATTTTCAAGTGTGATTGGTCTACTTCTCTCTTTTGCCTACTTATCAACTTGAATCTTGGTGGTTCCCTTACAATTTTGAATGAATTTCCAATTTATTAGAACCACTGTAATAGTAAATGCAAATCCTCTCCCAGAAACTGGAGCCAACGAGGTCAAGGGCTGATGAAGATTTGGGGACATCTCTGCATGACTAAGAACACTTGGGGAGTCAGGGGCGGGGCACCTATCTCCTACATTGGGATCTCAGCTATTCCTATAGTTTTTTTTTTTTTTTTGGTTTTTCGAGACAGGGTTTCTCTGTGGCTTTGGAGCCTGTCCTGGAACTAGCTCTTGTAGACCAGGCTGGTCTCGAACTCACAGAGATCCGCCTGCCTCTGCCTCCCGAGTGCTGGGATTAAAGGCGTGCGCCACCACCGCCCAGCTTATTCCTATAGTTTTGACATCTATATCTGAACCCTCTGGCCCTGTGTAACTGTGCCATCTTATATTTCTAACTATAGGAATTCTTTTCAGTCATCTAGTGACATCTCAAATCTATCAGAAACGCAAGTGAATCCATCATTGACTCCCCTATCTAGTCTCTCACTGTTCTACCCAAGAGATATTGAAGCTGGTTCTTAGGAAGTGTAACGGCCTCAGCATCTCTCAGACAGCTCAAATTTTGAGCTGTTTGAAGTTACAGGGATTATATGTCACTTACCCTGAGTTTTTATTTGGAAAATATAATGATCATACTTCTTAAGATAAGGAGCAGAGGAGACAGTTGGGTTACAAGCTATACCCAGTCCTTTCTGCAGGCCACTGTCTGCTACAGAGATTAATGAACTTGGGCTGGAAGAAGGTAGATAATCCCATGGAGATAGGAATATTCAAGAGAGGGAGCCAGGAAGTAAGCAGGAGAAAAGGTGCCAGAAGTCATTGCTTTGGACACTTGTTATAACCATCTACTTTCCTTGAAGGGTTTTTATGTGTCAGCAGTGGTGACATTTCATGCTGTTCAGATGATCATTTTAATAGTTTAGCATAACAGTTCTAAGTTTGATTTTTGTACTAGCATTGTAGCTCTTTCTGTTGGTGCTTCATTTAGGACATAAGCATCCTGAGATTAGAAGATGTATTGCAGCTTTCCACCCAACAGCTAACCTTCCAGCATTTGCCACCAATGCATAGACCCATTTCCCCCAAAGACAACTGATGTGGGCAACACGAATTGCAGTAGAGAAAGCATAAGGCAAGGGCTGGGGCAACTCTAAAAGCTACTTTAAAGGAGCAGGCGGGATGGCTGCGGGATAAGAGCACTTGCGGTGCAAACCTAAGACTTGAGTCAGCACTAGCGGATATAAAAATCCAAGGGTGGCAGATGCTTGTAATCCCAGAGATATGAGGGTTGTTACCCTGGAGATGTGAGGGTTGTAACCACGGGAGATGTGAGGGTTGTAACCCTGGAGATGTGAGGGTTGTAACTCTGGAGATGTGAGGGTTGTAACCACGGAGATGTGAGGATTGTAACCTGGGAGATGTGAGGGTTGTAACCCTGGAGATGTGAAAGTTGTAACCCTGGAGATGTGAAGGTTGTAACCCAGGAGATGTGAGGGTTGTAACTCTGGAGATGCAAGCATTGTAACCCTGGAGATGAGAGTGTTGTAACCCTGGAGATGTGAGGGTTGTAATCCTGGAGATGTGAGGGTTGTAACCCAGGAGATATGAGGGTTGTAACCCTGGAGATGCAAGCATTGTAACCCTGGAGATGCGAGTGTTGTAACCCTGGAGATGTGAGGGTTGTAACCCCAGAAATGTGAGGGTTGTAACCCCAGAGATGTGAGGGACAGAAACAGGAGCATTGATGGGGATTGCTAGCCACCAGCCAACCTAGCTCAAGGTTCAGTGAGAGACCCTGTTTCAAAGAAATAAGACAGTGATAAAGCAGGACACTAGCCATCTTCCTCTGGCTTCCAGGACTATGCAGATACATACACATGTGCACTCACCTCACGAACATGTACCTCACCCATTCAATATAAACACAACAGTAATAAATTAGTATAAAGACTCCCTACACACCCTTCCTCCATTTCCCTTCAGGTGTCATGTTTTACATAACTCTAATACAGTACAAAATAAATTCCCTTGAATAGAATTTAAAATAGATTACATCACTATTTCTAAGACTACCAGTCTGTATAAGTACTGCCACTGGAACTCCCAAGACTATAATTTAAAAAGGGCCAAGCTGATGCCTAAATGCAAGTTCTCCTCCCTCTCACCATTTACTAATTCTGCCCTTGCTTTCCCCTCATACATAATGACCACCTTCTCTTAAGAGACAAAGAACATTCCCAGTAACACATTGGGAACTACAGTTTGGGAGCCTGGGGATTGTGTAAGCTTTCAAGCTATCCCTATGCAGGTCGAATGTCTATCTCTGTGTGGGGTAATACCTGTATGACCAATATGGGTGTGGATACACTGTTTTCAGAAGGAAGACTTTACACAGCTGGAGGGGATGGAGCCTGATTTTCAGAGGCAGAGTGTGGTAAGATCTCCATTCTGAAACTTCAAATGTGTGGCCTCTCCTTTCCTCAACGGTCTCCCCTCTGTCCCCCAGAAAGTCCTATAGGAGAGGAGGGTGAAGACGGAGCTTTGGGCACAGTGTCTTCCATCTCTGCAAAGACTAAAAGCATCCCCCAATTTGAAGATTGTTCTTGGATGGGCTTCTTTTGAGGTAAGGGAGAGAAAGGTCGGGGTGGGAAGAGCGGGGAGGAACGGGGAACCTGATGACTTCACCAGCTCTCTAAACTCCAGCTTATGCCTTACAGTGCATCCTCAGGGATGTCTTGGATTTCTACCCACAGTTCACTGTAGAAGACCTAGATAGGTCTGTGGGTCCCTACCCTAACAGGGATTGGGAGAAGGTTGATACCCCCCAGTTAGCCACTTCTGAATTTAATTTGCTAGTAACTTATCCCTCCCTTACCTATAACACTGTATTTATTAATAAGGTCATTGGTTAAATCCCATAGAAACTTCTCCTTACATCACCACACCGCAGCCAACCCCACGTGTCTAAGTCCCATTCACCCACACAGGACTCTGACAAGTTCCTGGATCTCCCGCCCTGGGCCTCCGGCTTGGAAGGAGCAGCTGCCAAGATCCAGCTCTCGGGAATGCCCCACAATAATTCACGTGCCCCAAACGGTCAGAGCCTTTCCCTGGTGGCTTGTGAGGCCCCTGAACCCCTGAGATGTCTGAACCTCTCCCAACCGAGGTTTGCCCAGGTGTCCTGAAAAGGTAGGGACCTAGGCGCAGAAAATGCTTAGAAGTAGCTACCTTCTCCCTCCTCCTCCTGACTCACAGCCAACCCCAGTGGGGATGGAGAGCCTGGAGAGAGCAGCTGGAAGGCATCTGGAGACCCGCAGAGAGAAAACCACACAGGTTCCGTCTTCCCACCAGGTAGCAGCAACTGCGCAGGGTGCCAGCAGGTGCCAGGGAGAGCAGAGCGGTTTCCTGGATCCCCAGACCCCAAGATGCGCCACGCCCCCGCCCCAGAAGGAGTGCGCTTCCTACCTGATCCTGTCCTTCTCTGCCCTTCGGAGTTCCTCATTTCTTTCCAGGACCTGGAGGATCTTCCTGGCTTCTTCCTCGTTTAGGAAACTGAAATCAAAACCCTGAGGAACTTTCGTCATTTTCTCTCCCGTGTGCGAGTTATGTGTACTTAAGCTCCTTGGCGCCTCCTGTTACAAAGCCATTTTTCAAGATAAAGAAGACTAGTTTTCCCGAACTTGATCCCATAGCCCATAATAGCTCCGCGCCTTTGAAAAGCTAAAACCACAAACCTAGGGACCGGCCCACACATACAGGGCTGCTTTTGACAACACCTTAATGACATGTTTCTCTCAACCTGTCCAACCGAGCTGCAAACTGAGTGACTAAATGGGGAGAAGGAACCAATAGCATCTGGGGGGCGGGCCTTGCCGCGTCTCCTCCCTCCCCCTTCCTCCCACCCTCTATGTGACTTGTTAAGCAAACAAGCCTACATAATTCTGTCTCTAAGTGAGGCTTATCCTTAAGTGTTAGTCCCAGAATATTTGCTTGGCTGGAAGAACTTGAGCTCGGCTAGTAGAAAGCCAGAAGGAAAACGACTCATAACGAATCCTGTCTTTCCCTGACTAAAACCAGGAAAGCCAGGGGAGTTTGAGGGTTAGCAGGAGGGTTACCCTGTTTGAAAGACTAGGGAAGGCTAACTTACTCTAGGGCCATTTGTCTCAGAGGGACTCATAGAAGGACTGGAACCAGGGTACCTGTAGAAACGAATTCTTTGCCAGTCTTGCTACTGCCCTCACAAACACACTCCCACTGTCTCAGAGAAAGTCATTCTCAGACTTTGGTAAGCCAACAAATGAAAAACCCCACTTAGGTTATTTTAGAAGGTGGCCCCGAGGCCAAGGGTGTTAGAAAACACCTGTGACTAGAGCGCATTGCAATCTCTGCAACCACAGAAATCGCTTCTCCTAGAAAGATGAAATAAAGTCAAATATTTCCTAAGATGAGCCTCTTGTGCTTTTTTTATTATTATAAATGCCTTTCCAGAAAACATGTTTCTTTACATAAAAACAATTTTATCCAATGGACAGGTATGTCCCAACACCCTTAATTTGGTCCTTTCTGATGTGATGGTGATGGTTTCCAACATTTACAGGGTCTGTTCACACACACCATCTTTTCACGGTAAATAAACCCCCGTAAAAGAAAAACAAACAAAGCTATGAAGTAAAAAAAATGGCTGGTTTTGCCTCTGGTTCTTTATCTTGATTCTCACTGATGGCATGTTGGGACAGCTACCCTTTGAGATGACTTTTTGTGGGTGTCTATTATCTGCATGAAGTGGGGATCCACTCTACGCATCCATATTGTACAACACAGAGCTCTCTCATAAATCATCCCGATGTTAATGATGGTGGTTTTGAAATCTGTCACACATTGTTCAATTATTCTTGCATGTTCCTTTATTCATTTATTAGGTATACATACTGATTTTCTAGTGTGGATAGTTGTGTCTCCTCCCCCCCCCAACTTTTTTTTTGATCAGTGAACTAATTGCAGTTAAACTATTCTGGATCTTGTTTCATGAAGTTATTGTTTACACACTAAACAACATAGTTCCTTTCCTTATAACCCAGTGAGGAACTTAGTGTGAATAGAGATATAACTACTTAATAAAAAGAATCTCTTGGGCTTGAAAGCTGGTTTAGAGGTTAAAGCATTTGCTGTCCTTGCAGAACACCTGGATCAAGCTCTATGCATCCCCATTGGGCAGCTCACAATCACCTGTAATTCCAGCGCCAGGGGGATCTGATGTCCCGGATTTCCTTGGGCACCGACGCTTATGTGCACGTATCTATACATTTATTAAAAACAGTTGAAGTATTAAAGCACCACTGAGCATACAAAAGAAATTAGTTTTAGCTAAATGGGTCAGTGCAGAGGATGTGGCGTTTGGGCTGAAACAGGAAGAGTAAGGTTTGAAGAGGAAAACAGACGGAGGTGGGAGAAGACTCTATTCTAGGCAAGGAGAATGGCAGTGGGTTACATCACAGAAATGCACTCTTGGGATCTTCTCAGGTTCTCTCAGTTCCTCTGATCAATGGCCACGATGAGCACAAACTTTGAAGCTAAAAATTACAGGAGCGCATACGAGGGAGTACTAGTAAGTACTTGATCTGCTTTGGCTAAAACATACATTTTCTTTTATTTTTGAAACAAGGTTTCATGTAGCCCAGGCTGGTCTCACAATCCCTGTAGCTGAGGTATGTAGCCAAGCATGACCCTGAATATCTGCTGTTGCTGCTGGGATCACGGGTGTGCACCACGACACTCAGCCTAGAGCATACATTTTCAATAGGAGGGAAAACTTACCTTTTTATGTACAAGGCAAAGATATACACACAACACATAGGTAGATAAATTTATCTATAATATTAGCATTTCATGACGGGTGATTAGTTTTCAAAAGATTTCAGGAGGAACAGTAGTGAAAAGGTTTAGGAGCGCTGGGCTTCAGAGCACAGGAAGAATAAAGAAGGCTAAGATCTGCTGTGAATGTTTACTATATGAGCAGTACAGAGCCAGCTCGGGTTTTGAGGGAGGTGATGACACAGTTGGAACTGAGCTTTCAGAAGATGACTTTAATGACCAGTGACAAGGAAGACTAGGTAGAAGAAGAAAGACATATATGGAGTTTGAAGTACCTGCAGTTCATTCATGGGGCAATCAGTACCCAGCAGGGACTGGATACCTTGAAGAAGGGATAGAGAAGTCATTTATTTAAATATGATCGCCAAAACCTAGAGAGCAAACAGGATGGATTCAGTCAAGGGTGTACAGAGAGTAAGACTGAGCCTAGAACTTTCATCATTGGCACCGAGTCATACTTCATCCTTCATTATGGCACCATAGGGCATACCATTGGGAAAGTTTTATTCTGGCATTTTATATTGAGAGCTTTGGTGGACGGGGCAGGCAGGAGCTGCCCTGCAAACCACACGGCTTGCTTAGAATGGTTTCATTGGGATTATGACCACAGGGCTTTAAAGGAAAGCTAGCTCTTACTCAACCAGCGGCGTGCAGTCTTAGCATCTGGCAACCTTGGCAACCTCCTTCCCAGCCTTTCAGCTAAAGAGATACTCATCAGTTTGGATTTTAATACTAACAGCTGGATAGAAGAGAAAACAATCTTTGGGAACCTCCCATGGTCTATCTGTTCCAGGTTGTCGACCAAATCCCAGCAGAAGGATTCTTGATAACCACTCAGCCAAGAGAAAAGCAGATCATATCACTTACTGGAATGTCTCAACTTTTGCCACCACAAGTCCCTCTAACCCTGGTGGGCCACTGTGAAGTAACACTGGGGGTCAGGGAGCCGTTTCTCACAGTAGTATCTTCCTTGCCTACTTTGGCTTGTCTCCCTGCACAATCTCTTTCAACAGCAGATTATGGGGTGCGCTTGGTGGCAGCTCTCAGCTTAACAAGCAAATACATGTCAGCTTGAAAATAAGACATTGGTGTCGGGCCTTTATTAGTGATGAGGAGATGAAGGCTGCAAGAACAGAGCTTGTGTAATCGTTCGCTTCAGTTTTCACCGTTCTGTTTGGTAACTGGCTTTACAAATCTAGATAGAAACTTCTGTCTTAGTCCCCCTGAGGCTCAGTGCTGCATCCACAGTTACAGAGTCACGATTCTGTGAAAAAAAAAAAAACAGACCTCAAAACTCTCTAAACATTTGCTCTTGTTTTTAACTTATAAAATGAAGATCATGACAGAACCAGTCATACAGGATTAGCGGAAAAATTTGATGGTGACACAAAGCAACTAGCAGAGATAACACAGAGCTTATATTTAATAAATAGCATCTATGAGTTATGCTCTTAGGACACAGAGATGCCTACAATGTACAGAGCATGAATTCTTGACTGTCAAAGCAGCACTATTTGTTGGGCTGAGAAAAAACTGGGAACCATAACACAGGAATGATATAGAAGATGTTTTAGTTACTTTTCTTGCAGCTATAACTTAATGCCTGAGAAAAGTAACTCAGGAAGGAAGGGCTCATTTTGCCTCAGAGTGTGAGGCCTGTCGGAGCAGGAAAGATACGCAGTGATGGGTGTCACTAGCTGTGACTATCAGAGCCTGTGGCAGCTGGGCACATTGCACCCACTGTCAAGAAGCCCTGAGCAGAGCATGCTGGTACATGCCTCTTGCTTTCTCATTTTTAATCAGTCTGAGACTCCAGGCCTGTACGGCACCGGAAGACCACAGGTAGAGTGGGGTCGTCTCTCAACCAAACCCTCTGGAAATGTCCTCACAGAGTCACCCACTAATTGTTTCTTCTGTGGTGCTAAATCCTGACAAGGTGGCCATGAAGATTCACTGTCACAGATGGAGATGCAGAGCTTGGGCTTACTGTTATCGGAGGAGCTTAATGTTAGCATGTGGTGCAGTTCTGCAGGGTTGGGGGGCTTTTCCTGTCAACTTCCCAATCTGCCTTGAGGAAGAAGACCAGAGCAAGGCTTGTGCTGGGAGCAGGCATCATTGGAGATGCTGTGTGGCAGAGACAATAGCTACCAAGTGCTCCCAGCTTTCTAATGGAGGAGCATCTCCCCATGGAAAGCATTCAGGAAAGAATTCATATTCTTACCACCCCAGTCAGATAACTTACTCTTCTACCTACCCTGGAGAGGGACAAGTACTGGTCAGGCAGAGAGGTTCAATGAGATTCCATTCATGGGAGTCCCCTCAGAAAAACGAAGGGGTATTTATTCCCCATAATAATGTTCATCATGTATAAATGTAAGAATGCATAAAAGAAAAATGTTTCTTGGTTATTTAATGTTTATTTATTATTCACATGATGATTTCATGTTTAGATTTTTAGAAATGACATTATATGAAAGTGTTCCATAATGTATAATGTCCCTTGCATGACTGCATAGACTTCCCCAGGACAATGCAGTATCTTGAACCTCTGAGTAATATGAACTGAATGAGGGATTCATAAGGATGTCTGGGGCATTTAAAGAACCCACTGATGTGACAGATGGCATAAGTATATCATTTGGGAACCCAAAGCACTAGATGAAGTAAGGAGATAAGAGCTTCTCGCTCACTCAAGCCAGTTTGATAATCTGGTATTTACACCTAAAAACATCCTACCTTGCATCCTTTCCTAAAACAAAACACTAGAAACCTGGGAACCCAGGGCTAAGCAGCACATGCTTTTCTGTGTGGTCCAGTGTTCAACCCTGCCGTCATTCATGGTTTTCATTGTTCTTACTCTATTCAAAAGACAAAGGAGGGAGACAGTGGGCCTTGGGATTTATGCAAACACTCAGAAAATAAATATCATACTTCCACATATTCTGTGAGAACACTATTATGTGGATAGCAGAGCCTGAAAAAAATCAGCTCAATAAACAGACATAAACCCAACAAATGTGTCCCTATCACCTCAGTGACCACAGGTGTGTAGAAGATCCCAAAGTGCCAGAAAACAAAAGAAGGCAGAAATACTTCAATGGCTAGTAGAGTTTATTCCAGAAATACAAGACTGTTTCAATCTGGTGTGAAGGTACATACCTATAATTCTAGCCCATAATTCTAGCATTCTGGGAAGACACTGGAAAAGTCAGAGTTCAAAGACAGCCTGGTCTATATGAGCCCTTGTTTTCTCCCCTTCCCCCATTATTATGTTTCAATATTAACAAAATCCCAGAATTTACTCCATCAGGAAATCAGAGGAAGAAAAGTCTGTGATCAAATACTCCTTGTGAAATTCAAGATGGTTTATGGCTAAAACTAACCTACATTACTCTAAATTAGTACTAAGTGTGGTGGTATATGTCTGTAGCCTCAGCACTTGGGAGATTAGGGAGAAGGATCATGAATTTGATGTCAGCCTGAGCTACACAACAACATTTTGTCCAAAAATAGCACAAAGCAAAACAAACCAGAACCCAACCAACCAACCAACCAACCAACCAATCAATCCATCAACCAACTAATCAACCAACCAACCAATCAACCAACAAAGCAACCAATCAATCAACCAGCCAATAAACCAACCAACTGCTAGCCAACTGACCAATCAACCAATTAACTAACCAATCAACCAAACACCTAACCCTAGTAAAGCCTTAGTAAAGTGGGATTATAAAGCTTTTACTTTGCATGATAAAGAATTAGTTTGTTTCAGCTATTAGCAATGCCATAACTAATAGTGATTAATTAAGGATATATTAAAGCAATATACTAGTATCTGTATAGCCTCATACTGTTGCAATTCTGTTAATATAGTAAAAAGAAAAGCAAAAGTTATAATTCTCAGAAGAGAAAATTGATTAGACATGCAAATTAGGAACTTAGAAAAACAAAGAAATCCACTTAAAAAACTATTAGACTTGCTAGGTGTGGTTACATATGCCTGTAATCCCAGCAACTCGGAGGCTGAGGCAGGAGGATCAGGAGTTCAGAGCTAGACTCAGCTACATTGCAGGTCTGAATCTAGCCTGGGGCTACCTGAGACCTTGTCTTGAATGTACACAAACAAATAAACTATTTGAATGGCCAAATGATTAGAACCAAGAAGAGACACATAGTTGGCCAGAGTTGGCTCCATGAACAAGTGTTTGGAAATTCCTCAGCAGTGATAGTCTTCTCAAGAACATTGTTTACTTTCTAATGGGGAGAGGTTAAAAAAAATCATAAGTTTAGAGGTGATAAGTACGGTGATCCATACAAATTGGGTAGCGGGTGGGGGTGGTGAGAGGCAGGAATATGACGATAAGATGCACTTGAGTCGAAAGTAAAGGATAAGAAGTCAGACTTGAGCTGGAATAGGAAAGTATGTGCATGTCCTCCAAGGGACATAGGGTTGAAGGGATGTGAGTAAGATGTAGACAGGTGCTGTCTCTGCAATCTATGTCACCTTCATGCAAGATATAATCCACTGCCCTAGATACTGTGGCTTAGAGACTAAGGGCCTCAACTATCATATGTCAGGTCTTACGCCAGGTTCCTGAAATACAGAATTACAAAACACCCAACAGCTGTCCTCATTGAGTGTGCGTGCCTTCCTGGAGGAATAGCTAGGTAATATGTTTTCTAAGTGTGATTAGTGACATGAAGAAAACTAACAAGGCAAAATGGCAGAGGTAGTCCTGGGAGGAGGCGAGGACACTCCTTACATGGAGTGGCCAGGAAGGCAACTCTGGAGAAGACAAGTAAGTGGCTATATAAAGGATGTCTGGATCCAGCCTTGGGACAGCCAGGAGAAGGACTTTTTAAGAAGAGGTAAAAACATCTACACATCTCATCAGGAGAGAGTGGGCATACTCTAGGCTAATGTTTATAGACCTTGGTAAACAAACATCAAAGAATAATGGAGTCGTACACAGGAGCCTGATAAGACAAGTAAGCAAGACTTGAGAGATTATATCTTGTCTTAAGGGCCTGGGCTTGGAGTTGGGAGTCTGTGTTCTAACTCTAGATGTATGACCGGACCGGCAATCTCACCTCCTGCAAGGAAAGGGTAATGATGGAGCACACCTCAGAAGGTTGTGGAATAAAACAGATGATACAGGCAAAAGGGGAGAGGAGGGGAGAAGGAATAGGAATAATAGGAGGTGGTGGGGGAGAAGAGAGGGACATGGGGGGAGAGAATGACTCTCCCCAGTCAGGTGGCCAACTGGATTCTGTTCCATTGTCCCTCATATTGTTCCCCCCTCCACCTGGCCAATTCCAGGACAAGGAAGGATCTCTAGATATATCTTCTCTGACTCCAAGCAGGAAAAACTCTCACCTCTGAGAGGAAGTCACCCTAAATCATTTGTGATGCTGGGGTTAAAATTGTTTTAAATAGAAGTTATAGTATGATACTAACATTGTAAAAGAAAAAGGAGGTATAATCACATCTAACTAAAGACTGTTCCATGTTGGAATATCACCCTGACGTTCTCCACAGGGCTGTATGTGGGTGTGTGTGTAAAGACTGTTCCCATATTTGACTATCACCCTGACGTTCTCCACAGGGCTGTATGTGGGCGTGTGTGTGTGTGTCTGTGTTATCCCTGTGTGTGTGCAGTGTGGGAGATGGAATGTTCCATTTTCCTTTCCCCATATACGGTGATCGACAGCCTCTTTGCAGACTCTAATTAACTGGATCATTGCAATTAAGATACCACTTACCTCTAATCTCATGGTGGCTCAAACCATTGTGCAGTTTAAAGAGAGTTTGCTAGTAGAGTTGAATATTTTCCCATTTTGATGAAAAGAAAAAACAAGGTTTAAAACTACATAAAAATATCATCTGTTTGATGTGATTAACACAGTACCGGAACTGTGCGTAGCTGTAGCTATAGTCACAGCTGAACACCCTCAGGCTGAGCAGTCAAAGCAGGCAGGCATTGAGCAAGTCTTCTCATACTGCTACTGAAAACCTCTGTAGAGTTCCCAGTTTAGCTGGGTTTAAGTGTTTTAAAACTTCATAGAGAGAAGTACATTTTATTTTAATGTGTGTGCACATGAGTGTGTCTGCACATACACACATGTATGTGTGCACATGTCATTGCACACATGTGGCAACCTTTACAAGTTGAGCCATCTTGTTTGACTATTTTCGAGAACTTGAAAGTGTTTTACAGAAACAGGTTTTTTTTGTTTGTTTGTTTGTTTGTTTTTGAGACAGGGTTTCTCTGTGGAACAGCCCTAGCTGTCCTGGAACTAGATATTTTTTCTAATAATTTTTATTACTTATAAATAATACCATTCAAAATTTCCACTTCCTCCCCTCCTCCCACTTCCCTCTCACTCTCCCACTCACCCTCCCTGCCACTCCAGTCCTAAGAGAGGGCAGGGTACCCTGCCCTGTGGGAAGTCCAAGGCCCTCCCTCCTCCATCCAGGCTTAGGAAGGTGTGTATTCAAATAGAATAGTATCTCAAAAAGCTAGTACATGCAGTGAAGACAAATCCCAGTGTCATTATCATTGGCTCTTCAGTCTGCCCCAATTGTCAGCCACATTCAGAGGTCCAGTTTGATCCCATGCTCTGGAACTAGATCTTATAGACCAGACTGGCCTCAAACTCACTGAGACTCCACCTGCCTCTGCCTCTCGAGTGCTGGGATTAAAGGTATGTACCACCACCATCTGACTCAGAAACAGATTTTTAAAACAATGTTTAGCTACACATCCCAAACCAGCCTTGGAACTTATAGCAACCCTCCTGCCTCCGACTCCCCAATGCTGGGATTACAGGCAGGTGTCATCATGCCCAGCCTGAATTTAAATTATTGATATTTTTAATAGTGCCTAGTACCTAACTAACATTCTATGGTCTCCATTCTTGGAGCATTTTTCCTTCTGGAGACTGAGCCTGCTTCTATGTCTTACTCAGTGGACCCTGATACACTTGTGTGTGCTTCAGCTTACACCTTGCAAATAAATCTTTTGTTTGATTTTGGGTCATCTGCTTATCATTTAAAGAGAGCAGGGCAAGCAAGAGTCCCCTTTCCACGCAGTGGAGCGAAGAATGACAAGCTTGCTCTCAACAAGACTACAGAGTTCTAGGTAGCTAACTTCTCCAACAATCACAGCTTCTGTTTGTTCGCGATAGAATGTCAACCCATTAAGTTTGCATTTGCCCTCATGAGGCTACCACCTGGATAACTTGGAATGTAGAGAGCTGGTGGGAAGAGAGGGCCATGCCTCATGCTGCTTCCAAACTGCATATAGAGAAAGGGAGAAGTGGAGAGCTGTGAAAGGAAGTATTAGCTTAGAAGATGAAACCCAGGTCCTTTCAGGTCAAAGGAACATCCTCCCAGGAAAAAAGGAGTGAAAATGAATGCTGTCTTCCTTTCCACATCTGTAACCTTCTCACTGGTCTCAACAGTTTCTTTGCAACTTCCAATTAGCTGGATCATTGCAATTAATTAATATGCCACTCCCATCTCATCAAGCATTGACTAACACTAACCTGGAAGGCTTTGACCTCGCTGTGACTTTTTCTTTAATATGGTGTCTTATGTAGATTGGCCCGAGCATTACGTGTCTGAAGACAACCTTGCGTTTTCTAAACCCTGTGCCTAGGAATCAAACCCAGGGCTACCTGCATGCTAGGCACATCCCAGCCTTGTCTGTGATTTCTAAATCAATCTACATGAACATTCTTCTTTTCATTTGTGGGTCTAGATCTTAAACTAGGTCCAGTTACTGTTCATTTGATGTGACCAGAGCCAAGACTGGAGTTCTTCAGTACTGTGGAATGTGTGTAGGCGAATCCCGATTTCCACTGAATAGGATTGGGCAGTTGTGTTTCTTATTCCAAAGGTCATCATCAGGGCGGAGCTCCGGTCTACCTTTACTGATCAAGACCCCGTAACATAACCTGGAAGAATTCTAAGTCCTTGCTTTTGGTCCCCTGTTCATTTTGTTCCTCGTTTCTTCGGATTCACGAGGCAAGCTTCAAACACACGTGAACTGTACACATGTCCCGATCTTCACATCACCTGTTTTATGGCATTCCTTGTCTTCCTTTGCTAAACATGCTGTTTGACATCGTTGGTGGTTTAGTGTCAACTGACAATCTGGATGACACATACAATGAAAGCCCTAAAGATGAGCTTGTGGAGCCACAAGAATGACCTGCAAAGGGAGTGGGGTGGGGGGGCTTCCCCAGGGAGCAGAATATTCCTGCCAAACACAAGAGCACGCCAAATGCACTCACTGTTCCTGACGTAGACTGTCTTCTATAACTGTTAATTTAAGAATGTTTGTTTTTAATGCATATGTTTATGCGTGAATGAGTTTATGTGCATCACTGTGTGCACATGCAGTGGATGGATGCCAGAAGAAGGTGTCAGATCCCTTGGAGGCAGAGGATTACTTTTGGGAATTTATTCTCTATTTCCACTGAGAGATCTGGGAATCGAACTTCGGCTATCAAGCTTGTGAGCCAAACACTTTCACAGGCTGAACCATTTCTAGGACCTTGTTCATTTTTTCAATTTTTTTATTTACTTAGTGTGTGTGTGTGTGTGTGTGTGTGTGTGTGTGTGTGATTATGTATCTGTGCGTGTGGGCATGCTAGTGCCACAGCACTCTAGTGGAGATCAGAGGACAACTTGTAGCTGTTGAGTCTCTCTTCTACCATGTGGGCCTGGAGATTGAACTCAGGTCACCAGGCTTGGCCGCAAGCACCTTTATCTACTGAGTCATCTTGCCAGCCCCCAAGTGTTCACTTTAAGCACAAATGAAGTGGAATCGTCTAATTTCTAGGCCCTGCTAAACTCTATTAAGTTAATTATTGTGTTGATGAAAAATGCTGGTGCCTTAATGAACTTTGTTATACTTCCGATGGTTACAAGATATGTGTCATTCCAGACATTCTTCTGGTCCAGGGGTTGACCAGACAAACTTGAAAATTAATAACATACCTTGACTAATAGTCACAAGGGAGAAAAATGCACCTAACACATTCAGAGATACACACTAGGAGTGGTCTCCCCAAGATTGACTCAGAAGTAGTCATGTAAATTTACAGCAACATGGGGCCCAGTCTAAGCCTATAAACAAGGATACAGTAAAAGAGGCCCTTCTCCTTCTGGCCTTAAGTATTGGAATGCAATCAGTCCTTTTCCCTCCAGAGCTGTGTTATACCTGGTATGTGGAATCAGAGGTGAACTGCTGAAGGAGGAAGGGGGAAGGAAGTGGGGAGGAGGGGGGGTGTGGGGCTGTAGGAAACTGCTCAACAAGAAAAGGTGTTATGAAAATGCCTATTACTTAGTATGCTGATTTAAAAACAATTTAAAAAGTTACATTCTACTATCTCTAGATTTTAGATAAGATAATAACAAAAGTTATGAAAACTTCAATCATTTTTCCATTTGTGTAGATATTTGAACACAGAATCATAGATCCTCTATGCATCTTTCCTGTTGGCCTTTACAGGGTAGTAGGTTGCGATGATCCAGTGAGCCCTTTAAAGTCTTCTTCCCTCCTGGGGCAATGGAAATGTCCTGAGACGCCATTCGCATCCTGCATCCATTTCCAAGGCAGCCATTTAGTCATTCATTTCTCTAGATGCATAGACATTTTTTGTTTACTCTTTCATTCCACGGACACACACTGGCTTCTGCTGAGCACGCCCTCCAGCTGTTCTTGGTTTCTTTCATCTAATTCTAGTTTTATTTTCATTTCCTCCAAAATCCTGCCTTGATCATTTTAAGCAACTTTTTACCTTTATTGCCTACATCTCCTTTTTTGAAGAGTGTCTTCTATGTAGATTTAGGCTGTCTAATAGTTTCCTAGAAATACAGTTTTCTTGGGCTAGGAAGGTTTTCTCCTATGTAATTCATTATACTCTCACTTCCATGGAAACATCTTTAACATAAAATGGACTATATTGGAGCAGTAGGATGAAAAAAAATTAGAACTCTAGCACATATTATAAATAATATGTAAATCATATATAAATTCCAAAGGTAGTTTAAAATCATTTTACATGTGTTATTTGGTTTTCATTTGGAGGTGCTTAAATTGTTTTGGAACTAGGCAGAAGTGAAAGTTAAGCCACCTGGTGAGTACTCTAAATGTTATTGAACATTCTACTTAAAAAGAATTAATTATATGGAAATGTGAATTATACACTGATAAAAATTGTTTTGATTGCATTTCATCATTTTTGTCCCTGTTGATAAAATTATAAACCTTTCCCAGCTGGTTGCATACAGAATAATCCAATATAACCTCAGTGCATTAAACATCCCACTGTCATTTACTCAAGTCTTCCCAAAATATGAAGCACAGACTTAGTTCATCAGGACAGAATCAAGGCAAGTGGTAAACACTTGTAAGTCACAGCCATTCTGTTCCCAATTACAGCCCACTTGCTCCACATGAGCCTGATGTAACAGCTAGGCTTTCCGCGTGTGGGTGGAAGGCACACCTAATAAGCTCTGATAGCCACAAGGAACAAGACTTCCTTGTGGACTGACCTGGAGGAAGCAAAGGCTATTTCTAGGATCACAGATATAGATTTCAACGGCAGAAGATGGCTGGGCTCTCGAAGGATGCTGGGAAGCCTTCAGGCCATTATTCGTGAGAGAATAGACATTACAGGTGGTTATATACAGTACTTGGTGATTAGATCAGAAGGGACATTCTGGTAACAGTCAACCTGATTTTGATTTTTGGAGAGAATTATTTTCCATCAAAAAAAGGTGGGGCTGACCCTTTTTGCTAATTAAGAAAAATCTCTTTCTTTTCAATTCATCCTGCCTCATTTGTGACCTATTTGTGTTTTCTATCTTGACCTTGGGTATACTATTATTGAAAATCAGAACTGAGAGAGTCTGTTCTGTGAGTGAGTCCTGGTTTACTGATGACA
This sequence comes from Dicrostonyx torquatus, assembly GCA_028555095.1. Lineage (NCBI taxonomy): Eukaryota > Metazoa > Chordata > Mammalia > Rodentia > Cricetidae > Dicrostonyx > Dicrostonyx torquatus. The sequence goes on along the minus strand of JAQHUG010000003.1, from coordinate 13,847,105 downwards.
GGGTGTGACTATCGAGAAGAGGACTTTAGAACAGGAACAGAATAGTGAAGTGAGATGGCTAGTGGTGTAGGAGGTTCTTCTGTCTATGTGTTGCTTTCATTGGTTGAATAAAGAAACTGATTTGGCCTTTTGATAGGGCAGAAATTAGGTAGGCAGAGCAGACAGAACTGAATGCTGGGAAAAAGGACAGACAGGCAGGAGCCATGGTTCTCCTGCCTGAGATGGACGCTGGTTAGAATCTTGCCATAAGCCACAGTCACTTGGTGATAGACATTAATGGAAATGGGTTAAATCAAGATGTAAGAATTAGCCAATAAGAAGTTAGAGTCAATGGGCCAGGAAATGATTTAATTAATACAATTTCTGTGTGATTATTTCAAGGGTTAAGCTATCTGGGCAGCCAGGATGAAAAGCCCTCTCTCCTTGTAACAGGCTAGGACAGTGGCATACATGTGGACATGGAAGAGACAGAGAATGCCGACCAATGAGGGTCTTGAGACCGTGTGATCGAGGGTCAGTTGGAAATACAAGAAGCCACCACTATATGTGGTCAAAGAGGAAAATAAGAATCAGGCAAAATCAATTTTAGACTAAATGGAGAGGGAAAAAAACCTCAAATAAAGGTCTTTAAGTATATAAATATTGTATATAATGAAGCAGATTTGGGGATCATAAAATAAACAAGTTAGATAATTGGCTGAGCTGGATGGAACTTTATCAATGGGACAGACTTTAAAAAGAGGTCACTCAACAAGCAAATCATTTCCCAAGAGTGAGATAACAGGGAATGATGGCCTCAGAAGATGGGAAGAAGATGGGAAGATGGGAGGAGGATACTAGGCCACTCATCCCCCAAGTTCCAGGTGCAAATGGGGTGTGGTGGTGAGACACCCTGACAAGGACGTCTGGGTTGAGAAACTTTCACTGTCAATGGCTTTCAGGCATGGTTTCAAGGCTATTGGTCAGGAAGGCCCTGATCCTGCTGTGAGGCCCTCCCAGTAGAGTCTCAGTGGTTGAGCAGTACTGAAATTTCCAGGGACTGGGAAACAGTTCACAAAGCTGAGACGACTGTTCTTACCGACAGTCAGACTGCGTGGTACATCCGAACAGTCGTCTCTGCTGACACGCGGTCTGTTCCCAACTCTCCAGTCGTCCCCGCTGTCTTCCCACATCCCCTTCAGAGGCTGGCTTCATCTTAGCCTCTTTCATGGATTCTTTGGTATCACTCTGACCTACCTCAGTTTCCCAGCAGGGTTGTGTATCCTTTTGCCAGTGTCACTTAACTTACTGTTAAGTAAGTTATTCACTGAGTTTTTCAGAGACTTTTAAATTCAGACTTTCTCTAGAGATTATAAGACATTCTCAATGTTAAACCTTCTGAGGCGGTTTTCATGCTACACACTCAGCTGAGATTCATTAGTGTGCGAAGCCTTTCCCATCCCTTCCTCTTATGATTCACTCCTGCCTGGCAACAGGCTTCCTCAAAACTCATCCATACAGGTAGGTCTTCCTTGTTGAGCCTAGAACTCTTCAAGGCACTGGGGGTCACTCTCCCTCAGTGACAGAAGAAACTGAAGCAGAGACTGTGGCTTGATCTTCTCTCATTGAACTCACACTCTCTGACCCAAGCTCACCTTTCACACCGCTTATAGATTTTTTTTTAAAGTTTAGAAACCTTTGAAAATATCTCCATCCATCCTCCCAGAATATAGCGAGCTTAAGTTATGACCACCCGGAAGTCATTGCACTGAGGCTCACAAAAAGTAGACTAGAACTAAAAATAAAACCAGAAATCCCCTGAAATATGGATCTTCTAATGTCCAGGAAAACACCAGCTGTGCCAGACAATGGCTACAACACAAACATGAAAAACTATGCAAAGTAGGAGGTCATCGAGAGTTTTCTTTGCTCCTGTCACCATCAATGTGTCATTCATTTTCTTTAGTACCGAAAGAAGAAACAATCCCACAGTCCTATGCTGGGAACAATCAATATTAACACTGAATATTAAATTTTCAATAATAATATTTTAAAGGAAAAAATAAAATCAGAACTAAAAAACCCATGAATTTAGAAAAGAAGAATTGTTTTATAAAACTTGTTTGGCTCTATAATAAGTGTTTTCTGATTTTTAGTGTGGGAGAAATATAGGAACAACCAGAAAAAAATCATTTCCCTTCATTTAATGTCCAAAGCACCCTCCAAAGAAAGCATCATTGCTTCAGCATGACTGTCAGAGCATCAACTGAACCCTGTGTCATTGCTGGTACTTACATTCTGGCAGCTGGCGATGATGGTGTGACCGGCATGGTGGCTCAACATGCTAACAATTGGTTTGTTTCATTTGGCTCCACATATATATATATTCTCTTCTAATTTGCATGCATAATGACCTAAACGCCAAGCAATTACCCACTTTCCTCACAGGGTGATTTATCTGTGTGAGGAATCCCTCCCCTTCACTAATCTTGCATACCTCCACCCAGAGTTGCATCAAACAAAAGCTGAGACAGCTGCCAGATGCCTGCCCTTAAATCAAATCTAGAGACATTTCTATAGCCCTGGGATGCTGGCCTATTATTTTCTGAGCTCTTCCTTGGGAAGCAATTTTTTAAAACTTTATCTTCATCAAAGAAAGTTGCGCTCTGTCGTTGCTGGCAAATCATGCATCTCTAACTAGTTTCAGCAATACTATTTTAACCTCCACTTGGTGCTGGTTTATCTCAAAGGATTGCCTGAAGACCAGAACCAATAGGGTTACTTGCTAAGAATGCAAATCACTGGGTTCACTCGGGCTTCCTGAATAGGAATCAGGAGCAAGAGCAGCGCCTGGATCTGCAGCAGGACAAGGCTTGTGCATACAGAAGCTTGCATCTACTTCGAAGGGTTTCATCTTTCCATTTCCTTTCCAAAAGAGTAGCTTATCACCCCACAATCCTATATCACAAAATGAAAAAAAAATATGTTGGTGCTCACTAGAGTCTCAAAATGGAAATTCAGTTCAAGCTAATACCCGGAAAGACTGGAAGGTTCAAAGACACCAGTTGAACTTAGCTTTCCTTCGGCGCTCTTTCTCTCCACGGTTGGATGCACATTTGGTGAGCAGATGAGGAGGCAGGTCCTCCGTTTTCCTTGTGCCTTTACCCCAGAGGCTCAGAGGACTGGTCTGAATGGGGAGATAACTCAGTTAGGTAACTGCTTGCCAGGCAGGCGTGCTGACCTGAGCTGGATCTCCAGCACTCAAGTAAAAAAGGCCAGGCATGGTGGTACACACGTGGTGAGGAATGATTGTCACCCAGCGCTGGAGAGGTTGAGACAGCTGGGTCCCCAGGGATCTATGGTCCAATGAGAAAACTGTCTCAAGGAACCGGGTGGTTGGCACCCGAGGAGCAACATTTGAGGTTGACCTTTGGCCTCCATGTACACACGCAAACACATACACACAATTAAAAATATAAAGATATTTTAAAATTGTTCATGCAGACATTGCAAAAACAGTAGTCCTTGTTTCAAAGGACTACTCATTGCATGCCAAAGTTACATCCTCAATATGAGAAAAAGGAAGATGGGGGAGGGAGGGCAAGGAGGAAGGAACAGGAAGATAAACACAAGAGTGAGGGTAACCACTCCTGAAAACTATTCCTGACTGAACTGATCCTCCTCACTTAGATTCTTTAGGGGCTGTTGGTGTCTCACAATAAACTCTGGACTTTGCTGATATTCTTCTACGCCAGTGGTTCTTATCAGGGACAGTTTTGTGCCCCCTCCCCATGGGACATTTTGGCAATGCCCAGAGACATTTTTGATGGTCGTTTCACAGAAGTCAGCGAGGATAAATTTCCTTTCTTGTTCAGGAAGCCCTCCCCATCCAAAATGCCAATAATGCAAGATGGAAAAACTTTGACCTATTGGGCATTGCCTTGCCTGACCTATCTGGTATGTGACCCTTGTCCACCCCCCACCTCCTACCCTGTTACCATTAGCAGGCGTTTTTAGGATATTTCCACTCCAAGCCCTAGTCCAAGTTTACTACAAGGCCTGTCTGAAGAGTTAGAGCATGTTAGGGAGTTCGCAGAGAAGAAGTGGTTTCCTAAACGGAAGGTTCAGAGCAGGCCCAGCCTGGGACCATTGCCTTGTTCTCAGCGGAGAAGCTCAGAGGGGCATCTCTCCCCATTCCTTTCTACAGATGGTGGGTCCTCAGACTCCTTACTGGACACCTAAGTCAACGACTAAAATTCCAAGAGTGTGATATTTTAATTGACACAGCCCTCTGCAGTTTGCCTAACCTGACTTTCTAAATCAGACCAGTTACCATAGATCTGGGGCCACAGGGCTGTGGTGGAGCATGAGCAGTGGACAGTGTCCGTGAGGACAGAGAAGGTGAGATGGGAAACAGGAAAGGAAAAGAGGCTCACACTGGCTGCCAGGCTTCTCCATGACAGGGAGAGCCCTGAGATTCTGTGTTGGGTTGTTTGGGATGGAGGAGCTGAGAGCATGAAATGTCTATTTTATTTGGCTATCATTACTTTGCACTTTTAAAGTCCATCATCTACAAAAATGCTAAACTTGAAGTAGGACAGGTAAAAGACTGAGAGTTCATGATTACTTAGTTCGGAATGTTCCAGCAGCTTGGGGAGGAGTCAGAGCAGCACTGCTGTGACTCCTAATATAAAGGCTACCATTTGCTTGTGTGTTTCTAGCGTATCATTACGTCTTCTAATGTATTCTATTAACCCTCCCAGTAGGTCTTTGAAGATTCAAGTCTTACCCAAATTTCACCATGCTAAGATGCATTTTTCCCATACCTAACGTCTCTGGATTCAGAATGCATCATTCGGCGGATGATATAGTGTAGTCTCTGTGCACAAGGCAGTTCATAGGCAAACTGTCATTACCTGGTTGCTGTTTCTTGAGGCATGAAAGTTACAACATCAAGGCAGGAATTGGAAGAAAATCTTGAAGGCAATTGTACTTACATCTTTTGAGGAAAAAGGGCCACTCTCAGCGAAGTGACTGCTGCACAGCACGAAGACCTGAGTTCAATCCTTAGCACTCAAGCCAACACAAGGCATGGTGCTGCATGCTTGTAATCTCAGTGCTGGAGAGGAGAAGATGAACAGATCCGTGGGGCCCTCTGGCTGGTGAGCAGAGCCTATTGGTGAGCCCCAGATCCCACTGGGAGACTCTGCCTCAAAACAGAGAATGGAGAGTTTTAGGAATGGCATCTAAGATTGACCTCTGGCCTCTACATGTACACGCATACATGTGCATATTCATACACATGCATCTGTAAGGCACATATACACATGTGGATGCACAAAAGAAATTAATATCATCAATGCTTTTGATGGCATAGAGCGGTGGTTCTCAACCTTCCTAATGCTGCGGTCTTTTAATACAGTTCCTCGTGTTGTGGTGACCCCAACCGTAAAATCGTTTTGTTTTGCTACTTCATAACTATAATTTTGCTATTCATATGAATCAGAATATAAATATCTGATATGTGACCCCTGTAGGTGTTGCAACCCACCAGTTGAGAACCACCGGCATGGAGGCTAATAACAGATAGAGATGTGGATATTGTGACAGAATTAAAAGTCATTATGCCATGTTTGAGGAATATTAATTTTATTTTTCAATATTTTTCTTTTTACCTTTTTTTGGTTTTTTGAGACAGGGTTTTTCTGTGGCTTTGGAGCCTGTCCTGGAACTAGCTCTTGTAGACAAGGCTGGCCTTGAACTCACAGAGATCCGCCTGCCTCTGCCTCCCGAGTGCTGGGATTAAAGGCGTGCGCCACCACTGCCTGGCCTCTTTTTACCTTTATAAATATAATTAAATAACTCTTTCAATAAATATGAGATCAGGACTGAACAAAGAGACACAATCCTATAATCCTGTCTATTTTGAAAACTGAGGCAGGAGGATCATGAATTCAAGATCAGCCTGGGCAATATAATAAGAACTCTATCTTAAGGAAAAAGAAATATGAAATAAAAATTCTACATTACAGGAAAGCACTGTGGGCAATTGGCAATCTTTTCTGTCTTAAAATGGGGTTTCATCTAACCCCAGCTGCTCTTGAACTTACTATGTTGCCAAGGATGACCTTGAACTTCTAATCCTCCTGTCTGTACTTCCTGAGTGCTGAAGCTATAGGTGTGTGCCCCTCTACTCTGTGCGCATGTGAACCCTGACGGTGTTTCAGGAGCTCATGCATCCCAGGTGAGCATCCTACCTGCAGAGCTCCATCCCCAGCCCTGGTGATGTTTCTTCTTCTTAGTTATATATGAAAGAAGAATGGGCCTTGCATAATATGGAAAAGTAGACTGAATAAAACAGTTTTTAGAAGCATCCAGCTCCTTGCTCAAAGCGACAAAAACAGTTCTTGGATGAATTTGATGTGACCTTAATTCTGTTTCTTTTTGAAATCCGTGCTTGCTTTCCACTGCACTGAACTGTTCCTCTACAACTGTCTCTAAAAATCCTAGATTGGTGTGCTCATTTTCACTAGCGTCTTGAGAGTGTAGAAATAGAATGTTATTTTTCTCTTCCTTTGTTTTTTTACATTGTGTTCATGAATTGAAAACATTTGCTAAGACTCTTAACTCTAGAGGCAAAAATCTGATTTTTAATTTCTATTTTACTAGAGCTCATAAAAAACAAGTGTTAAAAAAAGCAATGAAGGATTCTCAGTTCCAATGACAGCAGGCGCTGTGTTTGTGTGTTGGGGACTCTTGGGTAACAGATGAGGAAACCTTCAGACTCTGGGAAATCAAAGACAATTCTTCTAGAAACTACCACAGTTCTGACTCTGAACTGTATCTCTTATTACTTTGTGTGCATGTGTGCATGCACGTTTGCTTGTATGTGGGGCATGCGTATGCACAGCTCTATCTCTTATTACTTTGTTGCGTGTGTGTATGCACATTTGCATGTATGTGCGGCATGTGTGTGCACAGCTCTATCTCTTATTACTTTGTGCGCATGTATGTATGCACGTTTGCATGTATTTGTGGCATGTGTATGCACAGCTCTATCTCTTATTACTTTGTTGCATGTGTGCATGCACGTTTGCATGTATGTGGGGCATGTGTATGCACATGTGTGCACTCTCTGTGGAGGCCTGAGGATGCTACTGGCTGTCTTCCTTGATCACTGTCACCTCATGCCTTGAGACAGGATCTCTCAGTCCAACCCAGAGCTCAGTGCCACATCTAGACCGGCTATGCCAGCTTGCCCCACCTCAGCCTTCCTTTCCGGAGCTGGAAGCACAGGCTGGCTGCCATATCTACCCAGCATTTACAAGGTTTCTGGGGATCTGACCTTTGGTCCTCACACTTGTGCAGCAAATGCTTTAATCACTGAGCCATCTCTCTAACTTTCTTGCTTTTTGTTTACTTACAACGTCACAAGCTTCCCTGTGCCTTTGCATATTTAGTTTTGGTTGACACTTCCCCAACCACTTTTCCTCCCACGTTTCCTCGATCCCCATCCCCACCTACACCCTTTTACTCCCAGGATTTCCCCCTCCACTTTCCTTTCAAGCCTGTCCTATTGCTCTATCCACTCCTCTTCCTCAAAGCTTGTTTCCCCTTCTAATAGGTGGGTCTCTTTCTAGTTTCCTGGTCTCTATATTCTCTCTCACACATAAACACACACATATAAAAATGGGAAGCTAGTATCGACATATTTGGGAGACCATGCAGCATTTGTCTTTCTGGGCTACTTCACTTTATAAGATGATGATTACCAGTTGCATCAAGTTCCCTACAAATATCCTAATCTCATTTTTCTTTACAGCTGAGTAAAATTTCATTGTCTATGTACCAATTTTTGTTACCTCTTCTTCAGTCGACAGACATCTAGGTTGATTCCATTTCCTTGCTGTGTGAATATAGCAGCAGCGCACATGGATGGTAGTTTTTGATGGTAGAAACAGAATTTTTTGATCAAATGCCCAAGAGTTCTCTTGTCTGTGTATTCCTCTTCCCAACAAACAAAAACAATGAAGTGTATTTATTCACTGTTATTGGATACTATGGACTCAAAGTTATATTTATCTATCAACAAGAATTCAATAATGAAAATTTCTTCTTCTTTTATGTCATAGTATTTTGTATTAAATGGTAGGGTTTTTTTTCTCAGGCCACATCAACCAGACACAGAACTGTTGTAGTGACTAGCTCTAGTTACTTAGTCCATATTGATGGTATATTAGGTTTCTGAATGTTCATATTTCCACTGGACCAGTTTTGCCCTATACTTCTAACAGGTATATTCAAGATGTCCAAGGAGACTTAGAGGCATGAGACAACTCTCTCTTAAAGAAACACATTATGATATTCTGAGGTCAGTGGTGGTACTTTTCTAATGTCATTTCCTTACCCTGCTCAGCCTAGATACAGGGGGGAGGGCCTTGGTGCTGCCCCAGTGATGTGATAGACTTTGTTGACACCCCAAAGGAGGCCTCACCCTCACTGAGGAATGGAGAGGGAGTGGTGGGGAGAAGAAGTGAGCAGGAGGATGTGAACGGGAGAGAACTGGGGCTGGTTTGTAAAATAAGATTTTTTTTTTAAAAAAAAAAATAGGGGCTGGAGAGATGGCTCAGAGGTTAAGAGCATTGCCTGCTTTTCCAAAGGTCCTGAGTTCAATTCCCAGCAACCACATGGTGGCTCACAACCATTTATAATGAGGTCTGGTGCCCTCTTCTGGTGGGCTGGCATACACACAGACAGAATATTGTATACATAATAAATAAACAAATATTTTAAAAAAATAAAATAAATAAAAAATAAAAAATCTTTCCGAGAAAAAAATGTAATTTCTTGGCATTATTGGAAAAACACAGGCCAATCAATGGATCACTTGAACTTTCGTGTTTCCCAAGCGGTCCAGGAATATGGTGAAGAGCTATTCAGTTAATGGTTCAAGGAGAGTGCAAACAGTAAGAAAATTCGTAAGTTATAGAAACCTCTGAGGAGCTCATATTTCATAGAGGTCAGGCTGTTCCTTCTTAGATAAGTTACCAGGGTAAATTAAAATTTTTTCCACTTTTGTATTGAAAATTACTTAAAAGAAAGTTACACAAATAACGAGAAGTTTGTGGTGAGCATATGCAGGGTTTAGTCGTGTAAAGAGTATAATTGCAATTGTTATGCAGATCATTGTTGTGTTAGTGTAGTAATGAGGAGGAGCAGGCTGTGAGGGCTGCGTTCCCGGCTCCCAGCTCCCGGCTGCGGGCCTGCTTTTGGCCCTGACTAGCTTATACCCAGAATAATTACACACAAACTATATTCATTTAAATACTGCCTGGCCCATTAGTTTTAACCTCTTATACATATTAGTTTAACCCATATCTAGTAATCTGTGTATCACCACGTGGTCGTGGCTTACCAGGAAGATTCTAATCAAAGTCCATCTTGGGCTGGAGAAACATGGCGTCTGCTCCCGTGCCTTCTCTCTCCCAGCCTTCTGTTCTGTCTACTCCGCCCACCTAAGGGCTGCCCTATCAAAAGGCTGAAGCAGTTTCTTTATTCAACCAATGAAAGCAACAGAAATACAGTAGGACCCTCTTACACCAGTGTTAGTGCTCAGCCAGACACGCCAAATGAATTATTATTGTACCGGGAAAGTTAACTTACAACAGCATGTGTATAACATGTATACCTAATTTTGTCACATCATGTTTCCCCTTCAGTTTCTCTTTATACATCATATCTATCAGGCACTGTGGCAACTGATTAGTGGTGAGGGAAGGAATTTGTATGTTTCATTCTTATTCCACACAGACTGTTACAGTGATGGCACCTATAAGTATATTGACCAGAATGTAATGCAATAGTCAAGTCTAGGTCATGATTGTGGGGTGTGTCTATGAGTGTCTCCTTGGCAACCTTTGATGTCAACAGGCAGCATGAGAAACAGCTGCTTCTAACAGGGGTGTTAAAAAATCGTGTCAAAGTAGTTCGAGAAGTCTGCTCAGAGTACCTCTAAGAAGTCTAGCTTGTCAAAGTTGAGAAACTCATTACTAGCTTCACCTATTCATGAATTAAATCCATGCTGGACACCATTGTGTGGAAGAGGCTATGGAAAGTCAAAGCGACTGAGGACATGGGAGAGGAAGCTTCACTATGATAATATCTACACAGAGGGTGAAAGGCTTAACTGCCAGAAAGAGTGGCCTGTTTCTTATTAAAAGTGATGGGGAAAATATTGCTTAGCAATCACGGTTGCTTCTTTTTTTTCTTGTTACCTTGTTGTCTGTTTTTTGAGACAGGGTTTCTCTGTGTAGTCCTAGCTATACTGGAACTCGGCCTGTAGACCAAGCTGGCCTTAAACTCCCAGAGATCTGCTTGCCTCTACCTCCCAAATAAACTATATTTCTTAAGAGATAACAACTCATACCATCCCAAGAGCTGTTGCTATGCTGTTCATAAGAGATGTTTTCCTTTTCCTCCTCCTTTTCCTCCTCCTCTTCTTTTTCTTCTTCTTCCTCCTCTTCCACTTCCTTTTCTTCTTTCTCTTCCTCCTCTTTTTTTTTTGTTTGATTTTGCAAGACAGGATTTCTCTGTAGCTTTGCAGCCTGTCTTGGAACTTGCTCTGTAGATCAGGCTGGTCTTGAACTCAGAGATCCACCTGTCTCTGCCTCCCAAGTGCTGGGATTAAAGGTGTACACCACCACTGCCCAGCAAGAGACATTTTCTTATGGTAAAAATTCAACTTGTTCTTCATTTCCAGTAGCTATTCACAACAATTTAGGGCATGTTATTTGAGGAATGTGTAGATGAGTGATTATACACCATTGGTTAACTCTTTCCCTGGGAGAGAACTAAACAAGGTCCACCTCTTCCTTGAAAGGTCCCAACTATAAAAGGAGCTATAATTATATCAATGTTCACCTCAAGGAACCAGTATTAAACTTACCAAAAAGTGGGTGAGGGGTTATGGGTAAGAGCGTGAGTGACTTTAAAGTACCCACACTGGAAGGTCTGCACCCAGCCTGAATGATAGCTGTGTAGAGAGAGTCACATCTCCTAGCCCTTCCCTCCAGGAAGCCACACACAGTCAGGGCACAACTGCACACAACTTGTTGGGAAGAGCTGCTGATAACCCCAGCCCTCCCCATCCTTCCTCCTTCAGCCTTCCCTGCCTTCTGAGATGAGCATCAGCAGTTTACAGCCCAGCTGTGGTGACCTTTTGCAAGTGTCATAGCTGACTGGAGAAGATGGCAGCAGTTTAGCCCAGAGGCTAGTTTTGTACAGAAATAAGCTCTAGGGATATATAAAAATTCGGAGAATAAAAAAAATTAAAACAAGTCATTTCATTTTCTCCATAGTCATGAAATGACAGGATTTTTGTAGAAGCAAGGGGAGAAGGGGAGGGTTGAGAAAAACTTGAGGGAATGGGATAGTAGAGATGGAGGAAGGACAGATATGAGAGCAAGGGAAGAGATATATTGACTGTGGAGCCATTATGGGGTTAACAAGAAACCTGGCTCTAGAATTTCCAGGAATCCACAAGGATGACCCCAGATAAGACCCTAAGCAATAGAGGAGAGGAGGCCCGAACTGGCCTTGCCCTGTAGTCAGACTGATGATTATCTTAAATATCACCATAGAACCTTCATCCAACAACAGATGGAAACAGAGGCAGAGACCCACATCGGAGCACTGGACTGAGCTCCCAATGTCCAGTTGAAGAGTGGAAGGAATGAGAATATGAGCAAAGAGGTCAAGACCATGAAGGGTTCATCCACTGAAACAGTTTACCTGAGCTAATGGGAGCTCACCAACTCCAGCTGGACTGGGAAGGAACAAACACAGAACTAAACTAGTCCCTCTGAATGTGGCTGACAGTTGCCTGGCTGGGGCAGACTGAGGGGCCACAGGCAGTGGCACTGGGATTTATCTCTACTGCATGTACTGGCTTTTTGGAATCCTATTTTCTTTGGATGTATGCCTTGCTCAGCCTAGATGAAGTAGGGAGGGCCTTGGACCTTCCACAAAGCAAAATGCCTCATCCTCTCTTAGGATTAGAGGGGGGTGGGGTAGGAGGGTGTGTGGAGGGAATGGGAAGAGGGGAGGGAGTGGGAATTTGGATTGGTATTTTTTAAAAATATATAATAAAAATAAAATTAAAAAATTAGGCATAGCGAGAGATGAATGGCAATGCCTAATAGCAAAACAGAATACAGACACTAATAAAGTTATATAACTATAAATAAATAAAGAGCATTTAAGTTTAAAAAATCAAATAATTTATGCCTTCTGTTTTCTTCTGTATACAGGAATGCTGCCTATTGTTTAACTGAGAACCAAAACAGCCTGGATATTCAGACTAAAGCATGACTGTGGTGACTCATAATTTCTGTTTGACTTTAAACCCTATTGTCTACCGATTGCCTCAGTGATACGGCATGAGTCATCGCCCAGTCTTCCGTGTTTGTTGACTAAGTAGAAGGATGCCTCCTGGTTTCTCCTGAAAGATGGCTTCCTCTTTGCTGTGGTCAACATCTTCCCCATGACACCTCAGCCAGTTGAGCACATTCCAGAGCAGGAGTGGTGTACCCTACAGCGTGAGCAATAGTAAGAGTGTCTCTACCCTCAAGCATTGCAGCATCTAAGCAACGTAATACTCAGTATCCTAGTCTGCCCTCTAAACCGCCACAAGCTGGCGAAGGAACAAAATATACAAGGATAACACAAAAACAAAACAAAAGCAAAGATAACAAGACTGTTCTTAAAAATGAAGCTTGACCTAAGCCAAAATGCGCTCCCAATTTGGGACCAAAAATCCTCAGGGAATTCCCAGGGCTTCTGCATTCTAACATCACACTGAATGCACATTATTAGAAAAAACACCATGAGTTTATTAAGAGTTACTTCGGAGATTTTTAATTCTACAGACAGTCTTAAGCCCCGTGAGTTTTTAATCAATCCTTTGCTTTTACAGTCTAAACGAGGTTAATAGAGGGAAGCCACTTAAACCATTACATAGGAAAGAAGGAAGCTCTTTGTGTCCTCATCCAGCACCCTCCTCTACACTCTAAGAATACTATATGTTGGCGGGTATTCGTAGCTGGGTATAGGAGGGAGAGTGTGCCAATAGGAAACAAACAGAAGGTGACTTGGAATTAGACTAGGGCTGCTTCCAGGTTTAGAGAGAGGTGGGAGCATTTTCTGAAGATGCTGTTTTGTCAGATCGTGGAGTGCAGATGCCATATGTGGGCATGAAACACTGAGTCACCTTGTAAGGGTGTAGATGGGGCAAGGCCTTTATTCTTTTCCTTTGTGTGCTTTCTCTCAATGTCAGAAGTATATCAGGGAGGTTCTGGAGAGAGTCTTGGGGTTGGGTCTGGTTAATGAAGAGCTAATGATTTTATGGCAGAATTCTGGGGAAACTGAAAGTCGGCAGAAATGGAAGCCACAGCAAGCTGCAGGCTTAAGAGCATGATTGCGTGGGTCTAGCCTGTTAGGGAATGCCGTAAGCTCGTTGACACCCTCTCTTTCCTTATCCCTTTGTAAATTTATGTGTCATCAAGAGATTCATATTTACTTTGAATGCATGTGTGTGTGTGTGCCAAGTGTGTGTGCTTGTATGTGTGTGCCAAGTGTATGTGAGTGTCTTTGGAGACCAGAAGAGAGTGTCAGGTTCCTTTTATGAGCTACTCCATGTGGGTGCTTGAACTGAACTTGGATCATCTGGAAGTATAGTGAGCCCTCTTAGCCACTGAAATAGTTCTCCAACCCTGATTGAGAGCATATATTTGTTAGAGTT
>JAQHUG010000003.1:13801050-13824187 GCA_028555095.1 Dicrostonyx torquatus | reverse complement strand
ACTCATGACTGTATCACTATGTTCCTCACTCATGACTGTATCAATGTTCCTCACTCATGACTATATCAATATGTTTCTCACTCATGACTGTATCAATATGTTCCTCACTCATGACTGTATCAATATGTTCCTAGCAGCAAATCTATTGTCTTCGTGGCTATAGGCCCTCCCAAGTCAATAAACTAACATATGCTTATTACCTCATCAAAAATGTCTTTCATTTGAGGTAGGGCTTGTGTGTTGGAGGCGTTCCCATGTATGCTTGGCACTGTTGTTGAAAGTAAACTTCCCTAAGAATTAAGACACCTGTCTAGCGTGCTTTCTGGCTGCAGCGTTTATACTGGCAGGTAGGGCCAGGAAGAGCTGTTTCCAGACCCTCCCTGTTCAATCATGTTTTTAATGCTAGGGCTGGAGCAGTAGCAAGGGCATTGTGTGATAATGACAACAGTAACCTGCTCAGATTTGAGCAACTGCCATTGACTGGCTCCTTTAGATTCATTTGGAAAGTTTGAGAAGGACCTTGCTTGCCAGCTGCCTGCCATCCTAATGCAGAAAATGGTGCGGTTTGAAATAAGTGACATGCCACATCCCACCACTTTGCAATCTCCATTGCAGGTCTTCCCTCCACCTATTAACTCAGTTTTGTTTTGATATTGTAGGTGGGGAATTGGCAATTCAGCTTAACACACGGTGGACAATGGAACATGGCATTCAGCTTACAGAACTGGAAACACACTGCTGATTCAGGTGAGTCCTTGGAGGCAGGCTTCCCCACGGACAACACTCTGGTCTTTCTATAGAAGCTTATTATTATTTTTTTAAGGTCACTTTCTTTTTTTGGTGGGGGGTTTCGAGACAGGGTTTCTCTGTGGCTTTGGAGCCTTCGCTGGAACTAGCTCTTGTAGACCAGGCTGGTCTCGAACTCACAAAGATCCGCCTGCCTCTGCCTCCCAACTGCTGGGATTAAGGTGTGCGCCACCACTGCATGGCTAAAGGTCACTTTCTACAATGTAGCACAGATCTCTTGGCCTGACCTGATTAAGCCTTTCAATGAAATCAGCATCATCTTTCCTTTCCTTCCTTAACAGAAGGGAAGGCTAGCATATGAAAGAGAAATTCAGCAGTGGGTAGCATTGACAACAGCAATAGCCTTGTATCCTAGATGATGAGAAAGACTCGGGCCTCAGGTTTCCTTTCTGATTTCCCTGGTCTCTGGTAGGTCAGTTCACAGAAGTCTCCCAAGGCTTGCTGATGAACAGCTCAGCACCAACAAAGTAATAGGAAGACGTTGAAGACATTTTTTTTTATTAGTCAAATAACCTGATTGTCTTAATAAAGCTTACTATGTTTCTAAAAACTGACATAGCTAATTAGAATTCACGTGACAGAAATCCACAAGGACAGCTGGGCGTGATGGACCATTCCTATAAATCCAGCACTGGGGAGGCTGAGGCAGGAGGTCTGCTCTGATGATAGGTCAAGGCCAGGCTGGGTTACAAAGCTGAAAGTCAGCCTGGGATACAGACTGAGGACCTGTCCCAAACAAACAAAAACAAATGACCAAAAATCCACAAACACAAACAGAGAGGAAGGAAAAAAACTTTGGAAGTTGGAAAGCAATTGGACGAGGACAAACTGACATAACAGAACCAAGAAAGGTGACAGTTAAGAGGACCCAAGAAGCAGGTCACTTCACACTACAAAACTTTAGACAACCTAGAGTTGGAGATGCCAGATAGCCCTAGAGTTGGAGATACCAGATAGCCCTAAATCAGCAGACAGGTGAGGTTCGAACAAGGTTTGCTAGCCTGTGGAAGAAGGGGTCTGCTCTTCCGTTTGGCTCTCTCATCCTGCAGAACTGCAGCTGTGTGGTTGTCATCATCCTGACAGAAGAATGGAATTGCAATGTTCTCCAAAAGCAGAACCCAGAGGCACTCTGCTCTGGCTGGTGCCAGTAGCAGCTCAGCGAGAATGAACTGATGGGATGACTCAGTGGGCAAAGGTGACTGCCGTGGAGCCTGATGAAACTGGGTTCGACCCCTGGGAGGCACATGGAAGAAGGGGAGCACTGACTGACTCCTAACCTCCATGTGTGCACATACACACTCCCATGTAAACACACACACACACACACACACACACACACACACACACACAAGCTAAACAAAAAGGTAATAAAATGCGCATAGTGACAGTGGCAAACTAGACCCACATAGACACAGGAAGACTACCACTTCTGGTCTCCAGACAATCATCTCCAGGCAGGAAAGTGGATGCTTTGTGCAAGAGAAGCTGACACTCGTGAGAAAGAGGAAAATGGCAGACACTTGGTCAGAGCCCACCCCAAACCTTGCCCAGACCAGTCTGGAAAAGCGGTTCTGAAAAGGGACACCTTAGCCATCTGTCAGTGTCTGGAGACAGTTTGTAGTCACAGATTCAGCTTGCAACTGTCAGCTAACGAGCAGAGACTGGGGTGCTGCTAAACACCCCAGATGCAAAGGACAGCCTTCAGGACAGAACATCATCCAGTTCAAAGACAACCACATATTGCTAGGACCTCCATCACTAATCCCGCATCAGAGCAAAACCTAACAGATATCAAGCACAGCCCAAGTTCTTAGGGTCAAATTGGTTGTTTAGTTTCTAATAAAGATTTGTTTTTGTGTTATGAGTATTTGGGTTTTTTGCTTATAATAAATATTTTTTTGCATTAAGAATAGTTGCCTGTGTGTATGTGTATGTACCACATGTGTGCCTGGTGCCTGTAGGTGCCAGGAGAAGGCATTAGATCCCCTGGAACTGGAATTACAGGTAGTTGTGAGCTACCGTGTGGGTGCTGAGCCTGGAACCCGAGTCCTCTGCAAGAATAACAAGTGTTCTTGACACAGAGCCATCTCTTTAGCCCCAAGTTGGCTTTTAAAATCCTTTCTATTTGGAGGCAGAGAAGTGGCTCAGTGGGTGCCTGCTGCCAAGGCTGAGGACCCGATTTGATCCTCTGGTCCCACACGGTAGAGGAGAACTGGCTCTTTTGGGTTGTCTCTGCCCTCTGCAAATACATGTGTGCCCTCCTCATAAATAAGTCAGTTAAATAAAGCTTTTAAGAACTTTTCCTTCGGGTTATTTTCATTGACACATAATTATGTACATTTAACGTGGGACAGTGTGGCTTTCAACAGTGTGTGCATGTCGTGCATTTATTCTAGATTCACTCCCATTCTCTTGCCCACCTCCCTCTCCTGCTGAACCCCTATTCTTTCCAATTGATCCCCTCCCAACTTCTG
Source organism: Dicrostonyx torquatus (assembly GCA_028555095.1). Classification (NCBI taxonomy): domain Eukaryota; kingdom Metazoa; phylum Chordata; class Mammalia; order Rodentia; family Cricetidae; genus Dicrostonyx; species Dicrostonyx torquatus. The sequence goes on along the minus strand of JAQHUG010000003.1, from coordinate 13,820,906 downwards.
TGTCTCTCTGGGTGTACCTGTGTCTTATTGAATTAACTTCATTGTCTGTGCTTTATTCTTATGAACGGAAACAGTGACTAGGAGTACCATGCACTTTGGGTTTGAGTCTGTTCTTTAATCAGCGAGACAGAGATTTTGAACAAGTATAGAAGAAAAAAGAAAGGCAGTGTTAAGAGAGGCAATGAGACGAGAATGAATGTTCTTGTGAGTATCTTTACTTGTATATTCCTGCATATAAAATCCTAATTAAAATTTGAAGGATGGCAGCCCAGCACAGTGGTATACTCTAGAATTTTAGCACTTGAGAGGCTAGGGCAGGAAGATTGCAAGTTCAAGGCCAGTCCTATTGCACAATAGGACTCTGTCTCAAAATAATATTAGTGTTTTAAAGTGCATCCAAAAACCTGGAGTAAGATAAAAGTTTAAAAACAGAACATTTATGAGTTCAAGGCCAGCATGGTATACAAAGAGCAGTGCAGGATACCCAGAGCTACTCTACAGAGACATCTTGTCTTGAAAAACAAAAACAAACAAAAAAGTATCATTTAAGTGGATATAGTGACTCATACCAGTAATCTCAATACTAGGGAGTGTGAAGCAAGAGGATTGCCATGAGTTTGAAATTAGTCAATATAGTAAGATCCTGTTCCTAAAACTGAAAATGAACCATGTATAGTGGTGTATGACTGTAATTCCAGCTCTTGGGAGACAGAGTCAGAAAGATCAAGAGGTGCAAACCATCTTTGAATACATAAAAATTTAAAGTCTTTCCTGGGTCACATGATGGGGCTTCCTAAAAAATAAGTAAAACTTAAAAACAAATAAAAGGAACATCTATAATATGAATGAAATTTTGGAAGATAATATGTAAGATAATTTCAACAGAGGGTTGAAAGATCAAACTCTCCATAATCCAGGAAAAAATGACAGCCCAAAAGCTGAAGAACAGATAAAAATGGACAGGAGACTCTCAAAGGAGCAACCTCAAAAATAAAACTAAAGGGCAATTATTGTCTGGCTAGAGGAAATCACCACAGTGGATGAAAACAGTCTATGGGAAGACACGTTATTCTGCAAGGTCACAATCTAGTGGTAACCAGGAAGTAAGGAGAGATACAAATAATTGTTTCACATATTTAAAAAAGGTACAGAAAGGGCATATCTTTCAAGAGCACCTGAGAAGCCCGTGGAGAAACATGTTCAAGTGCTGGGGGGGGGGGGATGGCTTCCCAGCCAGAATTCCATCCCTCCTGCCCTACCTAAGAAAATGTGAATGGGGAATGGAGCCATTTCAGACAAACAGGGTCTTGACATTTTGACCCCTCAAATTCTCTTCCCAAGAAGCCTGTGAAGGAGTGTGCACTAATCATTAATAAGATTTAAACTAAAGATTTAATGCTTGCTTGCCAGGGTAGGAAGTCAAGACTGCACCTAAAACTGGAAAGAGGAAATTCCTGCATGAGCTGTGTGCGGTGAGTGGTACCTGCATGTGCTGACTTCTTTCTCGAAAACTAGGCCACTTCACAATATAGATCACAAAAACAGATACTGCATAACTTCCCTCCTGATTTATTATACTTCCTGTATCCCCACCCATCAAAGCACTGAAGTTAGATTAACGACTGTAAGATACTGGTGGGCTGGCTCTTTCTACTTCAGTTTTTCTCCTATGTACAATTGTTTTTCTGTCCTGTTTCTCTCTTACCCACTCCACTTGCTCTTAAGCCCCTCAGTTGTGATGTTTTATTTTAGAAGCTTGTTTTCCATGTATTGGCAGACACCCTAGGAATCTTCCCTTTCCACAAGCTTACCCACACACGACACAATTACGCTAACAATTCGGTTGGGTGTTTCCAATCCAGTATTGAAACTGTGAGTAGAAGTTCTTCAGATAACCACCGTGGTCATAACCTGTGGGTGTCTACAGCAAGTTGGTTTGTGCCGACTTTGATCCACCTAAGTCATCCCGTTCTAGTGCAGCGCAGCCTCTTTGTAAGGACTTTCTCTGCCCTGCTTTTCTCCAGCTCTGCTCTGAAGTGGTTAACAGTTCTGATTCTGTTTCTCCCTCATCAGGCCAGCAGTCATGTGGATGGAATGTTGACGAGCAGCATTTCAGACTCACGGATACACACGTCTCTGAGGAAAGCAGCCACGAGTGCGGCTCTTGACTGCTTCCCTTAAAGCAAACCATCTCATAATTCTCGTGTCCATCCTATCAAGTTTACTCAGATTATTGCCAAATACAGGAACCAGCTCTCTTGGTTCACCTTGAATGGTGGCCAGACTGGTCTTCACCTCCTTCCTTTGCCACTGTCCACCTGTACCAGGATTCTTGACTGTAATAGCCCTGGTCAATCTAATTACAGATATTACTTTTTAAGCATCATGGTCACCTACTCTACAATACAGTCACCAGCCCTGGTAGCCACTGTAAACAAATCACATCGCTTTTGTTCCATACTGCAGCAAATGGTTGGTTGCAGTCACTTACTTTAACAGGAGAACAAGCAGGAATATTCAGTAGTGTCATTCAACCAAAGTGCATTTTTTGTTTGTTTGTTTTGAGATAGGATTTCTCTGTGTAACAGCCCTAGCTTTCCTGGAACCCACTTTGTAGATCAGGTTTGACATGGAGTCACAGAGATCTGTCTATCTCTGCCTCCTGAGTGCTGGGATTAAAGGTGTGTGCCACCACTACCAGCTATATGTTTTATGCTGTGCATGGTACAATGCAGCTTTTATTGCTCTAAATAAATAAATGTCTAGCAATATCCAGTGTAATAGAATTGAAAAGTGAAAGTGGCAAAAGATAATTTGCAAGCATTCTTTATTCACACAGAGATGTGTGAGGCTGTGATTGCTTGTAGCACAATCAATGCTGTATTAGGTTTGAGTGGAGTTGTGTTCCTTTTATGAATCTTCCACAAGACACTGACCCAAATTTAATGGCCAAATTTAATAACTCCAAGATCAGTTTATTCATTTATTATTTGTACCACTTCTGTCAGCTTGCTTACTACATCTCATGAGCTTCCCACGCATGACTGCCTTCATGTTTGAAATATATCACAGAAAATGAGGTAGGGTATTTTTGAGTAAATGAGCCTCAAATAAGTTGGTAATAGAAGTGGATCAAAGAGAAGATTCTCCTTTTCATCTCTAGATTCAAGAAAATATGGGTAAGAGAAACACATAAAATTGCAATGAGATTTTTTTCTTTTCCCAACAGAAGAGCGCTTATCGAAGAAACAGAACTGAAAAACACTGGGGTGGATGTGGAGACAAAGGAACCCTTATATGTCCTTATTGGGAATTTAAATTATAGCCACTACTGGGAATGGGGAACTAAAAATAGAAGACTATACAGTCCAACTCTTGGGTATATATGCCTTATTGTGATTTGAATCTAAAATACCCACCACAGACTTCTGTTTTGCATACTTGCTCCTTGGTTAGTGGCACTATTTGGGGGAAGCTATAAAACATTTAGAAGGGGAAGCCTCATTGGGAAAAGTAGGTTTGAACCTACGGAGGAGTATTGCTTACTGGCTGGTTCCCCTTAGCATGTACAACTTGTTTTCTTATAACATCCAGGACCACCTGCCTAAGAGTGATACCATCCACAGCAAGTTGGGCCCTCCCTTTTCAATCAAAAAAATGTTCTGTGGACTTGTCCTACAGACTTCACAAATGATCCCAGCTGTGTCAACTTGGTATAAAAACTAGCTAGCATGGCCATCTTTGGACTGAGGTATATTTGATCGGAGGGAGTTATTGTGGTGATTTGAATGTAGTTAATCCCCAAATCTCATAAGCAGTGACATTTTTAGGAGGTGTGACTTTGTTTGGAGTGGCTGTGGCCTTGTCGGAGACAGTATGTCACTGTAGGGGCAGGCTTTGAATTTTCTATGCTCAGGATACCGCCCAGTGAGTCAGTCGACTTCCTGTTGCCCCTGAGTCAAGATGTAAAACTCTCAGCCCAAGCACCACATCTACCGGCATGCTGCCATGCTCCCTGCCATGATGATAATGGACTGAACCTCTGAAACTGTAAGCAAGCCTCCTCAAATATAAAGTTTTCCTTTGTAAAAGTTGCTGTGGTCATGGTATCTCTTCACAGCAGGAGAACCCTAACCAAGACAGTTATCCAACCAAACACCTTGGGAAGAACAAGAACAAGCGACAATTTCAGAAGCCATCAGGGACAAGCTGGGTAGATGCTGTCAGAGCATGGTAAATGAGGCGACACTTAAGCTAACTGAATGTAGCTGAAGTGAGAATAAGGGCAGCCTGAATGCTTTGGTAAAGGATTTGGTTCCTGTTATAACCGTACCAGAAATTTTTTAAGCAGGAGGATGAACTCTGCCAATTTGTCTTCAAAAGACCGTGAAGCAGCCAGGCGGTGGTGGCGCACACCTTTAATCCCAGCACTCGGGAGGCAGAGGCAGGTGGATCTTTGTGAGTTCGAGACCAGCCTGGTCTACAAGAGCTAGTTCCAGGACAGGCTCAAAAGCCTGTCTTGAAACCCTGTCTTGAAAAACCAAAAAAAAAAAAAAAAAAAAGACCGTGAAGCTAAGTATATATGAAAGAAAAATAAAAACACTGTAATGGAATTCAGAATCATCTAGGAAAAACAGCTTGCGCAGAAGCATTCAAGCATGTGTGCATTTGTGTGTATGTATGCATGTGTGTTTTAAGAAATGATTAACTGGTGCTAGTGAGATGGCTTAGAGGATAAGAGCACTGGCTGCTCTTCCAGAGATCCTGAGTTCAATTCCCAGCAACCACATGGTGGCTCATAACCATCTGTAATGAGATCTGCTGCCCTCTTCTGGCCCACAGGGATACATGCAGGCAGAATATTGTATATATAATAAGAAAAAAAGAAATGATACTTTTTCTTTAACTGAGGTAGAAGACCCCTGTAAAAAGAGACTTTTTATTTTCATTTCTTAGCCACCCTGACTCAAACAATCACACAAAAACTATAATAATTACAACACTGTTTGGTCAATGGTTCAGGCATATTCCTAGCTAGCTGATATATCTTAAATTAACCCATTTCTCTTCATCTGTGTATCACCATGAGGCTGTGGCTTACCAGTAAGCCTCTGGCATCTTTCTCCTTTGGCAGCTACATGGCATCTCCCTGTCTCCAACTTCTTTCTCCCTGCATTCAGCTTAGGTTTAGTTTTCCCACCTTGCTATATCCTGCCTTGCCATAGGCCAAAGTAGCTTCTTTATTAACCAATGGCAATAAAACACATTCACAGCATACAGAGGGGAATCCCACATCCACTCTTGAAATGGGTGACATTTTCTGAAAGAGTGACCCAGATAAAGAGCGGTCTAGAAGAACATTGGCTTGTGCCTGCTTGCCCTTGCTGCCTTTTGTCTGAACAGTTGCGTCTCTTAAAGCTCCTGTCACCCTCTATGAGCATCAGACTCTCCAGGGAATGTCCGAGCTCTCAGCACTACATGGCACTGAGACTAGATGGAGCTGATGCTGGTTCTTAACACACTCGCATGCAGACAGCCGCTGTTGGGCTACCCTACCCCTATTGTGTAAGCCAATCTAAGGAATCCTCCTTCATCTCACATACACTGTCTAGTGAGTCTGGTCTTCTAGAGAACCCTGTCTAGAACATACACATAAAAACTTGTACGGGAATTTTCATATTCTTAATAACAAGGAATAGAAAAGGCCCGAATGTCCATCAGTTGAAGAAGATATTGACAACAGATGGTTAATCAGTACAAAAGCTTATTGTTTGTGTGCAAAAACAAATGAGCTGGTGATATCTGGATGAATGGAGATCTTTATGAATGAAACGAGTCACAGAGGGCCATATACCATATTATTTCACTTGTGTAAAATATAAAGAATAGGCAAATATTCAAAAATAGAAAGATTAATGTTTGCTTAAGACTGCGGGTATACGGTGATCTGAGGATGGGCTAGCTAAAGAATTCAAGGTTTCTCCTAGAGCTGATGGAAATGCTCTAAGGTTGAATGTGGTACTTACCAAAATGTGAGTATACTCAAAGTCATGGACTGTATACTTTAAAATGAGTATTATATGATACTGAGTCATATCCCAATAAAGTTGTTACCCCCACCCACCCAGTCACCCAAAAAAAGATTGCAGTAAAAGCTGTAGAATCCTCATATCTTATTTTTGGCTGACCAAGAAAAAAAGGAGAATTCGAAATTCTAGTCAGCTTTAAAAAGGGAGAAGAGAGCTCACATGTGTGTAATAGATGCATAAAAGTTTATTACAGAAATATAAACAATGTTGAGTTATGTGTGATTATGTGCTACATAATTTTCCAAGAGACATTTTTGTTCTACAATAAAGAGGCTCAGAGAAATGACATTAATGATCAAATAAATTTTAGAATTAGTCATATCGTATTGCTTGTTGGAGATTTGATTTATTTTATCAGCCTACTAAAAAATCCCGAAAAATCTTGAGGCTGCTGCAGTGTATAACAAAAAGTGCCCTGTCATAAGAGAATTCAAGGCTGTTCCCTGGACAACTTCTCCCTCAGCTCAGCATTAAGGTGGCAGGAAGACAGGACCCTAAGTGGGTATAAAAAGGAAGTTACAGGGAAGGCAAACCCGTCAGAAAGGACCATCTCAGCTGGACTGTGAGGGCCAGCAGGTCACCTATGCTGACACTGGGACACAAGGATGTGATGAAGGAGATGCCCTATGGGGCTTTGACTCCCTAATGAAAGCAGAAGCAAGCTCCTGAGGCCTTTCCCTCCAGTAATCACTGAGCCTGTGCTCTGGTCTTTGCCCAGGTGCAAGCCTTTGGGTCTAGGACCCATCGGTCACTGGGTTCTGAAAAACCAAAAGGAGGCATCTAAGAAAATCTGAATTGGATTAATTCTGCATTCTTTGCTCTGAGAACTCTCAACAGGTTTCTTGGATCTGAAGTTGATTTGCTCAACAAGTATTTAAGAAGCACTCGGTGTGTGTCTTCTGTGCCATAGACCCTGGTGTACAGCAGAGAGCAAACCAGGAAGGGATTCCTTCTTCAGGGAACCAATATTCTGGTGGAGAGAACAGAACTTAGAGGAAATCTGTAAACGTGTTACACAATAGGGACAAAGCAATTAAAATATGTCAGAAGACTATGGAGAGTCAGGGTAGCCATGAGGGGGTCAAAAGCCTTTGGAAAGGTGATAAAAAAAAACATTAGAAAGATACCAGAAGATATTAGAAGGAACAACAGATGCAAGCCTCTGATGCAAGCATGCTCACTGCATGTGGCATGTTCTAAGATGGGCATAGATGACAGTGTGGCTGGGGTCGAGACTGGGTAGGAAGTACTGGGAAATGCGGTCAGAGAGACGGCAAGCTGTCAGAACACAGCCAAGAGTCGAGTTGTGCTAGAATTCCGAGAAAACTACAAGAAAACAAACCCAGAGCCTTGTGACCTCAGCGTCTCCAAAGCACAGAACTGTTCTGAGAATGTGTTCGCACGCTCTCCCCAGGTGTGGCGGATAGCAGTGAGTTTACTACAGCTGTTACTTGTGTGCCTCTGTGGAAAACCATTTTTTTTTTTTTGCCACGTGCGGCTTGTCCTTGTGATTGTAGACGTTACTCAGGTGCCTCTTCTTAACCCTCAGAGTACAAACTGTCTTACGCTCTGAATAAAGTTGGCTATTGCATTAGACTTTAGTATGCCTCATTTTTTTAGCCCTCCCCAACCACCCACCCAGTTCTCCCAGGTTCACGCCGCCTTTAGAGCAGCAAACAGAAAGCCAGAGGATGTGTGGGTCGAGCCTTATGGGTCCCAGGAATGTAAGGACAGAACCCAGCTGCTGCTCTGCAGCAGTTTCCCCCTCACAGATACTGCCAGGAATCCTACGGAGACACTGCGGGCAGGATGGCTCACCTGGGAAGTGAGCTAACCTCAAAGGACGCTGATGCCAGGCACACCCTGCTCCCCAGACTCTTCCCTGCCTGGGGGGAGGAGAAGGAAGAGAAGAGGGAAGGGAGAGGGTCAATTCAGGGAGCCTGGGTGCTGACTCTAGGGGCCCAAGAAAACGCTGAAGGAAGACCTCAGACTCAAATCGTGTGTCAGAGCAAAGAGCATTTATTATTTACCCGCACATGCGCAGTTGAACACCTGCACAAAATGGCACGGATCCTGAGAGGAGCGTGCAGGTCCTTTTAAGCATAGCTGGGGACTTCCAGGAACAGTTAGGTCATCTAAAACATACCCGGTCAAGCAAGCAGCAGTTACATTAGTATATTTATGATTGGCTGAGGTTTGGGCATCCTGAGCAAGTCTGAGCCATTTCAGGGGGTTACAGGAACTGTCCTTTCTTGGTCACTGTCTTGTGACACTGTGGGGGCTGGCTCGGGCCTCGAATACGCTTTTCTACTTGTCTCTGCTGTCAGGGGTGTTGTTGGCCAACGGCTCTTTGTTGGAAAAAAAACTTTTTTGGTCTTTAAAAAACCTTAACCCTGGGCACTGGAGAGATGGCTCAGAGGTTAAGAGCACTGATTGTTCTTCCAGAGGACCTGAGTTCAATTCCCAACAACCACATGGTGGCTCATGATCATCTGTAATGAAATCTGGTGCCCTCTTCTGGCCTGCAGGCATACATGCAGACAGAACACTGTAAATAAAATAAATAAATCTTTTAAAAAAACAAACAAACAAAAAAAACCCCCGAAACCTAGATAAAGGAAAAATTTAGCCCTCTCACATCCTCAAAAGGCATCAGAACAGATCCTGTTTCTGCCACTCCGACTCTCTTCAGAGAACTGCCCTATCTCTGGTGTTGGGGCCTGAACTCACCTAGGGAGTCCTGCCATACTGCTTCCCCTTTACTCTGTCCATGGCCTCAGCAAGTCTTCTGATGAAGTCAGTTTCCATGAATCCGTGTCCTCTTGAACCCTCTCCCGTCTGCATCGAAAACCTAACAAGGACTTTGCCTTCTATGCTGAGTAGCACAGTGAACCTTGGAGTTCTGAGCAGTTAGTTCACCTTGTGAATTGAGACAGCTTAGACTTATCCAGATCTCTCTGCCCTCTGAGTGGCTGATGACTGGAGAACAAAGTCAGACGTTACAGAAAAACAAAAGGAAGAAAGAAGAGAAAAGGGGAACGGCCCCGGAACCTGGGTGGTAGGAGGAGAGGTGGTAAAAAGGTGAATTCTTGTTGTTACTGTGGTTAATTATTTGAAAAAGGGGCTCTAGCCCAGGCTGGTTTTGAACTCCTTCTGTAGGGGAGGGTGACTTTCTGATCACCTTGCCTTCACCTCTTGAAGGCTGACTTTACAGGCAGAACACATGGCTTATGTGGTGACTTCAAGGAGTCTCACACGCACTAGATCAACACTAACTGCTTTGTATCAGCCTGGGTTCCTTCCATGCTTCAGAGAAGGGGTTGCCAGCTGGGAAGTAAGAGATCGGGACTAACGCCAATTCTCATTCAACCACTCCTCCTCATTTTACTCTTTAGAGGCTAATTTCTCCCTGCCTAGTCAAAATGAATGTGTTCTACTCCAATACTCTGATTCTTTCTTGGATCTTCGAATTGCCTCTGGGTATGTGCAGACCCCTTAGAACTCCCACCAGATGACGATTACACAGCTTTCCGCTAGGAATGCTCAACTGTTACAAATGCTTCAGACTGAGCATGCTCACAAAGGTCTTCTGCTCAGGGTGGATGACCTAGTTACAGTTGGTGGCAGAACTACATAACTCCTAATTCCACTGTGCATAAGCAAATAGTTTTAATATGCCTACATCACCCACAATTATAGGGCAATAAATAAATAAATTTTAGCATAACAAAATTGAAGATTGGATTTCAATGAACAGAGCTGAAGAATCTGGAGAAGAATTGCCCATGTTGAGATCAAGGGGTTACAGAGAAGGGTCTCCCTGTAAACTATCTGCTGGCCATGCATAAGGAAATGAGTTCAAGTGTTCAGCACACACATAAGAGCCAAGAGTGCATCATCCATAATACTAGCCCTGGGGAGTTGGGGGAGTGGACAGGTGATCCCTAACGTTCATTGGCCTAGATGAATCAATAAATTTCAGGTTCATTGAGAGACCCTGTCACAAAACACAAGGTGGAGAGTTTTGAAGGAAGATCCCTGATGTCATCCTCTGTCCTTCACAAGGGCAGGTGCATACCCAAATGCACACATTTACACAAACAGGTACATATGCACAGAAAATAGCCAAGAGGGCATGTCAGATAGGGAAATGGATACAGAAAACTTGTGGATTGTAATCCATGCTTGTATCTAAGATACAATCATGGAACCATCACTTTCAAGATGGCATCTAAAGCCATGTGACTAAGTAACTGCACCTAGGAAGTGAGTTTAGGTCAGAAGAAAGATTGGTAGAGTCATATGGTCCCAAAACTTAGAGGCCAGGAAAATAGGGAGTCAACTGTGGTTGGAGTTAATTGAAGATGAACATGAAAGTCCAACTGTGCCAAATAGTGCTACTGGTAGCGATGAGGGATGCCTGGATTTGCCATTGAGACAATCTTGACACAGCAATTTAGATGGATGGCAAAACCAAAAACTGGCAAGTAGATTCCAGAGTGGATGGGAAAGAAAACTAAGGACGAAAGATTCAGGCAACATTCCCAAGGATTTTGTAAAGGCGGGGGGGTGGGGGGGTGGGGGGGTGGGGGATGAGGAGGAGACGGTAGTGTAATAAGAGTCCATCAAGGGAACTTTCGCTTTGATTTTATTTTTCTCTTATAAAAAACTAAAGCAAAGAGAAAGATCCACTAAAAAAAGAAAATTTGAGGTAGAGCAGAGAGAGTGCATCCTTGCTGGCCTGTGGGGAGGCGGCCTAGAACAGATGGTGTAGCATGCGCTAATTTTAGGACTGTCCTAGGATAGAATTATGTTCAGTTCATCTTAGCAACCCGTGTCAGATTAAACTAGGAAGAGGTGGTCTTTGGCATTTTGAATTTAATTTGAAGCTGTAGGGTTTTACTACCCTCTACTCTAATGAATAAGATGAAGTATCTTCATGATTTGTATTTTAATTTCACTCTGGGATTTTGATAGAGGAAGGAATTAAAGCATTCAAACTCAACTTTAAAAGGTATTGACTTTTTGTTATTTGAAGCAACACCCCCAGACTTACTGTAATAGTTACTGTGGAGATTTTAGTAGAGATAGTATGACCCATTTTTGTCCAGAACAGACCTAATTTATGCTTTAGGAAAATTGTTAATAATTCTTCTTTCCCTGTTAAAAGTGCCAGTTTAAATGTGTAGGCCCAAAATCCTGTTGAAAGTGGAGGAATACTGGGGGCTGGAAAGAAGGCCCAGTGGTTGAGAGCATGTCCTGAGGATCGAACTCAGATTTGGGAGGAGTGGCTGCCTTCCCACACTGAACTATTGGCTGGCCCTGAACCAACTAGTGCTAAAGGTGGTCTTACAAGAAAACAGCATTTTTGTATAGTTTGTTGGCTTTCTAGGAAGTACTCAAGGGTTTGCTTATCCCATACTATAGTCTTTGGATAGGACTGCTTAGCATTAATCTTGACAAGGCTGACTGAGATCTCAATCTCTTTTCTAAACTATTATTGGTTCTCTGAAAAATTAATTTTACCTGTTTTTTGAGGGAAGGTTCACTGATACAAGTGCCCCAAAGAAACTGTTCAAAAGGAAGAAAGATTTATTTAGTTTATATTTAATGTATAGTTTTAGAAGTTTCACTCCAAGGTTGTCTCTGGGATTTCTGCTTTTCTTTATTCTCTTTGTCTTTCTTCCCTTCTTACTTCACAGTTGGCTGTGTGTCTGGGTGGCTGTGTGTCTGGGTGGCTGGGTGGCTAAGTGGCTGGGTGCTGGCTCCTGGTGCCCTCCCCTCCTCCTTTCTCACTCTTTCCTGCCTAGATTTATCCTCCTATTTATTCTCTCTGCCTGGCCTCCCCACCAATCCCTCTCTCCTGCCTTGCTATTGGCTGTCAAGCTCTTTATTAGACCAATCAGGCAGGCAAAGTAACACAGCTTTACAGAGTTAAGCAAATGCAAGATGAAATAATGCAGTATATCTTTGCATCATTAAACAAATATTCCCCAGCATAGGCAAATGTAACACACCTTAAACTAATATTCCACAATATACTTCTTCCAGCTAGGCCTCAAAGTCTCTATAACCTCTGAGACACCGCTTGCTGAGGACAAGCATTCAGCATGTGAGCTCACCTGTGGGGAACATTTCATAGTCAACCCATGACAATGATGTTTGTGCAGACATGAGTTTTCAGATCTGTTAGGTACAGTGTGGCTGAGCTGTGTGCTTTGTGTTTTATAAGAATCTGCTTTCTGAAATGGCTGGAATTCTTTGTACAATCTCAGTAGCGAATGGAAGCTATCATGGTCCATTTCTATCAACCTTTGATGCCATTAATACCTTCAATGTGTCCTTAGTCTCACCGTAGCCTACAACAGTCTCCAACAATTTATCAAAAAGGCATTTAAGAGTTTCTGTCAGTTTATGGTCCCAGCAGTGTTGGCCTTCATTTACCAGGTGGTTGATTGACTATCATTGAATCCTTCTTAGATTCAATGTTTTTGTTTGTTTGGGCTTATTTGTTTGCCTATATTTGCAATAGGGTCTCATGTATTCTTGGCCTGTCTCAAACTTGCTACGAAGGTGAGGATGACCTTGAACTTCTGATTCTTTTGCCTCTGCCTTCCTGCGCTGTAATTTTGCACGCCTGCACAACCACACCCAGTTTTACATGCTACTAGGGATGGAACCCAGAGTCCCATGCCAGCAAGGCAAGCCCTATCTGCAGCTCAGAGTCAGCATTATCACCTGCAAAATGAGTGGAGTGACCATTAGAGACCGTGTATACAATAAACCCAGAGATATATGGCATCTTCTAAGGGCTCAGTAAATGTAATCAGTCAGTTCTTGCTATGAAACAAGAAACGATCAGGCAGTGGTGGCTCACACCTTTAATCCCAGGGAAGCAGAGGCAGGTGGATCTCTGTGGGGCCGAGACAGACCTTGTCTACCGAATAAGTTCCAGGGCAGCCAGGACTACACAGTGAAACCAATCTCAAAACAAAACTAAACTAAACTAAACTAAAAAACCAAACCAAAACAAAGCTGGGCAGTGATGGCACATGCCTTTAATTCCAGCACTCAAGAGGCAGAGGCAGATGCAGGTGAATCTCTGTGAGTTCGAGACCAGCCTGGTCTATAAAAGCTGGTTGCAGGACAGGTTCCAAAGCTACAAAGAACCATGTCTCGAAAAACTAGAACAAAAACAGAAACAAACTAAAAAGAAAAAAGAAATGTGGAAAAAGCAATACAAAATTATTCTAGAAAATTCGAAGAGTACTAACTGTAAATGTCTCAAAAGCTCAGTGATGTAGAAGTGATGGAGAAGGACAGGTCAACTCACCAACAAGCCAACTACTTGGTGACTATAAAAATGCCTGGCAAATTTAATCTTAGCTCAAAAGGAAAATAGCACTTAATCTTCTGCTGCCACCTGCTGGCCATTGATGTACTAAACAATGTGGCCGTCCTTATTTTTCACTTAGTGAAAAAACTGGTAGCAAGTCAGACTCATGATTGAAGAACAACTTTTCATGTATTTTTTGCAATATTAGAATTATTACATGTGGAAGACGTGATGAGGGGAAAGGGAAGAGGACAGGAGAAGGGAAGGATGCCCCTCACACTGGAATCTAGTCTGCTCTTCCTGTTCACTGAGACTAAAGCAACTGTGACATAGCAGGTACAGCTTAGCTACCTACGGGGATAATTCGTGTCTTCCCAAAGACGTCCTGAACAAGGGTATCAAATACAACAGACGAACCATGCTTACTTAGGGTCGGAATGTTTAATACCTTGAGTTTTGGTATATTAGCCCTCCTTTCTCATCCTTAAGTTTAAACCTCATAAGATCAGCTTACAATTTTACATACACAAGAAGAAGTTTTGAGATAGAAAATAAAGATGAGGACTGGAGAGATGGTTCAGAAGTTAAGAGCCCCTGCTGCTCTTTCAGAGTGAAAGACTCCAGGCCCTAAGGACCCTGGGTGCCTTATCAATGAATTGACCGCTGCCGAGACACCAACACGAAGCAATCACTGGATGCAAAGGCAAGAGGTTTTTTTATTTACACGGAATCCATGGATGCTTCTGCATTCAGGAGCAGAGCATGCCATCTAGAATCCAGAGCTGGTATTTATAACCCTAAGAAAGCTTAAGTGGGCTTACAAAAGCAGATGCGTGACTATTGGTTAGTTCAAATGAGGCGAGGGGTGACTTGGCCCAAATTCCAATACGTCAGCTTCGTCCTTGTCATTGAGAACATCTGGTGTTTTTTTTCTGTACCTTATTTTTCTGTCCTTTTCTTTATTTTCCTGCTCACTAAGCCTCTGGCCTTCAGAAACCAGACCATAAACATCCTATCTCTCTGGTTCAGGGTGACCTGGCCTTCAGATGCCAAATCATAGATCTTCTGTTTATATTACTGAGGGTGGCCTGGCTGGTGTCCTGTTTTTGGACTACGAAAGAAAGGGGGGTGTTGTCAGTCTGGGAATACTGCTAGTCTCAAGCCTTGCCAAAATAGCGTTACTGTTACTATTGCCATTGCTGCAGAAGCCGGCGTGGGGGTCTTTCAAGAGGACTTGGGTTCAGTTCCCAGCACCCACACGGTGACTAGCAACTGTCTAACTCTGGTTTTGGGAGACCTGACATTCTCTTCTGCTTCCTGCAGGCACCGTATGCATGTGACTCATATACATACATGCAGGCAAAACACCCATACACTCAAAATAAAATAGATAAATAAACAAACATACCAACTCATATATTTTTACTTAACTTTTAAACATTCTAAAGTTTTAAACTTTGCTTAATCTTTGAACCTTGTAAGTCACATCCTTGGATAAACATAACTCAGAAAGCCACAGGATCATGTGTGTGTGTGTGTGTGTGTGTGTGTGTGTGTGTGTGTGTGTGTTTATTCTTTGTAAAGACATCCAAAGACAACCATCTCTCAGGAAATCTGAACCCATGTCTTTGGATATTATACTTCCCGTTTCCTACAAGGATCTATTAAAATACTTGATAAACTAACTAACTTGGCTTTGCTCTGTCTCATCCTGAAATTCTTTTCTTCAGAGTGGTCAAAGATCTGTCATTATCTGAGCATTCTTTTTTTAATATTTATTTAATATGTATACAATATTCTGTCTGTGTATATGCCTGAAGGCCAGAAGAGGGCACCAGACCCCATTACAGATGGTTGTGAGCCACCATGTGGTTGCTGGGAATTGAACTCCGGTCCTTTGGAAGAGCAGGCAATGCTCTTAACCACTGAGCCATCTCTCCAGCCCTATCTGAGCATTCTTAAGTGGGAAGGAAACTCCTTTGACTGCTAGGAATGGGTTTAGGCTATTGGCTCCCCACTGCTGCTGGTACCCCTACAATTTTTATAGTGGAAATAGTTTTGTTAAGCATATTAATATTATCTATTGTCTAGTATGAATTCAGATCACAAGATGTCCTTTCATATGTTAATATTCCAGAGTTTTGCTATGGTTCAATCTTAGGGACATTAAACATGAACTGAATTATGTACTTAATTTATAACTTGATTCGATGATTAGTATCTGATAGAAAAGAGATCCCTAAACAAACTCTCGAAACAAATAATCCCCTAAACAAAGAGATATGCTTAGAAGAATATGGCAGAGCCACTGAGTGTCTCTGGTGTTTCTGAGCTCCCATAAAGATATTACTGTAAGGTAACTTCTGAAAACACTTGTTCTTAATAAAAAATTTTAAATTCATATAAAAATTTTAGAATGACAAAAGAGAATAGATTGCATACAAAACATGTCATAAGTTGTAGTGGCATTTCATTTGCATTTTAATAAATAAAGCTTGCCTGAGGGTCAGAAAAGTAAAACAGCCACAGTGACCAATCTTACAGACCAGGAAGCAATGCCAGACATCTTTTTAATCCCAGTAGCCACACTAGCTTTGCCATAGAAACCAGGCAGTTGTGGTGCACGCCCTTGACCCCAGAACTAGAGAGGAATATAAAACAGGAGGAGACAGCTCTCAGACTCAGCTTCCTTCTGACGTTGCCTGGAGGCAGGATCACCATCCTCGGACTGCGTTCAAGGTAAGAGTCAGTGGCTGACTTCTTTGTTTTTCTGGTCTTCAGGTTGAACTCCAGTTTCTGTCTCTGAGTTTTTATTACTCATGCTTCAGTAAGTATCATATACAATTTCACACAACAGGGCAGAGCAGTGGTGGTGAACGCCTTTAACCCCACAGAGGCAGGTGGATCTCTGTGAGTTGAAGGCCAAATTGGTCTACAAAGTGAGTTCTAGGACAGCCAGGACACAGAGAAACCCTGTCTGGAAAAAACAAACAAACGAACATTTCACACAACTGTAAGAAAACTAAGTTACTGTAACTGGATTCTGATTATCTATTTTCTAAAACAGGTTTGCAGACTGGTTCACAGTGAAGAGTTGCAGTAGAGTCTGACATCACTGTTCATATGTGTTTTTTAAAAATGTTTGCAAAACCTGAGCTACAGCTGGGTGTGGTGGCAATATGCCTTATTTAAGAAGTGTCTGTAGGAGGGTCAAAAGTCCAAGATTATCCTTAGTTACACAGAAAATATGAGGCTACATGAGATCGTATCTTAAAAATACAAACCAAACAAATAACAGCAACAAACTCAAAAAATATGAGATAAACCTGAACATGATGGCACATGCCTTTAATCCGAGTCCTTGGGAGGCAGAAGCAGGCGGATCACTGGGTTCCACGCCAGCTTGGTCTACACAGTGAGTTCCAGGTTAGCCAGCATTACATCATGAAACCCTGTCTTAAAACGACAATGGCGGCAACAACAACAAACACACAAAACCCCGAGTAAAATATGTTATCACATAATTTATCATTTGATATCAGAACAATAGCTTAAAATGAACACAACCGGAAAATAGGAAGCCATAATAGTAGGAAATGAAGCAACATGAAGTGTGATGGCCAGTCCTGGTTGTTACCGTGACTGCATCTGGAATCAACCAGCTGGGCACCACCCATGTGGGGGATTTTCTTGATCAGATTACTTGAAGCAGGAAGACCCACCCTGAATGTGGGAGGGACCCCTAGTGGTGACAGCCCAATAAAGGGACGTGGAAGGAGGAAGGTTTGCTTCTTTCCTGCTTGCCCTCCCTTTTGCTGGCAAGTTCCTTTACCCATTGCTGTGTCAGTCCTTCACTGATACTGCACTTTCTTCAGAATTCCAGGGGAGACTAAAGAGCAGTAACTCTCCCTTCAGAGCCAGACTGAGACTGCTGAGACATCCAGCCTTTCAGACTGAGCAGCTATCAGCCCCTCAGCATCTCCAGGGTGAGACAGACATTGTTATGTCAAGGCTGAAAGTCTTCTTCTTTAAAAATTTATTTTCTTTTGGTTTTCCGAGACAGGGTTTCTATGTAGCTTTGGTTCTGTCCTGGAACTCGCTCTGTAGTCCAGGCTGGCCTGGAACTCACAGAGCTCTGCCTGTCTCTGCCTCCCAAGTGCTGGGATTAAAGGTGTGTGCTACCACCACCTGGCTCTAAAAGTCTCTGTTTTATGCTGGCCATCCATCTTGGGACCCACTAGCCATTTGTCTCTGGTGCCAGTCCCTGGAAGATAAGTTCCCAGTAAGCCTGACTCAGTGACCCCCATCTCGAAATGTACAGCCGTGACCATCTACTTGTTATGATATGACAAACTGCCTGTTGGATTCTGTAATTTGCTTATGCAGTCATTCAAGGATTATTCTGAGGTTGCCTTAACTACCTAATCTTGGCAGAACAGAACAGCTTTTGGCTTGCTTGTGTAGATACTGAAGCTCTTCTTGCAGTTTTCACCTTTAAAAATCCTTCCGTCACTCGTCTTCATGTGGCAATCTCAAGGTTGGCTCAGAGATTGTTTTCCTGCTAACAGTAATCAAGAAACCCTTTAATTATAAATAAATAGTCTGTGGTCTTCCCTTGGTGGTCTTGAACTCCAAAACAGTTGGACTACTTGGACTATACCTGTAAGCCAATCTAAGCAATTCCCTTTAAATATTATCAGTATATATGTTTATTCTATTGTGCCTATATCACACAGAACCCCCAAACAAGACCACCACAGCGCTGGTATCAGATGCAAATGCACATGCAAATGGGTTTTATTGGTTACAAGATAGCTAACTTGGACCATAATCTGACACTCCAACTCAATGGTTGGGGAGAATAGCCCCGAGGCTTCAGGTTAAGGGAATTTTAAAGAGAAAACTGCAAGCAAGGTGGCACAAGCCTTGGCGTTTCAGGATTGGGTAAAAGTGCACAATTTATGAGTTCATTGGTTGGGGTATAGGGGAATTTCAAAACAGTGACTGTCAGCAGACAAGAATTTCAAACCAGTGGTTAATGAGCTACCTACAAGGATGTTTGAAACAAGCAGATATTGTTCGGACACCCTGGAAGGGTCACTTTGACCAGGGCTGGCACAGTTTCTTGGGAATGTTTATGACTTTACTGGGCTGCATTCATCCCTTCTTAATTAGGTCCTGTCTAAAATGGAGTTCTTTCTCAAAATGGAGTATGTTCTGCTCCTCTAGAGAACCACAATTAATACATTAAGTGGGATAATAGAAGATGCCAGGAACCCAAGGAAGAAAAGGTGAAGATCATATCTCAGCACAGAATTGGCAGTAGAATGGGAGTTAACTTTTTATCTCCGTGTCAACCATGCAGATGAATGGAAGTAAAAATGGAAGGAGTCAGGAGTGGTGGAGCACACCTTTAATCTCAATACTCAGGAGAGGCAGGTGGAGCTCTGTGAGTTCAAGGCCAGCTTTGTCTACACATAGTGAAGCCCTGTCCCAAACAAAACATAACAAAAACAAACAAAAATGGAAGGAAAAATAGAATATACATTTTCTTACTGAGCTAAGACAGAAAATTACAAGGGTGTGAGAAAGAAATGGGGCCTTCACCTGGAATCTGATTGGAGCTGAGAATTGAGAATTCCAGCACAATTAGCAGCTGCATGAAGCCTTTCTCCCTTTCCAGCTGTAAGCACGCACTGTTCTAAGAATCTACCATAAACTTCAGTTATAGGGAAAGGACATGTGTAGACGCCCTTGTGCAGCCCTAGTGGCTCCTGATGGACTATACTTCCACCAAGGTAGCTCTAAAACCTCCCCCAATCTCATGTAGCAAAAGGGGGGAAATCTACTTCTTAGATGTACTTTGAGAGCCACTAAAACGCTATACATGGCTAATGATGAGGCATTAATTGGGGCTTCCCTTGAGGTGCACAGGCTCACAGTGGGTATATCTTATCTTCTGTGGCTCATTTTCAAGACATGCACACCCATGCTTCCGAATGTGTTCATTCTTCCCCGCGGTGCCTTTTCTTATGGACAGATTCAATCAGATCCCATGAGGGGCTGAGTCAGCCCCTAAGAGGTTATTGAGGATGCCTGCCTTAAAGCTTTTGAAGGTGACAGTGTGGACCTGTGCCCATCCCCTCACCAGTGACATCAGAGCACTCACTCAACTCAGGTGCATGGTCAGGTAACATGAAGTAAAATGCATGTCATTTTTAGGGGGAATTGTCTTTCACAAGCCCCTAAACATGAGATTTAGGAAACAGAAAACAGAGTAAGGTGGTTGGTTTTGAAGACTTTTTAAAAGCACAAACTGAAGCCGGGCAGTGGTGACACACACCTTTAATCCCAGCACTCGGGAGGCAGAGGCAGGCAGATCTCTGTGAGTTCGAGACCAGCCTGGTCTACAAGAGCTAGTTCCAGGACAG
>JAQHUG010000003.1:13769998-13788053 GCA_028555095.1 Dicrostonyx torquatus | reverse complement strand
CACACACACACACACACACACACTTTAACATTTCTTTACCATTTTAAACCTATATCTGGTGTACTGAATGTGGCGATAGCCTGGGTCTCTGTTTCAAATAACTGGCTCCAAATTTGTGGATAAAGCATAGAGTTAGGGTATTTGTGTTGATGTGTGGGGTCAAAAGGGGAACTTAAAGGTCTAAACACTTCATGTACACATAAACTTCCAACCTAATTCTCTGATCATCATTGCCATAACCTAAACCCTTCCATTCCAAGTCCAACATGTGCTTGTAGCGGCCCTATGTAAACGTGTCATGGAATCAAATTCATCAAAAACAAATTCACTTAAACAAGGAAACTAATTAGCAGAGCAGTGGTGGTGCATGCCTTCAATCTCACACTCAGAAGGCAGAGGTAGGCGGATCTTTGTGATTTCGAGGGCAGCCTGGCATACAGAACAAGTTAGTTCTAGGACAGCCAGAGATCGTATACATAGAAATGCTGTATCGAAAAACGAGGAAAAAGGAAACCAATGGGGTTTATCCAACATATTTTCTCTAATTTTTTAAGCTATCATTCTGTTTTTATAATAGCATTATAAAGTAAATTCAGGTAGTTTGTATTGGTACCCTCGTTACTGTGGTTAAAGTCTGAAGGGCTGAAGGGAAAACTCTGAAAGATATAAATGTCCGTGTGTTTTTTTGTTTTTTGCTTTTTTTGAGACAGGGTTTCTCTACAGCTTTGGAGCCATTCCTGGAACTAGCTCTTATAGACCAGGCTGGCCTCGAACTCACAAGAGATCCGCCTGCCTCTGCCTCCCGAGTGCTGGGATTAAAGGCTTGCGCCCCACCGCCCGGCTAAATGTCCGTTTTTATTCCTAGAGACGTACTTTGTAGTGGAAGGAACTAAGTCACTAACTAGCAGATTTTGACAAATCTTTCTATTCGCTGGGTCGAAATATGAAGAACGAAGATTTTGATTACAAACCACATAGTCTATAACGTGTGGAAGCACGCTCTCGAATGCTGGGTACATCTGAATGCAGAGCAAATGGATAACAGTACCTTAATTTTGGGTCATATGACATCACCATAGTAGCATTAAACTGCGCATACGCGATGTTTCAAGAAGCGTCCCCACCCGTTCCAGTAACAGCGTAGCCTTGCCAGTTCCCCAGAGCACGCTTCTCGTGATCGCTCCGCCCTGCGGAAGCCAAAACACCAATCATAGCCTGCTCACTGATTGTCGTCATTAGAGCGCGCCCATCCTTCAAAGGCCTGGGGCGGTCTCCCGGTCTCGCGCATGCGCTCCTGTGGGTTCTGCACACGCTGTTTTCGCGTCTTCCTTCTGGGACCTAAGGCTTAAGGTGTCTCGCTTCAGGGGGCGACGTGGGTCCCGGTCTCCACCACCATGGGCAAAACGGTTGATTCTCTGGGCCAGGGAACCCGACCCGATCCGGTGCGAAGCTTCAATCGCTGGAAGAAAAAACACAGCCACAGGCAGAACCAAAAGAAGGAGCGGAGGAAGCAGCTGAAGAAGCCGGAATGGCAGGTCGAGCGCGAGGGGATCAGCCGCCTCATGCAGAACTACGAGAAGGTGAGGCGGGCTCAGGGGAGTGCGGGTGGGCGCAGCGGTCATGGACATCGGGAGATGCTGTTGCGGGAAAGGGGCGGACCCGGCCAGGGAGGTCTCACAGGTCGTCTGTTGGGTTGTCGCTACCCAGGTCTGGCTCTTCTGCTTGCCACAGTTCTGGGGAAAGTGATAGAAACGCAGCGATACTCCGGGTAGGGGCACTCAGTGCAGCAGTGGTTACGGAATAGGGTGGCAGTAGTGGTGACAGTTGTGTAAAGAATATGACCGGTGGAGTGAGAGCGGAGGATGTTGTTCAGTGGAGTGCTTGCCCGACGTCCACCTAAACGGAGCACGTTCAGAGCACTAGGGAGGTGGAGGCAGGGGGATCAGAAGTTCAGTCTTCCACAGCTTTATAGCAAGTTCGAGGTCAGCCAGGAATACATGAAACTCTGTCTCAAAAATAAAAGTAAGATAATAAAATATGGAATGATATAAGAGAATACTGTTGTTCTTGGAAAATGTTTAAAATAATAGAAATGGCATCTACCTTTAAAAGTACTCCATGTGCTTTACATATATCCTTTGCCCCTATCTTAGGTATTTGCTCACTGTTTCTGAAGGACACAGTTCAGAGGGAATTTGAGACCTGAGGCATCCGAGTGGTGGGAATAGTCATCACTGTCTCTGTAGGGAGGAGTGATTACTTTGTGTGTATAATCTAAGATCATCTCCTATTGTAGGTTTCAAGAATTCCTTTAAATATAATCTAGAGTAGGGGTTGATAAAGTGTTGCATGGCTTTGTGGGGCATGCAGCCTGCATGCACACGTGCCCTCTCTTGGCTTGACTCTGTGTTGCATGGCTTTGTGGGGCATGCAGCCTGCATGCACACGTGCCCTCTCTCTTGGCTTGGCTCTGCTCTGTGACTGAGCTTTCATCAGTTGTGTCCCTTGGGCTGGCGTCTTGGGTTCACCATCACACATTCACACAATGGCTTCTCCCGGCCTCCTCACAGAGACTCTGACCCTGTCACACATTCACCGGACCTTGGTGACTTTTAGAACCGTAGCACAAACCTCCACGATCCCCTAGTCTTGCATCTTTCATGCCTGTGCCTGCAACACTAGTACCATGTGGGTGGCATTGCCAAACTGTAAGTTTTGCCGTCTGCTTGAGATAGAGCCTGGCCACTTTGGAGTACGCTTGGCCAGCTTCTTTGTGTCGACCCCAGAAACACTTCCTAGGTGGCTGGTTTCCGAGCAGGGAACTTCTTCAGTGGCATTCTCAGTTTAGGCCTTCATTCATTACTTTTGAATTTATATTCACTCATGTTTCCAGGACACAGGCAGAATGCAGTCAGATTCTTGGGTAGAGTATGCCATGAGTGGTTTCTAGGACAGCTCTGGACAGTCCTTTTGTCCCTCTGAACCTCACGAACTGGGCCGCCCAGTCTGTATTTCTCTCGGCATTCTGGTCTATTGAACTGCCATCCGAATATCTTACTCAGGTGCGCTTGCACACCCCAGACTTCTCTAGCTTACGTTTCATACTCTTGAACTTCTGCTCCCAAACAAGTGTGAAGGCTTATAGAGCAAGCACATCATCAGGCTTGGCATTGCAGCAGCCCCAGTTCTAGGAACCGTTTTCCTCTATTAGTTACTTGTCCCATTGTTGGCAGCCAAAATACCCGACAAGAAGCACCTTAAGGAGGGAAGGGTGCATTTTTGACTTTTTAGTTTGAGGGGATTCAGTCTGTCTTGACAGGACTGCAAGGTGGCTGGTCATGTTTTGTCCACAGTCAGGAGACGGGCGAATACTGGTGCTGCCTACATTTAGGTTTGGCCCTCCCATCTCCGTTAACCCAATCTAGAAACTGCATCACAGACATATCTAAAAGTTTGTTTCCTAGTGAGTCTATATTCTTTCAAGTTGACAATCAGTGTTAAACATTACTCCTTACACCTTTGGATATTCTGCACCCTGTGAAAGCAGCGCATTAGTTAATGGGACTACAAGTATGAGGAAGGAGAAGCACATCGTATGCCCTTTTTAGAGGAGTATCTGCCAGTTGTTTCTCTGTGGGATTCATGTCAATTGAATAAGTAGCTTTTATTTAGAAGCGGTAGTTTGCCTCAATTCTATTATTTGAAGGATGAGCTAGGCAGCACAATGTAGGGTAAGGAGGGGTGTGCATTATGAAACTAATGAATCACCTAGCATTTCTTGTCTTATCTGACATTATTTCTTTTTCACACTCTTTTTTCCAGATAAATGTAAATGAAATTACAAGATTTTCAGATTTCCCTTTGTCCAAAAAAACATTGAAAGGTAGGTATATATGGTCATTTTAGGATAGATTGTTAGATTTATTCATGTCTTTTC
The DNA here is from genome assembly GCA_028555095.1 of Dicrostonyx torquatus. Lineage (NCBI taxonomy): Eukaryota > Metazoa > Chordata > Mammalia > Rodentia > Cricetidae > Dicrostonyx > Dicrostonyx torquatus. Next base: position 13,784,116 of record JAQHUG010000003.1, on the reverse strand, counting down.
AATTTTTTAAAAAAATGCACATGTATGTTCATGTGTATTCCTGTATGTATGTACCTGTGTGTGGAGGCCAGATGACAGACAGCTTTGCGTATCTCTTCAGGAAGTGGTTCTCTCTTTTAAGGTAGGGTTTCTTACTGACCTGGAGCTCACACGTTAGACTAGACTGGCTGGCCATCAAGCCCCAGGGGTCTTCCTGTTTTCACCTCCCAGCCTATTCAAAGAGCGCATACCACCATGTGTGTCATTATTTGTAGGTCCTGGGATAGAACTCAGGTCCTCATGCTTGTGAGGTTAGCACTTTACTGATTGAGATCTCTCCAGTCCTGTGCCTTTGTTTGTTTGTTTTCCGAGACGGTTTCTCTGTAGCTTTGGAGCCTGTCCTGGAACTCACTCTGTAGACCAGGCTGGCCTCAAATTTACAGAGATCCGCCTGCCTCTGCCTCCCGAGTGCTGGGATTAAAGGGGTGTGTCACCACCACCCGGCTCAACCCTGTGTCTTTTTTTTTTTTTTTTTATCACAAAGGCTGCTTTCTTGAAATAGTTTTGTTTTGTAGTTCAGGATAACCTTGACTCGTTTTATAGTCCAGGCTATCCTCAACCTCAGCACCACCAGGCATGTGCCATCAACCCCATCTCTCAAATATGAAATTCTAACCAGTTTTATTTCTTATTTTTTTCTGGAGTGATTGAAGAAGGTTAGTTAAAAAGGATCAGGAATCTCTGGAAAATTAAAATGAAACTTGATTCTGTTAGTTAAATAGGAGAGCAACAAAAAAAACTTACCCTTTGCATTAGTAGTTTTACGGTAGCCATAACAAAATAACAGCCTTAAGCAGTAGAAATTTTCTTAGACTTGATGGCTAGAAGTCCAAGGGTAAGATGCTGGCAGGAATAGTCTCAGGGCTTTGAGAGACGGGTCTGTGGTAGGCTTGCCACACTGACTTGCAGATAGCCTCTCTTTTGGAGTGATTTATTCTTTTTTCTTTTTGGACAAAAATTGTATATGTTTATGGTATGCAGTAGTATGACTTGAAATATGTATATAAATTAAACTCATTAATGTGCTTATTTTTCCTGCATGATAAAAACACTTAAATATACTCTCTGCAATTTTCAAGCACAAAAAAAGCATATAACTGACTATAGTTACTGTGATACCATGATGTATAATATATCTGGTTTTTGTTTTTGAGATAGGTAGGTCTCATGTATCCCAGATTGGCCCCGTGACCACTATTGCTCTGTAGCTGAGGATGACCTTGAACTTCAGATCTTCCTGTCTCTGTCCTAACTACTGGTTTAAAGGCCTGTACACAGGGAGCAAACCCTTGGCTTCATCCATCTAAGTAAACACTCTACCAACTGAGCTCTCCCCATCCCATGATGCGTCTCTTGAACTTATTCCAACCTGTGTAACTTTGTGTTCTTTGAGTAACAGCTTTCTAGCTCCCCACTGCCCCAGTTTCTGGTAATGAGCATTCTTTTTGTTCTTAGGGTCCATAAAAACGAGATCATCTGAAATCTGTCTTTCTGTGCCTGTCTTGTTTCATTTAATATAATTCATTCTAGGTTCATCCATGTGTCACCATTCTGTGTATTGTCTTAAGTCCTCAAATAAGCCTCTGCCTTAAATTCTCGAACAGTTATTTTCCAGCTTAAAACAAAGCAGCTAATTTGTTATTATTTCTGGAGTGTGTGTGGTGTGTGTGTGGGGATGGTGCGAGTGCCACAGTGGAGGTCGGGCAGCTGTGTGGAGGCAGCCCTCGCCTTTCACTTTGGTCATCAGGCTTGCACAGCGAGCACTTTACCTGATGAGCCATCTCACTCACCCTTTTCCTGCAGCCTTGAAAGCTTGGAGCCATAAGCTTTTAGTTGTCAGGATCTAGGTCTCAGTGACGGTAGGTTTGCAAGTCTAGCCTGTGAGCCTCCAGGCCTTCAAAATTAAGTGAGCTGTTCTTTTCCTGATTTCCGTCAGTGTAGAGTAGAAGAACTTCCGGTCATTTGTTTGTGATGGGGATGTATAGTCTAGCCTGTACCATCATCCTTTAGGATTTTCTTAAGTATCCTTCTCTCTACACTGCCAGGTTTACAAGAAGCCCAGTACCGCTTGGTAACAGAGATACAGAAGCAGACCATAGGGTTGGCTTTGCAAGGTAAAGATGTGCTTGGAGCTGCCAAAACTGGATCTGGCAAGACTTTGGCTTTTCTCGTTCCAGTAAGTACATTTATTTTGGATCAGAGCCTTTATTATATAATTTTATGCCATTCTGTACCTACAAGGAAAACAGTTGTTTAATGTTGCTCTTCCTGGCCAGATAGGAGCCACATCTCTCTCGTTCTTTTCCTGCTCTTACTCTTAGCTCCTACCATAGAGCCTTGCCCATGGAAACACAGTAACTTATCGCAGTGAGTCAGTCTGCTTTTATACACCATTACATTCTGAAGGAGGCAGATCTCCCTCTGTGGCAGTTTAGAGTGGTCCTGCTCTGTCTTTGTGCTTTGCTTGTTTCATTTGATATAATTCCCAGGAGACCTGGTGGGGAAAGCTGTTGCCTGCCACTGGTATTTATATTTGCCACTTGTCTAGGATAAGGCTGAAATATATTCATGTTGTGAGATTTCTTTCCCCAGGGAGATATAAGCAAGTATCTACTCCTGCCTTGCAGACACCACCAAGAAAACAGTATGGTCCCACTAAAGTCCAACTTTGGGAACCAGTGAGTTTATTGGACTTGCTTCTAGAACATGAATGAGGGGTTACTTCAAGAGGATGAGTAACTCAAAGCAACTGCACCATTGGAAAGTGTCATCCCAGCTTGGGTTAGGACATCCCCATAGCTGCTCTGACAGCTTCCCTTAAATTGGCCCACTGCCTCTGTATACACTAGCATCTCTAGCCATATAAATGAGTGGGCGGTACAGGAGGGGTGAGCAGAATCTCAGGTCAGGGTTCAGTGACCTTCCCACTCTCTGCTTTTGGTGGTAGTTACAGCTCTTCTGACTGAGATGGCAGCTGTTGAACTCGGGAGATTGTGTTCTGCAATAGCTCACTTCAACGGGATATGAGGGTTGTTGAGAATTTTCTAGAACATTGGTAGATGTGCTTTATAGTAGTAGGGTAGTAGAACTGCTTAGGAATTTATTTACATCTCAGTTGCTTAGCTGGTTTCCTAATTTGGTTCCTACAAAAAAAAAAAACTGGCCTTGATAGAAAGAAAGTCATGATTTGTTTGAAATGCCTTAAAACTAGTTTTCTCTTAAATCTTAGATGATTATTATTTTTATAGCATTGCCTTTCTACACATAGGAATTCAATCACTATAAAAACTATAGGAGCCATATAGATTATGATGTGTTTTCTGTTTAGAAAATAATTTTTTGTACCAGTTTCAGTGGTCTGTGGACTATACATACCCTCTCCAGTAGCTGATCTTCTTGTTGTTTGGTTCTGACATCAGATAAGTTGCCTTAGGGCTTCTCTTTTCTTTCTTGAGTTAGGGCTGGATGTTTCTTTAATTGGAAAGAAAACATCTCCAAGATGGGTAAAACTTGTGAGAGGAATGCATTTTGTTTGATAGTGTCTTTGATTTAGAGGAAAAGGTTGAGATTTGAGTCTCAGTGCAGACTTTTCTAAGAGATTACTGAATACAAATTTTCTCTTGTCTTTAAGGTGTTGGAAGCCTTATACCGGCTGCAATGGACTTCAGCAGATGGTTTGGGGGTTCTGATAATATCACCTACTCGAGAGCTGGCCTATCAGACATTTGAGGTTCTACGCAAAGTAGGAAAGAATCATGACTTTTCAGCTGGTCTCATCATTGGTGGAAAGGTTTGTCTTTATCTCTCCCTTCCTTCAAAAGCACTATGCAGATGACAGGGAAAAAGGAGATGGAGGCTCACTCATCTAAAAGAATTGGCCTTCTAGGTGGGGCCTCAGGATGATCACTGTCACCCAGCGCCTAGGTCCAGAAAGTCTGTTCTTGTCAGCATCTGAGTTGATGAGGTTCTCAGACAGATGTACAGGTTAACTAGAGACTTTGAGAAAGAGACCATAAGAGTATGTGGACATAGTACCTTTAATAGGATGTATAAGGGACAGAATAATTAAAAACCTGCTGTGTCAGTACCACATGAAAGGAAGGTAGATTGCTTTGAGGAATATTTATCTAGATCATGGTAAAGCCTGGTCAACTTTGGCTGACTTTTTAGTACATTTGAGATGGTTATATCTGCTCTGGTCACCTCTGAGCTATGAGAAGTAGTTGTTGAATTTCTATGCAAATGTACACAAACTGGGAAACAGCATTACAAACCTTACTCCTGTACCTGTCACTTGTCTTTAATATTTAGTAGCATCTGATGGTTCTTGTCTCAAGGTAAACTGTAAATTGTGACCTGTGGTGCTTGCTTAGCTCCCCATCTGTAGGTTGTGGGAGGCTGTATGGGGGAGCTGTTCAGTGCCTCTAGTCCTGACTTAAAGAATGCGAGTAGTTCCTGTTTTTAAGACAGTTTTACTGACTTAATAGGAAATCAAGTCTTGGTGCAGTCATTGTTAGTTTTTCTTAGCCTCAGAATCCTGGATATAACGAAGTGGGTCTAGAAGAGCTCTGAGCTTCTTAGGTCTTCCCTGAGGACTTTGATTTAATTTGGAACTGTGGGTATGCTGCAGAACTGGAAGGGAGAAGTGTGCTGCTCTGACGGGATTCCACATCCAAGTGGCTTTTATAGTTGTGCACAGGCTGCTGTGAGGCGTCTGTGTAATCAAGGAAACAACTCTTTGCAGGATTTGAAGCATGAAGCTGAGAGGATCAACAACATTAACATACTCGTTTGCACCCCAGGCCGGCTTCTTCAACACATGGATGAAACAATATGCTTCCATGCCACCAATCTTCAGATGTTAGGTGGGCCTAATGATTTCTCATAAAAAACAAAAACTCCCAATCCCCCCAAACCAAAACCCCCTCAAAAGCCAGCTCTTTACCAAGAAAGCCCTCCTGAGGTTTAAGAGTGGAATTGTCTTACTGATCACATGATGAAAACAGTCTTGTACTTTTATTTTGATGTTTGGGCTCTTAAGCCAGGAGAGTATAAGCTTGATCTTTTTCCTTTATTAATGAAAGAGAAAAGTGAATGGACTCCATGGCTTTAACTCGGTACTTGAGTATGGTCTCTTGGCAATGTTTTTCTTTTTCTTTCTGGCACATGTGCATGCGTTCACACCTGCGTGGGTGCGTATGGAGTCCAGAGGTTGATGTCAGGTGTCTTCCTCTATTGCTTTCCACTTTTCTTACTGAGGCATGTTCTTCTGGTGAATTCAGAGTGCACCAGATGGGCAAGTGCGGCTGACCAGCTCACCCGGGGATCCCATATCTCTCAAGTGCTGGGGCTGGGCTTTTTATGTTATGTTTGCCTGGTAGGTGCTTGTCCACTCAGCCATCTTTCCAGCCCCCTCTTTTTTTCCCTTTTAAGTAATACCTAATTTTTGTAGCTTAAAAAGTCAAATTATTTGTTTTAATGATTTTTAAAAAATTTTTATCTTTATTTTTGTTTATTTTTGCATGGAGATGTTACTTACTGGTATCTTAATAGCTTTTCATTTTGAATGCTTTGTACTTAGAGAAAAGTTGCAGTGGTAGGGTTTCAGAATTGCCCTTTACCTAGTTGACTCTAGTTTTAAATTTGTACGTAACTATGATTGATACTCTTGTCAATAATAAGATTAACAATGTACTATGTAAATTTAACATTAGGTTTCTTTGCTTAGATTTTGTCAGTTTTCCACTATACTATTATCGTTTTGTTTTGAATTGGGATTGTGGGATTTGAACTCTGGACCCTGTACTTGCTAGACATTTGCACTGAACTATCCTTAGCTTAGCCAAGGTGTTTTTCTGCTTTAGGATTCCAAGCAGTGTACTAAATTACATATAGCATAATGTATTCTTTAAGTGTTGTAGAGCAACTTGCATCTTTGTTTTTCAGTTCTTGATGAAGCAGATAGGATCTTGGACATGGGCTTTGCTGACACCATGAATGCCATTATTGAGAACCTTCCCAAGAAACGCCAGACTTTACTTTTCTCAGCCACACAGACCAAATCTGTAAAGGATCTTGCACGCTTGAGTTTGAAAGACCCTGAGTACATTTGGGTTCATGAAAAAGCAAAATACAGGTAAGAACTCTTTCCTCCCTGAACCATCTTTTTAGTTCAAGAATTAATTTTCTAATTTTTTTTGTATAGAATATGCTTGTTATTAGTTACACAGAAGGTACTAATCATGTCTGTCAAAATTATTCAAATTCTGCATATGTTTAAGTATGAGAATATTTTAATGTAACATTACTGAAAATGTGGTCTGGAGAACAAACAGTTTTGATATGATGTTAACAGGTCTTTTACCAGTTACTACTTCCACTGTAAATGAGGGAGAGAGGATCAAGTTTTGGATGATAATAGCAGATACTGAGTTAAGGTCAAACACTGCTCTTGACAGAATTTCTCAGAACCCTTAATGTTTCTATGGACATTGTGACTATGAAGTAGTGAAATGGATACAGTGTGCTAAATCTATTAAAATTAAGTTCAAAGTCACACTGCTAAGCAGTAGTAAAGCATTATGGAACATATCAAATATACTAATATTTACCAAAATGGTTTCTGTTTGGGATTGTTCTAGCCACTGTTGTTTTTATCTTTGACTTAATACATGTAGACTATAGTTTATATGTTTATGTGACAGTAAAGAGCATGTATGTTTGTGGAGTCATAATGGTTGGAATTTTGTTTTAAATTATATTTAATACCTGATGTGAGTCATCATAGACAGTGGACACAGTTGACTTCCTGAAGATGCATTTTACATTGGCAATAAGTTAGATACTGCAAAGATATAGATTTATACTCAAGTTTGTTTTTGTTTCATCTTAAAGGTTTCTTTCTTTTTTTTTTTTCCCATGAAGAAATGTCAGTCTAAAGAGGTTTGGAAAAAGAAATCTTGCTGAGCCATAATGTCTTCCTCGGGGGAGAGGGTGAGAAGGCACAGTGTCAATATCTTAGACACTGGGAGTCAGGTAGAAGGCATACAGAAGACTCGTTTGTTTAACAATGGGGAAAAACTTATATACTCTCCCAGCACCCAGGCATTCTGATTCATTGACAGTTGACATCTTGTGGTGTGGTCATCCCTCATTGGCTCGACACAATCAGGACTTCTGACAGTGCCTGTTGCTAGGCCCTCAGGCAACATCTCTTGGTCCTTCCTCATTGGCTAGTCATGATCAGGACCTCTGACAGTGCCAGGTAGACTCCAGTTTGGCTCCTTTTGGTCTGGTAGGCCTTAACTTCCTACAGAACTCTAATTTTGATTGAAAGTTTTAAAATATAGTTGTTAAATATAAATATATACTCACCTTGACTTTGTTGACCAAATGTCTGAGGTTAAAAAAAAAAAACCTAAACTGGGGGGGTGGTAACTCATGCTTTTAATCCCAGCACTCAAGAGGCAGAGGCAAATCTCTGTGAGCTCGAGGCCAGCCTGGTCTACAGAGCAAGTTCCAGGACAGCCAGAGAAACCCTGTCTCGAGCCCCTCCAATCCCACCCCCCCAAAAAGAAAAATCTGGACTTCTTATTTTCAGGTGATTTTGATGGCTACACTTTGGAGGATATGAGTTCTGCTAGCTTTGGCTACATGGACATGGAAATGGGATAGCAAGAAGTACTAGAGGACTAGTTTTTCTTTGGCTTACTCTTGAGGAGACTCTTTTTTTTCTTTTGAATTGTGTTGACGTATCTTAATAGTTCTGTTAGGACAAACAATGTAGATGGTGTCTAGGTTAGTGTGAGTTGGTGAGAGACTGATTACTCACATCTCTTGTTGATAGCAGAGGTGGCTATCTATAGATCATAAGATTCTAGAAAGAGCCGGGCGGTGGTGGCGCACGCCTTTAATCCCAGCACTCGGGAGGCAGAGACAGGCGGATCTCTGTGAGTTCGAGACCAACCTGGTCTACAAGAGCTAGTTCCAGGACAGGCTCCAAAGCCACAGAGAAACCCTGTCTCGAAAAACCAAAAAAAAAAAAAAAAAACCAAAAAAAAAAAAGATTCTAGAAAGATTTGAGCGCAAATGCTTTTCATTTCAAATAGCAAATGAGTTTTGAAGCATAGCTATGGCTTTCAAATAAATTTAGAAGGCAGATGTGTGGGCATGCCACTTACTCAGCTGTGCCTTTACAATAATGACTCTAGGACAGTGGTCCAAAATTCTGAAGCACTGAAGGAAGCAGGTGCTGGTGGGCTTTTGTGTCATGTTCGTACGGACTTTCTCCTTTAATAGCATCACTGTGGTTAACAGTCTAAGAAAGATAAATATGACTGTCTTGCCTGGGCTACTGGTACAGCTCTGTAACTCCAGTTATTTGGGAGGCTGAGGCAGGAGGATCATAAATTGAAGGCCTACCTTAGCCACTTAGGGAATCTCTACCTTAAGATAAAAAGTTAAAAGAGACACAACGTATAAGTCAGTGGTAAAGTTTGTCCCTAACTTTCATAAGACTCTAGATTCAGTCTTTAGTTGCAAACCCAGATGTAACATGAGGGCCTGCTTGTTGGGGTTTCTGTCCTGCCCAATTCCCATAGCCGTTTAGCCCAAAGAAAATCACACAGAGAAAATCAGTTTATAAGTTATAAACTGATTGGCCCATTAGCTCAGGCTTCTTACTGATTTTTTTTTTTCGAGACAGGATTTCTCTGTGGCTTTGGAGCCTGCGCTGGAACTCAAAGATCTGCCTGCCTCTGCCTCCCGAGTGCTGGGATTAAAGGCGTGTGCCACCATTGCCTGGCCCTTATTGATTCTTATAACTTATATTAGCCCATTATTTTTATCTGTGTTAGCCACCTGACTTGGTACCTTATTCAGCGGGGCAGGTCACATCTTCCTTCTTCAGTGTCTGGATAGGACTGGGGAGGAATGGGCTTTCTCCTTCCCAGAAGTCTCCTGTTCTCATTGTCCCACCTCTACTTTCTGTCTGGTTTTCCCACCTATACTTCCTGCCTGGCTACTGTCCAATCAGCATTTATTTAAAACGTAATTGACAGAATATAGACTATTGTCCCGTACCACACAGACCTAGTCTTAAACTCTAAGAACCATTGTATGTAGATGATCTCAAATCTTTTGAAGGACCCAAAAATTAAATTTAGGTTTTCTTAAAGATGAACAGCAGAGTGTATTTATAAAAAGTTCACTGGTGTTTCTTTTATATTACTATAGATGGATAAATGATGCTTATAATGGTTTTCAGGGAAATAGTGGTCTTTGTGCTGTGTAAATTTGTCATCTTTTTCAGTTACTGTAGGTGAAATTATGTGGAGAAGCAGGAAAGATTTAAAATTTTAGATAATGTTGTTGACCTATTGTGTACATACAGAGTTAGTATTGCAGTATTGCATTTCTTATTACTATTGACATTAATCCTCAAAAATGTATCATTACTAAATTTTGACCTTAATATCTACTTTAGTAATAGTTATTTGGGTCATCCAAACTTTCTTTTGTTAGTTAATGTTTTGCTATCCTTTTATTCTGTCACCCCTTCCCACCTTGTGCACACTAGGCAGGTGGTGTTGTACTGAGCTGCACTGCCAGCCCTTGGTAACACGCTCGGCTGTAATGTGGGACTGCCATTGCCTCTGCTCAGTTCTGTGGATTCCTACAGAAGCTGTCTGCGGGTCAGTGTCACACCTTTTCCTGTGTATACTCAGCTTAGGAACTGGTTTACCCTTTAGGGCAAATTGAAAAGTTTAGGTATAGTTTTTCTTCTTTGGAGATCTTGGGGCTAAAATGTTGATCTTGGGGCTTTGTATGTTTCTTGTCTTGGAAGCAAATGCTTTGGGTGGAAAATGAAGTTCCTATGTGGCCTGCCTTATATTTGTTTTTTCCTTCAGTAGATCAAGTCTTGGCTGCCTTTTTGCTTTTAAGGTGCCGTCAGTCTTTTTAAAAAAGTTTTTGTTTTGTATTAAATCTAGCTAGTGTGCTGGGTCAGAAGTTAAACTCATGCAGGCAGCTACTTTATGGTAGGAACCAATACCTTTAGAACTTTATAATTTTAGCAGCTGATGATTACTGTCTTGCTCCATTATTTTATTAATATTTGCAGCATTATACTATTCTATCTGTATCATTTCTTGTCCTGTAAGCCATGTTAGGCTAAAGAACGGTTCTTAGAGGAAAGGGAGACTAATGGGTATGTGGTTTATTCTCTTTATCAGCGTTTAGGTTGAGTTGGTAGCTTACTTGATACTGTGACCAGCTTTTTTTTTGCTTTGTACTAAGACTCAGATTTGATGATTTATGATAACTCTGATTGATGATCTTTAGTATATAGATTTAAAGCATTTTTTATGCAACAGAAATTACTTTATTTAACATTTTTTCTGGAGTTGTCCTGTACGTCTTAGAATGTGATTTTCAGGCTGTTTCCTGAGTTGGTGTGACATGTCTACCCTTGGTCCTTGGGCTCATTGTTTTATGGTGTTCTAGGTTCATTGTACATGTTTCTGGCTCTCATAAAATCTTTTGAAAAGGATATATAATTTAAATATCATGATGTAAGTGCTGGTAGGATGGATTTTGTTAGAGGTTTTTCAACGGACAAGCTTTTCAAGAGTCATTGCTTTGCTTCTTACTGATACTCAGAAATCAAGTTTAGGGTTGAGGGCTTTTTACTTAGCTCTATTTTTTTGAAAGTATGTTCTTTGTACCGCATACCTTCGTTTCTGCAGACCTGTAGTTATTACTAGTCATCATGCCTGCAATAGTTTGAGGGCAAGCCGGGCGGTGGTGGCGCACGCCTTTAATCCCAGCACTCGGGAGGCAGAGGCAGGCGGATCTTTGTGACTTCAAGACCAGCCTGGTCTACAAGAGCTAGTTCCAGGATTGGCTCCAAAGCCACAGAGAAACCCTGTCTTGAAAAGCCAAAAAAAAAAAAATAAATAAATAAAAAAAAGTAAAAAAAAATAGTTTGAGGGCATTGCTGACTAGTACTAACAGCACTGAGATGACTTAGAAAAGTCTGAGGTTCCTTTGCCTTTCTTTTTTGTTAGGCATTGTAAATAAGTACTTTCAAATACTTTCTATGTTTTTGAATATTAGCTTATTTCCTTTTGTTTTGCTCTGTTAACACATTCCTTTGTGGCTATGGCCAATTTACTTTAATTTTAAATACGTTTGTTTGAAACAGGATCTTATGTATCCCAGACTGGCCTCAAACTCACTATAGGCTCTGCCTCTTGTATGTTGGGAGTACATGCCTATTCCACCATACAGGGTTTTGTTTGGTACTGGGTATGGAATTTAAGGCCTCAGGTATGCTAGGTAAGCACTATGCCTGTTGAGCTACATCCCTATCTGTTTAAAGGGATCCTTTAGGGCAGTTACAGAATTACAGCAAGCTTGTAAGGAGTCCCTTCTGTTACCAATATTTGCTATTAGAGTTAGACCTTTGTTGTATTGATGTAGTTACCTTGTGGAATCTTGTCACCCCAAGTATATAGTTTTTGTTAGGACTGGTTGTTTAGATGACATGTTCCCAGAGGCTCATATGTTGAAGGCTTAATCACTAGCCAGTAGTATTTGTGGGAGGTTTTGGGAACTTTTAGGGTGCAGTGTAGTTTGAAGTCACTAAAGCCTTGATATAGAAGGATATATGGAAACTCTAAAGTTCTCTTCCCATTCCTTTTGCTTTCTGGCTGCCCATGAGGGGTTAAATGAAGTTGTTAGCAGAGGTGGATGTGAGTCACAGCTCCACACTGTTGTTGGTAGTGATCGGAGTTTATTAGAGATGTTCACTTAGGCAAACCCCAAATTCTTGACTTTGATGCAGAAAATAATTTCAGTACTAGATATTATGAGTTTATTAAAAGAGATTATAATATAATACAGATTTTCAGTATGAGGCTAAGAGAAAGAGGCACCCCAGAAAGGTCAGGCATTAGTGTGTATGTGGGCATCTTAAAGGGACATAGCAGTTCAGCGTCTTTGTATAGGGTTTTGGTGATTTTTGAAGTTATTGTCTTCAAAGATTTGCTAAGGAATTTATTAACTGAGGTCACATGGTATTTTCTGAGTGTATCTTGGCATAGGTGGTGGGGACAGAGACTTAACTCCTCATTGTCACTGGCTGCAGTCAAAAGAGTTGCCTTTCCTATTAGGAACCTCCATTTGGGGATTACTGAAAGGAACTTCAGGATAAGTCGGCATGACGCAGGGTTTTTTAAAAAATATTTTTAATGTTATTCCTAAGCACATGGGTTAATAGAGAGGTGCCCAGTGTGATCATAAGGAGTATCAGACAGGGATATGGGCTTCCAAAGGGAGAGTCATATCTTACTTTCAGTAGACTAGTTATATAGGTCTGTGGCTTTCTAGGTTACATTGCTTATAGAGTCTAATTTACTATAAGGTTTAAAGGATCAAGGTTTTTTTTAAAATATCTCTTTTTAATTTAAATAAATAATTTAAAAAAGATCTTTTCTCATTTTATATACCTTTCCCAGTTTCCATTCCCTCCCCTCTTCCCCCACCACATTCCCCCCATCCATTCCTCAGAGAGTGTAGGGCTTCCCATGGGGAGTCAACAAAGTCTGACACATCACTTGTCAGGCAGGACCAATGCTTTCCCCTCTATATTTAGGCTGAGCAAGGTATCTCTCCAAAAAGAAAGGGCCCCAAAAAGCCAGGTCAAGCACTAGGGATAAATCGTGGTCCACTGCCAGTGGCCCCACAGACTGCCTAAGCCACACAGCTGTCACCCACATTCAGAGGGCCTAGTTTGGTTCTCCTGCTATCAGTCTGGATTCAGTGAGCTCCTACTAGCTCAGGTCAGCTATTTCTTTAGCTATCTCCATCATGGTCTTAACCTCTTTGATCATCTTCGACTGGTCTCCAGAAGCTTGGCCCAATATTTAGCTGTGGATCTCTGCATCTGCTTGCATCATTTGTTGGATGTAGGTTTTATGATGACAGTTAAGGTAGTTATCAATCTGATTATGGGGCAGGCCAGTTTAGGCATCTTGTCAGCTAAGTTGGAGTCTTAGCTGGGGTCATCCTTGTGGATTCCTGGGAATTTCCCTGGTGCCAGTTTTCACACTAGCCCCATAATGACTCCCACAATCAAGATAACTCTTTCCTTGCTCTCTTTCTGTCCTTCCCCCATCTCAACCATCATGTTGTTCCCTCATGTTTCCCTCTATCCACTTCCCCCTGCCCGTTCCCCCCAGCTTTCCATCTTGTGGTGGGAGTACCGTGGTTATAGATATTCTTCTGGTTAAGTGGGTTCTGGTGATTTGAATCCAAGTTCTCATGCATATACTTGAATATGAATTTTAGCCATTGAACTATTTTCCAGTCCTGAGGTATCTCTTGTAAAATATTTCTCATTTTGGTTCTAAGTAAGCAAGATTATTTTTTCCTTGACAAGGTAGCTTTAGGAAACATGTATTGTTCGGTAGGCCTTTGGGCTTTATCTGTGGTGTCTGAAGGAAGTATTCTTCCACTGAGCTAGACCCCAGTCCTGACATATTTTTACTACTGAAATGACTTTATTATCTCAGTGTAACATTTTATCCATTCACTTATTATAGAGCATCTTGATTGCTTCTAAGTTGTGGTGGCCGGGAATAAAATTGTTAAATATCTGGGTGCAGGTTTTTGTGTGGACTGAATTTTCAGTTCTCGTGGGTAAATGTCAAAAAGTATGGTTGCTGGACTAGATGGCAAGAACGGTTTGGGAAGAAAACTGTCTTCAAAAGTGGCTGTATCATTTTCAAAATTGATCCTGGAGGCTCTTAAGTATATAGTGGAGTGTTTAGTGGTGTCTTGTTTTAAATTTGAATTCTCATAAGCGATAAGTAGGAGGCATCTTATATGCTTATTGGTTGTGGAACATCTTATGTTCTTTCATGATCTGACATTGCTTTTGGGCAGGTGACTGTTGAGAGATTTATTTTTCTCCTAAATTGGGGATTTGTGTTTGCATAAGCATTCTTTGTGTTTTATGAAGAATGTTTTTTATTGCATGTTTCATTTGCAAATTATTTTCTTTTTTTTTTTTGTTTT
>JAQHUG010000003.1:13754155-13768085 GCA_028555095.1 Dicrostonyx torquatus | reverse complement strand
GTTAAGGAAAGCTGGCAAGAAACAAGCCAAGCTAAGTCCAGGCATTTATAAGTAAGATTAAGACTCGTGGTATTTATTTGGGAGCTGGGTGGTGGGTACCCCCAAAAGCCAAAAGAGCCAAGTATAGCAAACAACTTACAGAAATCATGAATGAAACGTGTAGCCCATTGAAGGCAGACACTTTGCCGGCCTCTCTTCAGTACTGCTTTAGGTACTAATGATTCTGGGAGCATAGTATTCTCCATCAAAGGCATTGCAGAAGGAGTTGAGGCTTTTTGCAGTGTCGTAGTTCTTCTTCCCTCCAGGAGTGTGGAACTGAATGTTCCTTTTGACCTGAGGCCCAAGTCCTTGTTCATGGTCATCTACATACCTTTACCCTGCCCCTAGGTCAATAGCTGGTACTTTAAAGGCAAATATGAATTGTTATACCTGAAAGTCCTTTTTAGGATCCTTTTAGGGTTATTTGTCCCTTTGAAAAATCTTTGTGCAATATTTTGTCTATGTCCTTATTTAGTGAATAAATAATTGATGAATATCAGCCTTGTCCTAGGAGTAAGGGATTCAGAAAAGTGTATTTGTTCTCCCTTAAGGAGAAGAGCTCATGGTTCATTTATATACTACTTTTATTGTGATTTTGGCATTTTTGTAGTTCCAAAAGTCAAGTTTCCTTTGGGTCCATTTTTTTAATTTATGTGAACAAATTTTTTTAATATGTGTTAGAAATAATATTGAATTCTGCCTCAGTCTAACAGTGTCCAGTTAGTACATAGTAAAGAAATAAAACTAAAACAATAGTTAACTCCTTTAGACCTATACATTGAAATACATTTATAGTAAAATTTTATTTATGTCTAAGTTATTTATTACATCTTTTCAGGAAGGAGGGTCAACTAAGTGCTCAGTCGGAGGAGAAGGTTAGCAAAGCCTGTTTGTATAAGAAATAAATATGCAACTTGAGGACATTTTATTGTAGAAATTTATGAATTACAGTGGTAGTAATAAAAGGCTTTCAAGCTTTAAACATAAGCTACAGTTCTGTGAGGGTCCAGAGATGGAGAAGAAACTCGCAGGAGGGACAGAAACAAGGCTTTTTCTGTTCAGAGTTGCTCAGGGTTTTCTATAGCTTTACTGTGAGAATCTCTTGGGTATGTATATGATAACCATTTATTTTAAAGTACAGTTTAAAAGTAAAGAAGTTGTATTCTTACAGCTGGAAAGAATTTAGGTGACTAAAAAATGTAAGAACAATTTTTTCTTTTTTTTTAAAGTTTCATTTTTAGTGATTGTTTTTTTTTTAATTTTTTGACATCAAAATTGTTTTAGAAAATATGTGAACAAAAATGTTTCAAGACTTTAATTCTAGATTACGTTTCTTTTGAAAAACTGACAGTTGGTGAAATTTGTACTCCATTCTGAGGATCAGACTTACCCTTCTGTTTGTGCCCAGGTTCAGTACCTGTACAGGGTGTTCTGCCGGCTGCGCCCAGGCATCTCTATCCTTGCTCTCCATGGTCGGCAGCAGCAGATGAGAAGAATGGAAGTCTACAACGAATTTGTCCGGAAGAGGGCTGCAGTGCTGTTTGCTACTGATATTGCAGCCAGAGGGTTGGGTAAGTGAGCCTGCTGGAGTATCGTTTCTGTGGTCATGGCAAATATATTTACATATAGGGTGTTTTTCTGGAAATCTGAGTTTCAGATCTTGTGAGAGAGACTTTAGTAAATTGGTAAGTTGATGACCATGACAGATGACAGTGAAACTTTGTGTAATATTTGCATCTCTGGTGAGCTTGGTTATGTTTCATGATAATTAAATCATAACCCCGAGGAGCCTCTGTAGTCATCAAAGAAGATGAAGGTTTAAATTTTAAAGATAGACAATTCTTACAATTTTGGAAACTGAAATTTAGCAATAAAAATCAGTGAACTCCATTTTTTGTCTAGTCATTTTGATTTTTATCATCACTATATTTAACATCCTTTAATTTTACTTTCAGAAAGATAGAGTGGTGACTGTGCCTTGTAGCTTTGGGGGGTAGGTAAGGTGGAGGTGATTAGGGAGCTAGTAGCCTGAGTTCTTTAGTTACTCTTACTGTGTAACTCATCTTAAACATACATCAACAGTAGGGAAATGTGGTACCCTATTTTAGCAGTTACTTTCTCTTGAGATAGGGTCTCACTGTGTAGGTATAACTGGTCTCGAACTAGCTTTGTAGATTAGATTGGCCTCAAAGTCACAGAAATCCCAGGTGTTGGGATTGAAGGTTTGCATAACGACTTACAGCCGAAAATATTTTTTAAGTGATTATCTTTGTCATCTTGGCCTTTTTACAGTAATTCTTACCTTTTTTAAAATAATAATTACTACTTATTATGCCAGGGGGTGGTGGTACATGCTATTAATCCCAGTCTTGGGATTAAGAGGCAGACTTATCTCTGTGAGTTCAAGGCCAGCCTGGTCTACAAAGTGAGTTCCATGACAGCCAGGGCTACACAGAGAAATTCTGTCTCAAACTACTCCTCCCCAAAAAAAGGTCAGGCAAAAATGATTTTACTTATCATCTTTAGAAATCCTTGCAGCAAACCCTATAAGTGATTAGAGTTAGTTCTGAGAAATTGAGAGCAGGCTTCTTTGGAAATGAATAAGGCTTGTAGTATTCAGAAATATAGGGTGTATAATTGCTTACCAGTTTATTTGGAGTTAGGACTAGCAGAAAAAGTAAAGTATAAATTTTTATTATTTTTATATGTCTGTGTGTCTATGTATATGTTCATGTGTGTGCAAAGTATATGGAGAATAGAGACGATGTCTGTTGTCTTCTGTGCTTTCTACCTTCTTTTTTGATATGTAGTATCTCACTGAATTTGGAGTTCACAGAATTTGTTAAAATAGCCAGCAAGCCCCAAATATCTTCTTATTCCTGCCTCCCCGGTGCTGGAGTTAAGAGGAAAGTGCTTCTGTGCCTGACTTCATTTTTTTTTTTCAGTGAGTGCTGGTAATCCAAACTAAGGTCTTTATGCTGTGTGACAGGCACTTTGCCAAATTGAACCATCTCCTCAGACCCAGAAACCAGTTTATTGGGACCCGATGAAGAGTGATACTTTTAGGTCATTAAACATCAAGGTGTGGGCTGGAGGGATGGCATGGTCATTAAAAGCTAGGCTCACAACCAGAACATCAGAGTATGTCGCTTTTGTCACAAAGCACTGTCTCTTCTGTTTCAGAAAGAAGCGATTTTAGTTCACTTTATCAAAGTAGAAAAAAATTTATAATTTCTTGGTTAATGCAATCAATTTTATTTTTAATAAAGTTTTGTTAGTGAGATGTGGTAGAAAGCCTTGGCACCCGTACTGTAACATAACAGTAGTACAGCAGGCTAGATATTGAAATTGTTTGTTTTCCCCCTTTGATATTTCTTCTGTGTAGATTTCCCGGCTGTGAATTGGGTTCTTCAGTTTGATTGTCCAGAGGATGCTAATACATATATTCACAGAGCTGGTAGAACTGCCAGGTAGGTGTGGCCCATTTCTTTGCTTTTCTACTGTTTAATAACAAAGCTTGCTAGCATGGACCATGGGAGGCCAGCTCCTACGGTCCACTCCAGGGAGTGATAAAGAAGACCTCAAAGTAGCAAGGGTTAGGAAAAAGTCCTTATTCATTTACAGGCTAGACTTTCTCTATCTGAGGGAAAAATAATGAAACAGATGCTTTCTGATGATAACTTTCTCTTTAACTTAAAAAACCTCTCTCTGAGATTCTCTCCGTCTCCAAGTTGCTACATAGATTTTTACAGTTCCTAATCAGCCCTGCATAGTCTCTACTACTTACAGCTATGCCCTCCACTTCATTTCTTCTCTGTCCAGTTCTTTTTCCAATCACAATCTGGACAATTAGCATGTTACACTTTCAGGGCCTGACCCCTTTTCATGACACAGGATAAGTCATGTAGTTTCTCTTAGACTAGGGAATGTCATAATGACTGGTCAGAGAGCAAGGCCAGAGGTCTTACACATAATCCACAATTGGCTGAGCCTGGAGCCTGACACTGGGACTACGTGCAAAAAGTCAATTACTGAGAACATTGTGTATAATCAAGTTTCTTCTATTCTGGACTTTGAATCAGTAAAAACAACACTTGGAAAATTATATTCATAAATATTTACTTAAGCAGGAAAGCATCTTCTGACCTTCCACAGCTATGCATGTGTCCTTATAATGGGATATATACGTGAGATAAACACACAAGCAGTGTGAAAACACCCATATCAGTTCTTAGGGAAGAAATGAATGAGAGAAATTACAGGCAGAAGCAACTAGTCATTTACAGTCAGTGACTCCATGTCTTTGCCAGATGGGGCTGCCCATCAGTGGGTTCACTTGTTAAATGCTGGTTGTCACTGCTGTATATTCCCACTGCCCTCTACAGCTTGCTTCTGCTCCAGCTGTAGGTAAACAAAGACTGGAACAATTAGCTATGTGAGTGCTAGTGTTTTGTTGTGAGTTAGTAACTCTGATAGGGCTAGGGAGATAAAAGTGCTTGCTGTATAAGCCTAACAACCTGAGTTTGATCCCTGGAACCCACTTAAAAAGCCTAATACAGGGCTGCTCACCTGTATTCCTATGGTAAGATGCCTATCTGGTTTGGCTGGATGCTTGCAAACCAGCTAGCCTGGAGTAACGCTGTATCAGCAGAAGCAAGAGAGCCACTTCCTTAGCAGATAGGTGGTGAGAGCCACCTCCAAAAAGTTGCTTTTTGACTTCCACAAAGACTGGCATGCTCGCTCTCTTTCTCACACTTTCGTGCACAATAAACAAATTGAAAAGGCGTAGCCTGAAGGCCGTTGTTGAGAACAGTTCATGAAGTTTTATTGTTTTGTTTTAATTTACCCTTCTAAACTTCTCTAAGAACTGCTTACTGAACATCAGCTCAATGAATCTTCATGACTTCTCTCTTTTAAATGAAGAAATCAAGTGTTTAAGCAGTAATACAATATGTTTGAAGATACAAAGAGCTAAGATTTGAACCAGGAGGTCTGACTAGGTCTTTTACTCTTTAATTTCTGTGGTATAAGTTTAGTAAGGGACAGGGTTGATAGGAGTCGTAGATTCTTTTTCTGATTGAGATTTAAAGGCATTGGTGAAGGCCCCCTCCTAGTGACTTTTTTTTCATTTGTTTGTTTCTTTTTCTTTCTTTCTTTCTTTTTTTTTGTATTTCAAGTTGAAGCATCTTATACTGGCTAAAGAGCTGTGGGGAAAATGTCTGTGACATAAAACAAAGTGACAGTTATTTTGAACTAAATTACAGATGGATATAAATGAATGAAAAGAATTATGAATTATGGTGTATTATTGAGATTATAGTGAAATTTGTAGAATTATAAATGGCTGCCCTCTTTCTGGGTCACATTTGGTAATACTTCTCAAAAGCCTTAGAGTACTTCCTTTGCCTTAGTATTTTGTCCAGACATTGATCTTAAGGAAGGAGAGAGATGAGATCTGGATGTGGTGGCTCTCAGCTGAGATTGGAAGGGCTCATCTCAAAGGTCAAGGTTTGCTTTAGAGTAAGCTTAAGGCAATCTAGGCAATTTAGACCTTGTCTTAAAGAGAAGTTAAAAGAGGACTGACAATAGTTCAGTGGAAGAATTCCTGTCCTAGCATGTGTGAGCTCTTGAGTGCCTGCCATGCGTGTATGAGGACCTGAGTTTGAATCATAGGCACCCATGTACAAACACGTGAAAGTGACATGCTTCTGTATTCCCAGGGCTGTTTGGTAGAGACGGGTCGATACTCAGAACTCATTGGCTACATAGTCCAGCTTAGTAGATGAGGTCCAGGTTCAGTGAGAGACGGAGAGCAGGGTGGGGAAGACACTAACAATGATGTTTGGGTTTCTCATACACACTTGAAACATGCCGTGTAACATGATGAGAAAAACAAACAGGAAATGGAAAACAAATGAATATCAATTCAGTATGTAATAAGAGTTTAAAATGGTTAGGAATTGTAAATAACATAAATATTAATTATAATAAAGTCATGTTAATTGTGATTAGCTATAGGTGGACTGTCTCTTTGGTTTACATTTTCTTACTCTTCTCCTTGTTGTCAAAATGGTGTGATTTGGTGCTTTCATGGAGTTTGGAGTTTGGTGTTGCTCTAACTGGACTAGCATCTGTCTCTGATTTCTATGCTTTCCCAGGGATGATAGGCTCTTTAGCTCTGAGGACCAAAGACTGTTTCCCTCACTGGCTTCATCTTTCTACCTGATCTGTGCCCATTCCGTCCCATCCTTCCTCTCTCCCAACCTCTTTCCTCTCTTTTTTGCTCTCCTTCCTTTCTCCCATCCTTCCTTCTTTGCAAACTTCCCTCCTTTTTCTTTTCAAACTTTCTCTTCCTTTCCTCTCTTCCCTTTCTTTCACAATTAGTTTTTAGCTAACTTTGAAGAAGATAATAGATATTTTTTGTATGAAGAGACTTTTTTTTTCACCTGAAGCAAAGAGTTTTTCTGCAGCCTAATAAGGAGTAGAATGTTCTGTTTCCTAATTTTCATAGACTGCTAAAGAGTGTTTGAGTGTTTTCTGATTGACTTGAATTTACACCACGGGTCGCCAGCAAACATGACTGTAATAAAAATGTACTCAAGTGTCTTTCTTTTAAGAATAAAAGAAGGAAGACAATAGTATAATGATAAGCATATTTTAAAGTAGATTGATATGCTAGAAGGTACAAAAGAGGTCTCTGAATTGGAATTAATGATATATTTTAAACATGAGGTAAGAGTTGAGACTGAGTTCTGTAGAAGATATTATTGCAATGAAACAGACCAGCCTCTAAAATTTGTTGTCTCCTGACAGCTAGGAAAAATGGAGCACAAAGCCATTCCAGTTATTATTATTATTATTATTGTTGTTGTTATTATTTTTTTTGTGTGTGTTTGTGTTTGTGTGTAAGTGCTTGATGTATGTGTGAGTACACATGATATGCCTGTGGAGGTCAGAGGACAACTTTGTGGAGTCAGTTTTCCTTTTCTGCGTTCAGTTGGATTCCAGGAACTGAGCTGAGGTTTCCAGGCTTTGATGATAGGCAGCTTTACCCACTGAAACCATCCTCCCATCCCTGTTTTCAGTTCTTACAAAGGTGCACCTTAATATTCTGGGTTCACATTTGGATTATTTTTCACAGTGAGATCTTTTGAGAAGTCTTAGTGGAAGCTGGTGATAGAAAACCTTTCACTTATGACTTAATTTCTTTTAGTAAAGATGTAGTTTGTAAAAATTGGTGTATGCACTCATGGACGTCTGCATTTTTGTGGTTCTGTATGTCTTTAGATAGGAATGATTGATATGGTATCTCAAAAATATTAGACTAGAAGATGACTTAGGGGTCTTTCACCTGTGCCAGTTGTGTGATGTAGAAGGTGGACACTGAGTCCTTCATAGAGTACATTTAGCAGTGTTTGGAAATCTACGTGAGATTAATGAGCATTTCAGTATATCAAATGATTAAAGAAAGATTTTTAGTTTTGGAGAAGTTGGTGGAAATACAATATAGTTGAACACTATGGTGAGCATTAAATTGGATCTTGATGGTTGTGGAGCTGAAGACTTAGGACAATACTGCAATGCTGAGTCTGAAGAGAATACTACTTTCTTTTTCTATTTTAAAGACTATTTTAATGTATTTTTAACACAGTCATTAACTTTTAAAGTAGAAGTCTGACCCTTCATACATAAACAACATGTTCTGAATTGACCATTTCAGTGAAGAGGTTAGCATATCTTCTGCTTACTTTTTTCTCTGGTAGTTGAAAACAGCCATTAATGGGTTTAGAGATAATGAGAAAGCTTCGTGAGCCATGAGACTGAATAATTGAGTTGAATAAAGGCTAAATTAAAATTTGAAACTAATTAAAATCCTGTGTTAGGCTGTAATTAAAACCAGGTTTCCAGAAAGTGTTTGCTTTTGGAATTGAACATTAATATATAAATATAAAAAGTGATTTTGTCAGAAAAATTGCTAAAGTTGGAGAATATGGCTTCTTTACTTTTTGTGCCTTACCAAGGAGAAATAAAGGGTGATCCAGGTGTTATTCTCTCCAAGCATTTACTGTTTTACTGGATTCTTTGGATTTATAGCAAAGAAAAATTTTCCTTAGTCCCCTTAACAAAATGATGTTCTCTTTGAGACAAGTGAGTGAAGGTAGTTTGTTAGGGTGTGTCCTGTAGTACATTTGCCACTTCAAAGAAATTGTCTTTAAGGCTTGAGGTTTTGGGTCTCAAAAGCCTGACTTCTTTTATTTTAAGTAAAAAATTTGCAGTTGAAAGCACAGAAGATTTGTTATTAGAAAGTAGGCACAAACCAGATAAGCCTTTTGTTTGTGGGCAGTAAGGAGGCTAGGATAGAAGATGGGAGTTTATGTGTAACTTTTTCTGTTCTAGGCTGCTGAGGAAAAAAAATCATTTTAGCTGTATTCCAATTCAGCCATTTTCACTTTTTTTTTTTTTTTGTAGTTCTCAAAATTTTGAGTTAATTTAGATAGTAAACTGTGACTCCACTAGGGGACAGCAGAGCCAAGCGTTTGCATTGCCTAGTCTTTGGGATACCTCTTAACAGCAAGCATGAAGCTGTAAACTAGTTAAAATTCCTAAATTGGGAAGGGCTCATGGTTTGCAGAAAATGCTCTTATTTTAAGGAATCAATGAGAATTTTAAAAAAAGAGTCCTTAGCTTTTTGCAAACTGAAGTAATAGAGAAAAGACAATTTCCTTAAGAATTAAGCCTAATGTGAATTTATTAGGTATGTGATAGGAACATTATTTTCAAATGAAATTTTCTATTCCTAAAAATTCACTTAGCTGGGAATTTTAAAATTCTACTGAGTTTGTTTCTCCCAAGGAGGAAATTGCTTCTTTATATAGCTTTCTGCTTATGTCTGTTGATAACTGGGCTTTAATAAAGGGCAGAGCAAATCTTTTGTCTTTGAAGCATTGAAGAGCTGAGATGAAATACAGCTGGAAGAGGCACAGGAGGCATGTAAGGCTCTGATGTTTCTTAGGAGTCAGCCAGTTCTCAGGTACTTCCTCTGCTCTTGTTCTCCTATGATCTGCTCAATTCAGCAGGTTAAGTGGTCTTTTAAAACATAAGTTAAATTCTGTGACTCCTATGAGGGCTTCCCAGTAAAGTCAGTGACAGCCCCATACACTTTCCTTATCTATCTGTCTGTCTATCATTTATCTTCTTGTTTCAGGTCTTGCTGCTGCTTATAAATGTTAGACATGCTATTGCCTTTTATGTTAGTTGTTTCTAATATACTGCTTTTCCACAGTTACCTGTGTGGCTTTCTGTTATCCCCCTCAAGCCATTCCTTTGCATCCTTCTCTTTCTCTGTATCATTTATCACATTTAGATGTGTTAGAGCAACTGTTGGCTTTCTTTTTCTTGTTTACTTTCTTCATTACTAGATTGTATTATAAAGGCTTTTTTTTCTAAATTGGTGGCCAGCAAGCCCAAGGGATTCTCCTGTTTCCCCGTTCTTTCCAGCACTGAGTTCTAGGCATGCATGGTTATATCTAGCTGTTTACCTGGATGTTGGGTGTCTGAACTCAGGTCTTCCCTCAAGCTGCATAGCAAAGCTTGTGCTTTTTCTGAGTTCACTCTCAGCTTGTCCTCTGGCTTCTCTTTTGGTTTTGAGGCAGGGTTTCTTCATTTGCCCTGACTGTCCTAGAACACAGAGATCTGCCTGCTTTGCCTCCCAAGTGTGTACCACCACCGCCTGGCTTGCCCTCTGACTTTTAACCTGTCCTCAGAGAGAGACACACATTTGCCATGTCTGTCATCTATCTTACTTGGTCAGGATGTGTCTTTATTTTATATGCTAATAGCCTCTACCATCATGTATGGTTTAGTCTAGTGGCTAAAGGGGAATGTTTAGAATTCATACTTTTTTTTTGTAGTGTATGAAGATGAGTAACTTAGAATCATACAATCTTGCATTTAAACAATGAGGAAGGTATTTACAACTAGCTTTTCCGTTCCAACAGATAATTAGATAAAGGAGTGCTTATATATTCATATTTCCTCTGTTTACAAGAAAATTAAATAAGCATGAAGACAAAAATATTCAAGTTTTCATTGATCTCTGAAATACTACTGTTTTCCTTGCAAAACTTGACTATTCTTTCCGTGTCTCTACAATTAATGTTAGTCTGGCTTCTGATTCTTCAAGGTTCATTTAAGGCTTCATTATTTCTGGACAGTTTTCTTAATATCTAGACTATTAGGTAATATTCTCTGTCATACTCTTACAGCGTCCTCTGTGTTACTAATCCTGTATTACATTTTTTTCTAGGCAGGGTTTTTCTATGCAGCCTTGACTGTCCTAGAACTTACTCTGTAGATCAGGTTGGCCTCGAACTCACAGAGATCTACTTCTGGATGTCTGCCTCCTGAGTGCTGGGATTTATTACTGTTTTTTAAAGTATCTGTTCATATAGACATTACACTTTTTAAATAGCCAGCATGATATCTGTTTCTCACCATTTTACTGCCAGACATGTTAATAAGATTTTAAAAAATAACAAATTGTCTATAAAAGATAGCTTAACATTTTGATATATTTTAATCTTTTTCAGTCTGTTCATACAAGGATATATTTTTTTCTTCATTAGAGTTGGATTTTAAAATTAATATGTAAGGTAAAAGAGTTTCCCTTTAGATTTCATAATAAAAGTACAGTACCATCTCTTAGTTAAGTTGCTAAGCCAATTTTTTTCAACATTTAATGATAAAATATTATTTTCAGACAGTATTATAGAATTTCTTGCAGAGGCATTCAGGGCAGTGCAAAATCAGGCTTGAATGTACCTTTTAACTCATCTTCCCTGCTGTTCATTTTTTCATTCCAGCTGTGGACTTTCCTTTTTTTTAGGCCTCTCTTTACTAAATCAGTCTTGCATCGTTGTCTGGTTTCTCCACCATGATCCAGCATTCTTTTAGAACACTGTGGGCCCCTTTGTGTCTGCCTTAAAGACCTGACAGAAGTTCCATCTGCTGTGTCATATCTTCCCTCGGGCACTTCTGAATAGTTGTTCTCCACTTCTGAGTTGGCAGCGTTTGTTGCCTGTGACTGTCTTTGTCATTCTTTGATCCTTGTCTTGAGTCTTGTGCTTGTATGTGTTTGTTGCTTCTGTCTAGGAGTTTGTCATTTCTGTTTAGGATGAGTATTACATTGCTTGAAGACAGGGCCCTGCTTCTGTGTGTTTGCTTTATTCCTGAGTCATGGCTTCTCAGTAAGTAGTTACTTGGTTAGTTATAAATATGTGCCCCTCAGATTTTATACCATGAGTATAAAGACTGCTTTGAGATTATATTTTCTCCTGTGAAACATTTTCCTAAATATCCCATTTGATTCTATTTGGTTGCTCGTGTACCAGTTGGCACTGTGGTGTTAGTGTACTGTTCAGGCAGCATAAGTAGCGTCAGTGCTTTAGGAAGCCTTTGCCTGCGTCAGCACAGACGTCTGAAGGTATGGTATAAAGTAAGGCTTGGCTGACGTGAGGGAGGGGCAGTTATAAGGTGTTTACCTGAGTAGGCCTATTTCTTAAATTGACCTGAAAAGTTTTATTTTAAAGGTATCAGTAAAATCCATAGGCAGATGAATTGATTTCTGTGTTTTGGTTTTCTGAGACAGAGTTATGCTGTTATCTCAACCCTGCAGCAGTTCTTCTGCCTTAGCCTCCTGTATTCAGAACTTACAGGCACATATGTCAGTATTCCCAAAAAACTGATTTCTTCAGTGTATTTGGTTGCCATGTTTAAAAGTAATTTGTCATAATACTCTTGTGATTTGGGTGGAAACAATCTCCTTGATATATTTGTATGAACTTATTTTAAAATATCCCTTTGGGATTGGGCCTGTTGTTGCCTGAGGCTACATACAAAAGCAATGCCATCTTGGCCTACAAGATTGAGATCCCATCTCAAAAGAGGAATTCTGTTTAATTGCTTCTTTTTTAGATGCTAGCTCTACTTTTGAAGTACAGCCTTAAAGGCAGTGGGAATTACAGCAAGTGATTGAAATTTGATGTAAGGCAGCTAGAGTCCTACTTTTCTGACATCATGGAAGATTAAAAGTGGGTTTTTCTAGCATTTACTAATTAAGTGAACTTGATTTCATGTCATCTACTCATCTTGTTGTCAAAATGTAAAATGAAGATTGTATTGATGCATTTGAAAGTTTTTATTTTGTTTAGATACAAGGAAGATGGAGAAGCTTTACTAATTTTACTGCCCTCGGAAGAGCAAGGGATGGTGCAGCAGCTTCTCCAGAAGAAAGTCCCTGTGAAGGAGATCAAGTAAGAGCTGCTTGTTCCTATGTTGCTGTTAGCAGTGAGAACATGACGTCATTGCCTACACTTCCTTCTTCCTTCTAATCTATTCGACCATCTGGCTTCTGATTTAGAGGGGGAGTAAAAAGACTTTAAAAAAGTCTTAGGAGAAGAAATTTGAGGCTGACAGCAAATGTGAGGAAAAGTACCGTTGCTCCACATTCCCCACCGCACACATGCCCGTCTCCTCTAGTGTCAGCACCCAGCACACTGCTGATTTGCTGCATTGACATCAGTGTCACTCTGAGTCCCTAGTTCATAGGAAGTTTCTCTTGGTGTCGCTGTAATTAGTATCTGAGAGAGCCACCTTAAAGGAAGGACTATATTGGCTCATGGTTTCAGAGGCTGTGTGGTTAAGGACGGCGGTGTGGCAGAGCAGAGCAGGTCATCTGGTGGTGGGCTAGGGAGCAGAGGAAAAATGCCTGAGCGTCAGGTTTCCAGTTTTACTGATGTCTCCTCTGGTGAATGAATTTGTTTTCATGGATTAGCCTTTTAATGCTGCTTAATTTAATTTAATGTCCTTACCATACTCGAGATCATCTAGATTTTTCTCCTGTAGTCTTTGCTAGAAATTTTGTGTGTGTACACTAGAGGCTGATGTCAGAATGCCTTTTTCAAATGCTTTTTACCTTCTTTTCTGAGATGAGGCCTCTCTCACTGACTATGACTGGGTCAGGTTTAGGGTTAGGGCTAGGGTTAGGGTTAGACAGACTGGGGTCTGTCTGTCTCTTCCCTGACTCCGCCCCTCAGGCCAAGTGCTGGGGCTTCCGGTGTGCATGGCTGTGCCTGTTTATCAAGTTGGTGTTGGAGATCCAGACTCAGATTTTCCTGCTTGTGTAATACTTTGCCCACTTAGCCATCTCCTGAGCCCTTCCAGCTTTATATTTATATCTATGATTCATGTTGAATTTTTTTAAAGTATGTGCCAGGATTCATGTGTTTTACACATCCAGTTCTAATATCATTTATTAGAAAGACTAATATTGTTTCCTTATGTTGCTGTGGTTCTTTTGTCAAAGGTCTGTTGACTATACATATGACTGTATTTTGGGACTCTGTTCTCCTTGCTTTGTTTTTTTGCCAATTACTGTACTGAACCTGGCAGCCCTGCAACTTGTGTTTGGAATCAGTTTATTGATACCCATAAAATAACTGGCTGGTATTTGTATTGGTATTACATTGAATCTGCCGATCAAGTGAGAAATAGATTCAAACCGTGACAAGATTGAATTTCCCTGAAACTGAAAAATCATGGTTATTTGATTTCTTTAATCAGAGTTTTGTGGGCTTCTTTAAAAAATGTAGATATTGCTCAGACTTTCTTAGCCTTTGGTATATTTGCATTCTGAAGCCTTGTTGTAAGTTTTAATAGTTCCAGGAACATTTTGTTCCTTTCTTTTGATTTTCCAAGTAGGTTATCATTTCACTTTCAAACAAGTATAGTTTTATTTTTTTCCCAATCAGTATGCCTTTAGTTCTTTTTCCTCCTTCTCCTCCTGTTCCTCCTCCCCCTCCTGTTCCTCCTCTTCCTCCTCTTCCTCCTCCTC
>JAQHUG010000003.1:13741850-13754135 GCA_028555095.1 Dicrostonyx torquatus | reverse complement strand
TTGTTCCTTTCTTTTGATTTTCCAAGTAGGTTATCATTTCACTTTCAAACAAGTATAGTTTTATTTTTTTCCCAATCAGTATGCCTTTAGTTCTTCTTTTTCCTCCTTCTCCTCCTGTTCCTCCTCCCCCTCCTGTTCCTCCTGTTCCTCCTCCTCCTCCTCTTCTTCTTCCTCCTCCTCCTCTTCTTCTACTTCCTCTTTTTCCTCCTCCTCCTCCTCCTCCCCATCCCTCTACCCCCCTCCCTCCCTCCCTCCCTCCCTCCTTCCCTCCCTTCCTTCCTTCCATCCTTCCATCCTTTCTTCCTTCCTCTTCCTCTTTTGGATTTACTACATTGAAAAGCAGAGTTCTCTGCTTTTTTATTTCCTTATCATTTTATGTGTATGGTTGTTTTGCTTTCATGTATGTCCTTTGTGCTGTATTTCTGGTGCTGGTGGGAGCCAAAAGAGGGTGTCAGATCATCTTGATCTGGGGCTATAGGTAGTTGTGAGCTGCCATGCGGGTGTTGAGAATTGAACCCAGGTCCTTTGGAAAAGTGGCTATTGCTCTGTTAACTGCTGAGCCTTCTCTCCAGCACCCCCTGCTTTGTTCTTAATTTTAGTGGGAAAACTGGAAGATTTGCACTTCTGCTAAGGATGATGTTAAGTCTCACCTTTATTTTTTTAAGAGATGTTTTTTATTTCCAGTTTATAAGTAATTTGTTTTATTACTTACACACACACACATACACACACACACACATATATAGGTTGAGTGATTACTTTCATTGATTGATTGAGATAGGGTCTAAATGTAGCCCAGGCTACTTTCAAATGTACTGTTTAGGTGGTCTCCACTTCCCAAATGCTGATATTATAGGCATTTACCACCATATCTGATTTTATTTGCTTCTTTCTTGAAAATATTAAAAAGTTATGTTTGTACTTGTGTTGTTGATGTTGTTTATGTGTGTAGTATACATATGCATGTGTGCCTGTTCATGTGTCTGTCTCGTGGAGGCATGAGGTTCAGTTGGGTGTCTTTTCTTGATCACCATACTCCATCTTTATTTTTTGAGACAGGCTCTCGCTCTGAACCTGAAGCTCATCACTCTGGCTAGTCTGGCAGCCTACCTAATGAACTGCAGGGTTCTACCTGTCTTCAGTTTACCTCCATCCTTCCCCAAAGTGCTGAGGTTACAGACACATACTACAGTGCCTCCGAAGAGCTGAACTTAGATCCTTATGCATATATGACAGGCACTTTACCAGCCGAGTCATCTCCCCAGCTCTGACACCTTTAAAATACTATTTATATTGAAACAATTTTGCAGAATACAGCAGGGAAAAATAAGAGAAAGGAGAACTTCTTAGTTTCAAGGAACATTGAAGATTGAAAGGGTAATACCTCTTGAATGAAATCATTTTGTGGGTGGTTCTTTCATTTCAAAGGGACATAATCTCCTCTTATTGAGGATATGTACATTGGGCATAGTGGAATCCATCAGGGTCTTACTTGTATTGGAGACATTGAAAAATAGTTTGATTTGTCTAAAAGTAATTTGAACTGTTAGATAGTGAAAAAGCTGGTTGAGAAGACAGAAGATAAAAATTGACCTTGTATTAAGTTTTGAGGTGAGTAGCTTTGTGTGTTTTGAAAGATTTCTCTATTAATAAAGGAAAAACAACTTCATCTATTCTTATTATTTCCCTATTGCTACTCTAGTGTTGGAGTAGTGTAATAATTCAGTTTGAAATTAGAAAAACAAAAGGTGTCTCTTGGTCTATAGATAAGAAATAATGTTAAATACTCAAAAGTCAAAGTGAAAATGCTGTGTATTATTTCTATTTTTAAAATTGAGATTTTTTTAGTTTAACCATTTTTATTTATTTTTTTATTAAAAAGAATCAATCCAGAAAAACTTATTGATGTTCAGAAAAAACTAGAGTCATTTTTAGCCCAAGATCAAGATTTAAAAGAAAGAGCTCAAAGGGTAAGTCAACTTTGAATCCAGTATTTGTTTTGGGAATGAATTTATATAATCAGTGTTGCATGGTCATAGCTAAAAGGTTTAAGCAGTGAAATTTTTATTTCTTTAAATCTAAAATTAATGCTTAATTTTAAAAAGTGTTTTTAAAAATTTACCTTAATTTAAAAAAGTATTTCTTAAATTTACCTGTGTTTAATCTTATTAGAGATACAGGGGAAGTTCTAAGATGATTTTTAAATTTGAAGCAGCCTGGTGTCTAGTATACTTGATAAACTTAACTTATTTTTTCAATGAAATTATTATAAGTTCTGATTGCATTTTCTGGTGGAGAGATTCATATTGTCTTGTACTAAGCTAAATTTCTTGGTGGCATAGAATTTTTGCAAATTATCTCCAGCAATGAAATTTGAATCTATTAATATGACTTACTATTCTTGAATAGCTTTTCTTAGTAAGAGATTGCCTACACTGACATTTTATTATGATGTACATCTGACATTTTGAAATATGTGCACATTCTGGAATGGCCAAGTCAGACTAATCAATCTTCAGATCAGTTATTTCTGAGGAGAAATGTTAGGAATTAAAAACCACATGATGCTGAAAACGCTGATAGTGTTGTGATTTACTACATGACTGGCAGGTTATTTGTTTATTGGTTCAGGAGATAGAAA
Source organism: Dicrostonyx torquatus (assembly GCA_028555095.1). Taxonomy (NCBI): domain Eukaryota; kingdom Metazoa; phylum Chordata; class Mammalia; order Rodentia; family Cricetidae; genus Dicrostonyx; species Dicrostonyx torquatus. The sequence goes on along the minus strand of JAQHUG010000003.1, from coordinate 13,751,494 downwards.
ATGCTGAAAAGATGTAGTTTCACTGGTTTGAGCATGTAGAATATTAGCCTTCTAGAACAAAAAAAAATAGATTAGCACGCTGAAATAAACAATGTGACTTATTGGTGTCACACATGGTTAAGCAGAATGGCTGTTTTCCTAGCACCATTAGGCTATCTGGTTTCAGAAAAATGACTTTCTAGCTTTTGATTAATCTTGATGGAACAAAACCTATAAGCACGTGGTATTATTTCTTGTGAGTGATTGCAGAGGAAAATACCTTTGAACCAGCACCATTCATTGTTAATGCCTTTGGAGACAGAAAATGGTTTGTTGGGAGATTAGTTGGGTAGAAAAGATTGGTGTAAATGTAGAGATACGGAAGAAGATATGAAGTTTAAGAAATATGGACAGAAGGATTAAATACACTGTATAATTTTTTTTCAAGACAGGGTTTCTCTGTGGCTTTGGAGCTCACTCTGTAGACCAGGCTGGTCTCGAACTCATAGAGATCCGCCTGCCTCTGCCTCCCGAGTGCTGGGATTAAAGGCATGCACCACCACCGCCCGGCTGTAAAATTTTTATAAGTGTACTGTATGTATTCTTTGTGTGCATGTGTATGTATAGGTGTGCATGCATGTGTATGGACATATGTGTGGAGGCCAGAGGTCAATTATGGGTGTCTCCTTCAATCATTCTCTACCTTGTTTTTTTGAGAAAAGGTCTTTTATTGTACCTGGAGTTATGCATCTGGCTAGACTTGGACTAACTGGGCTGCATGTTGCAGGGATCTTTCTGTTACTGGCTTCCCAGTGCTGGAATTACAGGCACATTCTGCATTCCCAGCCTTTTAATGTGGATGCTGGGCATTCAAACTCAAGTTTTCAAGCTTTGATGGTCAGTACTTAACTGACTGTGCCATCTCCCTAGCCCTTCACAAATTATTGTTGAAGTCAATGTGCTTGCTGAGATGTATTTTATCTGTTTGTTTTACAAACTGATAGGATCAGGATGACATAGCTGTGTCATGAGCATAGTTTTATTTTAAAAAAAGTAGAATTAAAAATTTCCAGGATGATGGTAAATTATTTGAAATCACAATATAAAAGGGAAAACAACCTTTCTGTCAAAATTTGACTCACTTATAGTGAAATTTTATTTTAGTGAAAAAATTATCTTTTGACTCTTACAGAAGTATTACCAACAAAAACCATTTATATACATCTGCTATATTTCAGAAGATATTCTGGGTGTTCTGTATGGATTTCTCATTGTCATAACACTTAGTTATTACTGTTGTAGTTTTGATAGATGAGAAAATTTCAGTTTAGAAAAATGTTGACTTTTGCTCAGTTAATAACATGTAATCAGTACAGATACTCTATCTGTATTATTCTATTGCCTATGCTATCTCATTGCACTTAATTATGATTAAGTAGTACTAATTAATATTCAGTAGCTTTTTGGGAAGTTGAAGTTTTTCTCACTTGAGGTAAGATTTTGTGTAGCCCTGGTTGGCCTTGAATTTTCAATGTCTATCTCTACCTCCAAGTGATGGAACTGCAGGCAGTGCACCACCATGCACAGCTAGGTAATATTTTTGTATTGCGTTGGAATAAAATGCAAAATCTTTCCTAATATTACAGTTGCAGAAGTTTATTTTTCTTATATGTATAATAGAGTTTGTTGATCTATTTTGTATTTTTTCACTACTATTGAATTACCTCTTAGTTTTCTATTGGTTTCGGCTAATTCTTAATTTTTTATTTTACAGTGCTTTGTCTCCTACATACGTTCAGTATATCTTATGAAGGATAAAGAAGTGTTTAATGTGAGCAAGTTACCCATTACTGAATATGCACTGTAAGTACTGACAACAGCTGTGATAAAGCTAGAGGGATTGCCCCTAGGGTTTCCTCTAAGAGTCTGCTCTTCACCTTAGAACAGTCTGTTGAAAATCTGCAGAGAAGTATGTTAGATTAACCCTTGGAAATTAACCAGTATTTTAGTTCTTATTGTCAGAAGGTTCTTATTTATAAGTTTTGTTTGTATTTTCAGTCTTTATTTCTTATGGACACTTGCAGTTACTGTTGCAAGATGTTACAAGATTCAGTGACTCAGGTTGCTGAATGTATGGAAGGGCTAACTGGTTTTGTCAGAATAGTTGTGAGATTACAAAAACAAAAATAACCTTTTAACTTTTAAACTCTCTCTTTGATGGAGTCCTATCTATGGGAAATGCATTGACCAAATCTTTAGAAGTACCCTTGAACTTTATTTTACCTTAATGTTTATCTTAGGTTTCCAAGATAAAATATGTTTTAGGCAAAGTCTGAATGCTTAGCTTGTTTTCTAGGAATTTGAATGCCTTGACTTTTAAATTGAGGTCCGTCCTGTGTCCCGTCCCCGCCCCGTCCCCCCCGAGAAAGGATTTCTCTGTAGCTTTTTGGAGCCTGTCCTGAACAAGCTCTTGTAGACCAGGCTGGCCTTTAACTCACAGAGATCCGCCTGCCTCTGCCTCCCGAGTGCTGGGGTTAAAGGCATGCGCCACCACTGCCTGGCTACTTTTAAATTGAGTTTAACAAAGAAAATTTAAAAAATATTTTATTTGAGAATTTCATACATGAGAATATTTATATCCTTTCCATTTTTCCCTCATAACAAAAAATTTGACTTAGGTAAGCTGCTGTTTTCTATTCTGTTAGATTCTACATTTAATATTATGTGATCTGTCAATTGTAAGCTCCTTTTGTTAGATAGCATTACTCTTTTAATATTGGATGGGAAAAATCCTATGCCACTGAAAACATGCTTTTGTTTCCTTATGCTTATTTACTAGTTCCTAGTTTCATCATTTTAAAATATGATGCAAAGATTTGGATTTTTAGCTACTTTTGTATTTATGTGAAGTTGAGTGTGTTTTTTTCTGGTTGCTGCAATATTCACAATTGGTGGGCATAGGTTTTGAATACTGCAGGATCATATATAGAAGCTGTCTTGTTGCATCAAACTAGTAAACGTCCTGCTTTTGGTGATGTTTATACAAGGCACATAGTTACGTTAAGTCTAAGTATCATTATAGTTTGACTGTGATTTTAGTTTATGTTGCTACTCAGGTGTATAATTTTCTTGAGGTGTAGGATTTCCTTTAGAGGCCTATGATAACTAAAGCATTTGCCATGTTTATAAGATAGAAGGTTAAAAAAATACTGGGGAAATACTTTGAGTGGCCAATATATGGAGGTCATTTCATTCAATGATAGAATTGCATATGCATATATACTCTTGTCTTAGTTTCTGAAAACCATATCACTGTGCTGCATTATTAGAAGTTGTCTGGTGTATATAATTTATCTCACCCTTCATATCATGACAGCAGTAACGATAGAAATGACAGCCACACTTGCCTATTTATAATTTTCACTGTATTGCATGTTTATTAACTTTATCACAACTTTATTAGGTGGGAATTCTCAATCATTACATTTTGCAAATAAGAAAACTATAGAGTTGAATATTCTTGAGATTATACAACTAGTAAATGACAGAGCTGTGCATTTTGAACCTTAGCTCTGTTTTTGAGTTTGTGCTTTCCAATAATGAACTTTGCAGTTTCTATTATTAATTATATAGAGGGAAAACAGTGGATAAGCTGCCATTTAATTATTTATTTATTTGGAGGTTTTGTGTTACTATGGAGCCTTGGCAGACCCGGAACTGTCCTCTAACTCACAGAGCTATGCCCACCTCAGCCTCCTGAGTCCTGGAATTAATAAGAGTAAAGGGGTATGCTACCATGCCTAGCTTAACCTTTGCTTTTTAAAAGTTGTGTTTCTATTCACCAGTGGGAATTTAGTAAAAATTGTTAGTGTTGGCCGGGCGGTGGTGGCACACGCCTTTAATCCCAGCACTCGGGAGGGAGAGGCAGGCGGATCTCTGTGAGTTCGAGGCCAGCCTGGTCTACAAGAGCTAGTTCCAGGACAGGATCCAAAGCTACAGAGAAACCCTGTCTCGAAAAAAAAAAAAAAACAAAACAAACAAACAAAAAAAAAATTGTTAGTGTTGATTCTGGAAGGAAACATGCCAAATTTTGCTCTTAGGTAAACAAATTAAAACAAAACAAACAAACATACAAAACACAATCCCAATATTTCCCCCTTTTAACTTTTTTAAAAAGAAAAATATATTTTTGTAGGTAAGGATGGCGGTATATGTATTCTGCACAATTTTTTGAGAATATTTGTTTTGTCATTCCTCAGCCACATCTTTTGTGTTTTATGTGGTAGGTTATGTTTTACAAAGTACCTTTATACATTTAGTTAATTGGGACTTCATAGCACCGGTGAGGTAGACCTGGCAGGTGTTATTATGTGTTGTGAGGAAGCTGAGAACTGAATTGAAAATTGGATCTAGAATGTGAGCTGTGACCATCTTATTTTTATTTCAGTGCTTTTTTTTTTTTAAACAACGTATCAAGTCTCTTGAAGCACAGCTAGGTGTTTAAAATATTTTCTATACAAGTATTGTGGCTTTATTTTGAATGACTTAATCTATCAGAATTGATGTGTCTTAGAGGAATGTTAAAACAAAGCCATGGAAATAGACTTGTGCTGTGGAGAAACCTCCATAACACCACAAACATACCATCACCGTAATGAAATAATTACCTTTGCTCGCTTCATTCCTGAAGGTCTCTTGGTCTTGCTGTCGCTCCACGGGTAAGATTTCTTCAAAAAATGGAGAAGCAGCCCACCCAAGGAGTGGTAAGGAATCAAGTCACTGAAGCAATTCAGCCCAGGATTCCCTCCCTCAGCAATGACGAAGTAGAAGAATTTCGAGCTTATTTCAGTGAGAAAATGTCCATGCTTCACAAAGGTGGAAAGCAACTAGAAGAGACAGAGTACAAGTTGGCCAGTGGTGAGAGTGAAGAGCAGGATGCAGACACAGAAGATGAAGAAATGGAAGAGCAACTGGGAAAAGCAAGAGAGCCTCGTACTGAATCTGTTCTCAAAATTGAGGAGGCACAGGAGGATGTCAAGGAAGGTCCTGTGCAGTTCTTAGACAGAGATGATGATGAGGAAGATGGGCCCGATGCTGATTTCCTCACAGTGAAGCGGCGTGATGTGTTTGGGTTGGATCTTAAAGAGAATCAAGCATTGTCGGTAAGTTTACTCTGAATGGAGTTTTCTCTTGCCTTTTCTCTGTGCTAATTGTAGCCTTTGCAAAGTCATGAGAAGAGCAGCTAAGAGGGGCTTAGGGTGAGTGTCAGCGTTGTGTACTCTTCATTTCTGTTTGTGTTTAAATACAGGAAGTGTCAAAGAATTCTCATACTCTTCCTAACTTCAAAGTGTCTCTAAAAATTGCAAGTTACAGCTAGTACCAGGAAACTTTGGAAAGTATTTCCTAAAGTATGTAGAGATACTAAGTGGCTGATAGGCTTATTGAGCCTGACTTATTGAGAGGGATGGTTTATAAAAAGCATGTCATTTATTTCCTGAATACCCTGTGAAGTAGGTGCTGTTTATATAGTGTGGAGCAAACTCCCATACTGACCTATTCTGCTTTAAATTAAGCTATTTAAAGTCTGTGATTGTAGTAGTAGGGGCGGGTTGTGTACCCAGCACCTGAGAGAAGCGCGACCGTTTGTTCCCAGAGTCTGGCTCCCGCCCAGCTCCCAGTGTGGGCGGGCTGGCTTACATTTGAAATAACCACACGAAAATTTTATTAATTAAATTACTGCCTGGCCATTAGTTCTAGCCTCTATTGGCTAACTCTCACATCTTATGTCAACCCATTTTTGATAGTCTGTAAGTCACCATGAGGTAGTGTGGGCTTACTGGGAAGATTCAGCATGTCTGATCCTGGTGGCTTCATGGCGGCTTTCCCTGACTCAGTCTTCTTCCCAGCATAGTGTTCTCTTTTCCCCGCCTATCTAAGTCCTGCCCTATCAAAAGGCCAAGGCAGTGTCTTTATTAACCAATGAAAGCAACACAATACAGAAGAATCCTCCTACACTATGTGATTACTTTAAGTAAATGAAATAAGAATAAGGCATTGGATTTTATTCTAATCTATTAAGTCAGTGTGATGATTGATATTGATTGTCAGCTTGACTGGATTGAAATTCATCAGAAAGATTTGTACAGCACACTGTCTATAAAACACCTTTCTAAAAAGGTAAAAGTATGTAATAGGTAGTAAATAAAAACTCTTACAAACTACATTTTGTCTTGCAAAAAAGGTTTTAATAATTTTCACAATCCAGAGTGAAAGTCTTCATCATTAAAACATTGCTTCATCCCCTTTGTATTAAGTTACTGCATTCTGTTCTTAACCACTCATTTAACTTTTGCTCCTGTAGTTTTGTAGTTTTCCTGATGACATGTAGATAGAACCATAGAGTTTGTAGTATTGTGTGTTTGGTGACTTTGTTCTTGTGTACTTACTTTTACTGTTGTCATCAGTCACTTGTTCCTTTTAGTTGAGTTCTACTTCATAGTATGAGGATTTGCAGGATGTTTATCAGTAGGTATTGTTCACAATTTTTGGTGATTATGACAAAAGCTATGTTTGCACAATCTTTTTTCATTTCTTTGGGATGTATGTAGACTAGTGGGGTAGATACACATCAGGATGTAAGGCAAGAAGTATGTGTTTTTCTTTGAGAGAAGCTCTACAGTTATTTACCAAATGGGCTTGTTTGAACATTTGGGAGTCTTTAAAACTCTCAATATTACTTGTTTTTAAATTCAGCTACATAGCCAAGTCTATTAAATTTTTATGGCATTTCCCTAATGGTGAACATCCTCTCACACTATATTTGCCGTCTATATATTTTGTGTGGTAAAATATCTATCTTTTGCTTTCTAAGAAATTGTGTTGCTTATTTGACTGAGTTGTTTATGTATTTTAGATACATATCCCTCATTAGATGTGTTTTGCTAGTATTTTCTTTCAGTTATGTCTTACAAAGAGCAGAAGTGTTAAAGTTTGAAGTGTTTATTATCTTTTATAATTTATAAGTATCATATCTGCCAAGTTTGTGGTCAATAGAATGTTATGAAAATCTTGTACTATATATTCTTTCAGAACTCTTAGAGATTTAGCCTTTTATTAAGAACTAAAATTTATTTCAACTTAGTTTTTGTGAATAGGTCTAAGTCAGGGGCCAACTTAAACTTTTTGGTTCTTGTTTATTGGTATTCAGTAGATTCCTTACCTTTCATAGAAAAGATGATGCTTTTTTTCCATTGAATTACCTTGACTCCTTGTTGAAGTCAGTTGAAAGACACTGGGTGTGTGTGTTGTAATTTCTTCTGTGTTTGTATTTTGACTGATGACGTCTGTCATGATTGCAGTACTTTATGGTAAACCTGAAATCAAATTACTTTCTGTTTTCCAATTTGGTATTCTTTTCTCCACTATACATTGTAGATGGATGTTTTTTGTCACGACTGGTCCCACAGCAATTTAGTCCCAAGTAAACACACAGAGGCTTATGTTAATTATAAACTGTCTGACCTGTTGTTCAGGCTTATTACTAGCTACCTCATACAACTTAAATTGACCCATAATTCTTACCTATGTTTAGCCACATGGCTTGGTACCTTTTCTCAGTAAGGCATTCTCTCTTGCTTCCTCTGCCTCTGGATGACGACTGTGTCATCATCAGAAGAATTTCTCTTCTCAGAATTCTCCTAGTCTGGTTGTCCCACCTATACTTCCTGCCCGGCTACTGACCAATCATTGTTACGCCAGTACGAGTGACAAATCTTTACAGTGTACAAGAGCATTAATCCATAACAATACATGTTGGCTCTTTTGGTGCCATTACATTTCATAGGTTTTAAAATTAGCTACTTGATTTGTACACAAAGCCTGCTGGTGTCTTCATTAACACTGCATTGAAGTTTTAAATCTGTTTGGAGCCAATTGACACCTCAATTTTGAGTCTTTTGATTCTATGAATATGATAATCTCTACTTATTTTTAGGTCTTCCTTACTACCTTTCAGCATTGCTTACACATACCACACACATATTTTGTTAGATTAGTCTTTTATTATTTGGTATTTTTTTTCTGTACTATTTTACATGAAACTTAAAAAATTTCTGTTTATAATTTTTTTCTGGCCACCATACAGAAATACAATTTGGTTTTGTGTATCAGTTATTTTAAACTGACCTATTCTGGTGACATTATTTTTCCTTGGGAGTTCTTTGAAGTCATCTTTGTAATTGGTTTGATCACCTTTATTTGTGAACACCAAAATAATAATAATGATTTTTACCTTCTGTACATCTCTTGTTTCATTTTCTTGCCTGATTATAATTGATTAGGCCCTTAAGAATGGGAGAGTTAAGGATAGATACCAAAATATTTTCTTGATCTAAGACGAGAGAAACGTTCAGATTTTACACTTGTATCTGATGTTAGCTTCCAATTGTTTTGTCTTTTGGGAAAGTTCCATTTGATTCCTAGTCCAGTAATATTTTTTTTAACCATAAATGGATGACAAATTTTGCCGTGTTTTTTTTTTTTTGTAATTATTAAGGTGATCACATGATGACTGTGGTCTGTTGGTAACAATATATTGACTGTTTTCTACCCTAGTATTAACCCAGTTTAAATCCTGTGGGAAAGCCTTCACATAAGCATGGTTGCTTTTCCTTTGATAGAGTGCTGGATTCTAGTTAATAATAGACATTTTGTTAGGGACCTTTGTTTATGTTGTCACAAAGAAAATTTATTTTCTTTCTTGACCTGTCTGAATACTATATATTTGAAAGGCTTTTGCTTTATTTTGTCAAATAATCTAACAGAATAGGCATGTTGATCATTGTCACACTCTCCTTGTCATTGTCTACTGAGTTCCTTTTTAGGTTTATTTGTAGAAAATTGGCATTTTGAAGCTGTATAAGAATTATTTGGTGTAAAGACATTATTGAATTTTTGTAACCAGGAGCATGAATAGTTTACTATCAATAATTCGAGGTGACAGAGCAGGCACAGCTTTTTGATTTAGGTAATAGGTAATAGTTTATGGTTTCTAATTATGATCTAAAATTCTGCTTTCATCTTACTGTAAAATGCTAGCTTTCCATCACCAGATATAGCCCCCTCTTTACTCTGGGCCAGAATAGTATACATGTGTGCACACGCTTCTGTGAGCACATGGGTGTGTGGGTGCCCATGGAGGCCAGAAGAGGTCATTGGCTCCCCTGGAACCGGAATAACGGGTGGTTTTGAGTTACATTGTGAGTGCTGGGTCTTAGCTTGGAGCCTCTGGAAGAGCAAGTCTTAACTACTGACACATTTCTTTAGTCCCTAAAACACTAACATTTAAAGCTATAATTTTGAAATACTATGGCATATTTATCAGACGTGACAAGCAGTTTGGGGCCATTGATGAGGCACTAATCAAGGCAAATTTTTTCTATTCCTTCATGTTGCTAAGTATTATATACAAACAGAGGTTGAAATTAATGATTTTTTAACTGAAATAGAAGTAGTTGACTTTCCCCCTGCTTTACTTTGTCCTTGAATTTTTAAAATGAGCATTTTTGGGGTTCATGTTAATATATTTTTGATTCTTTATCATCTTTTGAAGGCAGTTGGTTTTGAAAGTGTCTTTAGCTCTGCAGTTTTAATCAACTTTTTATTTT
>JAQHUG010000003.1:13722377-13740015 GCA_028555095.1 Dicrostonyx torquatus | reverse complement strand
TAAAGCCATTTATTTGGTAGAATGGTCTTTTTTGTAGTTCCTCACATACCTGAACACACATTAACGATCTCTCGATATAGGAAAGTTGTGAACAAACAAAGTAAATGTAGAACAAATTTTGATTGTAGCCTGGGTCAATGCTGAAGTTTTCTGTTAAGTGGTTCTTAGGGAGGGGAGTGGTCTTCTGAAGCCTGTAGTCTCTGTTTATCTCAGGTAAATTGGAACATCCTAATTGTAGCGTATGTCTCTCTAGTCTTTCTCTCTATAAAGAATTCCCAGTCACCTTCATTTCTATCCTTTGTCTCCTTTTCTGTCTATTTAAAAGATGTTTAACCTCCTAAGATTTATGTTTGATATCAGAACAACTGATTTATAAAAATGCAGTTGCTCCTCTAGCTATTTGTGTACAATTTTATGCAAAATATACTAGTAGCTATTTTTTCAGTTGGAGGTTTATTTTTGGGGATTTGGTAGCAGATATATGTATTTGAAACGTTTCATTATGATAATTTCCATATTGTCGATGTTTTAGGTCCAATTGCCAGTAGTTTTGTGACCAAGTGTGCCTCTCAAGGATTTTTGTCTAAAAGGGTATTTAGCTTTATCAATACCAATCTTAACATTTTTGCTGTCTTGGGGCTAGAGAGATGCACAGCAGTTAAGAATTCTAGAGGACCTGAGTTCAGTTCACAGCACCCACTTCAGACTGATTACAACTGCTGGCAACTCTAGCGCCCAGGGATCTGGTGAGCTTTTCTTGCCCCTGTGATACCCACATGCATGTATGCATGCACGCACGCACCCACATAGCAGATTCATACACACATAAAATAAATAAGATTATTAAACAAAACAACATTTAGCTGCCTTAATAATGAAGTTTCTCTTAATTGTCTTGTGATTCTGTTTAGATTTGACCAAACTCATTAGCTCTACTCCCAGACTATTTGTCAGCTTAGAAACTGTTTTTATCCATCATTTTAATTTTTTTGTTCTTGAAACCTCTTATTGCCATGAATAAACTATTATTTTATAAAAACCATAGTTAACATAATTGCATCTTTATAGGGCATAATAAAATATTTTAATACATGTATCTAACATATATACATGTTAGACGTGTAGTAAACCATGGTAGTTATATTTTATCACCTGAATGTTTTTCTGACCTTTAAAATTAGTTATTCTCCATTTGTTTTGTGACATTTTCCTTATCATCTGTTAGATTCAGCCTTCTCCTGTCGTCTCTGTGTGTATATAATTCTTCAGCAGTTAGACATTTAGTTACATTGTGTTTTTGCCTTTCTACACTGTCTACTTGGCAAGGTTCAAACTGGATTTAATTTGGGTCCAACTAACCTATGTTTACCTGGGTACCACAGCAACCTTGGCCGTGCCCCTCACGGTTGCATTTTAAATCGTGGTGATAGCATCAGATTTCCATTGTTTTTTAGCCTCCTGGACCATTATTCCTTGTTTACCTTATTCTTATGATTGCTAGGAGGAAATGTATATCATTTAATGCCAAACTAGATTCTTGGTGGTAAATAAACAGACATGAAGTGCAAATTCATGTCCATGAGTATTCAAGATCTTTGATAATGTGTGTTTCATTTAAAAAAATCTGTTATCAATTTACAAGGGATTTAAAGTACCATATGTAAATGCATATCAAATGTTAAAACAAACTTAAATACAGCTTTTTTTTGGGGGGGTTTTTCGAGACAGGGTTTCTCTGTGGCTTTGGAGCCTGTGCTGGAACTAGCTCTTGTAGACCAGGCTGGTCTCGAACTCACAGAGATCCGCCTGCCTCTGCCTCCCGAGTGCTGGGATTAAAGGCGTGTGCCACCACCGTCCGCCTCAGCTTTTGGTTTTGTAAACTATTAGGATGGGGAAAGTGCTGTAATAGGAGTGTATTTGTTTTCTGTAGTACACTATTACAAATAGTGACATTGGAATATGAACTTATTTCACTTTTCCTAAGTCAAAGTGTTAGATTAAATACACTCGGCTGGAAGCAAAGAACAAGCAGCACTGGGCCTCTCTGTGGAGGGGGAGCCGTTGTTCTGTCCTTTTCAGCTGTCAGAGGTTGTTTGTGCTGATGCCCAGAGGCTCCTGTTCCAGATGATGCTAAAGTTGTTAATAGTTAACATTAACCATCACAGAGCTCTAAGCTTTAGTTTAGTCATTGCTGTTTAGTTCTTCTTTAATGGGCAAGGCCATTCACTAAAATCTGTTGAAAAAATTATTAGGAGTAGAAAATCGAATAAACAAAATAATTAATTCACTAAGCGTGTGTTATACTTCTAGCTATATAACAAAACTCTAATTTTATATGTGCTGCCCGCCGCAGTATGTGTTTAATTAAACAAATGGTACAAATACGAGATATGAAATGAAAAGTTTTCAAACGTTTTCCATTTCATTTTATTATGGCATATGATACATAGAACTTGGTTAGTCTTTTGCATTCTCTTTTTATAATTAGGGGATGGGCTAAGCAGCTTTCAAAGAGTGAGCCGTGAATCTCTGTTCAACTTCATTGGTACTAAAAGCAGAGATGCTTTTCAGGAAGACTGTTTTAAATCTGTTATGAAAATAATTCTGTTCTGTACACACCTTTCTCTTTATTTTGGAGAACAAGCAATAATCTGGAGGTAGCCCCCCCCTCCTCTCTTTCTATGGTCTGAGATAGTTTATTTGCTGGGTAGTAGTGTTAGGACTGGAATATTTTTTGGTCCTCTGATTCTAATCTTTGTAAATGTTTGTTAATGTCAACTTTAAAAATGTTTTCGACTCAAAATATCTTGTAGTAAATTTCTTGCTTGGTGAGCCTACCTCTGTATTGTGTTGCTCTCCGTGATTTGTTTCTGATGAGAGTTCCTTGTTAGATGGAACACTTGGAAAAAACCATGGCTCATGAATTGTAGGATTATAGAGAAAGGGCTTAGCAGTCTTGTCTTTGTGAAGCATTTCAGCAGCTCTAGTGCGACTGTTCCTGCTTCAAGTTAGGGGTCTTTGACTTCTGCTTTTTGGGGTAGATATAAGATGGGGGAAACAGTGTTACAGAAGAAGTAATTAAACACTGATAGCATGGAGATCTATACATGCAGATTCCCTGCAGCATATATTTGACGCATAATGTAGAAGCCATGACAAATATACTATGAATAAGAAATAAAGTTAATACTTCATTAAGTAAATGCAGATGACATTTTCAACAATAATATATTAAAAATCAAAGTTTGAGTTTGTACTTTTTTATTAAAAGTGATTATTATTGATACTTATTATTCACTGGTACTTCTGAGTTGTTTTTCTGGCAGTTGGATTAGAATAATAGTCCTTTTGTCGTACTTGCTGTTCTTGATCTTCTTCTTATTATTAAAAAATGAAAGTCTACACACATTAAACTGAAAATTATTAGCAAGTCCTAGCTGGTAGTGCTTTTGACAGTCCCAGTAGTATACACGGGTAACGGTTCATTTACTCAGTCTGAGCAATTTCTCTAACTATTGAGAGCATTAATGTTGCAGCCTACCAGGTGTGAGTCAGAGGTAACCTTTCTTTAACCATTTGTTCCAAACTCTAATGACTTGCCGTAATCACCTCATAGAAGACATTATAAAGCTCTACTGGAGAGCAAATAGCTTGATCTTATTTTAAACATTAGATATATTCTTCCAAAGTTAAAGAAAAGAACATTTTGTGCAGTAAAAAACATTTCACTGTTGACTTTTATTACAAGTGCTGTAGTAATAGGAAAAGTTTTCACCTAATACCTACTACAATCAATCCTAATCTTAATTTGTTCACTTCAGAGGGTTTTAATGGTGTGAAATATGTGGGCATCTTAATTCTCCAATAATCTTTTAAAGAAGTTATTTTAATGGGAGTCTTTCTTGATCTACCTAGAAAAATGCTCAAATATGTCAAAATGAAAGTTAATTATTAGTGACTTCTTCTTAACTAATTTCAAATAAACTAAAATAGTTTGACTGGTTGATGTATTACTCCAAGATTAATTTTCTAGATATGTATCATCATGGATTAAGAAAAATTTCTCCTTTTTAATACATTGTTTATCTCTTTATATCTTTAACTAAAATAATGAAGAGTTAAATTTGGTGTCACATAATTGTACGCTTGGATCCTAGAGACAACAATGGAAACAGTTATAGTTACTGAATAATTTAAGATTTCCAAAAATGCTAAGGCCTTAGAAAAAAAGGCCATGAGTGTATTTTTTTTTTTAATAAGAGGTATAGCCATAAATTATGACAGTGAGATCTGTCAAGCTAGCTTTGATCTTTGGTAAAATTTCTAGAGTTTGTGAAATAGTCGTGATCATCATGTGGTGAGAAAAAGGAGTGGACACTAGGACCCAGTGTAAGCCACTTTAAATCTCCATTTCACTTTCTGAATAGGGTTGCCAGATTAGGAATTTCCAGAAGTTATGTGAAATGTTCGCCATGTTCTGCTTTTAACAGATACTTTCAGTGCATTTTTTGGCAGTAGAATGAAAAAACAAAAACAAAAATAAAACACAGGAATTCTAGAAGCAGTGTTTGTTTTCTTCTAAACCTGTATTTAAAAATAAATCTGCTGAAATGGAGTTCATACACCTTTATTAGATCTTGATCAGTTTTTCTTTTTTGGACAAAGTCTGCCCATGTAGCCCAAGCTGGCCTCAAACTCAAGGTTCTCATGCCTCAACCTCAGGAGTGCTGGGATTACACACACCACCACTATCACCACCACCACCACCACCACCACCACCACCACCACCACCATGCCTGACAAGTTGCTAAACTGTTAACTTCATTTTAAATATAATTGTTATCATTTGAAAATTTCATACATATATTTTGGTCATATTCACTCCCCACTCTTCCTCCAACTCCTTCCAGATCCACTTCACTCCTACCTCTTTGCTGACTTACTTTCCCCTTCTTTAAAAAAATAAACACATCAATAGCTGGGCATGGTAACACACGCCTTTAATCCCAGCATGGGAGGTAGAGGCAGGTGGAGCTATGTGAGTTTGAGGCCAGCCTGGTCTACAGATTGAATTCCAGGACAACCAGGGCTGTTATAAAGAGAAACCCTGTCTCAAAAAAGCAATAAATAACAACATCCATCCATCCATCCATCCATCCATGTCTGTTTATATGTATACTCACATACAAATACACACACACACACACCAAGTCCAGTTTGTGCTGTCCATATACTCCTGGGTGTGGGGTCATTCATTTGAGCATGGTTGATCTGTCAAGGGTCATACCCTTAAAGAAAACCAACTCTGTCCCTCTAGGAAGCTATCAACTTTCCATAGCTGTTTAGTAGGGGTGGAGGCTTCTGAGATCTGCCTCCATGCTAGAATGTTGATTGATATGATCTTGTTCAGGCAACATAGGTACTGACACTTTTTGAGTGTGGTAATCTTGTGATGGCCATGGGACACTATTTTACTTCAGTCCTCCCTAGACCCTGACTCTTAATTCCTCCTTTCTCCCTTCCACTGTATTTCCTGAGCTTTGGGGAAGGAGGTTATATAGATGTCACTTTTTTGGTTGAACATTTCCCTCCTATTGAGTGGACACTTGGGTCCAATTAGCTAGGTGTTTGTTACCACTAGGATAGGGGTGCCACTTTGTACCTTTAGGGCTGTCTTTCTGTACTTGTCATTGTTACAGTTTATTGATATCAGCTGGCTAGGACTATTGATTGCTTTACTCCCTTGGCAGCTTACATAGTACATTTTGGTATTATGAAAGCAGACTGAAGAAAGGAGACTTTCTGGTTTTTGAATCTATTATTTTTTTCTACTGTCTAAAAGATGCTTCTGAAATAATTGAGTTATCAGGTAAGACAGCTGCAATCTTCCATATCCTGTATCTGAAGTGTACAGTTTTTTCAGGGTTGCCTTTCAGCAGTTGAAGATAAGTGCCTATTGCTGAACAAATAAAAGTTATTTTCATATCTGTAGAATGATATGTATTTCTACCTTCATGTTACATAATAAATATTTTGTTATTTTCTTGGAGAATATTTGCTGATATGGTTCACAGTGAGGTTCCCTTTTCCTTCCTTTTTTAAGAGCTGACATTGTTTTGAAGTGCTCCTGAAGCACTGTCAGAAGGCTCCGCTGTTTTCCCTGTAGATAGAATAATTCCTATCGATAGAATATCTTTGATTCATGCCTCTGAGTCATTCTAGTCACTAAACAACTGGGACATAGGAATCTTTTTCTTCAGCTTGTTGATTGTTTTTCTTTTTTTAGCTTTGTTTTGTTTTAAAAGTCAGCACATAATAGTAGTAGTCCTATTTATTTTTGAACAGAATTCTTTGTAATACACGCCTGTGTGCACAGCACGAGTGTAGTGGCCTTGTGTTTCACTGTGACTTGCAGAGTATTGATGAGTTCATAGATACAAAGGAAGATCTGTATTTCTTTCTCTCTCATTTTGTCGCATCCAGATTAGGATGGGCACTGTCGAAGTGGTGCTGGGAGGTTGATGCTATCTGAGGAAAAGTGCTACTGCTGTCTTAATTTCCCAGGCTTCTTAAACTCTCATTTGGGCTTTCTTCTGTTTACTCTCCCTAGTGTCAGGAGAATTCATAGTGTATAAACGTTTTTTCAAACTCTAAAAAGATATATCTAAAATAATCAAGTTATCACATAAGAAATCTATGGTCATAGAGATGTTGGGAATGACTTAACATCTGAAAGTTATTATGTATTAAGGATGTACTATATCACGAAGTACCATGCTCTTTCATGTTGACTGTTTTAGGCATCTTTTAAATGGGCTAGGAAACTTTGTATTTTAAAACTTTTTTATACTTGTGCTATGCTGTACGATAACCAAAGTCATTTGCTAAAGGAGAAGAAAATTTTGTAACTGAACCAGGGTATAATATGTATTTTTATTGGGGTGTTGAAGAGAAAAAAAATTGAATTTGCTCAAAATGTAAGGGTAAAAGCTAATACTGTTTCAAGTAAACATTCTGTATCTAGAATAAATAAACAGTTCAGGTTTGATATTTGGCAAAATAGCTATTATTCAAAGAGAAAATGTTATGCTTTCATTAAGTTTCAAGTTATTTGTAGAAAATATAGATTAAAGAAGTAACTGCCTTGTGTTGGCTAGTCTTTATCAACTTGGTAGAAGCTAGAGCCATCTAGGAAGATGGGACCTGAGTTGAGAGAGTGCTTCAATTAGAATGGCTGTAGGCAAACCTGCTGCTGAAATGAAATAAAATATTTTGACTGCAGCTTGAGACATTTGACAATCTCACATTAGATTCAAGCCTTATTTTGTATTTAATATGTGTCAGTTTATTTCTGCATTGTAAAAGTATTAACTAATGAACTATGATGTTTATTCATGAGGTTTTTTTTATCATATTAGTACTACAAAATAATCTTGATCTGTATATAAATAAATGTGATTTGCTTTATTAATCCAAAGTTTCAATTAGTGATTTAATTGCCTACAGTATGCTTTATATATGATTTGGTGAAGTGAGAAGCTATTAACTAATGTGGAAGGTAGATGTAGGTATTGATGTAAAAAGCCCTAAGTTGCTGAATTTTGACATTTTAAGGGACTTTAAAGTTGGTGTTTGTATGTTGAAGTATTGAACCATGATAGGCTTTTGCAAAACTAAGTTACTGTGGTCATCACAGCTGAATTCCAGACTTTAGTCAATCCTTATTGACACTAACTGATTCTACGTTACTTTTATTTGTTTTTTTTAAATTTGACTATGGCTTATATTATAGCTTTGGTTAGCCTGAAACTCACTATGTAGACCAGGTTAACTTCAACTCACAGATATCTGCCCCTGTCTCTCATGTGCTAGGATTACAGATGTGTGTCACTATGCCTGCTTATTCTTAATAATACTTTAAGAGATGATTTTTGAATTTGGTGTTTTCCCCAATTCATTTACATTTATTACTCTAATTTGCTTGTCTTTCATTGTGGTTTATGCTGTCTTTCTTCTCCACTGTAATAAACTTAGAAAACAGAACTATTGCTTCCCTCAGAACTCTTGTCATTTTCTTTAGGAATTATTAATAATATGGGTACAGACTCATTTTATTCTATATTATTAATGTTACATGTTCTCAATTGTTCCTACCTAACATGTTTCTATTTTGTGATGACAGTCTAATAGTATAGGATTAAATTTTTTTAGTCAAGTATGTGTTCATTCATTTTTTATTTTTTTAAAGTTCTGAGTATCAGATCTAGGGCCTTGAGCATGCTAGGGAAGCACTTTTAGCACTGAGTTATACCCTGATTCTATATTCATCTTTTTTTTTTAATTTAATTTTTTTTATTTTTTTCATTCAAAAATTTACACTTTCTCCCTTTATCCCAGTCCCCCCTCCCACTACCCTCCCTCCTGCTCTCCCACTCCCCCTCCTCCCTCCTCCTGCTTCCTTAAGAGAGTGCAGGTGTATTCATCTTTTTAAGGGTGATTCTTTACACTTGAGATTTTGAAGACTATGATTTGAAATCCATTGTAAGCTGATTTTTATCTCTCTTTAAAAAAATCACATTGACTATTAATATATATTTGCATCTACTGTGGAGACTGTGTTTATTTTCCCATTGTGATTATTTAAATTTAGAGCAAACTTGTATTATGATAATTAGGATATGAGTTTTATTTGTGACTTTAAGAATTAGAAAACACTGTGGATGAAATCATACTCTAACGAATGTCAAGGTTCTTGATTAAAATTAATAAGCTAGTAAAATGTAATAAGCCATGTCATACTGGGCAGGAGCATCTATTTTCCTGAAGTTCCTTCTTCACCAGTACCTGAACTTGGTTAACTCTCATAAGGTATTTGCTGATTGGGTGAATAAATATATTTAATTGCTCAGAATTGGTAGAGAGTAATTAACTAGTTAGATTGGGGTCTAATGATCATGATTTAAGTGTTGATAAGCTTCTGATTGATTTTAAGGATATAGAAAACTTTGATTCATTTGAGAATCTATATATTTAAAAGAAACTAACTTCTCATTTTACATACCAATCCCAGTTCCCACTCCCTACCCTCCTCCCACTCACTCCCTCTCCTTTTCCCTCATTCACTTTTCAGAGAGGGTAAGGCTTCCCATGGGGGAATAAACAAAGTCTAGCACGTTTCTTTGAGACAGGACCAAGGCCCTCCCAACTATATCTAATCTGAGCAAGGTATCCCTAAATCTTAAGAGATTGTAGGGACTATTGACTCACTCGTCCACATTGGTGGTGGCAGTTATCTCAATACTGACATTGGAGAGTGAGTCAAAGACACTGAGTAATGTAGGAGTCCTGCTTTGTATCATCTGCTGCCAGTAGATAATTCATCTGCGAAATTATCTTACTGTTTATTGGAAGTCAGGGTAACACTTACTTGTTCCGTACTGCCAATGCATTTTGAGAAAAAGCATTATAAAAGTGTGTATGTGCTGAGGAAATTTATTTTCCTCAGTAAAGTGGAAGTCAGATTTCATGTTCTTTTGGGTTCAAACAATAAAACCTGTCTGCTTTCATTTCAGGCAGATCTATCTAGGCACCTGAAACTTGATAGCATATGTAGACTCTAGGGCACTGACGACTATGTAAAGTAACCTCTGGGACGTAGGAAACATTTATTAGACTGCCTCCCTGGGATACATGTGTAGCAGGAGCACCTATGGTAGAGCAAAGGTGTGATGCATAGTTTTAGAAGGAAATACCAGAGACGTGTGCAGCAAAGCCGTGCTGTTTCACAGCTGTACACTTGAGGTTGCTCTTAGCTTCCTCACACAGACCATGTTTCATGCTTTAGGTTTGATCTGTCATGTCTGTTTGGAACACACTCCAATTAGCTTCTGCTGTCCTTAATAACTCATTGCTCATGAGAGTGAATGCCTTTTTATCTGGAGAGCCAACCTAGAATCTCTAACATGTGCTGATTTACTTCTCTAGCTAAATAGAGCTAAGAACAGTGACATTGTAACAAAACTTTGTGAGTTTAATCTGCTGTAACATGGTTTGCTGAAGGATATTAAGGAAATCTGGTTTCACACAGATTTGTTATTGGAAAGGTTAGAATGTCTTAGATCTTAGGTAATCATGCATATTCATTCTTTTAAAATATTTATTTGTATTTTATATGTTTAATTGTCTGTCCATATACCTATGAGTGCCTGGTACTTGAGGAGGTCAGAAGGTGCTGCATGTACATTTTCTCTTATAATACACCAGAGCTCAGCCCAGTGACAATTTAAGGAAGATTATTTGCAGGGCAGATCTTTAAACCTTATCAGTGAAACTTTTCCTTTGTGTTAGTAAAATCTATTGGTTTCTACTCCAGGTGACAGTTTGCCCATATGTTCTTGTTTAGTTTCATGTTTATGAAAAATATTTGTTCTATGAAATATTCTGATATTCCAGATATTAACATGCATTTCACTTTATAGTTCAAAACCACACTTGTTATTATTACCAATGTCTCACTGGTAAGAAAACCAGAAAAGCATCTTTGGAGCATAGTAGCCAGAGCCTGATGTTCATCAACAGATGAAATGGATAATTGAAAATGTGGGACACACACACACACACACACACACACACACACACACACACACACACATATATACACACCACATTTTATGTATATATGCGGGAGGATTACCCAGCTGTAAAAGTGAAACCATGAAATTTGTAGGAAAATGAATGGATCTCAAAATTTTATATTAAATGAGGTGACTCAGAAAGATAAAATTGCATGTTCTCTCTCATGTTGATCGTAACTTTTAATATTTGTTATGTAAGTAAATAATATGAAACTAGATAGGAAACCAGCAAAACTAGGGCTGCTGAGAAGGGGATGTGGTGGGGTTGGGTGGAGGTAAAGTACAAAGAGATACATGCCATAAGTCTCAAGGTACAAAGGAGGAAGGAGGATGAAGGGACAAGAGGGAAAAATGAAAAAACAAAATTTTGTTTGAAAAATGCCATAATGAAACCTAATATTTTTATGTTAATAGAAAACAAAACCTTAACAAAAACTCTATAAGTATTTATACACCATACATCAAAATTTTCTAATATGACATCTTATCTTTAAAAATATTTATTGAGAAAGTTCTTGCTGTATAGCTCATACTGTCCTGGAACTCACTACTTAGCTCAGGCCAACCTCAAACTTGAGTTCTCCTTTGTGCTGTAATTGCATGTAGAGGCCGTGTGCCTGCATCTGTGCATTTCTTCTGAAGTCATCAACCTTAATATTGGCAAAGGCATTCTTTGAAGTAGCAGACTACATTTTTGAAGAAATGATTACAAAAACCCAAAACTGAAAAACTATTGTTAAGGCCCCCCAGTCAAAACAAACAAACAAAAAACCAGGCACCATTGAACAGATTGGGTGAATGACATGTTATGGAGAGACAGGATGTGCAGCATGCAGAACTGTGGAACATTTCAGGAAGAAGCTGGCAGAAGGGCATTGGTTTAGGAACTTGGGCTTGTCTTAGATGATTCCCTTTTAAGTGTGAATAGAAAGGGGAGTTTGTTCTGTATTAGATGTTGTGAGGCAGTAGGGGTGGTTTCTCTTACTGGTTATTTTAGTTAGCCTAACAGTTGAAAGTCAAAATTAGCTAGGAAGGAAAGGAGGATGTTTGGTCATTTTTGTCATCTAAAATGATGTTGGTGGTTTTTTTTTTTTTTTTTTAAATGGCTTTGTCTTGATACATTGTGTTTTGTAGTTTGGTGCATGTTAGTGTCCTGCTTAGGCATCTCCGGCCTCCCCAACTTCAAGGTGCATTGAAACAGTCCCTTCACAACTGATTTTATCTTTTCATTATGGTTTGCCTGCCGGCTCGTTCAAGGAATATGGTGCCCAGTCTCATGAATACCTTTTCTCAAGATAAATATCTTTACACTTTATACTTTTCTTCAGAAAAGTATAATTAATAAATAAAACAGAAGGATGTTGTGCATATTTACAATTTGAACAAAAGAATATTAAAAACAAACACTCAGTAGTTGGTTAAATAACCTTTCAAAATTAGCCCATGTTTTAATCTTTGTAACTACAACTATTATTTGGAACAGGGTGTTTACATATTTAAAGATCATTCATGTAGGTTCTAAATCCAATGACAAATGTCTAATAAGGGAGAGACAGAGACAGAAGACAGAAAAGAGAACGAAGTGAGTCAATGTGATCATAGGGACAGAGATGGAAGTGATGTGTCTGCAGAACAAGGAGCGCTGATGGAGGGAAAGCATGGGGTCTCCTCCAGCCGTGGGTAGGTAGTGTGTCTGGCCTTAGACTCACGGTCTTCAGAATGCCAGGAGAATTTATGCCTGCTAACATGAAGATGACCTGAGCAGTGAAAGAAGATAAAAAATTAATTGTTTTTCTAGTCCTAATTCTGTCACGGATTTCTTGCTTTGTGTGATGGATAAATGCATAAAATATATTTGATATTGAAAGGGTAAAATTAAACTGGGTGGTGGTGGCGCACACCTTTAGTCACTTGGGAGGCAGAGGCAGACGGAGCTGTGTGAGTTTGAGGCCAGCCTGGTCTACAAGAGCTAGTTCCAGGACAGGCTCCAAAGGCCACAGAGAAACCCTGTCTTGTGTGTGTGTGTGTGTGTGTGTGTGTGTGTGTGTGTGTGAGAGAGAGAGAGAGAGAGAGAGAGAGAGAGAGAGAGAGAGAGAGAGAAATTATGTGAAACTACATAGCTCCCATTCCAAATGCCTATTCAAACTGTAGAGAAATTTATTGAGTTCTTTGTATAGACTTTGGGTCAAGTTATTTTTTGGTTTGTGGTATTTTTATTTGTTGGTGAGCTTTTTGTATAATAAAATTTATAAAATTAAAAAGGTCTGGAGTATGTGCAGATTTGCTATGGAAGTCTCAGCAAGGCCGTTTGTGCTGAAATGAAGATTTAGTGAGGTACATTATGGTTTATACGCGTGATGTTAAAGTGAGACTGGTCTCTTTCATATAGGAAGAATGTGTGGGCGGACCATGTTTGATGAGCACAGTCTGTTGCAGGTGTTGTCTTTTGTGCCAATATACCCACAGTTTTACCCACTATTGCTAAAAAAAAAAAAACCTCTAGAAATAGCAATATGCTAAAATAGCAGTAGTATTCTGAATATGTTTTTGAATTTGCACACTTGCAAATACCTATCTTGAAAGGATATTCTGGTGGGGGCAGACTGCTCGCTTCGGTAGCACATATACTAAAATCGGTGGTGGCCAGAGGTCTGTGGACCACATTTTGAGAACCAGTGGCTCAGAGGATTTGATCTAGTTACAAAATTAAGATAGAACTTTTAGTCTCTCTGTTGGGGTACCCCTTATAGTAAATACAGCTACTTCTCACTGCCTACCCATATAATATAGCATAGTGCCTTATGTGAGTTCAACACATGTTGAATTACTTACAACTTGTATTATGAATATTATGAAACTTCTATCTTCATGTGAGATAATACTTTTGTTTACGTTTCCCTCCCTCCTTCCCTCCTTCCCTCCCTCCCTCCCTCCCTCCCTTTCTTCTTTTGCTAAAAGTTAAAGGTTCATTAAAGATTATATGGGTTGTATAACACGATTAATTAAAACCCCGAGACAGAAATTGGGGTTCAACCTTAAGGTCAAAAAAGCAAAACAGCCAGCCACTAGCTCTTACCTCTACCTTAGTCCGAAATGGTGATCCTGTCTCCAGGAATCTCAGAATGAGGCTGTGTGTGAGAGCTGTTTTCTCCCATCTTACATTTCTCACTAGTGCTGGGGTTAAAGGTATGCACCAGTATTGCCTGGTTCCTATGGCAACCTAGTGTGACTACTGGGATTATAGGTGTGTGTCACCACTGCCTGGTCTGTAAGGCTGATCAGTGCAGCTGTTTTACTCTCTGAACTTCAGGCAAGCTTTATTTATTAAAATAAAAATGAAATATCACTTAAGGGTTGTTTTGTAAAACCTTATCAAACATAGGAGTGCTGAAATTTGTAATGCTTATTCTTGGGCTGGTGAGATGACTAAGTGGCTAATACTAAGGACATACAACTCTCCCAGAGGACCTGGGTTCAATTCTCAGCACCCATGTTAGGCAGCTCACAGTCGTTTCTAATTCCAGCACCCAGAGATATTTGAACTCTACAGGCACACACACCCAATTAGTAGTAGTAATAGTAGTAATACTAATACCTCAAAAATCACATTAAGTTGTTTCTTAATGTGTCATTATGTTGAGAAGATAAACCCAACTCTGAAACTTAGGCAGAAGAGAATATCAAAGGAAGATACTTTGTTTATATTTGATGAGGTAAAAAGTACTGATTCTCAGATAAATGTAAAACTTGATTGTGAAAATTTTGAAGATGTAAGGTTGCATACCAGAACATTTAGTAGATGATTGGTATAAATGTGTTCTCATAGCAAACTATAACAACAGAGGCAAACTGTTAGTAAAACCACTGATATGTAAGAAATTACAGAAAGTACTTAATACAGTTATCTAGTTTCAGTTATCTTTGCTCAATGAACCAAATAGGAAATTTCCAGAAATAAACAAATTATAACTTTAATTAGCTTTTACTATAACATGTGACTAGTCATTATTGTTATTTTCTTACTATTCTAATTCATAAATTAAACTTTGTCACAGTCATGTACATATGAAAAATTTCAGGCTCCACATTACCAATAACTCTAGGCATCCATTGAGGAGGGGTCTGTCTAGGAATGTTTTTTTTAAGGAAAGGAAAACCCACTAATACTAGCTTCCCCTGACCCACTTCCTGTGCTTGAAGCTATTTGAGAACCAGAATAAACAAAGAGACAAAAAGGCTTTGTTTTTGTTGTTGTGAGTGGTGTGGAGGTAGTCAGTCCATGATGTATTCTGATGTGAGTAGACTTTGGCTTGGCTTGATTTACCTCAAGGTGAGACTCATTTCTTTTGGTATTTGAGAATCCTGGATCATATGGGTATTCTCCTGTACAGGTACTTTTCACACTGTGAGTTTTTCATCTTGTTAATCACACCTAACACAATATAATTAAACCTAACTCAGGTTACACCAGAGAACACTGTTTTATGTTTGTCCTCTCTCTAAATATATACTTCCTTTAGTGTTCGTTATCCTGTGTTCTATTTCCTCAGAAAAGAAGATTTTGTGCATTTAAAAATAACTGATACTATGGAAAAATACATAGATTCTAAATATGCTGTTTAATACTTTGGTGTGCTGAGTTTGGGTCTGGGTATTCAGTCCCTTTCTTCTTCACAGGACACGATATACTTACTTTTAATCATTGCCATTTATGCCGACTGATATATAATTTGATAGAGTTAGAAGAGAAAATAGTTTATATTTTTTAAAAAATACAATTATATCTAATTACCTTTGGTCAGTCTGCTCGTCTTGCGCCCTGTAAGTAGCAGGTGGCTTTGAGTGATAGAGTGTAGTGAAACCTTTAGAAACCTATTTGGAATTGCACATTGGCTCATTTAAATAGTTGGTGTTGCCAGGTACATCCAACTTTGGAAGAAGTTATGTAAATGTCTTTAGATCATTGACAGCATGAACTTTGTAATTATGAGGGTAAGTTGTCACAGGAAATTGAATGGAAATGGAAGTTATTAATCTTAAATTTACTTTTGCTTTGTGTTCTGAAGACTTTTGAATGTGAAAGATTGCGTTGACAGATTTATGTAGACTTTGCCTTACAGCGGAGTATAGTATAGTTCACTGGACAGAATAAGTAGAAACAAATGAATGAGATATTGTCTGTTTAATCCAGGAATTAAAAGACCAATTTACTGAAGAGGAAGAGAGTTTCAATGTTAAGCTTTGGTATCTTGTGCTGTCTATTCAGTTGACGCTATTCATTTCTTCCTGTAGCTTATAGTAGAAAGGACTATATTGACTTTCTCACTTTTCTCCCTAGATAATATTTAAAATTTAGATATGTAACAGTGTTATTGTACAAAAATTGTGACCTTAGAATTACATTTATACTGTATTTTGTTTCCTCACTTTATGTTTTTGAAGCTTTAAATTATTTTTCTTTTATATTTTGAAACATAAATGCAAGATAGCTATGGATTTTAAGCAAGTTTTCTTTTCTCCGTTTCTTGGCCTGACCTTCCTCTGACAGTACCACATTAGAATGTAACTTATTGTAGCTTGACTTCTTCTGTTCAAGGACTTTACAGTCATTGAGTTTGGACTCTCTTTGGTTTCTTTCGCTCAACACAGTCTTAAAATTCATGTTGCTGGGCATATCATTAATTACTTCATTTTTCAATTTTTTTAACATTTATTTTGTGTATGTGTGTATGTGTATGCATGCATGTATGCTATTGTATGTGTGTAGAGGTCAGGGGACAACATGTGGGAATCAGTTCTCTCCCTCCACCACATGAATTGGGGGATTGATCTTAGATTGTCAGGCTTGGTGGCAAACACCTTTACATTCTGAGCTATCTTGCTTAACTTTTATTCCTTTTTACTGCTCATTTGTATTCTGTTATGTGAATATAAATCAACTTATTCTTTCATAGTTGAGTATTTGGGTTGTTGTAATATTTTGGCTAGTTGTTGCATGACTTTCCTTGGGGAACAGGGAACATATATTTATTTTCTTCAGTTAGGGTACTGATGGAAGACCAAAGACAACACCCCTTTGTCTAACTTGGTGAATGGATAGGCCCATTGTGCTTGCTTGCAGGCACATCTATAGCTTAAATCAGTTGCATCACTTAGATTTCCATCACAGTGTGGGTAATGACTAGTGAAAGGTAGACTCCAAGAGCCCCCTGTTCAGCTTCCAGGCTTGCAGGTGGCTCCACTGAAGAAATCGGTTTCCTCTTTTCCAGCCATTGTTCAGTGCTTATGTTCTCTCCGAGGGGGCCTTGCCAGTCTTGTAGCTTTCTGAGCTTCTTCAGTAGTTGCTTATATAGTGAAGGCATGATATTTCTGCTTATCCAAATATTCCCCAATATTGGGTATTGAGAGAGTGGACATATATAGTTGATTCATTTGTTTCCAATCCAGTTCTAGTCATGCCCTCTTTGCAGTTGAGACATTTCTTAATTCCTGATTAACCGCTCGAAAGGAGAAAACTAGATGGGGAGGTTAGAGGACAGCTTTTGGTAGTTCATTCTCTCCTGCCATGTGGGTATCCAGCTTAGGCTGGCAGGCTTGGTGGCAAAGTGCCTTTAATCCTCTGTCTATTTTCATTGACCTTACTTTGTTTTTTTTCCTGATTGTTTTTGTTTTTTAATTTTTAATTGTTTTTATTGAGCTATATATTTTTATCCTCTCTCCTTCATTCCTCCTCTTCTCCTTCAGTTCTCTCCCAATTTACTCAGGAGATCTTGTCTTTTTCTACTTTCCATGTAGATTAGATCCATGTATGTCTCTCTTAGGGTCCTCATTATTGTCCAGGTTTTCTGGAATTATGAATTTTAGGCTGGTTTTGTTTTGCTTTATGTCTAAAAGCCACTTATGAGTGAGAACATATGATATTTGTCTTTCTGCATCTGGGTTATCTCACTCAATGTGATATTTTCTAGATCCATCCATTTTTCTGAAAATTTCAAGATGTCATT
>JAQHUG010000003.1:13684741-13711142 GCA_028555095.1 Dicrostonyx torquatus | reverse complement strand
TATAGATGGTTAGGAGATCTTGAAGTAGTTGGTTCTCTCTTTCCATCATTCCTGAGATTGAGCTCAGGATTGATAAGATTCAGTGATACTGCCTTTCCTGTTGAGCCATCTTGCAGGCTTCCAACTGTATTTTGATACAGGGTCTCTGACTGAACCCGGAGTTTCTCCATTTCTGATAAATTACCTGGCTAAGAATCCCTCAGGCATGCATGTACCCCAACTCCCCAGTAAGCTTATATTTGTCTGACTATTCAGATAGGACAGACAAAGAATATGAAATGGTGATCTTTTCTTCATATCATAAATGAAATATAGCCTCATCTGCTTTTTGTTTTTTACGTTTTGGAGATGGGTACTAGAGATTGAACCCAAGGCATTATGCATGCTAAGCAATCACTACCATAGATAAGGCTATATCTGTAACCCTCATTTGATAAAAATTTTAAATGTATGTTTCATGTATAATATATATATAAAATATATAATGTATGTATTATGTATAATATGTATTATATAAATGCTTGTGCATATGTTTGTGAGTGGATGTATAGTGAAAGTTAGAGGACCACCTCAAGTGTTGATTGTCACCTACCTTGTTTGAAGCAGGGTCTCTAGTTGTTTTGTGTACTTCAAGCTGGGTTTTCAGGCTTCCAGGGATTCTCCTGTCTTTCTGTAGGTGGCTGAGACTACAGTTGCATGTTCCTACATTAGAATTAAGCAGGTTCTGGAAATTTGAACTTGGCTCCTCATACTTCATGGCAAGTGCTTTATTAATTGAGGTACCTCCCTAGCCCCTCCCTTCCTCTTATTTTTAATTTTTCTTCTAATATAAAGACTATCTTCAGGATAATCTAGAGGGTACCTCTTTATTTATTTGTGTATCAGTATAAACATGTCAGTTGTTCATTTTATAATGAATGAAATTTGTGAATTGTTGAACTTTGCTTATGGCCCAAATCAGAAGTTACTATTATATATCCCTGAAGCTTAGCAGATCTCAAGAGGCACAGAATTCATTTTGAGCTATGATCTCTAGTAGTTTGGGACATGTCATCACATCATGACACACATCTTTTTAATGCATCGAAAATTACCCAAGAACACTGAACATAATAAATTTAAGTTGTTTTGATAAGTATTAATATAGCATCAAATTTTCTAACTCATAAAATCTTGAAACTTAAATTCTTTAATATTGAGGTACAAAAACTTCTCATAAAATTTGACATGATTCTTCAAACTCAAAGTTAAAAAAAGAAATGATCTCTTGGAATCTGTTAATGACCATGGAGAGGAAAAATATAACGCAGTCAGTGAACTTGTTGTAGAAATGAATATAATCAATTAATAATTACATAATGTGCTCAACTTACTTTAATATCTTTGATCAAACAATTTGGTGAATTTTAAGCCCCAAGGGACAAACAGCTTCATGATGCCATGTCTCCGAGCACAGTACGTGTCCTTTACCATCCTCTATTGATGAGGAAACCGAAGGGACTTTAGGGATGTTAGGGTTAGCCTAGGATAGGTGGAATTTTGTTTGTTTGTTTGCTTGCTTTTTGTTGTTTTTCAAAACAGGGTTTCTCTGTATAACAGTCCTTGCTGTCCTGGAACTTGCTCTGTAGCCCAGGCTGGCCTGGAACTCACAGAGATCTGCCTGCCTCTGTCTCCTGAGTTCTGGGTTAAAGGTGTGTGCCACCACCGCCCAGCTAGGAATTTTGTTGTTTAGAAACTTTTTTCAGAAATAAACCTTATTGTATTGTTACTAGGAATTTTTTATTATTATTTGCTGAAAGTTAAAATAAAAGGGAAGATACAACAAATTAAAAACAAACCATGATCCTGCCACATACCTGAACTACAGTTCCTGTCTGATTTGTACTTCTGTGCCTTTTCTCTATATACAACCGTTCCCACTCCTCCCTCCACAATGCACTTGAGTTACAAATTGCACGTGGTATTTTTGGTTCATTTATTTTATTTTTTTAAATATCTATCTATCTATCTATCTATCTATCTATCTATCTATCTATCTATCTATCTATCTATCTATCTATTATGTATACAATATTCTGTCTGTGTGTATGTCTGCAGGCCAGAAGAGGGCACCAGACCTCATTACAGGTGGTTGTGAGCCACCATGTGGTTGCCGGGAATTGAACTCAGGACCTTTGGAAGATCAGGCAGTGTTCTTAACCCCTGAGCCATCTCTCCAGCCCTCTTCACTTATTTTAACTTTTTGAAAATCTAAATAAGATTAGGGCCGGGCGGTGGTGGCGCACGCCTTTAATCCCAGCACTCGGGAGGCAGAGGCAGGCGGATCTCTGTGAGTTTGAGACTAGCCTGGTCTACAAGAGCTAGTTCCAGAGCAGGCTCCAAAGCCACAGAGAAACCCTGTCTCAAAAAACCATAAATATATAAATTAAATAAATAAGATTAGGGAAGACTTTTGTGTTAACATATATATTATATCCCATTATGTCAGTAGAAATATATAATTTACTCAGGTAAGTTTTATTATGATGCTTTTGAAATTTCCTCCTTCCATTAACTAAAAATGATTTTGCGAGGTTTTTTTTTAATAATCACTATTTTCCGGGAAATAAAAAAAACCCTGGCAATTATATTCAACCTAGAGTTTGAAAAATTAAAAAATAGCTCTTGATATGGCTGAATCCCAGTACCAATGTTCGTCTCAGTTCCAAGCCTTCACTACGATAGGGGATAAGGAAGAACATTCTTTGGAAGAATTAACTATGTTTATAGTTTTTGCTTTTAACTTCATATTTCTTTTTTGGGGGAAAAAACTTTCTTGTATGCCTGCTACTTTATGTAAAATTATATTCCTGAAGCCAACGATCACTCCTACTGATCTACTAGGTACTGTGGTAATTAATACCTTATCAGCATATTCTAAAGGGACCACTTTTTTTGCTTAGTTTTTGCTCCAGCTTTTGGTTTTGTTCCTGACTCTACTAGTTGTTTCTCTTGCCTTGTATTCCTTGGTTCATCTATTTCCTATGTGTAATTGATGGAGTACCCACGGCTTTGCCTTCTGCTTCCTTCTCTACTTACATATGCTCCGTAGGCTAATCCATTGAGTTCTTTGCTTTAAAGACTACGGTAATGCATCTAATTGTATGTCCTAAACCCTTCTGGCTTCCTAAATTGTAACTATACAGTTGTTATCTCTTGCATATTTAAAACATTTCTTCAGTAAATCCTTTCTTTTAGGGAGGTACTTTACTCTTCCTTCAAAATGGATCTGAACAATATTCTTTTTTTCTTCCTGCCCCAGTTCAAACCTCTCTCAGCATGCATATAGGCCTATAGAATAATTTCTGGTTAGTTTTCTGTCTGTCACTCTTGGCTGCTGAAAAACCTGGTCTCCAGCATCTTAAAAAAGTAACCGGTATCTTACTCCAGGCTTGTATTTTGTGTCATATTCTGGGTGGAACTCAGCCCTTTAGCGTGTTTTAAGGTCTTAGGTAATCTCTGATTGTGTGCATGATTTGGTTTGTCACATTCTGTGTGTGTGTGTGTAAAGAACAAACTTACTTCTTTGCACTCCTGTTTCTTCTTTCTGAATCTCTAGCGAAGCTTCCTCCTCTTTCATGTCTTTTAGATTTGAGACTTACTGTATCCCAAAATAACAAAGATAATTGCTTATGGACTGAACCTCTCAAAACTGTAAGACATGATAAAACTTAGCTATTTTAAAAGTTTATTTTATATATTTGTTACATTAATGAAAAGCTAATAAAAATATAGTAGAGAAGACCTATTGAATATATAACTTTAGTTTTGTTTTAATTTATAGTTTTCCTTCTCTATTTCAAAATGAATTTGAATTTGCTTTAAAATATAGTTAATATTTTCTGTTAGAGACTGTCAGGACATGTACTGTATAGATAGAACAGAAATGATTGGCAGGATATATAAAATGCAAGTCACATTGTTTTTATACATCAGTCTTAAATATGGGTCTTGAAGTCTTGAATGCCAGAATGAAAAGAGAAAATCTTGTTGGTAATAGGACAACAGTTATTTTACATTTTTTCGTATGTTTCAAATTGCATAGTGTTAGCTGGTGTTCAATATTTGTTGACAGTATCTTTTCTCATACCATACAGGGAAATGACAAATTAGAATTACAAACATTTGATAGTTTTTCTCAAATATATCCTTGTGTAGCTTAAACTTTTATCAAAGTAGTGGAAAATACCATCACCCTAGAAGGTTTGTTCATACTACTTCCTAATACTTTTAGTTTATTAATTTATGGTTATATGTTGATACAATAATTATATCAGCTGATCATTCTGAGTTTTTTTTTTAAATCATTACAAGAAGGGTGATTGCAGAAAATCGGGCAATCCAGAAATCTCTTACCATAAAGCTACAAAGATCTAATAGAAATTAATAATGAGGTTGCAGATCCTAGTGATAGTTGGAAGAGGCCTCTGACAAAGCATTATGAGGAAAAGTGTGTGGGAATTGTGAGTAGGTTGAAGGAAGAGGGCCTTAATTACTCTCTGTGTTTGTAGCGGTTTTACATGCACCTTATCTGGGTAAACAAGTTGCCACCGCTTCAGTGTCTTTCAGTTTATTTTTTCTTCCATCTCATCGCTCCCTGAAGTAAGATAGGAAGTGAGGATGATAGTATTTACAGAGAAGATACATATATATTTTAGAGGTAGTGGTGTAGAGTAGGAGGAGTAAGCACAGCAGTTAAAGCCTTCATGCCACCAGTTGGAAATGTCCACAGAGTTACAGGAAGGGCTGAAGAATACTGTTTGTCTCTAAGAAAAAATGATTTGAAAAATCTTTTCATAGAAATCTTGTTTGGTAGATTGTAGTATAAATCTTAATATCTATCTGATAAGCAAATCTTCTCATAAGCCATATATGAATTAAATGTTAATAGCTTACTAAACATAAATTGACTTTTTGTGAGAGAAGTAATATAATTAAATGCTATAGATTGCACAAGTCAAGAATAAGAAATATAAAGTGTTATTAGTAATACATATATAACAGAAGCATCAGTGTTAACTTATTTGTACTTAAATCATAATTTTATTGTATGCATTATCTGATTTACATGAACTTAGTTAGGATTCTTTTGCTGTGATAAACACCATGACCATAAACAACATGGGGAAGAAAGAGTTTATTTCATCTTATACCCTGTAGTCCAGGGAAGTCAGGGCAGGAACTCAAGGCAGGAGCCTAGAAGCAGAACTGTTGCAGAGGCCATGGAGGGATACTGCTTCCTGGGTTGCTCATTGGTCTCTGCTTGCTCATCCTGCTTTCTTATAGCATCCCGTATCATCAGCCCAGGGGTGGCATCACCCACACTGACCTTTACCCTCACACTTCAATTTTGAATCAACACAGTGCACCACAGACTTGTCTATAGGTCAGTCTTATGGAGGCATTTTCTCAATTGGAAGACTCTGTTACCTGATGATTGGAGATTGTGTGAAGTTGTCATAAAACTATCCAAAATAACAAAAACATGAAAAAATATCTAAAAATATATTAATAATGTATTCTAAACTGTCTTAATAAGTTGGTTGTTTTTAACTTAGGGTGTTTAATTTCAATTTATTCAACATTGATGATATCCTCTTATGTATATTATCAGAATGTCATAGTTGTACATCTTCCTAAAACCTGATGATTCTTGTTTTATTCCTCTTTTTTCCTTTGCTGAGTGTTTCACTGTAGTACAGAAGTGAAAGCTAAGAAGCCCACAGTCTAGCATACTGTGAAATAATCCTGTTCAAGTTGACATGAACTTATCACACAGCATGTTTACTTTTATTTATTGCTTAACCTTCCCACAGTCTGTGAGAAAGTAATAGGACATTGGTGTCCTCAATTTATAGAGGATAGTTAATCTTCACATGGTTCATAATTGCAGAGTTTACCACAAATTTTCTGGACTACTATGTCAAAGACTTATTTAAATTATTTTTAGTGTTTTAAACTCTGTGAATGTGTGGGTACAATTATGTGCTGGTATCCTTGGAGTTCAGAGGTTTCAGTCCCATGGAGCTGAAGTTAGAGACAGTTGTGAGCCTCCTAACGTGGACGTTGGAACTGAACTCTGGTCCTGTAAAAGAGCAGATTTCATTCTTAACTGCTGAGCAAACTCTAGTCTTATATCAAAGACTTCTTTTTCTGTCTAGTCATGTAATAGAAGCTGTACTGTGTTAATCAAGTATTGCCAATTGCTACTACTGGCCTTAGTTCATGGAGAATTACCCAACATTTCAAAAGCATGATTTATTTACTGTTACTCATCACAGAAGCCATGCCATGGTCTTTCACATTTCTTTTCTCGGTGACTCACTCAATGTTCACTAGTATGAGTGAGCAGTAGTGTTGAATTTTTCGTATGATGCTGTGGTGCTCTGTTAAAGTACTATTAATTCATCTTGTCTTTGGACTCAGTTTGTCATAGCATATTTTGCTGCATTCATAGCATAAATTCTTTTTTGAAATGTACGTACATTAGTGTTTTACCTGCATATGTTTCTGTATGAGGGTTGTTTGATTCCTTTGAACTAGAATTACAGACGGTTGAGAGATGCAATATGGGTGCTGGGATTTGAACCCAGGTCCTCTGGAAGAGCAGCCAGTGCTTTTTAGTGCTGAGCCATCTCTCCAGCCCCTAGAATAAATTCTTATAGCTGATAGAGGGATATTGAATTGTAAATACTGTATTAGTCATTTTGCTCTAAGTTTATATATTCCTAGTCTAGACATTTAAATTTGCGTTTGTTAATTTAGTAATATTTTATGTTTTACTTAGGAAACAGCTTCATCTTATGACCGCTTCTTGCTTTATCCTGTTGTTTATGGTGCTTCAGCATTTTAAGTTGCACAGTTTTAGAAATAGAGCAAAATGAAAGGTTTTGCCTAGTGCCTGTCTTGCTCACATGCAAAGTCCCGTTAGTCCTGAGGGAGCTGTTAGTTAAAGTCCAGTAGTTTAGTTTCTGGACCGTGCTTTAGGTGCTTGTGATTACAATGAGAATAGAATGTATAGTCATGTTTGGAAAGCTTATTGCTGTATTGCAACCACTTTGCTAATCTTTTTTTTCTTCCTTAAGCAGAAAAAGGAACCTTCTAAATCCAGTGTCAAGAAAAAGTTAACCAAAGTTGCAGAAGCAAAAAAAGTAATGAAGAGAAATTTTAAAGTGAATAAGAAAATAACATTTACTGATGAAGGGGAGGTAAGATTCTGTAAATGTGTTATTTCTGAACTCTGTCTTAGGGATCATGGAGCTTGGCTTTCCTGCTGACTGGCCATTTATTATTTGAAAAAAAAAAATGTCTCCAGAGCACACTGGCCACTTCTTCCCTGTGGCTGTAGGCCTTTCGTCAGCTGTGCGGTGTGGGCAGGGATTTTTGTATGCAGTAAACTGAAGCCCTTCCTGATGTACCAGCAGTGAGATGCTGTTTAATTCCATTTTCTCATCAATGTTCATCAGAGGGGCCTGGGAACAAGCATAAGAATACTAACACTTGGATGCTCTCATCTCAGCATGACTCTGTAAACTGCCCGATTTGCACTTCCTCAGTTATATATGCTGTGTGTGCATGTTCACTTCTGGGCTGGCCCACGGAGGCATTTCAGATGTAGGTGCCTCCGTCTCATATTTTCTTTATCTGGGCCTGATTCTAAACGTATACATCTATCTTATTCTCAAAGGGGTCATTATTTTAAGAATTACTGTTTTGTTTTCAAATGGTCAAGTAAACCTAGGACATCAAGTAAATTACCCAAAGGATGAAAACTAGTTCCTGGCATAGCAAGGTCTTTAGGATTTCATTTCATGACCCCATTCTCAATAGCCTACAAGTTCCCTGACCATTATAAAATATCACACAGTACTGTTAAAATCTCATTGCTTTTCTTCTGCCTTCCTCCCTCCCTCCCTCCCTTTTTTTCTGGAAATTATTATTATTATTATTGTTTTTGTTTTTTGTTTTTCGGGACAGGGTTTCTCTGTGGCTTTGGAGCCTGTCCTGGAACTAGCTCTTGTAGACCAGGTTGGTCTCGAACTCACAGAGATCTGCCTGCCTCTGCCTCCCGAGTGCTGGGATTAAAGGCGTGTGCTACCACCGCCCGGCGGAAATTATTATTATTATTATTATTATTATTATTATTATTATTATTATTATTGTTATTATTATTATATTACCTCACAGTCTTATTTGATGATTTTAACTTTCTTTTGTACTTATCTACAAAGAAGGGTATTTTGTTTAGTGTTGGATTCCTAGCATAGGGCATAGAACCTAACATGTATTAAACACTCAGAATAATGCTTAGTAATCTGTTACGACAGTAAAATATGATCATTTCATATTGATTAAAGAATCACACCATATATTTCATCATCATAGACATGTTGCTGAAAAAGCCTCTATCCATAGGGTTTATTTTCATTTTTCTTCAATTTAAAGACTTTGGTATTATTTGGGGGTATAGGAATGAGCTGAAAAATAGCAAGTAGCAGTGTGATTCAGAGTTGCCAGAAGTGGAAGATGAAGCCAATAAAAATGAAGCAAAATATTCGTTATAAAACCACTGTAGAGAACTGTGTACCCAAGAAGTGAGCTAGAGGAGAATGCAGTCATGTCTAAAGCCTCTGTAAAATTACTGCTCTTACCCTAATGAGCTTCCTGTGCTACAGAGTTCAGCTGCACAGATTACAGTAATTAGCTTCAAGATGATTATAAATCTCTTAACTGTACAATGTTGCAATGTATACTTGTTACTAAGAGGAACTGTTTGGGCTATGCATGATACTGAAACTTCTGAGCCTCTAAAAGATGAGCTGTGATTTGTTTAACCAACAGAAAGGTATACTATATTAATTTCCCTCTGTGAGTCAACTTGGATGAGATGCCTGAGTAATTATGTTATCTGTTCACCATGGAACCCTTTCACAACGTTGGGGCCCAGTGATTACTGACATAGTTTGTCATGCAGTTTTTTTGCCACCGCCATTGGCTGACAAGAGAATAAGATTATGGAAATCTCACCTTGAAGAACGGCGTCAGTACCAAGGATGTATGAGTAGCTGTGAGATGTTTATCTGAAAATTTGTTTGTCTGACGATTATTTAGTGTACTGTCAAGTTAGAAGTACAGGTTTTAGATGCTCTGGCAACCAGTTTTTAAGTTAAAACTTTTAAGGTAAGGAAACGACTTTGTCTAAAGGGTTTGGAGCTTGAACTTTATAGTGTGAGACAGCAGGAATTATTGAGTTGCCTCTTTTTTTTTTTTTTTTAAGATCTAGAAAAGGGGCACAAGTGTCCAGAGAATAATAAATTTACTTAGCATGACACACTAAACTAGTGAAAAAGTCCGAACACTCAGCCAAGTCTCCTTTTGGATCCATTTGCTTGTCACTTTGTTCTTACCCATAAATTACTGTGTAGAATTATGAGCTGTCTCTGAAATCCAAGCCAGTTTTCTCCTTTATAGTTAGTTATTTCTCTCTGTAATATTACTTGATATTTGCATGACTCACTGACGAGTTTTAATTATCACATATTGTTATGATCTTGAGGATGAATGAGAAAGCTATATAATAGGTACTCATAAGGATATTAGATTTACTAAAAAACAGGAATGTAAAACAACACATTTTGATGAACTGTGTTAGAAGCTTGTACAAGGAGCTACAGTGTCACCCAGTTTTCTGCTCTGTGCAGATGGTTTTCAGCTTAGTTGCGGGAGGGCAGAGTATTAACAACTGTTTTGGGAAGTGTTTTTATTCTGTAATCACCTTGACCAAATACTTATGTGAAATCTTTAATCATGTGTTCACAGCATAATGGCAACATTGCCTGGGGCTGTGAAAGTCTTTTCTATGGCATCTTACTTTAATTATGAAGTTGATGAGAAAGTTTAAGAAATAACACATTTAAGGTGGGCCATATGCCTCATTTTAAATGGATACTCAAAAGCAGACTGTTTCTGTAAGACACCCTGTCCATTCCACCCTATACTTAACTTTTCCTGTCTTTAGCTGGTCCAGCAGTGGCCACAGATTCAGAAATCTGCTTCAAAAGATGTGGAGGAAGAAGATGACACTGGGGGTATCAACTTAGACAAAGCAAAGGAAAGGCTTCAGGAAGAGGACAAGTTCGACAAAGAAGAATATAGGAAGAAAATTAAAGCAAAGCATCGGGTAAGCTTCGTTTTGAATTACAGCTGAGTCCCTACTCTGTCTAGCTGCTCATTCATTGTTCTCACTGACACTTTCTTTGTTTC
This sequence comes from Dicrostonyx torquatus, assembly GCA_028555095.1. Lineage (NCBI taxonomy): Eukaryota > Metazoa > Chordata > Mammalia > Rodentia > Cricetidae > Dicrostonyx > Dicrostonyx torquatus. The sequence goes on along the minus strand of JAQHUG010000003.1, from coordinate 13,700,840 downwards.
TGATTCGCCACTGTATCTGTTCCCTTTGTTCTTCTGGAGACTGTAATACTGAGTTGCACTGAAATCAGCTTTTGTTTATGTGACACAAATAGTATTACTGTGTTTTAAAGGTACAGTTTGTGTGCTAATTAGTAATGTCCTTATCAATCATGGGCCACACAGTTGAGGGTGGTTACTTAAGGTTATATTGTATGGTTCTGTTTTAGCCCCTTTGGTCTGTGAATGTACTGTCATTATGATGTGGGACAGCAGTGAAATCTTCAACTCTTGACTGTATAATTGAAATTCTTAGTTTGAGAAGTTGGCGTTTCACATGTAATTGTAGAAAGTACTGCAGAGATAGCCCATGTTCTTCATTTCTAGAATTTTATCATTCCCAGAATATTTTAATAAGTGAAACCAGGTATAGTCTTTTGAGATTGTTGTTTTGCATTCAACATTATTTTCTAGAAATCCATAAAATTGGTGCATATCAAGACATTTTCTTTAAAAGATGTGTAAAAAATTTATATTTATTTTATGTGTGTATTTGCTTGGATGTATGTATGTACACCATGCATGTGTAGTAGTTCCTGAATTGGCCAGAAGGGGGCATCAGATACCCTGGAGCCCTGGAACTAAGTTACTGTTGTGAGCTCCCAATAGGGTGCTGGAACCAAATCTGTGTCCCTGAAGGAGTACCAAATGTTCTTAACTATTGAACCATCTCTAGCCCTCTTTATTATCTTTTTCATACTGAGTATTTATCTAATTGTTTGGATGGACTTGGGCTTGTTTTATTAATCACTCATCGAGGACATTGGTATTGTCTCCAGACTTATTTTATTAGCCAAATTTCTTTTCATACTGATTGCTTGATTATATCTTGTAAAAGAGACTATTTCTATATGTATAAGGTTCTGGTGACCTTAAAGTTCAATTCTCTGTTATTTTTGTGGGGAGACATACGTATTACTGTTCTGTCATACAATGTAATTCCCCCAAAGTGGGATTAACCACTAGATTAGTGAGTCAATTAATGAGATAAAGCATATGTTCATTTTAAAATATCTTTTTGAAGCATGCCTCTAAAGCAGTGAAGGACTTCAGAATGGTACAATGTAATATTTGAGAATCCTTGCCATATTATTAAAATTTATTTTCAAAACCTCTTATACCTTTGGATAGGAATATTGTTGATATAACCTTGAAAAGGATTCTGTAGATTTTTTTGCTTCTTCTTCTTTTTTTAACCTTGTAACTATTTAATGGTCTAGATCATACTTTCCTTTTATAAAAATTGTGATTTTTAAAGACTTAATGCATCTTTACAGTATCATTTGACAGAACCAAAGAAAAAAGTATATATTGAAGATTATAGCTTCAGGTATGGAAATGAGTGTTGCCAAAGCATTTCAGACTGTGGAACACAAGTAGAAGTGTAATGCTCGAGGCTGGGTATTGTGTTACTTAGGGAAACAAATATTCCTTGAATTGCTTCCTTTAGTACAGTATGTGAATTGAAATTTGACATTATTTATTAAGATCTTTAGAAGTGCTAAGAGTATCAGCAGCTCTTTGCCCTAGTTTAGTTTACAGTCTGCTCTGAGTGTTTATCTAGGGTTAGATGGAGTATAAAGAATGTTTCACACTTTAATACTTAAAAATTATAATCAATTATAAAAGAAATGTGAAGAATTTGCATAAAACAAGATTTTCCTTCTCTTTTCTCCCACGTATGACAACTGTCTATAGAATGTTAATACTAAAACTTTTAGAGAGTAAATTTAAACTGGACTATTTATGCATGTCTTCACATGGTAGAACACTGAGGATACATGAGCCTCAGCCCTCAGGAAAACGGTTTGAGTGATGCTTAGCTGTGAACACGTTTGCATTGAACAAAATGTCTCTTTCCATGTTTTTATTTTTGAATGAGTGATCTAACCACATGGTCTTGGAATCAGATGGTGAAAATGTCCAAATACCTGCTGCCCTCACTGTTCTTCTATCCTGGTAGATGTCTACCTTAGTTACCTTTGTCTGGTTGAGACAAGGGCTCACCAGTTCGGCAGGCTGACCTATAACTTGCTGTGTAGTCCAGTGTTGCCTTCAGCTCCTTATCCCTCTGCTTCGGCCTCTTGAGTACAGGTATTGCTGCTTTGCGCCTGCATGCAGACTGCTTTAACTTTTAGTGCACCACTATTAAGCAAGGTAGTAGAAAGTCAGATATGTATTTTAAATGTTTTTATTCATTTTTATTAAATATGAGAACGTTAAACACTAAAGATTGAGTAAAAATCGAAAAGAAAACCCACCATGAATATGGGGTGTGACTTAATAAAATTTTATGTGTGAAGAAGCACATGAAACTGACCACATGCTTCTGCATTTGGCTTATTTATAAATAGATGTCACCTGTGAGTTTCATAAGTTCCTGAATTTTTAAATGCATGTTTAAAATATTCCCGGATGATAATTTCATGTTAAAAGATAATTCCTTAAGTGAGTTTAGTCTTAATGATTTTAGTAGTACTTCCTCTTAGGAATTAATGACTGTTTTGGGGGTCTGGAGAGGTGGCTCAACAGTTTGGAACACTTGCTGCTCTTTCAGAGAAATAAATTTGATTCCCAGAGCCAAGAACCCTCTTGGTGGCTCACAACCATTTGTAACTCTTTCCAATAATATCTGTTGACCTCTGCTTACACAAAGCATGTACGTGGTGACACTCATATATTCAGCCAAAAAACTCATGCACATGAGTTAAACAAGTAACAAGCAAACAAATAAATAAATTTAAGAAAATGCATAGTGCATGTTTTGTATGTCCTCAGCCATTGTTCCGTAGGTCTCAGGTCCTTACGTTGGTCCAGTTATTCATTCTCTGTTCTAATACACCTGTCTTTGTATTTAAAAATTAAAAAGTGCCAGGCGGTGGTGGCGCACGCCTTTAGTCCCAGCACTCGGGAGGCAGAGGCAGGCGGATCTTTGTGAGTTCGAGACCAGCCTGGTCTACAAGAGCTAGTTCCAGCGCAGGCTCCAAAGCCACAGAAAAACCCTGTCTCGAAAAGCCAAATAAATAAATAAATAAAAAGAAAGGCTATTTTGTCTATATGTACGTTTGTGAACCGTGTGTGTACAGTGCTGGTGGAGGCCAGAAACCTGCATTGGATTCTTTGGGACTGGAGTTTCAGATGTTTGTGAGCCTTTGTGTTGGTGCTGGTAACTGAATTGAGGTCCTTTGGAAAATCATCAGTTGTCCTTAACAACTGAACTATCTCTCCAGTCCACAATTGTATTTTGATATGAATAATTTTGCATATTTAGAGGCACAGTGTGATGTATTATTGTATGTATGCATTGCAGAATGATTAACTTTGGCTAACATATCAATCCCTTCAACTTATTTTTCTTTGTGGTATGAACATTTAGAATCCTTACTTTTATCTAGTTCCTTTGAATATATAGAACTTTATTTTTTTTTGCCATAGTCACCACTCTATGCAAAAGATTCTTAGAACTTATTATGTCTGAATAAAATTTTATGTCTTTTGACCAAGAGACCGCCCTCACTCTGTTTTTTATTTCTGTTTAGTTTTTTTTATTCCACACCAGTGATACTATTTGTTTTTCTGTGCATGCCTAACTCACTCATCATTAATGTCTACAGATTGTCACAAGTGGCAGACTGTCCTGCTTCTTGAAGGTTGAATAGTTTTATATTCTCTACACACATTAAAAAATTCACTCATTCATTGATACTTCATATGAGTATCAAGATTTTAATTTTTTATTATGGGTAAAAGACTTGTAGTATGATAGTATCTTTGAGAGTAGAGCAGAGCTGCTTCCGTGCAGAAACATAACTGACCCTAGCCTTTTGTAACTGTTTAGGTTATTTAGCAATTTTATTTGATTTTATTTTATAGCCTTCACTGAAATTTTAAACACTTTTATTTCTGAGACTTACTGGTAGCTGTGGTCAACATCCATAGAACATCTTGAAATGTTCATCAGAAATAAAGATATAGCAAATGTTATACTCTGACACAGAGACAGAGATCTTGTGATACCAGCCAGAGCTGTTCTTGCTGTGATGGGCTGGACATTTGCTCTGTGCTGTGATGCCGTTTTAGCTCTGCAAAATTGTGTTTTCCTTGATACATAGGAATGACCTCAAAGAAGGCCTCCTTCCCGTGGAGGTCGGTCTCTGTGAAAGCTTTGTTCATGTGAGGCTGTGATTTAAAGAGGATGGTCGTGTCACTGCTGTGGCAGTGGTGCACACTTGGTTATGAACATTAGAAGAATAGGGAAGGATTAAAGGGACATTTTAGAAAATCTGATTAGTCGTTGGCACAGAAATATATTAGCCCTTCTATTTACCTATCCTATTTGGATTTGTGGGTTATAGCTTTATTATCATTTACCTCACCACTAATATCCATTTATATGTGAATTTATACCATATTTTATCTTTCTGGGTCTGTGTTACCTCACTCAGGGTAATTTCTTTTTCTAGTTCCCATCCCTGCAAATTTCATGTCTTCTTTTTTTAAACCTCTGAGAAACACTTCCTTGTGTAAACATACCTCCTCCCCTTCCCTCCCCTTTTTTGTTTTTTCGAGACAGTCTTTCTCTGTAACAGCCCTAGCCCAGGTGGGCGGTGGTTGCACAGGCCTTTAATCCCAGCAGAGGTAGGCAGATCTCTGTGAGTTCAAGGCCAACCTCATCTAGGACAGGCTCCAAAGCTATAGTGAAACCCTGTCTCGAAAAACAAAATGAAACAAAAAAGATGGAATCTCAAAGTCATTTTGATTTCCATTTCCCTGATGGCTAAGGAGGCTGAACATTTTCTTAAGTGTTTCTCAGCCATTTGAGATTCCTCTATTGAGAATTCTGTTTAGATCTGTGTCCCAGTTTTTAATTGGATTGTTTGGTTTTTTAATGTCTAATTTCTTGAGTTCTTTATATATTTTGGATATTAGCCCTCTATTGGATGTGGAGTTGGTAAAAATCTTTTCCCCATTCTTTAGGTTGCTGTTTGGTCCTACTTACAGAGTCCTTTGCCTTATAGAAGCTTTTCAGTTTTTTGAAGTCCCATTTATTGTTGATCTTAGTGCCGAGTTATTGGTGTTCTGTTCATAAAGTGTGCTCATGTGTTGAACATACTTTCACTGAGCTGGGTTTCCCCTCACACCTTCGAAAAAGAGGGGACCGTAATAGTGAGGTGATAGTAGATACCCCTTCTGGTCCCGTGCGATAGCTGGCAGCTCTGTTCTGCACCAAACTGTCAGGGCTGAGTGATATCCATTCAAATGGTTTGTGCTCCCTTCATGTGCTGAAAAATGAGATTCATTTCTAAATCTTGAAATCCCTGTATATGATCAGAGAGTGAAAAAAGCATGAACGCCTTGCCCTGACTGCTGACCGAATTCATGTTTTATGGTACCTGCTTTTTATGCAAGGTGAGGGCCCAAAGTTTCTGAGATGTCAAAGAGGGATAATGGTTATAAAGTGAGTATTTTGTACCTTGAATTGCAATTTTCTTCTCCTTTGTGAATTTTACCTTTATTATTGAATTTCATGCCTTCCTTTTACTTGTAGCATGGCAGAACTAAAGATAAATATTTTTTTGCATGGTATAAAATGGTTTTTGGTATCAGTATGTTCTCAAAAACGATATTTAAAAGGGAATTTATTAAACTATATAAACTATATTAAATTAAGGGAGACCTCAGTTATTGAATATAATACAGTCCGGTACCACTTGTACCTAGTCTATAGCCCTTTGTCTTTTGTGTTACCACAAGCTCTTAGGTAACGGTTCCTCCCTGTTTCAGGAAAGGAAACAGTCACTTTTCGCGTCCATTTCCAAGTCCTAGATTACTGTAATTCTAATTCCTGTCCTGCTTTTCAGTTTGAAGGCCATTTCCTTTTACTAGAATGCTAATAGCTTTTTATAATAGAGGAGAGTGATACAAAGGATAACGAAGTTTTCTAATAAATTATTTTAAATTGTTTTTTCCTTGTTTTGCCCAAATATTGAAGGATAATTGTTCTTTAATGTTTGTCCCGCACATGCTTTCATGTCTTGGTCTTAGGACTTCACTTCCATTTCTGTGGATCTCTCCTTTCTATCTGATGTCAATAGAGGAAAATGTCAAAGGAAATACTGGGTTTGCATGTACATTGAATTTTAATAGCTCACAAGCCAAAACTTTTTCCAATTATTATATTATCTGGGCCTGTATGTGCTCACACAAGTGCATTATAGGGTGGGGAGCACACACCCATGGCCTGTTTGTTGAGATCAGAGGACAGCTTTGTGAGTAGGTTCTTTCCTTCCACCTTCTATGTATTCTGTGAATTGAACTCAGGCCACCAAGCTTATATAGTAAGTACATTTATGTTCCCCACCCTGACCTTTAAAATACCATTTAGAGGTTGGTGAGATGGGTCAGCAGCTAAGAACACATACTGCTCCTCTCGTAGAGAACTGAAGTTTTGTCTTCAGTGGCTCATATCAGGTGATACACTTGTTATCTTAAATTCTAAGTCCAGGGATTAGATCTCCTCTTCTGGGTTCTTTCTGTAGGCTCCTTGACTAACATGTGTACCCACCCTCCAGCCCAACACATTCATATACACATAATTAAAAGCAAACCAAATATTAATAAAATTGAATAACATTTAGGAAAAGTAATGGAATAATTTTTGAGATTTGCTGACAGTACATATTTTTCTGTTATAGATAATATAGCTTGATCAAAGGCCCAGTGATCAGAAGTTTTCTCATGCAAAAACATCAATGCAACTTTGGAGTTCATTTTCGGGTCTTTTTTTTTGGAGGTTGGTTTTCTCTATGTAGTCCAGATTGTCCTGGAACTTGCTCTGTTAATTCTGTAGACCGGACTGGCCTCGAACTCAGAGATCTTCCTGCTTCTGCCTCCCAAATGCTGAGATTAAAGGTATATGCCACCACCACCTGGTCCATTTTTCAGATAGGGAAAGGCAGATTATTGAATAATTATGATTAAAAATTTGTGTGATTGTAATTGTAAATTATTTGTTTCTTTTGAATAAAGGGCCTGACGAAAATTAAGTACATAAAATATTGTCAGGAGAAAATAACATTGAAATGAAAATACTTGATTATTAATAAAACAGTAACATTTATACATAATGGTAAGAGAAGACATGGTATATGACCCTACAAGGTAAATACTGAAGGAGTGTGGAACAATAATGTGCCAGAATTGACACAGGTTTTCACAGATGCAGGAGAGCATTAGGCACATCACTCACTATATTTATGCCTTAAGACAAGTGACCTAATTATATTGATTGCCATCTTTTCACCTATAAAATTAGGAGGGAATTTAGCTCACAATTCCTGATGCACCATTTAAAAGTGACATATGCAAATTGCCTAGCACATTCTGATAATTTAGAGTTACTATTTTTGTCAAGAAAATAATGGTAATAGTAGCATGCAGATAGACAAACATTTTTGTGAAATTGTAGTAGTTCACTCTGTAGTTATTGAATGTCTAATGTAGCTATAGGTTTAAGATTAAGTTAAGCAGAAAAACTTAAACCATTTTAATTATTATTGAATATTATAGAGTATATTGTTATTTTAATGTTCTTTACGTCAGGAATACTTTTTGGGTAGCTCATAATATTAAACTGTCATGTTATTTAGGGAAGAAAAAAAGACAAAATTACAGATACATACATCTACAAGCTAAGACAGCTCTCAAACTAGAAAAATATCAGGAATTTAAAATTTTTTTCTCTAATATTACTTTGCTTCACTCTGTTGTCTTTTAGTCTGCTGCTGGTCAAAGAATTAGTAACTGGTACTAACTTTATCAAAGTTTTGGTATAAGATGTTTAGAAACTGTATCTGTTTCCCTTTTCTCCCTCTGCAAACCCCTAGAAACATTGGTATTTCTTGTATTCCCAGGAGGGAAGCAGGTCAGTGACAGCTGTGTGCTTGTGTGTGTGTGTGGAGGGGGCTGGTGTGTTTTTCTGAGATGGGCTGTGTATAGGAAGGCTGGCCCAGACTTCCCGTTCTCCTGCTGTCATCCCTCCTGAGCTCACAGACATGAGTCACCTATGCTGTTCAAGGGTAGAATTTGATATGAACTAGTGCTTCGGTTGGGTGCCTTCAAAAATTGTGTTTTCTTCTGTTATTAAAATCATATCTTTAAATTTTTCAAATATTTTTATTTTTATTTTTCTTAGCACATGTAGGAGAAAACTCTGTAGACTTGGCATACAAAAACCATTGTTGAGATCAGTCTGTTTATAACTGTGAACTTATGATAATATGCAAATCAAAATCTTTCTGAGTTTTTATTTCTTCATCTCACTGCTTTGTTCCTTTGTTTTGATTTCTAGAGCTTCCAAATAATCTAGAATGTCCTTTTATAATTGTAGTGATCTTGCTAGTTATAGTTGTGTGTGTAGGTCAGAGAAGCAAGAGTAACTAATCACTGGAACGGTGACGCAGTGATCAGCATGAGCGAGCTGACACATGCCTAGTAGCCGTGTGATTTTGAGGTTTATAGTTTCCTCGTTTTTGTTTTCTAGTAGATTTCATCTGTTGTGCAATTAGAAACTATTTAAACTGCATCTAAAAGCTCCATGCACTCTCTTTTGTTATTAATTAGTATTTATTTAGAACATAGCCTTCCCCCACCCTTTATCATAAAGAATTCTATAAGCTTTGTCAAGGTATATATGGAATTCCATTATCCATTATCAGACTATTTCCCTGAGGACAAGGGAAACAATCACGAGTGTATTTTTCTTTCCTTTTGTTCTAGTAGGTGGCATTAGTTGTACACCAGTCATATATTAGACATTGTACTTGCAATCTGTATGTAATTATATTATCCAATGTATATTATTATACATTATTAATACGTGCTTCAATTTTTTCCCCTTTTACTCTGAGCATGAAATTGTAAGTAACTAAAAATTATGTTGTATGTAATGATGGAATTGATGCATGATTCCTGATGTATGATTCCTATTTACTAATTAAGAATTGTTATGCCAGTTCCATTGTAAGTATTTTGTAAATATTTATTAAAAAAGAAATGTGAAGTATTGCCTTTAGTTTGCTTTACAAAGTAAAATTGAAGACTGTGTGTGCTGCTTAACACTTAATATCTAGTATTTATGCCTCTAATTTACTTTCTCTTCCTGTAGGAAAGACGGCTAAAAGAAAGAGAAGCCAGAAGAGAAGCCAACAAAAGACAAACAAAGGTAAGGAGATGTGTGTGTGTGTGTGTGTGTGTGTGTGTGTGTGTGTGTGTGTTTAAATTAGGATCTTCATATCTTTATTTTGTTTTTGTTTTTCAAAAAACAGGTCAGCTAAGGTATTTGACAAAGAGAACTTACAATCTTTTGTAATATTGAAATTAATTTAAATTCTTATTTTTCATTTTTATTTATTTTTTATGTTCATTTTTATATCAGGGTATTCAGATCTAGTTGGAGTTGAGCCCTTGTGGCCTATTGTTTACTTTCTCATTTATTTGTCTTTCTTTATAAAATATTAAAAATGCTAGTTTGCAAACTGGATTGTTTGACTCCTGACCACCTTTACTATTAAATACAGAAGCCAATTGACTTTGAGGGCCAACTCTGGCAGGATTTGCATACCTATCATTTTTAGACTAAAATTATGGCTTGTTTGTGCTCAGTTGGATAATTGGATAATAGATTACTTTGAGAACATTGGTTGTTTCACTTCACCTTTAAGGATCTAGATGAAGCATTCTATAAGCTTAGTGTACCCCACAAGCACGTATAGTTTCCCTGGAATATGTATGTAAAGTTATAAGTGCCATCCGTATACAGCTATGATCTTTAATCTGGCATGCTTAGTACTGAGACAGATTCAGCTCCTGCCTTCTGAAGACATTTAATAGAAATGATTTCCTAGACCCAGGGCCAAATACTGAATGCCATTTCTCTTGCTGTATGTGCTATGTCTGACTAGCCATGATTTTTTTCTTGGCAGTTAGCAACGATCTGATTCTCTTGAGTAAGCCCATAACACCACATTCTTTGTCCTGCCCCCTCCCTCACTGGCCATAACACTTAGAAAGCCAGTGAGAGATCACTCTGGTTGTAGTTTTGAAGTGGGAAACAGCTACACTATAGTTAAGAGGAAAAGACTGTATCGGTTCACTATTAAAGAGCACTCTCTGCAAAAGTGTCTGAAATGAAAGCTCTAGAATGTGCAGCCTGACTGTTCAGGTTTCTACATATGTTTATCATGCAAGGTTGAAGTGTTGAAATTGGATCATTGGAACTGTACTGGATAAATATAAGTAAAAAAGAAAATCTTACCCTTCATGAAAACAGTTGACATTATGTGTATTTCATGTTCAGTGTTAAAATAAACCATTTTGTTTTACTAAGAAGCCTTCATTTCCACATAGGAAAGAAAGTCATGTTACTTCACTTCCTTTGGTTTTTACATTTGTATGTAGAGTCCACGTTTGTATTTGTGGGTTCCATATCTATAGAGTTTTCTATCTATAGACCAGAAGTGTAATGAATATGTACAGACTTTTTTCATTAGTGTTTTAAAGATTTTATTTTTGTTGACGTACTTGTTTGTGGTGGTGTGGAGGGATGTGCACGTGCGTGCAGGTGTCTGTGGAGGTCAGGTCTCCTGAAGTTGGTGCTGTAAGTGGTTGTGAACCACCTGATGTGGGTGCTGAGAACTGACTCGCGGTCCGTGGCAGAGTAAAGTCTTATAACCACTGAGCCATCTCTTCAGCCTTTGCCATTGTTTTTTACAAAAAAGAATTTCAAAATTACATACAGCTTACATAGTATTGGGCTCTTATAACTCTGTTATGATTTATAGTATACGAACTTGAACATTTTCAAGTTTGGGTATTGAGGGTGGGTAAGGTTCTTGTCTTGGAAGACTGCTTAGTATGGTTTATTTTTTTTTATTTATTGATGCTGTGTGCTTGCTCTTTCATAATCAATTGAATTTTAAGGAATTATTTTCACTTATTAGCCTGCTTCTGGATTCCTTTTCTTTAACCCTCCATAGATGTTGTCTGGATTTTGTTTTGATCCTATTTCTGTTGTGTAAGTCAACTTATAGTGTGCTGTTAAGATTTTTTTTTAAAGCTCATCTCAAATGAGAACTTTCTGGCGAAAACTCTCTTCTCTCCTTTTTCATGTTTTTCCTTTTTTTGTTTTGTTTTTGTTTTTTGAGAACCAGGAAAGGAGAGGGATTTCTTGTCAGGAGAAGACTTTTACTGTATAGCCATGAGGACTGTACTGAGTGAGCATAAGTAAAAGGGGGGAGGCTGTGCCAATGATGAGTTCTTTTGATCAACTGGGACCCTTAGTAGCCACTTACAGTCACTGTGAATAGTTGAGAAACCTCCAGATCGCAGCCCTCTTCTGGGGGTAAGGAGATAAGAGCCCTCTCCTTTGAATGGTGTTGCTGTAGGACTGAATGGTACTTTATAACCAGGTTTCTGACATTCCCCAGTATACTGTGGAAAAATGAAAGTATAATGAATCTCTCTGAAACTTGATATTATTTTGAACAAGTTTTTATCTATGGTCTGTTGAAAGAAGAATATGAGAGCGAAATTTTCATGATGATTTCCCGAGTACCCAATAGTTAGTGATTTGGGAAATACAGATTTTTAAAATTACATATATATTTATTTTATTGTTATCTGTGTGTGTATATATGCACACACATGTGAAGTCAGAGGACAAGTTGCTGGCGTTCTCTCTTTCTACCATGTGGGTTCTGGGATTGAACTAGTTTGTCAGACTTGTCAAACACCTTTACCCAGTGAGCATTTTACTGACCCAAGATATAGATCTTTTACATATGAAAAGTTTCCTTATAAAGAAGTACTGAACAACAGGACTGCTTCTGTTTAATCTAACAAAATGATTTATAGTTGTTGTGGTGATCGACAGAGTACATTGGTTCTGGAGTTATGAGAAGCTGTGTGGAAATACAGACCTATCTCATTGTTTAGCTAGGTTTCCTGTTGCTCTGGTGACTGGTCACATGTGGTAACTGTAGTATCTGATGGCTGGAAGGAGTTTTGCATTTATTTAAAGAAAAAAAAAACCAAGCAGTGTGAAAACTTAAGATGAATCTTCATATTTCTCAGGGCTTTGGCAATTTTTAAAAAGAAGTAGGATTTCTTAAGTACAAGTGTGATGCTGATGGAATAGGAATTGGTGATAAAGGAACAAAAAGAACAGCTTAGACTGAAACACTGGAAAGTAACATGTTCAAATTTATACATTTTGAGGTTGAAGTTCTATAATCATTATAAATCTTTCTAGTTTTGTTGCTGGGATGCTTAGTTTACTTGACAGTAATGTTTTGTTTTGTTTTCCCCAAGACAGGGTTTCTCTGTAGCTTTGGAGCTTGTCCTGGAACTGGCTCTTGTAGACCAGGTTGGCTTCGAACTCACAGAAATCCAGGATTAAAGGCATGTGCCACCACCTCCTGGCTGACAATAGTGATCTTAAGAATAGTTCACCCAGCAGGTGAAGGCAAATAAAAGCAGGACATAGAGAAGAAAAAAGGTTAAATAAGAGGCAGGAATAGAGAAGAATATTATGGAAGAAAAAAAGCAGTAAGAGCAGAGGAGAAAGAAAAAGATTTACTAAGAATGAGAAAGTGCATGCAGCAGCAGACTCAGCTCAGACAGAAAGTACATAGGGAAAAGTTTCTCCACACTCGAGCAGAGCTCATCAACGACAATAGCATTCAAGAGATGGGCCTGAGCCCGGACTCAGAGACCAACCTTTGCAGCCTGTATCTTCCTTTGACTCTGAAGCTCCAGCCACCTGCTTTTCATTCACGGTGCTGTCACTCTGGCAGCATGATTAATACTAAGGGAGTCTTGAAAGTACACATCTGAGTGCTTGTTTGCTTCCTATATTCCCAACACAGTTGGGAAACACCCTCATCTTGAACAGTAGCCACCCCAGGGATTATGAGTTTGGGAGTTTGGAGCCCACAGACTGCAAAGCTAAATGTGGCCACCAGAGGCCCCTAATATATCAGAGAAACTATTAATGTGAAAATAGTCTGGCTGACATTATAACACCTGCCAAATGTAAACACCAGCATATGCTATAGAAAAGAGCTAGTCTCTTAGTTCAGTTTCTGCTGCTGTGATGGAGGCCATGGCTAAAAGCTACTTGGGAAGGAAAGGGTTTATTGCTGCTTACAGCTGTAGGGCATTTTGAAGGAAGTAAGGGCAGAAACCTGGAGATAAAAACTGATCCAAATGTCATGGAGGAACACTGCCTACTGGTTAACTCCAAATGGTCTACCTGCTTTTTTTTTTTTTTTAATAAAACCCAGGATCACCTACCCAGGGGTTGTCCCACCCAAAATGATCTGGACCTCCCATATTGTCATTAATCAAGACAATACCCCACAGACTTGCCAATATTATAGAGGCATTTTCCTCAGAGAAGATCCCTTTCCAGGTATCTAGGTCTGTCAGGTTGACAAAACAAAACAAACCCAACAGAACTGGCATATTCAAATTTACACCCTCCAACCCTCACCATATATATGATTGGTTGACAGTTTCCAATGTTCAAAGACTCAGAAAGAAACTTCCTTTTTTAAATTTTTTAATATTTTTTTTAGATTTATTTATTATGTATACAACATTCTGCCTTCATGTATGCCCGCATGCCAGAAGAGGGCGCCAGATATCATTACAGATGGTTGTGGGCCACCATGTGGTTGCTGGGAATTGAACTCAGTACCTCTGGAAAAGTAGCCAGTGCTCTCAACCACTGAGCCATCTCTCCAGCCCCAGAAAGAAACTTCTATAAAGTGTGATCAGTGTGTATGTGGGGGATTATGATGCTTTTTTTTTTTTTGTACAAGGTTTTAGAGCAATTCACTTAGAAATCAAATGACTCATTTTAAGGTACTATCTATTAGTAACTGAATATATTGGAATGAGGTATTTTGCTTCCCTAAATGACAAAGTAGTTTTACTGTATTACATGTAAAATTTTTGTTTTAGTTTTTTTTCTCTTTCAAGGGCAGTCTGCTCAGTCAGTAAATTTCCCAAAGAGATGAATGCAGTTGTGAATGCCTTTAATTCCAGTAATGTTGGGAGAATCAGGAGTTCAGAGTCATTCTCAGCTACATAATGAATTTGAGTTCATTATGACTACACATGACCTTGTTTATTAAGGTTCCCTAAATAAAGTAATAAGAAATATCCAAGCCAACAGTCGTGCAGATTTACTGTAGAAACAAAAGCATGAACCGCAAAGCAACATGACTTCTTCAAAATACCATAGCTTTTCAACTTCGTAATTCAAAGGTACTGAAAGAAGTAGTGCTGGGTGAAGACTGCAAGTTTCCAAATAAGAATGATCAGTGAATTACTTCAAAATAGATACAAGTGGGTAGATATTCAACAACAGAAGAAAAAGCAGGAAAAAAAAATGGAGCTCAACAATGGAATTAAAATAGTTACAATTACAGAAGGAAAAGAAATCATCAGGGACATTGAAATTAAAAACAGAAAAAGAAGGAAATGGGGCCTGAAGAGAGGGCTCCTTAAGAGCACTTGTCATATAGGCCTCCAGTTCAATTTCCGTCCCCCACATGACAGTTTACAAACCATCCGTAACTAGTTTCAGGGGTATGATGTCCTCTGACTTCCATAGGCACCAGGCTTTATACATTGTGCACATACATTTATAGAGACATAAAACACTCATACACATAATCTGAAAATAAAACTAAAAAAGCACTGTTGGAAACAATCTCAGTGAATTAAACAAAAAGTCCGATGGAAAACATCCCCAGTAGATTCACCAAAGCCAAAGGAAGAATAAGAGGGATGGAAGACAGGCTCAAAGGTATGTTAGACTCAATAAGTAACTGAAATGAACGTACAAACGGACATGGTCACATATCCACATCTTTGTGATGACATCGAGAGATATGTCCGAATGCTATAAAAGGAGTGGAGATAAAAACTAAAGACACAGGAAATCATCCAAGGAACCCCCCCCCCGAGTCAAGATTTAAAAAATAGAAAATGAAATAATTTTTAAAACTTGAGTGAAAAAAATAGTTTATCCAACAAAGACAGATCAAAATAGCATCAAATCCTTTATCAGCAATTCAAGAAGCATGGAAAGAATAGAAGAATTTATTTTAAACATTAAAAGTAATTAATTGGTATCCAAGAATGCCATATTTATTTATTTTGTCTTAATTAATGATAAAATATAAGCATTCAAATAGCATAGACTAAGCAGTTCTTGACAAAACCAAGCCAGTACTCCAGAAAATACTAAACCTAGAAGAATAGTACACACAGAGGAGGTAAAAGGACAGTTTTAAGTGTGAGAAGACAAGAAAGAGTAAAATTAATAGGAGAAGTAGATAAGGGAGAGTTGGAAAGAACTCTGTCTTGTCTAACACAGTAAAATAGCAAATCCCTAATATTAGTGGTGAAAGAACAGAGCACATGCTGATCAAACAACCAGAGAAATAGCCTGTAAAAGTCAAAGAAATTAGTAAACCTCTCCTAGGACCAACCTTAATTATAGTAATTGTTTCAGCTGGCCCACAAGTAACATATATACTGGTTGACTGGATCATAGAACTAGACTGACTATCTGCTTTCTCCCAAAAACCACCAACAGAAATGTGGTGAAAGTGCAGAAAACAGTGAGTTAAGAAGACAATGGAAACTGAGAACAAAGCTGGCATGGCTATTCTGACATTTGATAAATTTCAAAGAAAAATTACTCAAAAGTGGTTTATTCAGCAAGATGATATTACATATCCTCTGAATAGTGAATATTTCATAAAACAAACATTAATGAGTGTATAAAAGGTCTGATATAGTTTCTGATATAGTAATAGTGGGTTATTTCAATATTCCACTCTTATTTTTATAGATAGGTTATCCAAACCTAAAATCAATAACAAAATGTAACCCTCCAAAAATCAAACTATAGAATATCTCAAATGGACTACTACATAGCTGCAGAATATTTCATTTGGTCAGAAACAGTCACCCAGTGACGTTAATG
>JAQHUG010000003.1:13655085-13684486 GCA_028555095.1 Dicrostonyx torquatus | reverse complement strand
GCTGATCTCTCATCAGAAGAAATCAAGGTTCTGCCTTTTATCTTTAGAACAGCCAGGAGTTCAGTGGGAAATGAAAACATAAAGAACATAGCTTTGTACTGATTATTAAAATTCATTCTAGGTTTTGGAGGTGGGTGATAAGGGTAAAGGATTTCCTATTTTTAAGAATTTATGGGATCTGCTGCAGGTTTGTGGAAAAGACATTTGGGGATGCATTTTTTGCTCTTTGTTACATGTGGGCTATAGAGTGACAAGGCTTTATTGTTTCTTCCTTTTAAGCCATAAAGACTTTTGTAGGAGAACACCATAAACTAGTGCCCCGAAGACTCTAAAGTTAGTAACTGGAGAAATTTCTCCCTGCAAGTAATCGTGTCTCTAAAAAGAATTTGTTTTTTCTTTCTGACATGTTATTTTCTGTTTGTTTATTTGTTTTCTATGTTTTTTTCTTTTTTACCTTCTAAGAAATTATAGATGAAAATTTTAGGTAAAAATTTGGAAACTAAAATTTTATTGCTGTTGTTATCAACTATAAATGATTCATCTTTGGTGTATTTTCTTGCTTTGAGGAAAAGATATTGCCAGGTATCAGTAATGTTTTATGAAGAAAGATTTTTTTCTTTTCCATGTTTTTTGTTATTGGTATATTTCAGGATTGAAAGATTTCTTCAAGAGAACTCTTGAATTTGTTATTTGTATGAGATGTTGATGTAGATGTTCTACATCACCTGGAATGTTTTACCCTTTCAAACACTTTCATCAAGATTATCCTACTTGAGCAATAAGGTTATGAAATAAGTGGAAATATTACAGTTCTTCAACTGTTGAAGTTTGAATTGAAAAGGCTAATTACCTGTCTTGTACTAGATTACATTTAATTGGTGGGATGAAACATTTTAGGACTCAACAAAGGTCTTTTTGTCTTGTTCAGGAGTTTTATCTGTTTTGTCTCTTGAGATTTTTACTTTAACAAATCCTATTTTATTGCCTTGGGCAGTATCCAGAGTGTTTAGGAAGGAGCAGTCAATGAGTCCCTGAGTTTAACTTTTGTTCTTCTTCTAAACCATTGACGATTTACATGCCAAATGGCTCTAGTTCCCTAAACTTTCCTTTTCCTTATTAATGCAATTCTGGAGAAATGTTGGTAGTTTCTGGTAAGGTGAATATTTGCCTATGCAGTGTGCCACATTTTCTGACTAGGCATGGAACTAAAGAAATGCATACATGCTTATACCAAAAACTATCACATAGCAACACTAGTTACAACCATCAAACATTGGAAGTTACCCAAATTATAGAGTAGGAAAATTGTAGTGTCGTCATACAGTGAGATATTACATATCTATTACTGCTGTACAGGAACAGGAACAAATTTCACAAATATAAATTGAGCGAAATAAGTCAGAGAGTTATTATATAGTACTCCATTTATGTAAAGTCTTTCTCAAAGCAAAACTAATGTCCGAGGTCATAGTTACGATTCAGGACTGTTTTGTGGGGGAAGAGGAGTATTTCCACTGAGAAGGCAAGATGGATGTGGGAGATTTCCATGGAGCTTGGTTCCTGGTCTGGTCAGTTAGTAATGTGCTTGTGAACGCTTACTGGTTTATGCATGTTCCTAAATGAACATTATATTTGTTACCTTTCTCAGTACTGTAGCAAAGTACCTGACAAGAACAACTTAAAGAAGGAGGACTTTATTTTGGCTCATGGTTTGAGGGTACAGTCTATTGTGGTGAGGAAGGAAGCCATAGCAGCAGGTGCTTGAGGCAGCTGGTCACATTGTGTCTTCCTCAATCAAGAAGCTGAAGCAAAATGTTCATACTTAGCTGGTTTTCTCCCTTTTTATTTAGTCTCATTGATTGCTACCACTCACATTTGGGGTAGGTTTTCTTACTTCATTTAATCTAATCTAGAGAATTTCTTATAGATATCCCCAGAAATTTGTTTCCTTAGTGATAATCAAGAGTAACTACCACAGATATACTTCAAATAAGATTTTAATTTTTTTTGAAAATGAGGAGATAGATTAGATGTCTTTAAGTATTTTTTCAGCTTAGATGTTTACTTTTGGAGATTTTTAAATATATTATTTGTTTATTTATTTATTTTTTGGTTTTTCGAGACAGGGTTTCTCTGCAGCTTTGGAGCCAGTCCTGGAACTAGTAGCTCTTGTAGACCAGGCTGGCCTCGAACTCACAGTGATCCACTTGCCTCTGCCTCCCGAGTGCTGGGCCACCACTGCCCGCCATATAAGATATTATTAATAACTCTTATAAGTAATAAGAAATAATAGCCTGTAAAAAGGAGGCTTAAATGAATGCTCTAAAAATGTTAATAATTTATATTCTTCAAATACATAATATTGATACCCTATGTTCCAAGAAGTGTGATGATTCACCTCCTAAAATTTATACAGTTATTTCTCTCATATAGGAAAAGTATACCCTTGTGGTTCTGTAGCTTGGAAAATGCTACAAAATAGTATATGCATGATCTTAAAGTTCCCTTTATCAATAATCAGAATGATTATCTGCTTTGGACTGGGAGATGATTACTAGTAAATTTAGGATTGATTGTTTTACTTTACCCATCTTGATTTTAGTCTGTATTCATCATCTTCCCTCATTACAGGCACAATTCATCTTCAGCCTCATTGAAATGTTTTTAAGAAGCACGATTGGTATCGAAATTGTAAACATGACTACTAGTGAGCCTTTGCTTCCTAAAGTCTACCGTTGATTTTTTGCCCTTCTCAGTACAACTGGTAGTAGTTGGTGTTTTGTAGTGCTCCTTTGAGAAGAGAAGAACAAAATTTTTTAAGCAAAAATGGAAAGATTAGAATGGATGAGAATGCCCATGTTATGAGTTCTTCTGCGTTGTGATTCAGATTATAGGCTATGGTCTCTCTTAATCAGTAATTATCAGGTTCCTGAGTAGCTCTCAGAAGAGGAAGAGGTTTGGCTTTGTGTTCCAGGTCATATCTTCTGAACCCTGGTTTCCTCTTCTGCAGTAACAGTAATGCAGCCTGCATTATCAGCCTTCCAGGACTCTCGTTAAGGTTATACATCTATAGTGTGAGCTTTGAATCACTTTTTAAAATATGAATTATTGCTATCAGCCTTATTAAATGTGTCTTTTAAGATAAGGTTGTTCTGAGATACCCAGGATCAGTGAAAGCTGGATGTGTTGTCACTCAATAGCCGAGAGATGCTTCAGCTTCAGACATGCAGCACCTTCCCTCCTTTTTCTCTCCCATCTAACTATTTGGTGGAAGGCTTATTTGCATGCATTT
The DNA here is from genome assembly GCA_028555095.1 of Dicrostonyx torquatus. Classification (NCBI taxonomy): domain Eukaryota; kingdom Metazoa; phylum Chordata; class Mammalia; order Rodentia; family Cricetidae; genus Dicrostonyx; species Dicrostonyx torquatus. The sequence goes on along the minus strand of JAQHUG010000003.1, from coordinate 13,681,194 downwards.
ATGCAGTGTGCATGTGTAGAATTAAGATACTACAACCACCCCCACTAAGAGCCAGAGATCCAAGTCCAAATTTGCTTCTCTATATATTTTGCATTATAATCTGTGGTATTATAAAGTCTTGAGATGAGAAATTCATTTTGGTTCACCTTATGGTTCCACAGGAGATTGTCTATGTGAGGGTAAGTATACCCTCAATTAGTTAAGACTCAGCATCCCAGTTCTAATTGTGTCTCATCATACTTGATTGCACGCAGGCTGACACCTCTTGTTCTTGCCCTGTAAACCTTCACACAGCATACAAAACCAATATAAGCAATGAAAAGATATTGCCCTGAGCATTGGAAAATATGAGGACAATCAGAATTTGGCTTCTCCATGTTGAGAATATGTGAATCTTTTATGTTCACTTCAGTATTAGAGGAAAGAGAAAGCCCTGACAGTAATACATTGGTAAAAGTACTCTTGGGTGGTTTATACAAAACTTAGGCTAGCCTAATAGATCTAATGGTCTGAGATTCTGGTCTCTGTTTTTAGTGTTAGCAGTAGGTCACTCCAGCATTGAATTAATCTCATAACTACCATGACTCAGGTGCTCTAGACCAGATAGATGTCTTGCAGTATCCCTTTCAAGTCTACAGCTCTAATTCCTTTCTTATCTGTTAGGTAGAAAGTGTCCTCTGTCACTTTTATATCTTTCAGAGCATTCTACATTACATTTGCAGGTGTGTGGGTTTTTTCTACACAGAGTCTTCAACAGTAGTTAGAATGTGGAAGAAAACTACAATCACCACAGTGTAGAATATTTGTTTGACTTTCTTAGGGTTTTTGGAGAACAATAATTTGGAGAATGTAGACTCTATCAGGCTTTACTGGCACGCAAAAGGGATAACAGGAAACAAAGCTAAAGAATTTGATGAATGATTTAGATGCAGAGTTGAGATGATTTAGAATAATTATGAGGGATGCCTTGGGGCTTTAGGAAGAATACAATCTCGGGTGGTAGGATAATCCTAACAGGATTCACCATTTTTACTCTTAAGTGCCTGTAATGTTAGTTCTGATAATGACAAGGCAGAATTAAACCCGTTCTTGAGGAACTAACAGTGAATTGGAAGAAATTTGTCTTTATGAGCCTGACTTATTTCATTTAGCATGATGAGCTTGATTTTCATTCATGTTTCATTTTTGCATATGGCATAATTTCATGTTTATGACTAGATAAAATGTCATTTATATCCCATTTTCTTTATCTAGTCATTTATTAATGAATGCTCAGCTTAATTCTGTAACTTAGCTGCTATAAATAGTGCTTAAATAAACATGAATTGCACAATTATCTCTATTGCATGTTGACCTAGATTTCATGGAGAATCTACCCACGAGTGGTATGGTTTCCTGGAATTTATGAACTATGTCAATGTTAAACAGTGAAAAATACTTTCTCAATTTCCTTCCAATGAATAAGATGAATTGAGAAAGGATTTTTTCATTATTTCATCTTCAAATATAAAAATACTAATATTTAAATGTCAGAGGAATCTTTTAGAATAACACATGTTTGATGTTCCTGAATCTTGCTATTTGACATATTTTATCACATATTTTTATTGAGAAAGTTTTTATTAGCATTTATTTTGTAGGTCTGCTACCCTACTGAAGGTCACTTAAAGTATAAACATTGCCCTAAATTTCATTCTGAACAGACTGTGGATTGTCAATATGGATTTCAAAAATAAAATATACTTAAATGTATGTATAGATCATAAAATCTCAGTTGTTTGATATGCTTTAATTTGTCAGAAGGTTTTTTTGTGTGTGTGAAGAAAAGTTTGATAGATACGCTATTTTCTAAAATTATACTTTTTATGAAGCGTGCTAAACCTGTTAAAATATTTTTACATTTTGACAGTTAATATTTTTACCCTCATTGTAGAGAATTCTGGTAGTGTGGGTATATTTGAGGAGAAGGCTGAAGTTCAAGAACTCTAACATCGTTTATGTGTCCCTGCCTAGAAATCTGGTAGTCATTTTCAGTGTTTCCACACTTACATAATTGGGTCACATTTTCTAATTCTATTTCAGTAAATCCTGCAAACCAATAAGAACTTTTCTAATGGGTGTCTTACATTTCAGTACTGTGACATGGCATTGGCACCTGTGAATGTGTTGAGATAATCATAGCTTCTTGTAGGGTTCCTGTAGTCTGTGGGCCATGTGTTGGACACATCTGGGTAGATTCCTTCTTTGAAAACTGTATTCTGTTTTATTTACTGTGAAAACAGTAATTTCCATAATTACAGGGAACTGTTTATTAAAAGGTATAACTTTGAATACTAAAACCAGTTGCCTATTTGACATCTCTCTATTTGTATTTTTACTGAGAATCTCAATATATCTAAATTCTAAATTTAGAATCTCAATATATCTAAATTCAACCTTGATATCATCAGTAAACTGAGGTGAAGGTGAGTGTGAGGACTTAGGGATCTTTTATTAGTGATCTTTTAATGCATGGTTAGTTTTGGGTCATTACTTCCCTTTTCTTTTCTTTTCTTTTTTATTTTCTTCCTAGTTTCATCATTTTAAAATATGATGCAAAGATTTGGATTTTTAGCTACTTTTGTTTTTTGTTTTTTGGTTTTGTTTTTTTTTTGTTTTTTTTTGTTTTTCAAGACAGGGTTTCTCTGCAGCTTTGGAGTCAGTCCTGGATCTAGCTCTTGTAGACCAGGCTGGTCTCGAACTCACAGAGATCTGCCTGCCTCTGCCTCCCGAGTGCTGGGATTAAAGGAGTGCACCTCCACCGCCTGGTACTTTCCTTTTCTATAAGTGAGGTAAAACCAGGGCATGTTTATTTTCTTCTATCTGTCTGAACAGCTATGAATTAACAGCTTTGGGCAAGTAGTAATTCTACATCCTTGGCTATCTGGGAATATTTTAAATGGAATGCTTTTGCTTGGACCCTAAACACTGACCAATTGCATGTCAATAAAGGTAATTGCAGGAAGGCAGATCCCTGCATTTACATAGGATAGAGGAACAAAAGTTTTGGCAGTGGGAAACTGTTTTCATGAATAGCCAGGGGAATGTAATCAGTAAATCTCAAAAGCATATGAAAGATAGTAGTCAGTAAATGATTAAACATCTCTGAACTGTGAGAATTTAATTCCCAAATTTGTAACAGAAGGGGAGTTACAGTAAAAAATTTGCAACAACAACAAAAACCCAGCCACTTTATTCACAAGGCAGTAATTGCAATATGCCTTGCATCTTGATTTAAACCTCCAACAAAGCGCTTGGCTCTAAGGAGTCATCATGTGAAATGAGACTGTTCTAATTACTGAATGATTCTCTGATTCATAGCATGTGACATAGGGTGATGCCCAGCAAATAGTAAATATTAAGTGTAGCAGAAACATTGCCTGTTAAATTTTCTTGATTTTACTGTGAAAAACAGTAATTTCCAGATTATATGGAACTGTGTATTAAACGGTAATATCTTTGGAGATGTACTCGTGTCATTTGGAGAATGAACAGTTAAAACTAAATGTGATAAAAAGGGGTGAGAGATGGCAATACTGTTACTGCACACAAGCAGAAATGACTACCTATAGGCAGTAGAAAAGATGTTACACACTGTGGGTAATTTCCATTGTTATGTAGAGTAACCATATAAGCAACACTTTGGAGAATAAAAAGGGAGTCTAGTGAAACAGGGCCACAGATTCTGGGCAAACCAGGGCTCTATCATCACCTTAGTTGTATAACTCAGGAATGCCATCTATTTAACCTGCTGTGGGGCTTAGAAATCTAAACACCTAAGCTTCTGTTGGTAGTAAATGAGACGTTGGCATAGTACCTTATTATGTTCCATTCATCTCTTTTGCTTTGCAGTACTCTCTTTCCTGTACTTGTCATAGCAGCACAGAGGATGGAAAATACTCCTTTCCACCACTTTTCTAGAACTTAAAATAAATTGCAACTTCTTTGTTTCATCAACTCCTTCCTTACCAGTCTTGTAAATTAGTAAAACAAAGAAATCAAGCATTGGTAGCATGGATATCTCCCCCATGTTATGTTAAAGAGTTTTAATAGTACTGAGGATCCTAAGTTCACAAGTAGTTGTCATGTTAGTAATAATTTACCAAAATGACATCTATTAGGGTATTTTAATCTCTTTTGGGTATTTTGATTCATCCTTTTGTACTGTGCATTCTTTGAAACTCATCTTGTCAATTGTTTCTCATGGATACAGAATACCAGTAAAATATTATATCAACAAGCTAACTCACAAATGAATCAGACTGGAACTAATTGCAGTCAAAATCAATTTAAATTTATATAAATTATTTATTCATCAGGTAGTTACTTACATTGAATATTCTTTATTATAATTGTGTTCTGTTTTCTATAAAATAAGCCATTTCTTCACTATGTGGCTGTTTTAGATGGAAGCAAATTGGAGTAAGCAAGAGAAAACATTCCTTATTCTTTTAAATTAGCACTCTGAAGTTAGCATAGGGTTAGAAAGATAGAAACATAGCATGTAAAATAAATTGAAGCCAGGTGGTGGTGATGCATGCCTTTAATTCCAGCACTCAGGAGGCAGAGGAAGGCAGATCTCTATGTCTCTATGAGTTCCAGACCAACCTGATCTACAGAGTTCTAGGTCAGGCTCCAAAGCTACAGAGAAATCCTGCCTTGAAAAACCTAAATAAATAAATAAACCAGGAACATGTTAAGATAATATTCTCCCTGGGTTTAGACAACTTTGATTTGTAAAACTTGTTTTGATGGTAGAAATGTGAGTCCATTTTGCTTGAGTGTGCTAGCTTCTCAATTGACTTCTTTTATTTCTGACACCACAATTCTGTTTCTTTTAGAAGAACTGAGTTTATTGTGGTCACTATGTGCTTGTGTGTGTCTGTGAATTTGATGAAATATTAGCAGCATTTTTACAGTTGTCTTTTTAATGGAAATGAAATCTTCTCTTAAATATAGATGTTAAATTTCTTTAGTCCCCTTTCCTCCCATTTTTCTTTTTTTTGGAAGTCATGTCCTTCCAATTAATTTTCATTCTCCCATTCCTTTTTAAATTTTTTTTGCTCTCATAGTATATAAAAGTCTTATAAAACTTGAAAAATGTTCTTATTAAATCTGGGCTGTTTTGATTTACAAGTAAGAGCCACAGCTCAGATGGAAGCCTGAAATGGAATCTGCGAGAAAATGTTTATAGGATAAATGTCATGGGCATAATTCTTAATTAAATTACCCTAAATACACAATACTTTATAATTCTTTTATGATTCCATGGAGAGTTGGCAGATTTAGAATTGTTATTCTTTGTTAACATTTTTGTTTTGGTGCTTAAGTTGGAATAAATAACATTTTTATTAAAGAAGTCTTTATGTTTTGTAAAAACAATTAGGCAATATATATATAAATATAAAACAATGTTTTATAGTCTAGAGGTCAGATTTGAAGAAATTTTGACATTTTGTTCCTGAATAACATGTTTATAAAGAATATTGTCTTAGTCCTCAGGAACCATAGTTAATAAGGAAGAAAAGGTAGAATTTTTCCTTTTGTTCTCTTCACTGTGTACTTCCAATCTCCAGACTCATGGTACCTGATAGTTGTTTTTTTGTTGTTGTTGTTGTTGCTGATAAACCCTATTAACCAAAGGATACCTGGTTACAGAGGAGCATATCACTAAGGTTTGGTTCTTCTTCCCTGTGTATGATTACTTTTGTTCTATAAACTATACTGATGTTCCATCTCAGAAAGCTTTTATTTCCCTGAGTATATTGCCCTTTGAACAACTTTTTTGTGTTCTGAATCACCTCCCCATAAATAATCTTTAATTTCTTTCATAAAACACCTACTTGAAGATGTTAAATGATGGAGCCCCACTCCCCCCCAAATAAAACTTAGATACATTTAATGTATACATTGCCTCTGCATTTTGTTTAACTAAGAACATATTTTAGTTCCAAGGTCTTCACTCTGCATGTTGTCTGGCATTGAGTCTCAGTATTTGTTCCCATCTGATATAGGAGGAAGCTCTTCTGATGATGGCAGAGCAAGCACTGCTGGATGAGTGTAGCGGAATGACATTAGGAGTCATTTTATGCTGTGTTCTTTTAGTAGGACAGTAGTGCTTGGCTTTACCCTAGGTTCCTGGGCTATCTATATGTAGTCTCAGGTTCTTGGTGACCCAAACAATATTGGGTGTGGGTCTGTCTTGTGGAGTGGGCCTTAAGTCAAATCAGGTATAGGTTGGTCACTCCCACAAGCTTTGTTCCACTATTGCACTATCGCACCTTGCAGGCAGGATGTCATTGTAAGATCAGAGGGTTTGTGGCTGGGTTGGGATTTATGTTTTTCCTTTCATAGTGTCTGCAGAGTACCTTCCTGTACTACTCTAGTACTTAGGGTAAAGTAGGTGCCAAATCAACTTCTCCATGTTCAATAAATCGTGTAGGTATTGTCTTCAGCAATGTAGCATTACTGGCAGTTTGTGGAGAGCAACTTACAGCCTTGGCATCAGCCTAAGTTGTTTGGGGGTTCCCATAGGACCCCTTTGCCCAACAACTCAATTAGATGTAACCCATTCGTGGTACTAGAAGCTTTATTTAGTAATGAATGTTGTCTACTTGGGGCTCTGTCACCCTGCCATTTGGTGATTTCCTTTAGATTATGTTCATATATGAATATATTTTAGGAAGTTTCTACTGTATTGTTTCCATGCTACCACTCAAATGATGCTTAATGTTAGCTGCCTCTCCCCATGTTCCCATCCCCATCCTTCTCTTCATTTTCTACCCACTTGATCTTGGCCTTTCCAGCCCCCCATCTAGTCATATAATCTGTCCTTTTCCCCCCTTTCTACATTATTTTCTTACATAAAAATACTCTGTGGTTTTATGGATTGTATCTTGGTTACATTAACTTAACAGCAAATATTCACATATAAGCAAATACGTACCATATTTGTCTTTCTGGGTCTGGGTTATCTCACTCAGGATCTTTTTTTTCCCTAGTTCTATTTATCTGTGAATTTCATGATTGCATGTTTTTTAAATAGATGAATGATATTCCATTGTGTAAATGTACAACATTTTCTTTATCTATTCATCTGTTGTCAGAAATGTAGGCTGTTTCCAGTTTCTGGCAACTACAAATACAGCAGCAGTGGACACGGTTGAGTGAGTGTGTCTATGGTGGGATGAAGCATCCTTTGAGCTTGTGCCCAAGAGTAGATCGATTATGATCTACCTCAAAGAACTATTTCTGTTTCATTGATTGTTTTGTATTGGTTTTTGTTTGTTTCTATTTTATTGATTTCATCTCTGAGTTTGATTAATTCTTGCTGTCTATTCCTTTTGATTGTGTTTTCTTTTTATTCTAGAGCTTTCAGGTGTGCTGTTAACTAGAATGAGGTCTCTCCAACTTTTTTTATATTGGCACTTAGTGCTATGAACTTGCCTCTTAAAAACCTCAGTATAAGGTTGAATTAGTTGTGTGTTCAGTTTTATTTAATTCTAAAAAGTCTTTAATTTTTGTCATTACCAATTTTTTGTCCAGTAGGCAAGTTATTCAGTTTCCAAGAGTTTGTAAGCTTCCTGTTGCTTCTGTTGTTGTTAATACCTAGCTTTAATCCATGGTGGTCTAATAGGATGCTATTTCTTTCTCTGTTTTTTCTTTTGGTGTGTGTGTGTGTGTGTCTGTTGAGAATTGTTTTGTATCTGAGTATGTGGGTGTGTAGTCAGTTTTGGAGAAAGTTCCATGAGGTACAGAGAAAAAGGTATATTCTTTTGTGTTTGGATGGAATGTTCTGTAAATATCTGTTAGGTCCAATTTGGTTTATAATGTCATTAGCTCCAACATTTCTCTGTTTAGTTTTTGTCTGGACGGGTCTGGTGGTGAGAACGGGGTATTGAAGTCACTGTCACTGTGTGGAGATCATATAGTAGTAGTATAGTATAGTATAGTAGTAGTAGTGTTTTTTATGAACTTGGGTGCCCTTGTGTTTGGAGCATAGATGTTAAGAATTGCAGTCCTCTTGGTGGGCTTTTTTTTTTTTTTAATGAGTCTCTTTGCTATCTCTTCTGATTAGCTTTATTTTGAAGCCTATTTTGTCAGAAATTAAAATGGCTATACCAGCTTGCTTCTTAGATCAATTTTCTTAGAATACCCTTTTTTATCGTTTTACCCTGAAATGATATCTATTCTTGATGTTAAATTGTGTATTTTTTATTTGTTTTTGTTTTTGGGTGCAGTAGAAGGATGGATCCTGTTTTCTCATCCATTCTGTTAGTCTTTTTATTGGGGAATCGAGACCATTGGTGTTGAGAGTTATCAATGAGCAGTATTTGTTAATTGCTGTTATTTTTTTCTTCAGTATGTCCCCCTCCTCTTTTGATTTGCTGGTTTGATTATTGTGTTTTCTTGGTTGTGGTTAATGTCTTCAGGTTAAAATTTTCTTTCTGTCATCCTTTGTAGGACTGGATTTATAGATAAATATTGCTTGAATTTGGTTTCACTGAATGTTTTTTCTTTTCCATCTATTGTGATTGAAATTTTTACTGGGTTTAGTAGTCTGGGCTGGTATCTGTGGTCTCTTCAAGTCAACAGATTATCTGTGTAGGCCGTTATGGCTTTTAGAGTCTCCATTGAGAAGTCACGTGTTAATTTAAATATGTTACTTGATCTTTTCCCCCTCTCAGCTTTTAATATTCTTTATTTATTCTATACATTTAGTTGTTATATTATTATATGCTGAGGGTATTTTCTTTTCTGTTCCAGTCTATTCAATGTTCTATAAGCTACATGTACTTTTTAGGCATTTCTTGCTTTAGGTTAGGAAACCTTTATGATTTTATTGAAGATATTTTCTGCGCCTTTGGCCTTGGTTTCTTCTCCTTCCTCTATTCCTATATTTGTAGATTTGGTCTTTTTAAAAAAAATACTGTCCCAGATTTCATGGATGTTTGTGCCTGGAGTTCTTATAATTTAACAATTTCTTTCACTGAGGTATCCATTTCTTCTACTGTGTCTTCACTGCCTGAGAATCTATCTTCTTCTCTTGTACTCTGTTGATGAGGCTTGCCTTTGAAGTTCTTGTTGTTTCATTTCCTGTTTGTGTTTTCATTAAGGGATTTGTTCATTTCCTCTTTAAGAACCTCCATCATATTCATAAGGGCTATTTTCCTTGTCTTGTACCTCATCTGGGTTGTGTTTCTCATTGCCTGCTGTAGAGGGTTGCTGAGCTCTAGTGGAGATAGGTTGTCTTGGCTGTTATTTATTGTGCTTTTACTCCAGTGTCTCGGCATCTGGGTTTCAGAGGATTGTAATTTTAGGTGCTGATAATCTGATCTTGTTGGATGAGTGTTTTGTTCCTTGGTTTCTGTTGCCCTTTCTGGTTCCTAGGAGAGGGTGGCTATGTGTTGCTTAGTAGGGAATGCTTCTGGTGTCCTGCCAGGAGTGGCTGCTGGCAGGATACCAGAAAAATTCCCTAGAATTACTCCCCATTCTGACGCTTAGGAGTGGGGAATGAGAAAGGGCCTTAGGGGGTTCACCAGAGGAATGAAAGCAGGGTTTTCAGGACTTGCTTAGTCCCCTGGGACTGGGAATAGAGAATGAGGAGAGGCCACAGCAGGCAGCCTGCTAAGGTGCTGGGGATCCTGGGGTTGGATTTAGAGGATGGAGAGTGAAGATCTGAAACTTTCCTGCTCCCCTAGCCTACTAGCTTCACAGGCAGGATTGACCAGAGAGTTCCTAGAGATGACTGCTGGAGGTGGGGGCTGGGACAGTGGAATGAGTAAGGAGGAAGGCTGGAGAAGATGTGCATGATTTTCCAGAGATATGGGTCAGAGAAGAAGGGGAACCTGCAGGAGATGATTGACTATAGAATGGGGAGTGATTCTGGGGAATTTGCTTTGTAAGAAATAAATAGGTGAAGGTCTGCAGTTAGCTGACCTGCTTCCTGGGCCAGAGTGGCATGTGCCTTGACTTTTTTAAAATCTTGATTTCAGTTTTTGCTGGTTATCTGTTGACACAGCTGTTTTCTAATGCCCTATTGCAAGTGTTTTAAACTTTGACTTTTTGTATTTTAGGCTTTTGTCTCTGCTGAAAACATAGATAGTCATTATTTTAAAGTGCAGATCCTGTTCAAACCAGAGGGACCAGTGGGTCACAAGCATTTGAAAGATTGTGGGGTTCTAATCCAATTGGACCCTTTTTAGGGCTGTAAACTCAGAAGGGTCTTCGCAAGATAGTCATTGTTCTGGTTTTGTAGTTCTCACCAAATTCCTCTGGCAGCTGCTGCTGAGTGTGCAGATGCAGGGTAGTGCCTGTGCCTTTGCAGTTCATTCAGAACAAACGAGAAGGTGTCCCAGAGAGCAGCTGCAAGAGAGAAGGGTTTCTGTTCCTACAGAGAAATACAGACTTGAACTGTAATATCAGCAGTCATTCAGGTCTGCACTGTACTCCAAGTTTTTAGCCACTTTGACTTGTCATGGTCCTGTTGTTTAGCTTCTCACTGCTACCCTTTGCCATAAGGAAGCTGTGTTTTACTTTTTACTAGTGGAATTGAAGGTGAGCATTCAGATGGGAGAGGCCAATGAATTCCCAGATGGTACTCATTTTCTCTATTTTTTTTTAATGTGTGATCCATATGTTACTGGCCTTAGGCAAACTGTCTTAGCACAACTGAAAACTGTTATATGTTATAGATCACATAATGTCCTCAACATTTGTGTGGTCTCCAAGTTTTGTTCATAGAGGTAACAGAGCCTCTGTTAAATATTAGATTGGTAATTTATTTATTTATTTATTTGGGTTTTTCGAGACAGGGTTTCTCTGTGGCTTTGGAGCCTGTCCTGGAACTAGCTCTTGTAGACCAGGCTGGTCTCGAACTCACAGAGATCCGCCTGCCTCTGCCTCCCGAGTGCTGGGATTAAAGGCGTGCACCACCACCGCCCGGCTCAGATTGGTAATTTGTAAGTTACAAGTACCTTAACAGTTTCTTAAGACAAATCCAGAGCCCAAGATAATTTTATTTTTGCAGTTTGGGAGAGTTGAGGCCTTGTATATGCTAGACACATGTTCTCCCATTGAATTACTCCTCTCATGATGGATTGAATCTAATAATTTACTCAGTCATACTCATGTTATTTTTCTATAACAAAATACCCGGCAAAATAATCAACTTAGGAAAGATTTATGTTGGCTTAAGGCTTTAGAGTTACATTTTCACTTGGTCCTGTTGGTTGAGGAGTTGGAGACATGGCATCTCAGGGTGACAGACTAACAGAGGAGACTGCCTCATGGTAGCTGGGAAGCAGTGAAAGAAAAGAATGGACCAGGTCTCTATATCCTTTTAAGGGCATGTCCTAGTGACCTAACTTCTGTCCCTTATGTCCTATCTCTCAGTAACAGCATTTCAGGCTAGTGAAGCAAGTTGTTATTATACATGAGAGTATGGAAAATACTCAGATCTAAGCTGTAACAACACTAAATAGGCGTAGTTATATATTTTTGATCTTATCCATTTAGTAGTTTGATTAATTCATTGTTAAGGGCTCAGTTTTATTTTTTCTTTTCCTTTTTCTTTCTTTCTTTTTTTTTTTTGGTGGGGTGGTTGGGTGGGAGTATTTCATAGGTACATTTCTGTTATCACCATATCATATCTGGGAGTTGTTTTTCCTTCTCATCAAATGAGTTTTACAGGTTATGTACCAGCTAAATTCACAAATTTCACATCTCTTATCTCTCACTAGTGGGAAAAATATGTGCTAGTAGCTGCATGTGATTTTCTAACTAGTCTGTTTGTAGAGATCTGCCGAGACTCCAAAGATAAAACCTAAGTTTTAAAGACCTAAAACTAGCTATTTTTCAGCTATGTTTCTGGGAGAGTTGGTTTTTTTTTTTCTGTTATAGAATTGTTCCAATAATGTCCTTGTATTTTTGTTCTATTAGTTAAAGTAATATTTATTTTGTCTACTGACTAACACAGCAAAAATTGTTTTTATCACTAGTCTATATTTTTAGATGAAGCCTTATGTGCTGTTTTTGCTTTCTTTTAGTCATATTACGAGAACTGTTTAAAACTCCCCTTCAGGCACCTTTGAAGCACTCTTTAAACTCCCAGTGTACCACATGCTTTGTGAACAAAAGGATTCAGGGTTTTATTTTGTCCTCCAGAAAGCTCCATGAATAATTATGATCCTGTAGCTTGACAGCAGTTTCCCCCTTCCCTTCCAGGTTGGAGTGGCTAGTAAACTTTATGACTGCTGTTCCCAAGATGGTTGTCTTTGTACAAGTTTTTGTTATGGACCTATTTGGTGACTTGGATGCATTGTATGTAAATTAGAGACGACTACACACCTTCTTGGTCTTTCTAATAGGATTATTGTTTGGTTGTGTTAATTCTTTCAATTCAATAATGTAAGTTGATCTTGTAAAATTAAATTTAATTATTTATGTATGAGTTTGGCATGGTTTAGAGGACAGCCTGTGATGGTTGATGTTTTTCCTCTAGCATCTGAGTCCTATGGATTGAACTTAGGTCACAGGCTTGATGACAAGCACCTTAACCTCTATTGCCAGGCTTAAAGTGTGTTGTTTGTTTGTTTTGTGGTATTTTGAGCTGTTTAATCTTATGGTAGACTGTCCTTCAAGATCAAACCCTTTTATCTACAAGTGGTATGGGAGGTCCTTCTGTCTATGTGTTGCTTTTATTGGTTAATGAATAAAGAAACTGCCTTGGCCTGTTGATAGGGCAGAACTTAGGTAGGCAGGGAAGACAGGATGGAATGCTGGGAGGAAGAAGGCAGAGAGGAGGGACGCCATGGATCCACCAGAGATAGACATGCTGAAACTTTGCTGGTAGGCCACGACCTTGTGGTGATACACAGAATAATAAATTTGGTTTAAATTAAGATGTAAGAGTTAGCCAATAAGAAACTAGAGCTAATGGACCAAGCAGTGATTTAAATAATATGGTTTTCTGAGTCGTTATTTCGTGGCTGGGAGGCCGGGACAAACAAGTAGCCTCCCTACTTCATACAAGTGATTTTACTTCCTGACAGAGAATTGCATATCAGGTCTACTTACTGTGAATTATGGAAGAAAATTGCAATGGAAGCATTCTATCCTCCGTAAGCTAGAGTAAACAATCAGTTCAGAGTCAGGTTGTTGCTGAAGAATTCTTTGAAGCTCTTGTTTTGCTTTTCTGTATAATCCTCATCGAATGATGTTTGCTTAGTATCTTCACCCTCCATCTAAATTTAAAAGATACTGAATTCCAGGGCCTCTCAATTTTACAGGGGCAGTTACAGGTCCATAAGGAAAAACTGGTGGAGTGAATCTCTGGTCTGGGTGGAGACCATTATTTCAGTTAGATCACGTTAATCCTTTGGCCAAAGGACTACCCTAGAGTGAAACTTCATAACAGTTTCATGGGGAGGTCTGTAACATGAAGGTCCTGCTTGTTGGGGTTTCTGTCCCGCCCGGTACCCCACAGCCAGCAAGCCCCAAAGACGATCACACAGAGAGTCTACATTAGGTTATAAACTGATTGGCCCATTAGCTCAGCCTTCTTACTAGCTCTTGTAACTTATATTAACCCATTGTTCTTATCTATGTTAGCCACATGGCCGGTACCTTTTCTCAGCTGGGCAGCTCACAAGTTGCCTCCTTGGTGATCTGCGCAGGAATGCCAGGGAAGCTTCCTGCTTCCCAAATTCTCCTGTTCACACCTCTACTTCCTGTCTGGTTTTCCCGCCTATACTCCCTGCCTGGCCAATCAGCATTTATTTCAAACATGATTGACAGAATACAGACAATTCTCCTACACCAGAGGTCTACAATGTAAGGAGTCAGTTTTCAGTTATGTAATGAGGTAATTTGAACTGTAACATTAAAAATTCAGAATTTAAAATTTTATTGTTTTTCATTGATGAACAGTTTGTCAGATTCCTGTTTATCTTTGGTTTCTAATTCTCTTAATATTTTAAGATATTATGGAAAATGTATTTTGGTAATACTGTATAAAAATATTCATACAGGAAAGAATTCAGTGCTACACTTAGTGCTTTTTCTGGGTCAGTGAGAGGACTTTGAACAAATCATCTAAAGTCTTTGTCTTTAAAATTTCCTAATTTATTTTTAAATATTTCATATCTAAAATTCTATTCCTCAGTCAGGTCTTTATATGTTCATTGATCTTTTGGGTTTCACTATTTCAAATAACAGTTCTCATTAGAATCCTTAAACATTGGTATTAATGAGCAGGAGGACCTATACAATGGTGCTCCCCTGTTCTTGCTGCTCAAGAACTCTTTGTTCTAATTTCCATTGGAACTTGTGTGTAATAGCTGGGGTTGCTAATTGTTTGGTGGGAATACCAAAGACAATTAAAAATTACTTTTTCTCTGTGTATTATGTATGTGAATAATAAGAGCAGTGATCATATTTTAAGCCTTTATTTTCTTCATGTATTAGTAATTGTTAATTAACAGTAAAATTAAAATTAAACTCCTCCCCCAGAGTGGCCTACAATGGAACAAAATTCCCAGTATTATATGTGTAGGTTTTTTCTTCTTTTATTAATTTTCAGAGAAGATACAGACTTGAGGAATAAATTTGTAGGTTTTCTTTTTTACCCCTTACCATACCCTTTTCAGGCTTACTTTACCAAAAACTGTCGAAAACAAGCCTCGGCTGTTGTTTTAATTCTGCTAGTAGACAATGTGATAGTAAACTTTCAGTGATCTAAAGCACCCCCTCCCCCCCACACACATGTACTTTTTTTTTTTTTTAACCATTTTATACCCAAGACAATTTAGTATGATCTCTGTCTAGGTACAAAAAAGAAAATAAAATGGTACCTTATTCAGGCAGTGAGTACCATGCTAAAGTGATGGAAAGAGTGCTATTATTGCATTACAGTAATAAGGATATGTTCACGAGACTCTGAAAGCAAGGTAAAAGCGTTGAGACGTCTAAGGAATTTACATATCGCATGTAGAGGTACATGAGCTATAATGGTCTTAACAAGATACTAGCAACAGCAGCTATGGTCTGTCAGGCAGACCAGTTCCTGAATTAATGGTCTAGCATTGGGCTATAATTTCAGAGCAGAATGTTGACACCACACTAGTGAGTGCAGAATTTGTCTTAAAGGGAATGTCAGAGCTGGTATTCTACCAGTATCCAGACACAAGCCTCTAAAACTCTTGATCTGAACATTTGAATACACTGTCTTTCAATGTAAGTAGTGTATAATTCTGTCAGTTTCTCATAGCAAAGCCTCCAGTTTAACAATAGTGATATATTAATATAGATGAGAAAAATTAACTGGTGGTGTTTAGGAAGTGTTCTGGTTTCATTCTGTTGCTATGATAAAAAGCACTTTGACCAATACCACCTTAAAGGAAGGCTTATTTCAGCTTACAGGTTACAATGATTGAGGGAAGTCACAATAGGAACTTGAAGCAGAAAGTGTAGAGGAATTCTACTTGCTAGCTTGCTCTCAGGTTCATGCAGAGCTAACTTCCTAGTGTGCTTAAGTTGAAAGATGGGGTTAATTAGAAGTTGGTTTATGCACTTGTCAACAGACTCAGTCTGTATCTTTAAGTGGAATGCAGTAACAGCAGAATCCACTTCATCCAGGCTTCTCATTCTCATCTCCTTATGCGTTTGCTTCCCTGCCATGACAGCCTCCATCAAACTTCTGGGAGTCTAATGCCAGGTCGTTCATTGTCCGCATATTTAAAAGGGTCTCCAGGCAACATTAATTTCCATAATCATTTCAGTTCCAGCTGTACAATAAAACTTAATATGTGACTACATAGGAACTCTTTTACAAAGTACATGTGACCATGAGGGTGGGTTCTGTAGCTAAACAGCCTAGAATCCGATGTGATCCCTCTCCTGTAGCGGAGAGGTCAACAGGACACAAAGTACATGTTGTGTCTCCTCTACGGATGGGTAAATAAATGGTCTAGGGAAGGAAGAGTCTGGGGTAATAATTCTGGGGAATTTGGGTGACATCTGCTTCTATAGCAAAAGGTGCAGTCTGCCTCCACAGATAGCAAAAAGATCACCAGGTTGCTAACAAAATTCACCCCCGACCTATCTCCTCCATTGAGAAGAACCTTTGTGTCCCAACATTAACTGGACTTGCAGTTATAGGCATAAATTCCTTCCCTATGAGCAGGTCTCATTGTTAGCTCCACAGAGTCCATGCCACTCAGGTCAGTACATCTTATCCAGAAGGTGGGTTTTGTGGTTGCTAGATTCCGCAGCTCAGTAACATCATTGATGTTCTCTTCCCCAGCATCTGGTACAACACCTTCCATCTCTTTGAATGCTAGTCAGCAGGGAGGACATTTCCAGCTTGGTTTTTGTATGTCTTACTACTGTATTATATGGTATCCTCAGCATTAGGGTCTTATCCTCTAGTTCTGGTGGGTAACAAAGGACTGACAAGGCTGTCGTGTTTTGTAGGCCTCCCTGATCACAACTCCTACTAAATATTCCACATCTAGACTGGGAAATTTTCTATTTTTGATAACTCACTGCTTCTAGGAGCTACATTATCTAGTTATGCAAGGTAAATAACATTCACTTTTTCTTTTGCAATTTTTGATGTACATTGTAGTTTTCCACATCTTTTTTATACACTCTTTACTTTGAATAGTCTTCTCCACCCTTCTCTTCTGAATTCACAATTCTCCTACCTTTTCTACACTTACTATCTCCTACCCCAAATATCTCCTTCCTAGTTTCCTGACTTCTATAGGTACTCATAAGCAAGAGTCAAAGTTAGGGTTCACATATAAGAGAGAACATGTGGTGTTTACCCTTCTCTTTGTAGGTTGTATCACTCTATTTTTTCCAAGTTCCACCGATTTACCTGCAGATTTCATTTATCTTTATAGCTGAATAAAATTTCATTGTGTGTATGTTTACCCTGTTTTATCATTATTCATTTATTCATTTATCAGTTAATAAATATATAGAGTGCTTTCATTTTCCAGCTTTTATGAATAAAGCAGCAATGAACATGACTATTCTGGTATCTCTGAAGTTATGTAGAGTTCTTTGGCTATATGCCCAAAAGTTGTATAGCTAGGTCATATGGTAGCATGATTTCTAATGTGTTTTAAGAAAGTTCTAGACTGATTTCCAAAGTGGCTGCACTAGTCTACACCCCCACCAACAGTATGTAATGTAAGGGTTCTCCCTTTCCTCTATCCTAGCTATCATTTGTTCTCATCTTTATTCTTGATGATCACTGTCTGGCTGGGATGGAATTTTAAAGTAGTTCTAAGCTGCATTTCCCTAAAGATGCTGCACACTTTTAAAAGTGTTTCTTAGTCATTCATATCTCTTCCTTTGAGGGCTATCTACTTAATTCTGTAGCCATTTTAAAAAATGGATTGTTGCTTAATTTTTGCATTGTCAGTAATTTAAACACTAGTATTTTGTCACATAGATAGCCGAGAGTGATTTTCTCCTGTTCTGAGGGTTGCTTCCTCACTCAATTGACAGTTTCTTGATGTGGGATTTCCCTCTGTGTGCTCTGATTACCATTAATGAGTGAAGAAACTGCTTTAGACCTATATAGCAGGGCAGAACTTAGCTAGGCAGGGAAAACTAAACTGAATGCTTGGAGAAAGGAGAAAGAGGGGCAGAGTTAGAGTGAAGCCATGTAGCCCCGCTGGAGCCGGATGGAACTTTACATGGCAATAAACAGATTAATAGAAATGGGTTAGATTAATATGGAAGAATTAGCCAATAAGAAGCTAGAGCTAATGGGCCAACCAGTGATTTAATTAATACAGTTTCTGTGTGATTATTTTGGGGCTACGTGGCCAAGAACTAACAAGCAGTTCTCTATTCCAACAGTTTCTTTTTGTGTATTGAAGGGTTTTTTGTTTGTTTGTTTTATGAGATCCCGTTTTTTTTTTTTAAAGTGGTGTTCTTATGTAAATATTCCTATTTAGAATCTACCTGAGCCTATGTATTGTAACATACCCCCTTCTTTAGTACTTTCAGAGTGTCTGCTCTTAAGTTATGATCATTTCCATTTGGAGTTTTTGTACGATGTAAGAGATGAGAAACGAGTTTCATCATTTGGTGTGTTGATAGCCAGATTTCTCAACATCATTTGTTGAATATGCTGTCGTTTCTCCAAGGTGTATTTTTTTTTTTACATATTTTCAAATATTAGATAGTTGAAGTTGTGTGGAATTATATTTGAGCCCTCTAGTATGTTTTTATGCCAATCGTGCTGTTTTTATTATTTTATTTTATTATACAGAACTTTGGTTCTGTAATATAGGTTGAAGTCAGGCATGATTATATTTCTTCGAATATTCTGTATTTTGCTAGAAAAAAACCCAAAACACTTTCCTACCTAAGTATTTATATGAACTTCCTCATTGATTATGATTTCAGTAAACTTTTAAAATTACAAATTTAAAATTTTAAAATGTAACGTGACCTCATCAGACAATCCCAATATAAACGTGCTTTTTTTTTTCACTGTTATAATCCATAGAGTACTAGAGAAACCCAATAACATTAGTAATAAATCATGAATAAGTATATTTACAAGTGGGACACCATGGGGATACTGAATGAAGCGAAAAGTAGAAGAAACGAAAGAAAAGTGAGCTCTGCAGTCTGTGCCTTCCTTCTAGGGGATGTGTAGTTTATCACGGACCTAGTAGATACGACCTTTTGCTTATTTTCCGAGTCATGCATCTGCTCTAGTTAGCTTTCTTCCTGATTTTTTTTTCCATGATGGAAGACATATCTACATGTAGTTTTTCTTTCCATCTTTCTGTCTACACTCAGTATTCAAAGTTCATTTTAGTCATGCCCGGCTTTTCATGAAAAAACATCCCCACATGGACTCTGAAATCAAGTTTCTGTACTTTGAGAAGTGTTTTAATCTTAAAATCTGGTCAGATGGTATAGTCCTTCATTCTCAGCCTCAGCAGCTCTCCTGCGGGCCTTCAGAGGGTGTTTGACTTTCCTGAATCTTCTTCAGGAACTTATGCAACTGGGATTAGATTGTGGTGAGTGAAATCAGAATGGCCGAACAAATAAAAGTCTCTTTCTATGTGCAAAAATTAATGAAGGAATAACCTTTTAAAATGATCAGAATCTTCCAGTATGGACTTTGTCAAGTTACATACAGCTTAACTAACTACTTTCTTAAGAAAATAGACTTTTCCCATTTTGTACTTTCTTACCTCAAAGTACTATCCTGAGTCAGTCCTTACCATAGTGCCATTACTCCGTACCTTGTATTTCTTATCAGAGTTTGAGAACCTTAATGAGTCCCAAAACATGTCTGTTAAGACATACTGTTCCTATAAGATTGACTAATCATCCAGTGTTAGAGTAATTTATTCTTAGGATCGTAGTGCTAGTCACTTGAATTTGGCAAATAGCAGGTATGGAACCAGAAATTTCCAAACTACTTGGTGGTAGGTCTCTAGGCAGAGAGAAAAGTGACCAGGACCAACCAACCAACTAAACAAACAAACAAAAACCAAAAAACTTGGGAAAAGAGAAAAGATGAGTTTTTTACTTGCATAGAAGCAGTCTTTAATTTTTCATAAGATTGAGCTGAAAGTGTATCTTACATATGTGGTATAAATTTAAATATATATGAAGGTGATTTAGAACTAGAAAATACACATTTTTTTCATATAATATATTTTGATCATATCCTTTCCCTTTTCCCAACTTCTCCTAGATTCTCCCTACCTCCTTACCCACCCAATTCCCCCCTGCCACCAAAATGAATAATGGAAATCAAAACCAACCGAACAATAACAATCCACTAAGATTTAAAAAAAAAAAAAGCACCAAACCAGAAAGTGTAAAAAAGCAAGCATGGAGTCCGTTTTTTGTTGGTCAAATGTTCCTAGGCATGGATGGGACCTTCCCTGGAGTGTGGTTGGTATGTCCAGTGACACTCCATTGCCGGAAGAGGATTTTTTTATTTCCTAGCAGGTGTCATTTGTAAATAGCTTCTTGATTAGGGGGTGACCCTTTCTGTCTACTTCCCCTTCTTCGTGCTAATTTTGTCTGGTTTGGGCTTGTGCAGGTCTTATGTATTCTGTCAGTGACTGAGTTCATATGTGTATCAGCCCTGTTGTGTCTGAAGGTAATATTTCCTTGGAACCAACCAACCTCTTTGGCCCTTACAATCTTTCTGCCTCGTTTTCCCGAATAGATCCCTGAGCCTTGAGGGGAAGGTTTGATAAAGACATCCCATTTGGGACTGAGTACTCTAAAGACTCTCACTCTGCACTCACTGCACACTGTTCAGTTAATTCTATGTAAAAACCATCTGCTTCAAGAAGCTTCTCTGGTGAGGGTTGAGCATTGATAGTGGGTATAGCAGTGTCACTAGGAGTCATTTTGTTGCTATGTTTCTTTAGCAGAGTAATAATAGTAATAATAGCAGTAGGCGCATGGCCTGTCTAGTCTTGGGTTCTGGACCACTTTAGTAGTGTCAGGTATAGATCCATTTTATATCTAGGGTGGGCCTTAAATTCAATTAAAAAGTTATTGCTCGGCGGTGGTGATGCAATCTTTAATTCGGAGGGCAGAGGTAGACGGATCTCGTAGTTGGTGAGCCTGGTTTACACAAACTAGTTTCAGGACAGGTACCAAGGCTACACAGAGAAATCCTGTCTTGAAAAGCAAAACAAAAACAAAAAAAAAGTTATTGGTTACATTATAACCTTTGTAGCACCATTGCACTGGTATATTTATAGGCAGATGACTGTTACAGGTCAAAATGTTTGTAACTGGGTGATAAATAATGCTTAATATTCTCCTCTGGTAGTATGCAAAGTCCCTTTTAGTACCATGAGTACTGGTCAATAGAGGTGAAGCTTCTAGCTGGGTACCAGCTTTCTTTCTCCATGTTTGATAGCAAAGTAAGTGGTGTCTTCAGCAATAGGCTTACCATTAAGTTGTGGAGAAGGGCTACAAGCCTTGGCCATCACCTTTAATATTTGTAGAGATGTGTGTAGGGGTGCTCTATGGGATCCCTTTGGCAAACAATTCAGCAACACGTAGCCTATTCTTGGCACTGGAGGTTTTACTTGGTGGCATAAGATATCTAGTTGGGGCATTATCTCCTATATGGTGACTCCATTTAAATCCCTTTTTATATACATCTATATTTTAGAACAATTCCACAGTAATAGGTTTCCATGTAGCTTTTCAAAATGCCCTTAGTATTAGTTGTCCCTCTCTGTATTCCCTCCTTTACCCTGCCCTCCCTTCCCCATTTTATCTTATTTTAGTTTCTCCTTTATCACTATATAACCCAATATTTTTTTTCTTCTCTCTTGAAAGATCCCTTCCTCTCCTATGGCCCCTTACTAGCTCCCTAACCTCTGTGGTTATTCTGATTGAACGATGCAGACAGAAGTAGTTCTTGTCATTATATATTCCCTAGTTTGCTTTCTGTTGCTGTGATAAAATGCAAACTGAAAACAACTTGGGGGAGGAAATGACTTATTTGGCTCATAGCCTATCATCAAGGGAAGCCAAGGCAGGAACCTGAAAAATTTAATAATGGACAAGAAATTACATGCAAATATATACAATGGGTAAGTTAGCTATGATTTCCAGATACACACTTTAGAGTGTGTTTCTCCCATGTAAACAATACATATTTATTGCTTTTGTCTTGCTGAATGGAAAAGTATCTTATTTGTACCCCAATTTATATCTGTTCTTAAAAGATTTCGTGGAAAACTGTAAAAGGTGGATTAGAGAATTTTAACATGTGGTCATCATTGTACAAGTGAATTTCATCAAATCCTAATTACCTGCTATTAAAATTATAAACTAGTTAATTGGCTCTTTGGTTAAAAAATAAATTATAAATGAGAAATGAAAATAATACATTTAGAGTACACACATCATGTTTTAATGATAGTGGTATTGAGTAGTGTTATGATGAGCAACAAGTGTGAAAGTTAGAAAATAGTTTTCTTGTATTTGTGTATAGTGTGAGTACACATGAATGCAGATTCCAGAGGTTGACATCGGGTATCTTCTAGATCCCTCTTCAGCTTAGGCTTTGAGTTACAACCACAGAGGTTAGGGAGCTATGAGGTTCTGAACTTGCTGATTGGCTAGACTGATTGTCCCTGCCTTTGTGGTCACAGGTGCACTGTCACACCTGGCTTTATGTAAGTCCTAGGGATCCAACTCAGGGCCTCATGCTTGGGTAGTGAGCACTTTATTAACTGAGACATCACTACAGGCCCCTGTTGTTTTCTTTAGGTAACAATAGCAGTTTGGTACTAATTGAAAATTGCATCTGTTCTGGGGTATGCATCTCTTAAGGTGAAGAATCTTCAGTAGAATTTTAGATGTCTGTTTACTATATTCTGAAATGAGAGTTACCAGTATTTTTCTTAGTTACAAGCCACTGTTTATCACAGACTAATGATCATGGCTTTTTCTAATTTTATTGTATTGTTCAGATTAGTTAAATTTGACAATTTAATACTGAAATGAATAATAAGAGCAGATTTAATAAAATATTATGACTGAATAACAAAGTAAATAGGATTCAGAAGGCAAATACCTTAGAACATGTTGTTTTGCTCTTGTAGGCATATTGTTTTAAAAAATATTTTTTTCTGGTAAAGACAACTATGAATGAAATAGTTGTGAAATTTGAAAGGAAGTTGAATTTTCCTGAAAATTTCCCATTTTGAGCAAGAAAAGTTCTTACTAATATAAGGAATGTGGAAAGATTTTGGTTTTTAAGACTTATTTATTTTCATTTTATGTGTGTGTTTGCCTATATGTTGTATGTATGTGCACTGTGTACATGCCTGGTGCCTGCAGAGGCCAGAGGAGGGCATCTTACTCCCTGAAATTGTGTTACAGATGTCGTGAGTCACCATGCTGGTGCTGGCAGCTGAATCTAGGTTTTCTATCAGAGAAGCAAGTGCTCTTAACCACTAACCGCTTCTCCAGTATCCCCGTGGGCCCACCTCCTTTTAGGAAACTTCTTATGTACCATAGGGAGAAATTTTATAGAAAAAATGGCTTTGTAGTTGTTATTTATATTCTAGGATGTATTTTAATGTTTTCACCTTTTCAAAATTAGGTGACAAATGGAATTTTAGACAATTTGTAATGTATGTTCAACCGGATTTGAAATAGGAGCTTTGATTAACAGCCGTGGCCATTGTTCTAGTTAATTAAAGTGTGTGTGTTGGGATTGGTCTTACAAAACTCCAGACAGTTAGCTCTTTTTTGAAATGTATGCCAGCACTCTTAGTCCAGTCTAATACTCTTTAGAAACTTTCCCACTGTATAAAAACCATCTTAAAATGAATTACTTCTATGTAGTGTATGTGCATGACTTATTTTTCTGTATTGTTAAGTAAGTTGTATTGAGTTATTCCAAAATCTCCTTGGAATGTAAATGTGATGAAAATGTAGTGGTTATGTTACGTGATGTTTTCTAAACAATGAGACTTCTGTGGAGCAGATACAAAATCCAGTATTTTTTGTTCTTAAGTGTTATAAGGAAGTTGAACACAAATTTAGCTTCAGACTATAAAAGAATTATATAGCGTTGTTGCTATTTCTTTTTATAAGATGCAAATAGTAAGGCATGCTGACTCATTATCAGAAATATTTCAAGGGATTACAAATTTCACTCCAAGTCTTTTAGCTCTGATTAACAACCAAGAAAATATCAAAGATTCATTTTAATATAGCAGACACTAAGACACCAACTATGAATGATGTTTCTATCCTACATGTCTTGCTTTCAGACTTAAACTATAGACCTAATATTGTTAGCCTGCTGTCCAGAATACCATCTCTATTTATTCCTTTGTGATGTAATACCTTTGTGGCCTGAAATAAACCTTTTGTGTACAAAAGAAAGTTACATCAATTTTTCTTTTAGCTGTAGTTCACCATTTACTGAGCATACCTAGAATATTCTTCTATATCATATCACACAAATTTAATCATCCAGAGAAGTGATTCAGAGCAAGAATGTACACATTAATTAGAAATAACCTGAGATGGGTCTGGGGAGAAAGTAAACAGCTGCAGCTCTTTCAGAGGACCAGTTCTCAGTTTCCAGTACACACAAAGGGTGGTTCATCAGCACTTGCCATTGCAGCTCCAGCGGATTCAACATCCCCTTTTGACCTTCATGGGCGCACACAAAATACAATCTAGGGGAAACACCCCAAAGCAGAATGAAAGTGGCTTTTATAGATCTATTTGGTTATGACATATTTTTATCATAAGACCATATGCATAAAATCATAGGTTCCAAGATGTCTTATTGGTTATGTATTTTTTATTGTATAGATATTGGCCACACTTGTTTATTTAAAAGACAAAACATTTTAACAAATATATGATGAATTCAATCTCAAAAATCTGCCCAGGCCCTTGATGATACTTAGAACTTAAAGCTTTTCTTTATTTTTTCTACATAGTTGAGCTTTTTCATGCCTGCAGGGAGAATTTGATTCAGCTGCATTTCCTGTGGTATGTTTTTGTGTGTGGATTGGTATCTGTCTAGCCACCTATTTTCCTTGTTTAAATGTTAAGATAATTAGAATTTGAAGTTACCATCTGATACTAGAGTACAAAATGGAGCCAGGGGTTTATTGTTACAGCAACATCATAGTCTTTACCAGAATAATCACCAAGTTCTCTTTAAAATATATCCATGTTATAATTGATATGTATTAAGAGATATTCAAGCCAACTTGATGGTCTAATATCTTTGTTTGGTTCCTTGTCTAATGAGGATAGATAATTTTGCCTCTTGCCAAATGTGTAGTACACATCTAGTCCTTTCATGAGGGTGGTGTCATCTGACCTTGACCAGAAGACTTTTAAAATCTAAAGGTCTTAGTTTAGTCTTTTTAATAATTTTGTCCTACAATTCATGGGAATGTGTTTAACCTCACCTTCCCAAGATCTGCATGTATTTCTATACTTATGTGCATGTTTGAAATCTGCTTAATAAAAGTGTTAGCTAGATATTTTTGTGTGTCTTTAGTAAAGGGACGAAAATTAACCAGTTTTTAACATACAACATGGTAGTTTTAACTGCAATATCCTGACAACAGATCACTAACCCTTTTCATCTTACAAAACTATACCCTGGACCCACTGTCCGTGTCCTTTACCCCCATATTCTAGCATTGTGGTTTGGATATAATGTTTCCCAGATGCTCATGTGTTGCAAATCCCTAGTGTAGCGATGTTCAAAAATGGGCTTTAAGAAAATGATTTTGTAGCACAATTAATAAAAACCCAGAGACAGATATTGGGGTTCAACCTGAAGGTAAGAAAAGCAAAACAACCAGCCAGTGGCTCTTACCTCTACCTCAGTCTGAAATGACTATCCTGCCTCCGAGAATCTCAGAATGAGACTGATTGAGAGCTGTCTCCTCCTGTCTTATTCCTCTCTAGTGCTGGGATTAAAGGCGTGTACCACTACTACCGGTTTCTATGGCAAACTAGTGTGGCTACTGGGATTAAAGGTGTGTGTCACCACTGCCTGGTCTGTAAGGCTGACCATTGTGACTGTTTTACTCCATGATCTTCAGGCAAGCTTTATTTATTAAGATACAAATGAAATATCACTATATTTCCCCACTTTGTCTAAAATAAAAAAGAAGGCTATGACTAATACAAATATAAGAAAAATTATATACAATCAGTACAATGACTATATACAGTATATACAGACAATAAATATATCAACAATTTCTAGTCCATTTGCATTTGACAAATTCAGAGAAAATCATATCTATCCTGTGTTGGTGATTCCAAAATTGTAGTAAGAGGAGGAGCGGGCTGTTGGGGCTGCGGTTCCCGGTGCCTGGCTCCCGGCCACGGGCCTGCTTTTGGCCTTGGCTAGCTTATACCCGGAATAATTACACAACAAACTGTATTTATTTAAACTCTGTGTGGCCCATTAGTTTTAGCCTCTTCTTGGCTAACTCTCACATATCATTTTAACCCATATCTAGTAATCTGTGTATCACCACGAGT
>JAQHUG010000003.1:13635390-13648483 GCA_028555095.1 Dicrostonyx torquatus | reverse complement strand
TTTTTTAAGGGTATTTTTCATTTCTTCTTTAAGGGCCTCTATCATCTACATAAAATTTTTAAGGTCATTTTTTTCTGCTTCATCTGTGTTGGGCTGTTCAGGTCTTGCTTATGTAGGACCACCAGTTTCTGGTGGTGCCATATTGCTCTTTGTGTTGTTGAATGTATTCTTACACTGCCCTCTACCCATCTCTTCCTCCAATCTATGTAGGTGGGGCATGTAGTTCAAGTAGTCTAGTCATTCTTTCCCCAGGTGCAGTTAGGGCCTCTTCCTGTGGGTGCAGTTGGGGTCTGTGACTCCGGTGGTCCCTGGTACTGTCTTTCCAGGTGCAGTTGGGATTGGTGAATCTGGTGGTTGCTGGTATGGTGGCGGGGATGGTTGGCTGGAGAGAGTGCTGCCAACTGGTCACTGGGAGTACCATGGGTGGGGGAGTGGTGGAGGCTAGAGCCTAGAGAGGAGAACTTTCCCACAGGGGTCTCAGACACTCATCTGTTGCTCAATTGTGCAGAGCCAGTGATTACTATCAGTTCAGGTGCACCCGGAGATAGTAGGGCCTGTGGTCGCTGGTGTGGAGGTAGGGGATGGTTGGTGGAACCTTAGTTCTCTTGGAGGAAAACCCCAAAATAGTCTTGAATATGTTTCAGACACAAAGGCTCAGGTTTTCAATTACAAGTTCTTATGGTAGCTTCCTCATCTCTGTATTAATCCGGTTTGGTCTACTTCGCGTTCCTAATCCTCAGAAATATGCTGTTCTAGGTCAGTCCCCTTTTCTCTGAATTATTATTCTGAAAGTATTTTTATTATGCTTTCTTTACCATGTGAGGTTATAAATTATTTTGATTTTTCTAATAGGCATTTCTTCCCATTGCTTGTAATCTTGGAATAAAATTGATGACAACTTCTCTTAGATTTTAAAACCATTTACAGAGATCTCAAGAGTATATTGTGTATGGGAATTTCCATGCTTCTGTATTTTATAATAAACAGAAATAAGGGGGTATGCATATGATTGAAGACTCTATAATTTTCATTAGGAATGGTAAGAACATGTGAATAATTATGCATTTAAAGCAATAAAAAGAGAAAAGGGCCTAAGTCAGAGGAAGTGCTTTCCTAGGGAGGGGTGAATTTATACGAACCTAATCACTCCAACACCATGTTGGAATTGCTTTATTAAGTTTTACTTATGAATGCTAAACATGACTAATACAGATGTTGTGAAGTATTTCCTAGAGGGAAGAGAGAAGCTCCTTGGACTCAAAAAGTAAACAAAACTCACAAGACTCCTCCCCATCCCCAATGCATTCAGTAAACAACTAGACCCTACCTAAGCAGGGAGCCCCAGGAATGCAACTTATCTTTACCTTTGTTGGGATGAACTTGCTGGTGATGTAGCTGCCTTTGAGCCATCTGTCCTCCTGCAAGCAACCCGTCATCTGCGCTGTTGTACTTCCAGCAAAATTACTGGGTTACCGAACTGGACTTGGGTGAAATAGCTATTTGGTCTGTCACAGTGCCCTGTCTGGAATGAAAAGACAGGTGTTCTGTTCTCCCCAGAAGTCACATAGCAATAGATACTTTGACTCCTCAGAAATTTGAAAATATGTCAGCTCAGGATTTCAGGTCCTGTTGACCTTTCTAGAATTTTTAACAGTTCTCTTATTTCCTTTCTGTACAGTAAAAACATTACTATTTCAATCATTTGTTGAGAATCCGCACTGGTTACCATGCTTTGTGCAGGGCACTTTATATTATTTCCTCATTAGTCTATAGACTCCCTAATTAGACATTAATACTGTTTAAATTCCCAGATAGTAAACTCTACAGTAAGGCTGTGATTTACCTGAAGTACAGCTGCACAGCTGCAAGGGCAGAGTCTGTGTTTAATAAGTCTCCCAGTGACTGCTGCTGGTCCTCTTTGTTCTCTCATAACGCTCACATTTGTACTGCATGAGTATCAGGTTGTCAATGGGAAAATGCCTGGGTAAGGGAACCAGTGACAGCTAAAAATCCAGCTGGCCTTCTGCTCCCTAGGTTGGGAACTACGGCAAGGGACTCTACCTGCTTGGAGAAGGGGTGGGCAATACTTTTTCTAATTATGTTTCTTGTTCCACCTTGCACTACATAATCTGTATCCTTTATCTTTGCTTGCACTACGAATGCAATCTTTCAAAACACCCTTTTAGGGTCTTCTCTGGTTGTCCTAATCTCTTTCTTGTTTTGTTAACTGTAGTTTAAATGATGTATGAAGCTTATCTTCTTATCTGCCACAACTGGTGCGGGACAATTCTATATCCTGTCAATCATGTTTTAAATAAATGCTGATTGGCCAGGCAGGAAGTATAGGCAGGAAAACCAGACAGGAAGTAGAGGCAGGGTGAGGAGAAAGTCTGGGAAGCAGGAAGCTTCCCTGGCATTCCTGCGCAGATCTCCAAGGAGGCAACATGTAGCAGCCCAGCTGAGACAAGGTACTGGCCATGTGGCTGACAATGGGTTAATATAAGTTATGGGAACTGGTAGGAATACTGAGCTAATGGGCCAATCAGTGTATAACCTAATGTAGACTCTGTGTGATTTTCTCTGGGGCTTGCCGGCTGTGGGGTACCGGGCTGTACAGTAACCCCAACAAGCCAGCCCTCATGTTACACACTACTCCTGTCCCAGTGCTAGATCAACCCTCCACTGGCTAAACTTCCATAGCATTTCATTTGCAAATAACCCAGAGAACATGTATTTCTCTCTTCCTTACATTATTTATTTATATATATATATATATATATATATATATATATATATTACATGTAGGCCTACATGTAATATATAGGCCTATATAAAACATGGAAAAGCATGTTTTAGAGCATGGGCCATACTTTCCAAAGTCAGTTACTATGTATTTGTATGTGTTTATTGTACATAGGAAGCACTTGTAAATAATGACTACATAGCTTTAGAAGCTAGTTATACTTCTGTTTTTCTATACCACGGAAGATTTGAGTATGCATTTCTAAGTTAATATTTATGTCAGCAGACATCTATATGTTTCAAAGTTTATCTTTCATATCTATAACTAGCTTTTCATTGCAGGATTTATTTTCAAGCCTAAAACTACAAGCAATGTATAAGACTCTATCCACCTTCAAGATATTTCATCAACATACTAGAGTACAGAGTTTTCAGTTTGTGGCTGTTCTGGGAAAGCTTCAGGAATCATCTCTGGTTGAAATTAACTATAAATTTAAGCATATTGTAGCAATCTGAAGTTACTTTACTTGTTGATAAGCAAGTAGTATGCTTAAATTTTTTTCTTTAGTTCCCTCTATAAACAAAAGGGACAGTAACTTTACTAGTCAACAAAACATCTGAAAGACACCAAAGTTTCATTAGTAATAATCAAAATATTAGGGATTTTTAACATCCAAGGCAATAAAATGTCATTCTGGATTGTATTCTACATGACTTAGAATGTTTCAGGAAATAATGTTGGGCTCTGGGAGAAAAAAAAATCTAATCAAAACTGTGTGGCAGTTTTTAAAGAAAGAATAAATTTAAATAGCCAATAGATTTAAAGACAGCTTGATTTATGTTTTAAAAGGCAGGGGTGAAGCTATGGAGAGGGGAGGGAGAAGAGAAAGTTGGAGAGAATGAACAAAAGAAAATTATATTTGCTTTTAATATAGACAGACACTTTTCATAGTTGCTCACTGATGATGTTTCTGGGCTCATCTTCTAGGTGTGCTCTGTGACATGACCAGTTTGTCTAGAATCAAGAGTAAAAATCTCTAATCAAAATATTTTGGAGTTTGTTGGGCATAGAAAGATATGATCCACAAGAGTTTTTCTTTTAACACTGCAGACAGTAACATAACTCTAGATTCTCAACATAAAAAAGATAGGTTTTATAGAGAGACAACTGTTCAAACTCTGGCATGTTTGTAAGGCTTCTCCACAGTATTTCCTGGACTTCTTTCTTAGACCATATTTATGGACCTGATATGTACATCTGTGCTTTATGTTTATTGATTTTCTCAAATAAATCTGTACCTCTATTTCACTTTTTCTGTACTACTTTTAGTCACTTGTCGGGCTGATTGTTAATTATAAGGCATAAGGTTTACACCTAAATATGTAACATTAACCGGGCACCCATTGTCTTATTGGTGTACCTATAGTTGAATGTATCTTTCATCCACCATCAGAAAAACTCTTTTTGCAGTACATGGCATTTATAGAAAGCCACAAATGGTCAAGGTATAGGAAATAAGAGACAGTGGAGTATACAGCCCTAAATGGGACATCTATGTCACACCCCTTCCTCCCAAGCTCAGGGATCATTGTGGAGCAGGGGATGGAAAGATTATTAGAGTCTGAGACAGTGGGTAACTATAATGAAGCTAGAGTCTAAGATAGTGGGTAACTGTAACTCTAGTGGAACAGTATTTTCTGAACACAACAGGACATTTAAATGTATGAACTCACAGTGGCTGTGACAGCATGCTAGTTGCACAAGCTTAAGTTAGATCCTATCCCAGTATGGAGTGGGGAGGTAGGCACAAAGTCTCACCCCTAGTGAGGACCTATTGGTATTTGCCAGCTGCTGGGAAAGTGAGAATCAATTTTCTTCAAAGGTGTGGCCCCTGGTTGGTCACTTTGATAGTTTTTGAAGAATACAAATTGCACTTGAGGGCTTAAGAAAACACAAGTTGTGTGGGTAGAGAAAAAGAGTCAGAGTAGGTGAGTTGGTGAATATAATCAAAATACATTTGTGTAATTCTCAGAACCCAAACAATTATAAATGATGACAGTAAATTTTTTTTAAAGAAACTTAATTCATGGGATTTGTTAGGGCATTAAAAATCACAGGCTATAAAATAATCCCTTTGTTTCTAAGTACTTGCCTGTGAGTTCTTACACCTCAGACAAAGTCACACTATAGCAGGTTGGGTGCAGCCAGCCATTCGTAACTTGGAAAAGTATAAGGCAGTGTTCTTTGATTCTTGAAAAAAAATTAAAGCTTTTTTTTTTTTTTGTAAAAGGGTACCTTTCATGTTAATACAGTTTATTGGTCATAAATGAATTAACTATTTTAATTTCTGATATAACATGTCTGTGCCATTTTTCTCTACATTAACGGGAACTCTTTGTGATCTTTAGTTCTATTTATTTTAGGATGTCCTAAAACCAAAAAATTTGATAACCTCTTATACTTAACTCTGCCATCATCTTCAGACTACTTACCTTTTTGTTTTGTTTTGTTTTGTTTTTGGTTTTTCGAGACAGGGTTTCTCTGTAGCTTTGGAGCCTGTCCTGGAACTAGCTCTTGTAGACCAGGCTGGTCTCGAACTCACAGAGATCCACCTGCCTCTGCCTCCCGAGTGCTGGGATTAAAGGCGTGCGCCACCACCGCCCGGCTACAATTTACCTTTATGAGCAGTATAAAGTTGGAATATCTGGAAAGTTGTGAGTATCTTGTAGCTCATGAGATTAGTGTTCTCTTGAGTGTATGGCAACACCAAATTTTGTTGCTATCTTTATTTTCAAAAAAGTGGTAATAGTTTGCCATAGTTGTACTGTTGTTGGCTTCTATTGACAGTTTTCCCTCCTGGTATTTGTTCGGATCTCACTGTTACCAGGAAGCTTTCTTAAGAAAAACACTAGGAACTTTTGCAGAAGTGATTAATCTTTACTTTCTTAACCTGTTCCTTGTTTTCTTATATTTAAAGATTGCTGAGAGATCCATTCATATGTGTAAGAGGATTTCTGCAGTGGCTGGGGGTGTGCAGTTGTTTCTATGCTATTCTGAGGAGTGATTCTGTTTCTGGGAAATCATTAATCACTTGAATAAAAAATTATTAGGTTTGTCATAGTTGGTGTCAAAAAGTTTTATAAAGATGTTACTTATCTTTAAAAAGGAAACTTATTTAGACTTTCAAATTTGAAGCCTGTTTATATTTTTTTGTTCAATTCAAAGAGTTCATTTGCCAGGTGGCCAAACTAGTCATCTAGAAATCAGTTTTAGACAAATGATGTTCATGCCTTGAATGTGTAGCTGCCCATCCTTACGTTATTCTGTCCTTGAATGTGTAGCTGCTCACTCCTGTTATTTTGCATTTGTCCGCTCTATTATAGTGCCACTTTTCTCTTTCTTCATCCTTTGCTCCCCTAGTGATCTTAGCCACGCTGTGTCTACACTTAAATTCTAGCGATATAAGCAAGTTTCTTGCAGATGTGATTGCATTTCAAAATTTAGACTTTTATAGTCATAAAAATCTCACAAATATGTTCTTCTGGTCTTTGGTATTTCCAATTAATATTTTTTATAGTTTTGAAGTGTGTGTGTGTGTGTGTGTAGATAAGAGTAATGAAACAATTGATATTTTTCCTTTGATAATTGAATTACATGGAAAAAGTAAAACCAATAACTTCTTCCTGTAGCAAGTGTAAGGAGCTCAATAGAAATATAATTTCTAGATTATATTTTATTGCAATTTTGAAATAATACAACTTTTCTTTGTCTTTGAAAATGTTGAAGTCTTGCTTCAAGTCCTTTATAATGAAGTCTTCTAATTTAGGAAAATCAGATGAGTATTCTGTGTGAATCTATCACAAACAGGGCTATCATCAGATGACTTCTTACAGCATGATTCTCTGTGCATTTTCTTAGACCAGAGATGAAGAAGAAGCCTTTCTGGACTGGAGTGATGAAGATGATGGTGGATTTGATCCAAGCACACTTCCAGATCCAGACAGGCACAGAAGTTCTGAAGAATCTGAGAGTGAAGATATAAAACATGAGATGAGGTATGTTCTTATCCTTAGTGTCCTTAAGTGCAAATTTCACACATAGGTCCTATTTTAATGAAATCAGTGACTACTGAACTATTGCTTCAAGATTTTTTTTTTTAAACCTTTAATGACCTACTTTTCTTGTTCTGCATCTGTCGCATACTTTTCTGATCCTTTCAAGGACTTTGGTTAATATTACATTTGTATTTCCTGTTATCACATATAATGATACATGAAATTTGTTTTCTTATTCTTTACCTTTTTTTCTCTCCCTTCATTCTTTCATTCTTTTTTTTTAAGAGTGGGAAGTTTTACTGGGGGAGGGGAAGGATGTGGGGAAAGGGAAGGGAGAGAGAAAAAGAGAAGAGACAGGAATAGTTCTACATGCCCCTTCAGAGTCTCCTTTCATTCTTAATCCTCTATACTTGAGTAGTTTATGAAGTAGAATAAACACAAACAGGTAGGGTTTTATTTTGATCAATTATCAATGGATTTTGGTGAGAATGCTATTAAAAATTATCTTTGAAAACCTAGGTGTGGTGATACATACCTATAGTTCCACCACTTAGAAGCTTCAGAAGGAGAATTACCTTAAGTGAAATACAAGTGAAGTGAAACTGTGTCTTAAAAACAGAAAAACTTGAGCTTGTGAGGCGGGTCATCAGATAAATGGACTTGCAGGCAAGTTCAATCTCAGAGACAGACCTTGTAGAATGAGAGAACTGACTCCAGTAAGTTGTCTTCTGACTTTGTTCTGTACAGTTTGGAGGCTAATATACAATATTATCTCTGGCATGCCTCTTTAAGGCAGCCGGATGAAGATCCTAGTAGAGGGAGTCCCAGGCTGAGCCAAGCATCCCCCTGGACAGTGTTTCCAAGTAAAAGAACAAATAACAATACATACTTATAACACCATCAGATCTGCCCCTCACCGTGCCCAGCAGACACTGACTGGGAGCTTTATACCGTAAAGCTGGAGTTCCCAAATTGCATTTTTTCTCCATGGATGAGCTTCTCATGGTACAACTTCTCACTCATCTTTCTACTGCAGGCCTTTTTATACCATGGTTTAAACACTAGTTGCCTCTGTTGGGAATGTTTATTTTTTAGCTGTTCTCAAGGACACAATGTTTTTATTCCTGGGCTTTTTTGCTGTCCGTCCTCCTTTCCTGTCACAAAGTTGGTTTGGGGTGCCCATCCCCAGACGACAGGTCTTGGAGGACACTTGACATAAACATGCTTGTGTTTGAAGTAAGGGGACCAAAATCCAACAATCTTCCAATATAATGTATATTACAGATCTGTGGGAAAACCCTCCACAACCCCCCCACATGAATAAATGAATGAGTGACTACATAAACAAATGTAACTAAAAATCAAAAGGCTCTGAAATTTAAAAGTGGAAGTTATATTTTGACATTTTTTCATATTAGCAAATAAAATAATAGAAATTTTCTATGTAAACAGCCAATTTTTTTTCCATTTAAAATTTGTTGATTGACTGTCTATTATCTATTTGCCTCTATGCCAAAATTAAGTGAAATGTGGTAAATTGAGTAATGGTGTGAATTGCTTAACATTTCCCCCTATAGTAGTACTCTGTATTATAAGCTTGTATTGAATTTTAGGCGCCTTGGTTTTTCTAAATCACTGAATAGAAGTTAGGTAGCAATGACAGATAAAGTTAGTATTCTTGATTTGAAGACAAAGGTTGATGGAACCCGTCAGATGCTAGCCCAGGGATTCTAGAGTTGAAGAAATAGGTCATGGAAAACAGTAATTTGTTTTTAACCAAGAACAACATTTTGCAAAATTCTCAAAATGATTATCTTCTTGGGAAACCATGCTATAGAGACACCAAATTTGTGTTTATTCACACCGTGTGCTTATTATTAAAAGGGAAACTTTACTTATCCAAGCGTAGTGATGCCGGAACTTCAGGGACTTGCTATTGGGCAAGTAGCTAGGAAGTGTACCAACACTTTATTGTGTTTCCAGATGCTAAATGACAGGCATATTGCAAAAACAACCGAGGGTAGAATAATCTCATTAGACTTTAGAAAAATACATTGATTTGGGGCTCTAAGGTTAAGTGATTTAGGTTCAGATTGTGTTCCTGATACTTAGAAGTGACTTCTAAAAGTAAGTCTGTGCACACTGCTTCAGAAAGTCCCTTGGTGCTCACGTGCAACAGTCTGAATGGTCCATGTTTTGCCTTAATGTTCTTACAGACCCCGCTCCCTTTAAGAGTGGTGGACAGGATCTCTTTTGATAGATGAAGTTTGATTTGCAGCATGGCTTCAGCTGTTTCTGAGTAATTTAACTCTTTGGGAGTTCTTACAGTTTGTTGTGCAGTCATATTTTGTGTGGTTTCTTGACACTGCTTTAAGAGAAGAACAAACCTTTCAAGTGTTAGCAGTCCTACTATATCTGATCATGATTTTTTTCCAGATTTTTCTTTTTTATATACTCTAGAGACACCTTGGGTGAAAGTAATTTTGATAGGATTTTTAAAATTGTATGCATGTTTGTGCCATTAGAGTAAGTGATTTGGGTTCAGTTTCTAAGTCATTCTTCTAAAGGTTTGTGTTTCATGTTTCTGTCACTGCTACCTGCACAGTAGCATTTCCTACTACGCCTAATGTGGTTTGTTCTCTAGTCATCTCATGTTGGTTTTTATAATACCTTTTTCCTCTTAATTATCCTTCAGAGCCTGACTACACAATTCCTTTTTATAGGAACACTTGCAGATCCAGCTTCTGCTCACTGTCGCTGTCTACGACATGAGTACTGAAGTCCTTGAGTATTTCAGTTTCTTAGTTGATTGGTGATAAAGGTATAAGACGCTATCAAGAGGTCCTAAGAATAATGCAAAGAACAACAGAATTTACATGATTAGAAGAAACTGGGAGCAGATAGTACAATCGTAAAGGAGATAGGGTAACTTGAAAGATACCAAAGCTTTTTAATATAAGGTGGGGGGTTCAGATGGAAAATAGTTAAGTATTACATGAAAATTAAGACGTTTAATTCCTGAGGCAGCTAGTTAACTCTGGAAAATTAAAGTTGCTCAGCTTGTCTTAAGCTGAAGAAATATTCTTTGTTGAAGAGAGTATGGACAGGGTTTTATTGCTAGCATAAGGATTTTATTTCATAAAAATGTTTAAGCGTTTCCTATTAATCTTGTGTGTGTGTACACATTATGCATTCCAGCCTTCTCTTTTTATAGATAAAGAAACAGAACTTTAATGGGTGAAGTGGTTTATGTCCATGATCACAGCAAACTGTAGTGTGAGTGAGGCTGTTTCTCTAGTTTCACTACGTCAGTCACATTACATGGAACTGCCGTGGCCCATAGAGAATTGGAGGAAAACTGAAGACACATTTGATGTCACTTGACTGAAAACCTGGGTCCATGTACTGACTAGCTTTAGGATTGTAGATATTGTGGTTCAGGTAGTGTTTGGACAGTGTTTGGGGCAGTAAGGGCTGTAACACTGGGTGTGGCCACCCGGAGTAGCACATCCCCACCCTCTTGAGTTGAGACCAAAAATGTCTTTAGCTATTGCTAGGTGTTGCTTGGGTGTTGGGTAGGGGTGTTTATAGTACAGAATCACTGGACTTTGGTTGGCAAATACGTACCACTGATGTTTCAAGTCCTTATGGAAGATGTGTTTAATTTATATTTCTGTTCAAGTAGCCCGTCATGTTTCTCAGCATATCCTCTATCAATCAAGTGGAACTGATACACAAGGTTAACCCTATTAGTCATTCCTAGACTAGACCAGGGTTTATGATAAGGTAGAAATAGTAGTCTATAATTTAACTAAAGTATTCAGAAGACCAAAGATAGTAAATTTTAATAGTAATAATTGCTGAAGCTACTACTGATTGCAGAAGTAATGTAGGCACAGGTGTGCGATGTTTTTCCCGGATGGGCTACATCTTTCCTTTGTCTCTCTCCAACTTCATGATTTACTAAGGATTTGTGTTGTTGGCCCTTGCGTGTTTTCCTTGTGTGCCTACAGATTTGCTTGCTGTGCTTTTTCTGGGCTCCACTCTATACCAGTTTCCATTCTGATCCTGGTTATCATGACTTTGTCTGAAGCTTATTTTTGGATATAAACTTTGTGTTTCCAAAAATGAGTTCAGTGTTAGGGACTGGATAACACAATTAGAAAATAGCAGTTAGTCTTGAACTAGTATGAGCTGGTTTCATTTGAAAGTTTCCTTTACTTTGTTGCTGCTCATAAATATTCATCGTAAGTAACACTTTTGTCTCTCTACATGGAAAGACACTTTGTCAGTAGGAAGAAAACAGCAGAAGAGGCAGATTTAGTGAAGAAAGGACAGGTCTGTGGTCAGTAGTTCTCCCCCAAGGAGATCTGACAGAGTTTTAAAAAGTCTACACTTCTGTCTTCCTTCTCAGTTCTTTGCACAGCTGCGGGAGAATTTGAACCGTTTTTAGGCCTCTGTGGAGTTATCCAAAGTGATGTCTCTTGTAACTTTCCAGAGGGTTTTAGCTTCATCACTCAACCCCTTTGATTTAGCACAGCGGCAACACAGCTATTGCTTATTGTAACAATAAGTAACAATGAACATCATGTGACCTGGAGTTCCTTCTAAGGCTCCAACATGGGAAGAGAGGAGGAAGGGAGGAAAATACAGTGTGTTCATGTGTGAACTTTGAAAAACGCATCATAGTTTACTTTCAGAGACAGCTGAAATGGGGGCAAGGTGCAGAAAATTGCTCATAATACTGGAGGGGCTAATGGTGGGTGAGCCAAACTCTGCCTCAAGCCCCAGGTATAGTGTATTCTTTTATCATGTCAGATCCAAAACAAAAAAGTTTACTTTTTCTGATTCTTTCTTCATTCTCATCTGTTTTAAAAGGTTAGTCCAATTTTCTCAGGCTTTTGCTTCCTTTCCCTTTCTTTATTGGGCCTGTGGAATTAGTTTAGGTAGAATTCATAGATGTTAGGAAATTTTGTTGTTATTATTACTAAAATAGAGACAAAAAATTTATAGGAAAACTAGGGCTTTGTTTTGGTTGATTTTATGACATAATTCATTGGTCTGTTATGAGTGCACAATCATTTGATCTTATCTCTAGTATGTTTTGAAGCTTGTTTATCTTTTAGCAGAAAAAGGCTAACTTAAGCAGTTGCATTTGGGATCATAAATGATTTTCATTTCAAGTACCCCATGCAATGTAGTCACAATGTTTGAATGCTAAAAAAAAAAATTATCTCTGTGGTGGGAACAACTACAGTAAGAATGTTTTGCATTATTTAATACACATTCTACTTAATTTAAAATACAGGAGTTAAGAGCACTTGCCACACTTGTGGGAAACCCAGGTTCGGTTCCCAGCCCCCCTATCAGGTGGTTCACAATTGCCTGTAACTCTGCTTTCAGATCTGTTGCCTTCTTTTGGCCACGGCCAGCACCTGCACATAAGTGGTGCATAAAAGCAAGTGCACATAAACACCCACATAAAATAAAATGATGAAATACCATATTTGCTTGTCTTGTTTTTTGAGTGTCTTTCATTTCTCTCCATACATTCTTTCTACAAAGAATGATTTATTGCCTGTCGTGTGCTATCCATAATCAGTGCAGGCACAGAGCACAAAAGATTAAACAGACAGTACCATTCATGTACTCTCATGAAACTTTTAGTTCAGTTGTAGTTACAAAGAAGTGTGTAATATTGAAACTTGTAATGCATGACTGTTGTGATTAGTTTGCCTAGAGATGGGGTAGGATGTGCAGACATAGGAAATTAGCATGGAGAGCACATCAGTAAGGGTCCCCAGTTGAGCCTGGTGGGTGAAGAGTTCCCCGAAGACAGTGATAACAGCTATACCAGAAATCTGAACCAGGCAGGGATGGGGTGGCAAGAGTCCTTTTAAACTAGTTTGATAAGATTGTTTCTTTAGCTATACCTCACAAGATGAGAGATTTGACTATTTACATATGCGGTATATTAATTTTTGTATATACAGTACCATTCATCTTGTTTATTTTATGAACATCCTCATGTGGATTGCAAATGATATAAAAATTTCTAAGTATTAAATATGATTAAGAAGAAATGCCTATGTTCTAGATATTCATTGTCCAATAAAATTGAGTGTTTAATATTTATAACCTTAATGTTTCAAACAAAAAAGTTTATATCTTCTTTCAATCTTTGATTTCTAGATGACAGCCTTGGACTAAAAGTCTGGTTCCTTTATAAGAAATTGCCAGGCTAAGGCAGAGTCCT
This sequence comes from Dicrostonyx torquatus, assembly GCA_028555095.1. Lineage (NCBI taxonomy): Eukaryota > Metazoa > Chordata > Mammalia > Rodentia > Cricetidae > Dicrostonyx > Dicrostonyx torquatus. Next base: position 13,635,429 of record JAQHUG010000003.1, on the reverse strand, counting down.
TTCCTAGCATGCGAAAGGCTCTGGGTTCATTCTCCATTG
>JAQHUG010000003.1:13596742-13631509 GCA_028555095.1 Dicrostonyx torquatus | reverse complement strand
TACTTCCTTGGAGATCTGCGCAGGAATGCCAGGGAAGCTTCCTGCTTCCCAAATCTCCTGTTCTCACCTCTACTTCCTCTCTGGTTTTCCCACCTATACTTCCTGCCTGGCCAATCAGCATTTATTTAAGACATGATTGATAGGATACCGAATTGTCCCGCACCAGTTTATAATAAATTCTAGACATCTTCCTGTGCTACATCCCCCCATTATAATTCTTTCTAATTCCAGTAGAATTTTGAGAATTGAGGTTTTGATAATGTTACACATTCTTAGTACTAATTCCATAAGTAGTAGGAGTCTTTACCAAAGAAGAAAACAGCAGATTTTCTAGAGTACACTGCAGTGATTAAATCCCATTAGGCCTATTGCCATGACCTTATAAATTGAAATTGATAAGAATGTTGCTGGATCCTAACATGGCAGAAAATGCAAAAGAAAGGATGGAGGTCCAATCCTTACCTGTCAAAGGGATCGAGAACACACAGCATTGAGGTGACTTTTCACTGAAATACACTGTGCTGTGGGCAATGTCCAACGCCACGAGTGAAGAGAGACGACTAGAACCTGTTCTGGGCGAAACCCAAAAATCACAGCTGCAATGATAAAGGGCTCTGACCAAGCGAGCTCAAAACCTATGCTAGAAGTCCCTGTTTCTGGTGCCAGATGTAGCTGGATCCTAAAGCCTTCCTCAGGGGAGGGGGTGGAGAAGGCACAATGTCAGTGACACAAAGGACATTGGGAGTCCAGTGAAAGGGATTTATCAGACTCATTTACTTAGCAACAGGGAGCACCTTTTATACCCTCCCAGCACCCAGGTGTTCTGATCCCTTGACATCACGTGGTCCCCTCATTGGCTAGGTACCATCAGGATTCTGACAGTGGCAGACAAACTCCAGGTGTTGTCTCATCTTGCAACCTGGGAGGCCTTAACTTCCTACATAAGGGGAAACATCTCTGACACAACTTATTTGAATTTTAAAGTACCAATGCTTGAGGATAGGTACAAAACTTTTGGGGATTTTTTTTTTGGAATTAATACATACTATTTATTTACTAGCTTTAAATTATGTAGGGAAAAATATCTAAGCTGCACTTATTGACTGAGGAAAGTTTTGTACAAATAGATACCCAGACTGGGCTGGGATGCTAACTTGGTCTACACTGACTTCACCAACAATTGAAACTGCAGGGATTTTGTATAAGGAAGTATTTGCCTACCTCATCTTCTTGGCCACTAGACCATCTGCAGATTTGCTGCATTCTTTTCTCTGCATTCTTGGGCAGAGAGGAGGAAGACGAAGAAGTTGAAGATCTGTATTGATGCTACAAAAAAATGTGTTTTTCCGCAGCCCTAGTGCTGCCTTTTGTTAGATTTCTAAGGTGTGCAGTCTTGTGTTTTACCATGGAACCCATAGATAAACACACAGCCTTCCTTAGAGCAGGGGCTCTAATACAGTACATCCTCTTCTTCAAAGTCAAGCTTATGTGAACTACTTGCCCTAATATCCTAGGGAGTTCAGTCCGCTATCCTGGATTCCAGTAAAGCATTGCATACAGCTGAGACTGACAAGTTTTCTTAGCGGATCTTTGTCTTCTAGCCTGGATCATAGCCATGTCTTGTAACACTTGAAACATTCTTAAAGCTTGGTATAATAGTTGTAACCCCGACAACCTTGCACCCCGGGAGTGCAGTTTCCCAGTTAAAGGACATTCTGATCGGGGGTTTTGTTGTTGTTGCTCTTTGTTTTCCCAATCCCCTGTAATATTTTAAAGTATGCTGTTTAATGTGAGCAGTTAACTATATTTATAGCATGTACCAATTTTTCTTTTGTTCTTGCTATTATAATATATAATCCCCACACACTCTTTCTGACTCCTGTAAGTACTGACTAGAGCTTCCTAAGAGCACCAGCATAATAAAACTTGTTTCTAATTGGTGGGAAAGTATATCTTGGAGTCTCTTTCCTTCTCTCTGCCTTTCCCTATCAGTACACTGGTTCTGCAGAAGGATCTCAGAAGCTACTAGTACAAACTTAGTTGCTCTAGCAAGAGGTGATGTATGAGCTACATGAGGTTCTGTGAACCGAGAGACTGCGGGATGCTTGCTCACATGTGTCACTCCATGTAGTTTTGGATATTGACATAAACTTTGCAGCATGAGAAGTATGCGTTTGGGGAAATTAAGTCTGTGTTAAAACAAAACAACAACCACAAAAGCTTGGCTTTCCTGCAGTCAACGCTTTGAATTTTAATTTCTTTAACAAGTTCTGGAGCTTAGACATATATTTAAGCTCTATTTGGTTTTCACAGTCAATCAAATATTGCTTAGCTTGCAAGATTATTATTAAAGACCTAATGAGAGTAAAAAGAAAGCCAGATATGAAATGCGGTGGGGTCAGTGATGTGTGATAATCTATGTAACTAGTAAAGGTGAAGCTGGTGGGAGATTTTAAATCAGCATGCAATAGACTACAATGTTTTCTGGAATGTCTCCTTTAATTATTTTCACCTCAGAATTGTTCATTAAGCTCTTGATATTGAAAATGTCAGCTCTCTGCATTTAAAAGAATCTGTAAAAATATTCTGTTGCCTTGGTTGAAATGAATGAGGTAGTGAAAATAATAACATGTGATGTATTTGATATACAGAGAGAATGTTGGAGGGTAATAGCCTGCTTTTCATCCCGGCCGCCCCGCTAACTTACACCCGAAATAACCACACAGAAATTAATTTACTGCCTGGCCCATTATCTCTAGCCTCTTATTGGCTAACTCGCATATCTTGATTTAACCCATTTCTATTAATCTGTATGTCACCATGTGACAGTAGCTTACCGGAAAAGATTTAGCATGTCTGATTCTGGCCGCTCCATGGCAGTTCTCTCACTCTGCTTTCTTTCTCCCAGAATTCAGTTCTGTCTTCTCTGTCTTCCTAAGTTCCGCCCTATCAACCAGGTCAAGGCAGTTTCTTTATTCATTATCCAATGAGATCATCACATAAACAGAAGGAACTCCTACACCAAGAGAGTATCCTCCATATTATAAAGCCAGAGCCGGGGTAATATCCTGTTTGGTTCTTCATCATTACTCTATGTATGTATACAGTTAGTAAACTGAAAGTTGACTCTGGAGTAGGCAGAGGATGAAAAAGAATGGACCCTAGCTCTCATAGATCTTATACTGTTGGGAGACAGACAGACAGAGCATAAAAAAAGTAAGCAGAAAATAGGACACAGCTGGTCATGAGGGCCTTGAAAGAAATAACTGGTAATGGCAGAATTGGGAGTTCACTTTATATGAAGTAATTAGGTAAGGTCTCTCTGAATAAAGGTCGGAAGAACTGTTGAAAGAATGAATAATTTATTCTAGTATTTGAATCATGAATACTTTGGACAGTTATTGCAATTAAATATGTAACCTAATAGTATAATAATGATCCTGTAGTTACCTGCATTCCTGCCAGAGGAGAATTTCAGCTATTCTTCATCCCAACACTCTTCCACCCATTTTTGTATCCTGATTGATGCTAACTTCATGGTAGAGGATGCTTATAAGAATCTATAGCCATTCTAGTTTACTACAGGAGCCTGTTAGAAAGAAGTAGGCTAAACATGATGCATGACTAGAGGAAGAAGATGAGATGTTCTGGGGGCCTAAACAAAGTCTGGAAGGTAATTTAGCTTTTATTTTTGCTTTCTCCTGTTGTTTATGAGATGGAATCTCACTGTGTAGCTTAGACTGGCCTCCACCTGCGATTCAGCTTCCCTAGCCTCCCAGGTACTATGATCTCAGCGGTGCAACCGTAACGCCTAGCTTTTTAAAGACTACCAAAAATAACCTATCACCAATGTACCCTCAACTCCCAAGTCTTACAGTTCCCTGTTTCTGTGCTAAGTTATTAGGTTATCAATGGGAACTTTTTTTTTTTTTTTTGCACAGCATCTGCTTTTAAGCTTTATGGAAGTATAAAGAATAATTAACATTACCTAACTACTTAGAACTTTAAATTTAATTTTTATTTCAAAGACTAATATAGGGTGGTTACAGAAAAACAGAAGCTGCATGCATTAGCAAAAAGAACATTTAAAAATAAACATCCATATGATCTTCCACACGTGTATATTTTAAATATAGATGGATCTTCATTCTGTGTTGGTTTCCTTTTTTTTTCAGTATTCATAAAATTTTGCAGTAGCTAATTAATATCTCATTTAATTTTATAATGTACTTAATGAATTAATCCGTTAGTGTTAGATTTGGGGGTTTTTAACGTTCCAAAATTAAAAATAGCTCCATCTTAAGTATCTTTCTTAAGAAATCTTTGAGTATATTCTTAATTATTTCCTTGGGCAAGATTACCAGAAGAAAAAAAAAATTCTGGTTGTACTTTAAAACTTTTGAAAGGTGCTGCCAAATGGCATACAGGTGAGAAAAACCACATTTGTATCAGTAAGTAGCAATACTAGGTGACAAATGAGTGATAAACAGTTTGAGCTGTATTGAGTTCAAGGGAAAAGACCCATATCAATAGATAGTTGTGAACCTGTATGCTTTCAAGGGAAGATGATGAAGTGGAGCTGAGACAGCAGCTGGAAAGAGATGCCTTCTTCCCACTAGAGAGCATTGGTGGAAATGCCGATCCAGTGTGCAGACTGGGGTGTCATGTCCCCTCCCATCTTTGTTCTTGAATTTAACACAGATGCTGTTCTTGTTGAAGGAGGTGCAATTAAAATTGTCTGATAATTTAAATGTTGAAACCAGGAAAATCAAAACTACAGAAAAATAAGCTCAACTTTGAGGAGATTTTTGAGTTTGGGCTTCAGAGATTTTAGGAAATAAAGTTTTATCTCATTTAAAAATCAGTTTTTAATATATCAAAGTTTCAAGCTTCATGTTCCACTTTTCTCTCTCTTCCTCCATTATTGCCAGTAAATAATTGGCTCAGGTTTGGTTGCGTGACCTGCTTTTGTATTAATGTTTTTAGTAAAGTCCGAGGCATTGAATTGCCCTCTTGTTGTCTATTTGTATTATATCAAATGACAATTTTTTACTCTGTACTTAGTTGATGATCTGTTCTGTAAGTATACATTACTAATGAAGAATCTATGGTTTAGATTATTAAAAGATTAGTATCTCTGAGGGGGCTTTTGTGCTCCGAGCTAGTAAGCCTTGCCTTTATGTTTTATGATGTGCTTTATCAAGTGGTATAATATTAATATTGACTTATTGTAACATGACCCTATCTAACACTTGGCTCAAACATTTCAAGACTGGGGAAGAAGTCAGCACTTTCTGTCCTTTATGGGTGCTGATAGGAGGAAAAAATGTGGGTCTCAAACCCAGGTATTCTGCCCCACCCTGAAGGCCACTACCTACCTGTCAGCTTTACCCCCTCAGTTTATTGGGGTTCACTTGCTTTATGGAGTTCATATTTTGAATTCTGTTTTGGAGTGAATTCCGTTTTATTTTTCCAGCCTTGGTATCTTCAGGACATTTTGCCATCTACTTGCTAAATGACACTGGTGTTGTGTTGTGTTTGGCTGTGGTGTTGGGTGAGGGTTTGTTTAGTTTTGTTTTCACTTTGTTACTGTGACCAAATACCAGACAAGAAGCAACTTAATGGGAAGAATGGTTTACTTTAGTCTAGAGTTCTCAGGGCACAGACAGTTATGGCTGGGAAGAGGTGGCAGCAGGATCATTGGAAAGCTGGTCATACCTCTCTGCGTCAGAACGCAGGAGGGTGAACACTGATGCCCACATGGTTTCCGGTTTTCAGTTCATGACCCCAGCCTATGGAATGTATAATTGGTGTTAGGGTGGATCCTCCCATCTCATTTAACCCAGTCAAGACACTCCCTTACAAGTATGCCCAGGTGTCCGCCTTGTGGGTGAGTCTAGATCTGTCAACTTGACGGTAACTATGGACCATTACAACTGCTACACACTGCCTGATAGAACTCTGGGCCACAAGCTGTCCAGGGTTTGTCAAGAATAATTTAAGAACCAAGAAATTACTTGAACATGGCCTAAATTCATCTGCTAACTGATGAGGAAGTCCCAGTTCTTCCTTAGCTCCAATGAGCTCCCACCAAGTTCCAAGTGCTCAGAGGACAGAGGTCCTCTGCCTAATGCAGCAAGGTGTGAAGTAACCGAGGGCTTCTCACACACCATGGTTTTGGAAAGAGACCTTTTCTGCTGAGACCAGATCATTGCTTTTCTAATTACTATTTCATTGGGCTTAAATTGTGGCAGATTATCCATAGAATTCCCATCCTATTAACAGATGATTTGTTAATTCACATCACTACTTATTTGCTATAGAAAGTAATCATAAATGCCTTCCAAAAATTGCAGTTGCTAATTGAACATAGGTGACATTCACATCTGATTTTCCTTTGGAAAAAAACTGAAGCAGCTATTTCCTGCAGAGCTGTAATGTGCAAGGGCACAATAGACAAGGGAGATGCGTTAGTGGCGCCTACTGCTTACGCTTTCTGTGAACCTCTTTGAGGTGCACTCAACCCACAAGCTGGGCAAAACCATCAATTCATGGCACTGTAACCTCGTCGGAATGGCACAGGATTGGCCACACTCCTGAACACATTAGGACTAAATATCTTTTTTAAAAGCTTTTTTAAAAAAAAAAAAAGAAAAGAAAGAAAGATTTATCTTAATTCTTCGCTGGCTAAGTTCTTTTTGAAAAGTCTTTTATGTTCATTGCTCTGGGCATCCTTTCAAAGTTCAGCAGTTTGTGGCTTTGAATAGCCACATCGTATCATCTAGCTTGCCTTCCCTCTATTGGTGAAGAAAATGGCTGAGTCAGAGCTTTTGGGATTCTGGGAGGTAAATGGGGGAATTATCTGTAGTTTTGCTTCCAGCTGGTTATAAATGGATATGCTGATTAGGCATTTTCACTTTTATAACAGGCTGCCTTCTAAACAGTAATGGAATCCATTCAAACTTGAACAATTCGTCTTTTTGAATACATCATGTGGTTGGAATAGAATATAGTATTCATGTAGCAGTTTTTGCTGGTTATTATATACAGCTACTGTGAGAATTGTTTTGAATGGGTGTAATTTTTAGGGAGAAAGTTAATGTGTTAAGAACCACTTTATGTTTTTACCTGCTTTCATTTAATTCTTAGAACAATTCTAAGTAAATAATAAAACCTCAGAGTTTATTTAACTACTGTTTCTCCACTCCCTTCTGCTCTCCTCTCTTCTTCCTCTCTCACTCCCTATTCTCCTTCTTGCTTTTGCCTCCCCTTCTCCCACTTCATTGTGGGTTCATGTATATTTTAGAATTATCCCTCCCTCTTCTGTACAGATGACATTGGCACTTTGATGGAGATTATGTTGATTCAGGGAGTCATTCTGGACGTTTTTAACAATATTGATTCTGCCCGTCTATGAATGTAGAATGTATTTTTACTTTTTGTTTCTTCTTTTAAAGTTTTTCGTTAGCATCTCATTATTGAGCTCCTTCACCTTAGGTATTATTCTTAGATTTTTTTTTATAACTACTATAAATAGGATAGGCTTCTTGATTTCTATTTCAGATAACTCACTGTTAGATATAGTAATGCTATTGATTTTCATATGTTGATTTTACATTTTGTATATTAGCTGAGTTTACTGATTAGTTCCAATATTGTTGGTATTTGGTATAAAATATCTAGTATTGTGATTACTTTCTCTAAAACAGTCTTTCTTGGTAGTTAAGGGAATTGTTCTGTTATTGTGTTTTTGATTTCCTGTTATTATTTGACATTTGTCAGTTACAGATGTCTGCTTTGTGGTTACCATGAGGTCTTTTAAATTGCCTTTTTACTATATTGAGCTGTTTTGAAGTGATTACCGACTTCCTTACCTCTGTGCTGATCAGTTAGTATGTAAATAGCTGCTCAACTTGGCAAGTGTGTGGCAGGGGAGAGCGCCAGCCATTCTTACTCAGCTGCCATCTTGTTCCATGCTCTCCCGTTGAGTCATCTTGAATATGATATCTCAAAGTGTTTTGATATTTTTTTTTAAAAAAATACATTTATTGATTTATGAGTGTGCAATGGACACTTGTGGAAATGAGAAAACAATTTTCTTCTACCATGTGAGTTCCCAGGATTGAACTCAGGTAACTATTTCATCTGCCTTCTTTTGTCTTTATTTAATGCACTTAGTGACTTTTTCCTTTCTCAGAAGTTAGTTCTACTTTGATGGCTGGTGTGCAGGGTGTGTGCAGAATTATCTAGTAGTACTTAGTCTCTTAAGACTGTGTGTATTTTTTAAAAAAGGAAATTGATTTGTTGTTTTTTGACATTTCAACCTCTTTATCATAACATATCCTGCTAATATTAGATGTTAATGTTATTTTATATTTATTATTTATGATAGCATTATAATTAATTAATAATTAATATAAGGTGCCTGATACCCTTATATGTATCTATATCTTATCTGTATCTATATGTATCTATATCTTATCTATATCTATAGCCTGCTACCTCAAAGTTAACTTTAAATAGAGTTAATTTGATATGTTAGTCTGCCATACCTAAGGAGCTTTTCTGTATCTTCAAATTTTGGATAATGTATCCAGAGCTCCCCGTTACTATTTTATTGAATGTTATATAGTTTGTGCAGTACCCTGCATTTGTCTGTTTTATGATAGGCCCTATAACCATGCACTAATGGGAAGGTGTGTATGTATGACATAGGTGTCCTGGTATTGTGGTTTCTTTTTGTCTCATGTAATATTATTTCACCATCTATCTGCTCTACATTTGGCTTATTCTGTCCTATTTTAAGTGTTTGACTTCATATTGAGTTAATTATTTATAAAATAAATCATTGGATTTGTTCCCACCAGTGACACCAAGAAGAAGGAAGGAATGAGGAAAAGGAATAACTCTGAAGTAGACGATGTACAACCAAGAAGCCGTCATGGAAAGAAGGCCAAGTGGGAAACGTTAGAACCTTTGGATACAGGCCTGTCCTTAGCAGAGGATGAAGAGCTGGTGTTACACCTGCTCAGAAGTCAAAACTAAATATTCTCCGTGTCTTTGTGGACTTTGGACATTATTATGTGGGCAAGAAGTTGAAAAGAGTTTTGGGGCATTTAGGTGCTATGTGTCCCATTTTCAGAAGATACACTCTCTAACAGAAATGATCACATCTCTGGGTTTCTTTCACAAACTGAGTTTTGAAACATCAAGGAACATACTCAAAATAAGGACGTATTGTACAGTTTACCATTGTGCAGTGTGCAGTCTGCTCTGTTAGAATTTGTCAGTAGGCTCCTGTTGCCCACTAGTGGAAATGCTTATTTTGTTTTCACAGTGTTGAGGGTTAAACCAAGGCCTTGCATATGGTAGACAAGTGCTCTACTGCTGAGTTTGTACCTAGTCCCTGTTTGTTTTACAGGTAGGTTCTGAATCTCTTCTTCATACCCATCTTTCATACAATACAGAAATTTTAATAATATTATTAAATAGCTAATAATTTTATGTATATTTCATTATTTTCAAAGAAATAGTATAATGGACCAGCCCTGACAAAGAATGAGTATTTTTTAATTGAGTTCATAAAAAATAAACATGTTTCCTATAATGTAAAGTACTATTGTTTTCATTGTGTCCAGTAATATGAAAGACACTCAAAGATTCATAAAATTAAAACCTGTGACAAACTCCTGAAGCAGGGTTTGTATTGTCAACTTTCCCTGCTCAAATGTAACACATTGCACTTGTACTTGTAGGTTGCTGGCAGTTACTTATAAATTCTCTAGTCCTCTGAGGACATTCCTCATGTGCTCTGTTTAGAAGGTCTTTACCTGGCTCCTGCTAGTGAGAAAATGAGGCAGAGTCCCTGTTTTGTTACAAATACTGTCAGTCAAAAAAAGAAAACATGGAGAAATCTGGGCATGGACATGAAATGATTGATTTTAATGTAGATTGGCATACTCAGGATCTTTGTAACCCCATCTTTATATCCTATTTACTACCAAAACTAATTTTCAGTAATAGCTGTAAATTCAGTCCTGGCTCTTGAGGAAGATTGATTGCATCGCACCTGGGTGTCTCATCTTCCCTGTCTGCTCATCCTTACGGGCGACCATCTTCTCACAATCAAAATGACTGCCGCTCCCCCACTCTGCACTGTCTACTACTGCTGACTTCTCTCTTCAATGACCGGTCCACTGTGTGTCCTCAGTCGGCCTTTCCTAAACCCCTGAGGTTCTTCCCTGGTCTCTCTGCTTCTACCATCACATTCTTCAGCGCACCTTCCCTGGGAGCTCTCTCTGTAGCCTACAGGTCTGAGCATGTTTCCCTCCTCTGTTCCCTGCTATTAATGGTGTCTATCATGTGATATAATTATCCTTTATCTATAATCCTTTTGCCCTGTTATCTGACAGTTTCCTTGAGAACAGGATTTATTTTATCCATCTTTTATACCTTTAAGGCCAAATATAACACCTTTCCTATAATTCATAATTATGGCTTTGATTTAATGACTACTCATAGTAAAACAAGAGTAATTTATTTACCCTTTAATATAATACTTTTTAATTTTTGAGAGTTTTATGTGCACATATATTTAATATTTCACAGTATTCCTCCCTCCAGCTCCTCCTAGGCACCACCCCTGTTCATATCCCTCTCCCAACCTCATGTCCTCCTGAGTCCAGTTAGTGTTATCTGTAAATCCATGGGTGTAGGGCCATCCACTGGAGTATAATCAACCTACAAGGAAACACATCTGTAAAGAAAACTGGCACTCCCTCGCCAGGCATCTGTGAACTTTAAGTGGCTCTTGAGCTCTGATTGGGGACTCATGTACCCCTTCCTCACTGTCTTAGCTACATGTTGGGATGAGTCCAAGCCTCAATGGGGTTTGCACATTCCAGGGTAAGGGCATGTGGATTAGAAAAGTTAGGTAGGGACAGAGATAGAAAAGAAATACAGAAACATAGAATAGAACCGGGAGGGCTACCCAGTGAATACTGAATACGTCTGTGTTTATTTTCCTTATGCTTATATACCCCAATCCAAAAAGGGGGGAAGAAGGCAAGAGACTGTTTTATTGTGACACAAAGGACAAACAGACCAATTACTTGCTTCAATACCTGAGACATCAAGCTATTATTTACTAAGTTAAACATTTTGATGTTTTAGGCAGGACTTGCAGCAGTCGTACCTTAGACCAAGTATCCTGTAGGTAGCCACTCCCTGGGTCAAGCCTCCTGTTTTATCCTTGAAAGAGCAGGAATAGGCTTGAATTCTCTGATCTTTGATCAAGGTGGAACAGACCACCTCTGGGCTATTTTAATTTCCAAAACACCAAGTAACCACACCCTAGGTCAGAATATCTTGTTTGTAGCCGCCTCCTTAAGTCAGACTTCTTGTCAATAACTTTGAAAGAGCAAGAGTAGATTTGTGTTCTCTGACCTTCAGTCAAGGTGGTGTGAACCCATTTCTGTGCCCCCCCCACCTCACCATGATATAATGTTGAGTGGGTCAATCATGTACCAATAGTCACAGCTGCTATGAATTTAAGAGTGAACCAGCCTTATCTTGTCCAGAAGACATTGTTTTGACCTGCTTCTCCCCAACCTCTTGCTCTTAAAAACCTTTCACCCTAAACCAAGAGAACTTTTAAAGATATGATGTAATACAATGTTCTGTCACCTCTGTAGGAAAGAGAGTTTATGGACATAAAAGCTAGTTGTAATTACTTTAACAGAGAAGAAAAAGTAAATAGGAGAGGAAATTGAAGTTTAAAAACTCAAGAAGATTTTGAGATTAGAGTTTCTGACATTCTCTTGTCCTTGAAGACTTTCAAAGGTCACCGAATACAGAAGTACAGAAACTGAAGGCTTACCATTGATTTTCTGCTGTGCCATTTTTGTTGTTTTTCCTGAAGGGAAATTAAGCCTATTGGCTGCTTCTGTGTAATTACTGAATAAATATATTGCAAGGCATTTGGTCCATAAACTACTTTGGATGTGTTTTATCTGAAGAATTGAGTGGATCCTTATTAAGCAGTTCAGTGTGTTCTTTGCGAATTTTTAAAGCTGTCTAAAAGTCGGGTAATAGTGCGTGGCGTGTGTGGTAGATGTTGACTCTGTTGGCTCCTGTCAGACCTCCACCCCCTCATTGACAAGAGACAGAGGTATTCCTTCCGTCTGGGTCCAAGGCACAATAGAGTAGGCACCTCTATGCCTGCAGAACGAGAAACATGCTGAGTCCTGGTTTAGCACACAACCTGAGAGAAACATGTAGCAAATGAGAATAGCTATTGGTTCAGTGTACTGATGAGTCCCTCACTGCTACGCTGTCTGTACCCATCCTGTGAGAGACCGTTTCCCTCTGCTGCCTCCATTTATTTAGTTGGGAGGAGGGACCAAATGCACAATTTTAATGTCTCATAAAAAGAGAAGATGGAAAAGGGATGGTGCACATTTGAGGGAGGACACTATTGCAGGGTTTTAGGAAAGAAAGAGGACACAGTGTGTATTTTCTAGGACCCAGAGACTAATTCTTGCTGCTAAAAGGCTGAAAGGCCATTCATCAGACTCGCTAGTGTAAAATAATCCCTAACATTACATAAGTCTCTGGAAGCAAAAACCTTTGGAGAGCTGCCATCTCATAAGCTTACAAGGCATTCTGGATTTGTTTGGGGCCATAAAAAATGGATAAGTTTAATTAAACGTAATTAATTTTGTTATACAACACTTGAAATACCCTGAACATGAAGTAGTCTCTGAACCTTGATATCAGAGGCTGCCATAGGATGCAGATGCGCCTGTGAGGTGGTGCTGTAAGAAAGGAATCTGCAACCAAGATTGGAAACCCTGCTTTGTGACACTTAAGGCTAGGCATAATCATGGCATGGTCTTCGTCCACTGCCCCTGCTGATCAGATAGCCTAGGGCAGGTGTGGTCCACATCATATTACCTAGTGAGAGACAATCACGCTTGAAAGCTTTGCCCAAACAGACAAGGCAGACAAATGACATTCTTACTAATCAACTGAAATTTAGATACCAAGAAAGAAGTTTACAGGACAGAACAGGAAGTGTAATGATGGATCCACCTCCAAAAAAAAAAATGAGCTCAGATTATGAGTTAAATAAATAGGTAAATCAGGGAGGATACTGGCTGGAAGATAAAGAATACATGCCTAAGAGACTTAGAGGTTCTTGGGAGCCGAAGCAATGTGGAGAATAGTGAATTATGGTTAGGAATGACTGGGCAAGGCCTGCTGTGATGATTCATCTTGATCCAACTTGATTGGATTGAGAAGCTCCTGCTTAAGTTACAGCATACCTCTTAGTATGTCTGTGAAGATCTTCCCAAGGACAAAGAGATGATGAATCATTTGAACCCACTGATAAAATTGTAGTACGCTGTTGGGAAATGTCAGAGCTGCAGAAGATGAGGTCCGTTTAGAAATAGGTCTCTGGCCAAGTTCTGGCCTCTTGCGTTAAAGCGTGGCTGCTGTGCCATGGTGTGAGTATCTTGGTGATAACCTCACCTTATGATGGACGGACACTTGGCAAACCATGAGCAATGGGAACACTTTCTTGTTTCTGCTGGGCGTTTGCTCACGATAACAACAAAGCTAATACACCTCCTGACTTGTTCCAGGACTTGACATTTTTTTGTCCTAAACTCTCTAGTATTTTGTTCATGAAGTTTGATAAGAGCAAGTTTCTCCAATGTTCTAAGATTAATTAGAAGGCTGTATGGAGAGAATGGAAGTGAGACTGAGGAAATGGGAAAATACTATTTCACATTCTTTTTTTTATTGATTTTTATTGAACTCTACATTTTTCTCTGCTCCCCTCCCTGCCTCTCCCCTCCCCTTCAACCCTCTCCCAAGGTCTCCATGTTCCCAATTTGCTCAGGAGATCTTGTCTTTTTCTACTACCCATGTAGATTAGATCTATGTATGTTTCTCTTAGAGTCCTCGTTGTTGTCTAGGTTCTCTGGGATTGGTTTTCTTTGCTTTATGTTTAAAAACCACCTATGCGTGAGCACATGTGATAATTGTCTTTCTGGGTCTGGTTTACCTGAAACCAACACCTTGCTTACATCATCACTAACCCATCCAGAAACCACGTTGACATCTGGTGCAGACTTGTCTGTTTCTGTCAATCATGTTTTAAATAAATGCTGATTGGCCAGGTAGGAAGTATAGGTGGGTCAACCAGACAGGAAGTAAAGGCAGGGCGAGGAGAAAGTCTGGGAAGCAGGAAGCTTCCCTGGCATTCCTGCGCAGATCTCCAAGGAAGCAGCATGTGTCCCTGTCCCAGCTGAGAAAAGGTACCGGCCATGTGCCTGGCTTGGATGGGAACAATGGGTTAATATAACTTATGGGAGCTAGTAAGAAGCCTGAGATAATGGGCCAATCAGTTAATAACCTAATGTAGACTCTCTGTGTGATTTTCTTTGGGGCTTGCTGGCTGTGGGGTACTGGGCAGGACAGTATCCCCAACGAGCAGGACCCTCATGTTACAGACATCTCCATGCTGGCTGATCTCCTTGCAGTTTTCCCCTCATAACCCTTCCTTTCCTTGCTATAGCCAGTGAAGATTCAGTACAAATAATATATACCTTCCTCTAATCTTTTAGTAGAAAATGTTCTTTCTTCTTTTGGTCTAATAGATACTTTTCCAAACAGTACTTGCCCTTGCTGCTGGGAGCCCTGGAAACTTGTCTTAAAAGCAGTCCTTTTGGGGACATCATCAGCAATGCTTCAATAAACCATTTTATTTCAGGAACCATTCATTCTCAAGAGTAATATGCAAACGTTCATGGGTCCTATTAGATTTTGGCGTCTTTCTCATTTACTGCCTGAGATGTGTGATCCCATAACCTGAACTAATCTGAGTGAATCTTTCATGGGTTTTTTTTTAATTCCCTCTCAAAAAGTTTTAATAAAATTTAGAAAAAATGTGATGCTTCTTGGGTTACACCAGGGAATTTTCAAATTCTAGATGGGGATCTAGCAAGTCTGTGGTGGGACCTGGAATTGTGCGTTTCTACCAAGCTCCCAGAGGATGGCGATGGTGCTGGCCCATGGCTGTTTTTTTTTTTATTAAGGCGGTAATGGAATCCAGAGTTATTAAATCATTGTTCACACACAGGTATGCTATCAGAATCCCAGCAGGAAACAGATGGTGCACACAAATTAGGAGAATCCTAAAGAGAAGAGTGTTAATAAAAAACTTTATTTACATATGAGCAGAGGAAGAGAATCACAGGCTTGTCAACCTTAAGGCTCCTAATAGAGGTGTTACCGTAACCCCCACCTTGAGGACTGGGGAAGAGCTGTTGACTAAAACCCAGAAGGAAAGAGTAGGTACAGCTGCTTTATGGCCTTCAAGTTGAAATACACACTCAGGAGGTGGGTGAGTGGCCAAAAAGGACCAAGAGACAAAGTGCAAACCTTGTCTTTGCTAGACTGCTTGGTGGCCTTCATTGATACAACCCTACTGGAAGTCTGAGAGCAGATTGCCTCCCGGGAAGCAGCAGGGTGGTATTTGGACTAGCAGGAGAAATGCTCACGGATAGAGGTCATACATAGACGGAAGTAAAACCAAATGCAGTGGGTGTGCGTGTTGACGAGTACAAAGCCTGAGTAGGTATGGTCAAGAGTTAGAGTAGGGAAGGCAAGTGAGATGGGGTAGCACCAGACTTAATTCCAAATAAAAGAAGCACATGACTAATACCCCACACTCCCATGAGAAAGCACTTTGGGACAGGCACATTCTAGGGCATTTTCAGCTTCCTAAGTGCATGGACTGCGTGTGCTGGTTTAAGGTCATAGTTCAAGGTGGCAGGGAGGAACATTTTGAACATGTTTAACTCATGTCTTCAGTGGTGGACAGGAATACTTTGGGGGCATACTTAACCGTTTCCCCACACCATCCCCCCATAAAAGATTTTAGCTGCAGCCACAGGAAAGAGACCTGAAGGTGCATTAGTATTTATAGTTTCTCATAGGGGTGTCTGCTAACAGACTCCTCCAGGGAAGAGGAAAGTGCTCCTCATGGATCCCTCCCTCATCATCTCCCTACCGGGAGCCGTTCTCAGGATGGGATGCAGCAAGGGTGGACAGTAAGCAAAGATGCACAGGACACATTTATAAAGGAGAGTGAGACAGTAACTGGTGGACAGTAGGGGTGGGGAGCAAGGGGTTTTTTGGATAAATTTGATGGGTTTAGAGTCGGAAGGAACAGGGTTTGTTTTGCAGACACATTACCAGTAGAAGAGTGTCCAACCGCAGGGGCCCCCTCACTGTCAAATTCATGGCCTCTGCTCTCCAGGGAACCTTCAGTCTTCTCCAACTTTATCTGCTCACTTTTTTTTCCTTTCTTCGTTAAATTGCAAAGCTTCCCCCTCATTCTTGTCTAACAACCTTGCTCTGGGTTTTGCTAAGAAGGACACTGTCCAAAGAGAACTTGTCCAGCTGCCACTCTCCGCCATCTGCTCCTGGCAGCTGAGCTGTATAGTCTCTGTCCCCCTCCTGCTTGTATGTCAGTCTCCACCGCTTCTAGTCTGCTCAAGATTATCACTGCTGCAGGCGTCACCTTTAGTACTAAGTTCTGCCCTACATATGTCTCCTGGAATGTGTCCCATCTAAAAAAACAGAACAAAACAAAAATCTAAAAGTAGAAGTCTGATTCTGTCCCTACCACCTTAAATCACTTTCCCAAGTGTATCCTACCTTTTGACATTGCAACATGATTACATCTAGAAAGTTCACATGTGAGAATCACATAATCAAATTATGAAAAAAGTCATAGAAAATGTCATAATGTTTTTATGAAGTTTATGGTTTTAGTCTGTTGATTTACAGGTAAATGGTTAAACTGTGGTATGACACATAACAATGAATTACTGTTCAGCAACAAAAAAGAAAAAAGAAAAAAAAATGCCATTGACTTAAGTTCTCCCAGGTTTGAGCTCAAGATAATGGTGCTGACTAATGGGAGCAGTTCATGGCTAGCCTCTGTGGCTCATAGACCGCAGTTAGATGTGATTGCTTATTGGCATAACTCCTCAAAAGAACTGTCTGTTTCTGTGGACACCATTCTCCCAGTTTTTTTTAAGATCACAGTTTATAAGACATAATTGATGTTCAACAAGCTACACAAGAAGTTTCAAGTATGAAATTTGTCTCGAACTGTGCATATGTATATCTCATTTATGAAGCCATATTGTAATTGCCCCAAAGATTTTTCTCATGCCACTTTGTATTCTCTGCCTTATGACCAGCCTTCCCCTCCTCACCCTCCTTTCTCACCAACCATTGATTTGCTATCCATTACTATACATACTAGAATTTTTTATGATTGGGATCATAAGTTTGACTTAGTTTTTGTGTTCTTATTCCTGTTTCTCAGCATCATTATCCTGTGGTCAGTCCAGGGAGACCTTAAGTCAATCACATATTTTTTTGTTGCTGCATAATAATCAATTGTATGGGTCATACCACAGTTTGAACATTTACTTATAAACCAGCAGATTAAATTGCAGGTTCTGCTGCCATGAACCTTCTTTGTACGACACCTAGAAGAACGGTTGCTGCTTTAGTGGTGTATACTTACTGAAGGAGATGCCCCCACACTGTGGAGGTTCCTTCCCCACCCCGGACTAGGCATAAACCACATCCAAACAGCTGTTCTCACAGAGAGGTCCTTTGTTAAGCAGGGAAGAAAAGTTAAAGAGACTGTTTTCTGATTCAGGCAGAAAACAGCA
Organism: Dicrostonyx torquatus; assembly: GCA_028555095.1. Classification (NCBI taxonomy): domain Eukaryota; kingdom Metazoa; phylum Chordata; class Mammalia; order Rodentia; family Cricetidae; genus Dicrostonyx; species Dicrostonyx torquatus. Next base: position 13,613,744 of record JAQHUG010000003.1, on the reverse strand, counting down.
ACAAATGACCTTTTAGGTGTAATTTTTAAGAGGAGAAATGGAGGTCTGTGTTAGAATGGGCTAAGATGTGGTGGTAAATGAGGTAGGGAACGAGGGGGAAGGGGGAGGAGACCAGGGAAAGGGGAAAGGGTATTTGTCTCAGAGAGACAAAGGACTGCCTCTGGATAAAGGACTGTATCTGGAGACAGATACAGGACATATAGGCAGATGGCGGTATATAAAGGTTAAAATGGGAAATCCAATGATACGGTGAGGTGTTTATTTTTAATTGGGCATGGTAATTAAGTGAACCAGAGGGAACTTTTCACTGCTGGACTTGGGTAGTCAACCTCAGGAGGAGAAAATGGTCAAATAAGGAAATAGACCTTGGTGGTTAGCTTTAGGAATGTTATCTAAGGGCTTTTAGCAAGGCGGAGGGAATGGGAGAGAAGGGGAAGGTCTGCCAGGGTTACTTGTTCGAGTAGGCTCACATCCCTTCACTTTCCTTTTTTTTGTTTTGTTTTGTTTTGTTTTTTTTTCGAGACAGGGTTTCTCTGTAGCTTTGGAGCCTGTCCTGGAACTAGCTCTTGTAGACCAGGCTGGTCTCGAACTCACAAAGATCTGCCTGCCTCTGCCTCCTGAGTGATGGGATTAAAGACGTGCGCCACCACTGCCCGGGCTTCACTTTCCTTTTGAAAAACTTTCAAGTGCTTTTCTTAAATGACGATTATCATTGTATCCATAGTGTATGAAAGACCCTACCTCTCCACCCATTACTTGATATGGTAAGTCATTTTAATGGATACTTAGGGTATCACATTATGACTTTCATTGTCCCAACAACCGAAAACAGTGAGGGCTTTTCCCTGTGCTTCTGTGTCATCTCTGTATCTTTCTTTGGTCAAGTATCTGTTTCATGTCTTGCTAATTATTTTTGTTATGAACCTTTGAGAACTGAGAAGTTTGACATTCCAGGTGCAGGTACTTTAGTGTCTGTATGATTTTCAAATCTTTTCTCTCGGTCTGAGCTTCTCTTTCTTACACATTTATCTCCTAGTTGTCTTTTGAAGAACAAGAACTTTAATTTTTGATGTTCAATGTGTTTGACTTTTCCTTTCTTGATTGTGCAGTATCACATCTCAGAAATACTTCCTTATCCTAAGAGTGCACCTATCTTTTCCTCCAAAAATGCATCATTTTAGAGTTTCTAACCAGATTTCAACTTCATTTAGAGATAATTCTTGTGTACGATACAATTTGTCACCCGAATTTCAGTTTTTAGATATGGCTATTTCTGTGCTCAAACACCATTGCTTGGAAAGACTAGTCTTCCTCCAGTGAATCACCTGTAGAGGTTTTTCCAAACACAGATCCATTAAAACCTCTTACAGTGTCTACCAGGGCATCAGCAGGTTGTTGGTCTGCCTCCACTGGGCATGTAACCTGTTAGCCATGTGCCCCATTAGCAGGCACTGTTAATGGAAGCTTCTGGTGCTTTTCCAGATCACACCCCTCATTCTTCAGCCCCTGTCTTCATGTTATTATGGCATGGCTTCCACAGATCGGAGGCTCCTGGGCAGCACTGCTTTTCTCAGTGTGATTGATGATCTTCATTGGGGTGTAGTCTGTCCGCTCTCTTCCTCAGGGAGTCTACCTCTGATGCCAAGTAATGTTTTTTTCCATCACTCTGACCAAGAGGAATTCCAGTGTGTATTATACATAAGGTTGACATGGGAAGATGGATACTGGAAGCCATTCCATTATTAAGCTTTTGTTTTTTCTTTGCTAAAACAGATCTTGTTAGGTTGCCACGGACTATGTTACTATATCCAAGATCAACTGTTGGGACTGATCCTAATTGATCTATCTATCTGTAGAATTAATTTGGCTTTCTCACGTTATTAAAACACTGACTCCTCTTTTCAGTTTCATTTTCTGTTTGTTTCTCATGTTCTTTTTGTTTGTTCCTCTTTGTGTTCCTAATTGCATATTAGTTATGCATGATTACGGTTTAATTATGACATTCTCATATATTATGTATGTAATACATTTGCTCATATTCACCCCCATTAACCCTCTCGACTCCATCTCATTCCTACTGATCTTTTCCCAAGCCAGTTCTGTTTCCACTTTGAAACTGTGTGTGTGTGTTTGTGTGTGCATGTGTGCACACGTGTGTGAGTGTGTTTGTGTGTGTGTCCTCCAGTAAGTTTAATGAGGGTTGCTTTTATGCAGAGCAGTAATTTGAGTATGAACAATTAACCAATGTCTACCCCACCAAAAACAGCTGCCCTTAGTTCCTCAGGGAGGTGGGATCTTCCTCTCCTCCTCTCTGTGATGGGTTCCATCTGTGATCCTCTCCTCCCTGTGTTGATGGTACAACCTTGTGCAGGTAAGCATAGCGCTTGTGAGTTCATGACTAGAGTGCCACGTCACACCTGGAACACTTTGTACTCTTCCTCCAGATCTTATTGTCCTTCTGTCCCCTTTCCCATAATGTTCCCTGAGCCTAGTAGGAGATGAAGAAATGTCCCATTTAGGGCTAACCACTTTCACTTACTGTCCTCGTTTTGACCATATGAGTCTCTGTAGTAACTACTCCACTGCACTGAAAAGAATTAGCTCCTCAGGCCAAAGCTGAGAGAAACACTAATCTATGGGCATAAACAGACACATTTAGGAGGCAATTTGATGGGCTTAACATGTCCTTATAACCCGACAACAGTAGTAACTTTCCCAAGAGGGCCTTAGACCTCCCTAGGCAAAGGCCAAACTCTTCCCCTGCTGTCCATTTCCTGTTTTCCCCATCGATTGCTTCTCAGGTTGAAAACATTGCGCTATTCATGAATTATCTCATAGCTTTCATCTAATCCGTTCACAGATCCACTTAGCTCTTCTTTGGAAATGCATGCAACAGTCAGCTCCTTGCTGTTCCACTGCGGTTCCTGCTGCACTCCAGGCCTCAGATCTCTGGACTGGTGCATAACCTCTTCATTGCCATCATTGCTGCTCCATTTTGTCACAGGCAGACCAATCATCTTTAAGATCGTTGATTGGCTTGTGTAGTTCTTCAAAACCCCATTGGCTATCTCACTTCAGCTGGAATCTAAAGCCTTTTCCCACTGCCTGAAAGGCCCAGTGCTTTGTCTTACTTCTACTCTCACTATTTTCCTTTCACTTGGTCCATTTAAATTAGACTTTGCTGTTCCTTCTGTCTGGACTTTTCAGCCCTGAGGTCTAACATGGCCGAAGCATTGCCTTATGAGCAGCTCTCTGTGAGCAACCAGTGGAAAGCAGTAGAGTCTTACTCTCCAGGCCATTCTCTGTCTTTTCCCTTTCCATCATTGAATTTACCAGCATCTGACATTGCCTATTGCCTGTCTCTGTGCTCCCCACTTTGTGCCAAGCGACATAGGCTAGATAGATGCTTGCTTAAGGCAGAGGATTGCCATATCCCACATCCTGGTAGATGGCACTTAAGAATGCTCAACAAGCACTTAGAGAATGAATGTATACGTCCTACCAGTTATACATAAAGTTGAGTCGACAAGATTTTGTTTTAAAAGGCAGGTAGGCCTGGCGGTACTGAACCGTCCAGTCATTCACTCTTGCGTAGTAACCAACTTAATATGACTTAATATGACATTCATTGCCTAGTAACCAACTTCACATGACTCAGAAATCCAGTGAGCTCCACTGTAGACCACTGACCTAGGCATGTGTGTGGGTTGCATTGCTAGGCAGCTTGGAGTGGGACAGATCTTAACAGGAGCTATAAATTCTGGGCCACAACACTGAGCTCTTAAATCTGGACATGACATTGATGGATGAATTTGTTCTTCCATTTCTCATTCTTTCCCCTTCTTTCTTCTTTCTGTGTTGGGGGTTTAAACTCATGGACTCTGTGTGCTGGACAAGTTTTCTACCACTGATGCATATCCTCAGCCCTGACATTGGGTCTTTCTGAGTGAACCTCATTCAATTTTACTATAAAATAGAATAATAACCATAATAATCTGTGCCTCAAATAGCTCTTTTGAGGATTAGATGAGTCAGTAATACGGGGCCGGAACCTAGCAGGTCTAATGAGTAGGTTATCACTAACTGAAACAATTCTTGGGCTCCTACAGGACTGCGCTCAGTTATGGGAAACTGGCCGCATGATGAGTCTGAAGTGGCTGCTCCATTTCATTCACTGCTGCTGAGATGCCAGATATGCTAAGGAAGCCATTTTAGGTGTTCCGGGTCCAGCCAGTCATGCCCTGACTCCATCCAGGGTAGCCACATTTGATGTCTTGAAGTTTGTTGTGTTATAGTAGGGAACTAAATCTTTACTGTAATTTGCTCATCAGTTTTCCTGCCGCTGGGCATTTGAGATGTTTCTAGGTTGAGACTACTATGAGGAACACAACTACCATTGTGTGGATGTACAAATAACAGATATTAGTTAGACCAACTCATATAAATCCCCACATTATCAATAAGGGGACAGGACACCCTTTCTCTTTAACATAGGGGTACATTAGTTTACCTGACCTCACAGCTGTAATGGAATACGTGCTATGACTTCTAATGACAGAACTAATAAAATGACTCTGGGAGTTTTTACATTAACATGCCACCTGTGGTCATCAGTCTCTGGAGAAGCACCTTTGAAGTTCTCTCCGAACGCTATAAAAAAAGTGCTTTCTATATTCTAAGGAATAGTTGGTTTTGTCTATTTGAGATGCTACAAAAAATTACCTTACACTGATTAATTCATAAACAACAGAAATCTTTCGCTCACGCTTCTGAGAATTCTAAGAAATCCAAAAGAAAGGTACCAGCAGATTTATTGTCTTTATCAAAGTGCCTGTTTCCAACACATGACACTGTAGGGTGGTAGGGTAGTGGTGGCGCACACCTTTAATCCCAGCACATCAGAGGCAGGCGGATCTCTGTGAGTGCAAGGCCAGCCAGTCTACAGAGTGGGTTCCAGGACAGCCAGGGCTGCACAGAGAAACCCTGTGTTGGAAAACAGACAAACAAACAAACGACAAATGACAAACCAATACATGCCACTGTTTATGCATCCCCAGGAGGAAGCATGAATGAGATCTTTGATCCTCTTTTAGAAAGATATTAATCCTATTTATGGGGCTATTTGAAGGGTGTGGACATGCAGACCATAACCGCAGCATAGCTCCCCGGGCTGACCACCCTTAGCATAGCTATTGGAAGCTTATCTCTGTAGTTGGGAAGTGCAGTCCATGCTCCTCAACTTCTGTAGGAGTCAGGGGTGTACGATTTATTGAACAGATATCCATTGAATATTTCTAGCGTTTTACAATGTAAAAGAATCGGGAAAAATATATTTCACATTCATGCAAAGTTTGGGCTTGTAATTACAATTTAATAGTTATTATTCTTTTCATTTATTTGATTGTGGTTTTTCCATAAAGGTTCATATGTTAGAGATTTGCTCCTCAGTGTGGCAGTATTGCGGTGGCCAGGCCTTCACAAGACAAGTCTATGTCATTGTGAGTATGCCCTTGGGAAGGATTAAGGAAGTTAATGAGATGTAATTAGTTCTCCCAAGAGAAAGTTGTTAGGATCAAGAGCAGGCCTCCTGAGTGTTTTCTGGGTTACAGTGTGGAAGTGTGGTCCCTTGTTCCTGTATGCACTCTCATCCTGTCAGGGCTATGCCCTTGAGTCCCCAGATTATAAACTAATCTCTTTTCTTTACAAAATACCCAGGCTTAGGTGTTTAGGTGTTTAGGTTATAAAAAGCATATTCAGACTTTGGGGAGAGGGAACTGCATGGTGGCAGTCAGTGTCTCCAGTGATACCTGGGATCCAGCTCTTCCTCCTATCCTATTAAAGGTGAACTACCGCCCTGCAGCACATGGGACTCCAAAGCTGTCTTCATTTACCCTGAGGTCCACCACACCCTGCTACACCCTGGGCCCAGTGCTGCAGGAACAGAGCTGCAATGGAATCTCTGATTTTTGATAGTAAGTCCAGCTTTGTCAATGGGTAACTCTGTGACCTTGGATCAGTCTTGGGCAGGGACTTCCCAAGGAAGCCATGGCAATTACAGAAACCTTTAAATTGTAGTTATACAAGACAAAGAACATAAAAATCACCTTTCATCAAATGCCCTAAGACAGTCATTAGTGCAATCATGGGTCACAGGATACTATCTCAGCAATCCAGACCGCGTGTACAGTAGGGTGGTGTGCTGTGTGGCCGGAATATAGTAGTGTTCCATCCTGACTTATGAATATGCTCTATTTGTCATGTTCACACATGACATATGCCCTAATGATGAGTTCTTGGAACACAGCCACTGGTAAGTAACACCTACTCTAATGTATTTTCTTCCACATATCTGGAGGAATCTATAAAATCATAATGCATTATAAACTACTTACTTGAATGTTTGGCTGATTTTCTTTGGATGCTTTGTTTGACTTAAATATCCTCTTGGAATTTTTGATGATATATTAAAACTTGTTATCCTGATACCTATAAGTACACTTAGCTCTTATACCCGAGTACTGGTTTCTGATATTGTACTACAGAAAGCCAAACAAAACAAAACAAAAGCAGGGTTTCTTGAAGAATTGGCTGATTCTAGGCCTGTGGCAAGAAATGCATGATCCTGGAGCATCCTGGAGTGCTGGAAAGAACGGCAGTGCTAAGAGACACAACTCAAGAAATGAGAGGGAAGCCAAGGCCCTGCCAGAGCCAACTGGAAGAGCTCCCCGTGAGAAGTGACTGACAGGCGAATAAAGGAACACCGAGTCTAAGAGCACTGTGCAAGACGTGTCTGTGGGTACAGGCCTATGCGAATAACGACCGAATAAACAAGGGGAGGGGCTGGTCTCCCTTGAAGAAGTAGAGATAATCCATGTAGATGTTCTGTGTTAGAGAAGTTGGAACATGAGTCTATTCCTGAAGTGTGAACTAGCTGACTGCTTCTCCTCCAAGGAGTACAGTGTGAAAAAAAGAGCAAAGAAGAGTGCAGCGGGAAAGTGTGAGTGACACTGCCAAGCGATCCAAGTGAAGCCTGCTAGTGCTAAGCCTGGCTGAGTATATGCAGTAAGATTGGCTCCCTACCTCTGCGAGTCTTCTCAAAAACACGGCCTTGGTTTAATCATGAGGGAAAAAAAAAAAAAACCAGGCAAGCACAAGCTGGCAGAGGGGCCACAAGATACCCACCCGTCCTTAAAATTCTTAGTGCCATAGAAACAAAGTCTGAGGCTTGGGTTGCAAAATGTCAAATAGCATCCTGAATAATACAGGGGACAGTGGGCAAAAAGCAGGGAAACTGGAGTAGAGTGTGGCACTTTGTTAATAATTTATCAGCATCGATCCACTGATTGTGACAGACGTGCCACACTAAGGAAGAAAGTTAACAACAGAGAAGCGAGGTGTAGGCGCGCAGGACCCCTGCGCCACTCACAGTGACTCTGTAGGTCCAAGTGCTTCTCAGTCACAAGGCTTCTTTAGGAAGCGACATGAAACACACGCATCATACTATGTTCAACTTTCTGTGATGGAGCTTCCAAGTGGTCCCTGATTTTTTGCTTTTGTGCAGCTTATGATGAAGAATCTTACAATTAAACTCATGAACACATCTTTTATGACTTTCTCCAGAGTATGTTTTTGGAAAGGAAATTGGGCAATGGCAGATGACCATATTATAATAGTATTAAGGATTCTTATACAAAATACCTGACAGAGGCCTTCAAGTGAAGAATATATTAATTTCAAAATAGATTCTATGATGGCGTAGAATCTATGATGGCGAATGCTTAGGTTTCCTTCCAAGATGCTCAGATATTTTTCTTGTCCTGAAATAGTCCTATGCACTTTCTAGAAGAGTGGCTTCCCACAGAGGGCCTAAGTTTAATATGTATCTTTCATTTAGAGTCTGCAGCTCTTTTTAATTTTTTAAATTTTATTAATTTTCTCATATATTACATCCCAATAGGAGTTTCCTCTTCCTTCTGTCTTCTCAATCCCTCCCCTCCCACCTTCTCTCACCCCCAGATCCACTCCTCTTCTGTTTTGAGATATCAACCAAACATGGCATATCAAGTTATAATAAATCCAGGCACATCCCCTCATTACAATAGACAAATCAGAAGCCTTCACTTTCCCATGCTGAGTGTGGTCAAGACAAAACCAGAAATCCAGATTTCCAGAGAGCAGAGGCCATGAACTGGGCCCTTCTGAAGTCAGACTCTGAATGGGAAGTGTAGTTCTGAGATCCAACAGCATCAGTGGTCCCAGTAGCATCAGTATCATCAGCCCTATCTGCATCAGTATCAGCGGCCCCAAAAGCATCAGCATCAGCGGCCCCAACAGCATCAGCATCAGCGGCCCCAACAGCATCAGCATCAGCAGCCCCAACAGCATCAGCATCAGCGGCCCATGTGTTAGAGTTGCAAATCCTGGCCTCACTCTGGATCTCCTAGACCATAAGCCCTGCTTTTAGGGCTGGTCAAAATGGTGGTTTTTATTTTGAGAAGTCTGAATACATTTTAAAACCTCCAGTACTCTATGAGATGTAATTAGCATACCATATAATATGCCTACTTAAAATATGTAATTATACTATTCATTTACAGATTTGTGTAACCTTCAGTAGAGAAGGTTTTACATTTTTATTACCTCAGAAACACACTCTGTACCCTTCAGCTATCACCTCCCTCCAGCCATACACAATGTGAATCCTCTTTCTATTTTGTGTAACAGACACATACCATAAGGTTGCTTTTTGTGTCTGGTGTCTTTCACTGAGCATAGGCTCATGGGTATCATCACATATATTAGTGTCCCATTCCATTTTATGTCCAAATAATAGTCCATTGCTTAGCTATATCATTGTTTATTTTCTGTTTATGAGTTGATAGACCTTTGGGTTGTCTTCACTCCTTGCTATTAGCAATACTAAATGTGAATAGACTTTTTGAATAATATTTTACCAGTTCTTTGAGACTTTCATACAATGTGTTTGAACATAGTCCCCATCCCCAACTCCTCACAGAACTACCTTTTCCTTCTTACCTACCCAATTTTGTGTTTCTTTTTTTTCCTCCTTCCCTCCTTCCCTCCTTCCCTCCCTCCCTCCCTCCTTTCTTTATTTCTTTCTCTTTTAACTCAAGTTCAATTTGTATTACCCAAAGATACTCTTGGATGTTGGGCCTGGCCTGGTCTGAGGCATAATCAATGACCTGGGGTCACACCCTTAAGCACTCAGATTCTTCCTCTCTCAGCAGTTATCAAAAGCCAATAGCACCTTCAGCTGGGAATGAGAGTCATTTCCACCCCCACCCTGGCTGGAATCTTGTCTGGCTAGAGAATATTCTTGTGCAATACATATTTTCCCTAGTCCTTCAAGTGTTCTCCATAACAGACTGCAATTTGAAAGCCATGACTAGATGAGTGTGTGTGTGTTTGTGTGTGTGTGTGTGGGGGGGTCCAGAACCAATAGGAAGTAGTTCTTCCCTATTCATAGAAGGTAGCAGTTAGGTGATGCATCAGGTAGAAGAGCATGAACCTAGGTGGTGGATCTGATGGTAGTGGTCCATGATGATGCTTTCACTCTAAGGATGTGGATGAGACTAGACTGAGATGGCTGAAGTGGTCCACAATGATGCTTTCACTGTGAGGGTGTGGAGGAGACTAGACTGAGATGGCTAAGGGAGGGAAGACTCAGCTACAAGAGAAGTGTTCATTTGTAACCACTAGACACTCTCACTGATTTATTGGTCTATCGTTGTAATCTGAACGTCATTTGAGCTCTTAGGTGTGGAAACTTAAAAGTTTTTTTTTCTGTCTGCATTTGCTCTTTATTATTGTATTTGCAATATCAAACAGCCAAATAGTTCTTACAGATAAGGCCACCGCGACATAGCTGGTGCCGTGATTCAAGTGTCCCCAGCAAAACTCACGTTGAATTTTATCTGAATTGTGAGGTATTAAGAGGTGGACCAGAGGGGACTTTTCAGGAAAGATTATAAATAACTGATGAGTTCATTTACAGATTCATGGTTTGTTTATTTCAGGAGTGGATCTGTTATACGAGCCACACTGTTTTTTTTTTTCTCCTGAAGGCAGCCCTGTCACCATGATATGCTCAGCACAGGAAGAATGGCCCCCGCAGATGAGCCTCAGGAGCTGTGGACTAACCACCCTCCATTCTTCATGGATTACCTAGTCTGCGCTGTTCAGGGTTAGTAACAGAAAGTGGACGGACCTATCTGAAGGTGCAGAGCAGCGTGCGATAAAAGTGGGGAACTGGGATCAAAATCAGTTCATCTGCCCCATCTTCACCATGAGATGGTTCTGTATTCTTGGCTATACAGTAAAATAACAAGACGGACTTTATAAAAGCTCAAGTCCAGACTCTATAGCCAGAGATTTGAATTAATTGCTCTAAGGTGAGACACGGGCATTGGTAATTTTTGTAGGATTTCTGTGTGATTTTTTCCTTCTAATTGCTTCCTTTTATTTATTTATTTCTCCATTTAGAAATAATTTCAGGCTTAAAGATACAAAAATCACAGTCCTTTCCCAGCTTTCCCAAATTCTAACACCTCAGCTAGCCACTGTGCATTCTCAGAATAGAGATATCGTCACTGATACAATAGTCCTTGCCAATTTGTCGATCTCATTCACCTTGCACTGTAACTGATGAGTAATTCTGGAGAATTCTGAATAAGGTTGGAAGTTTATTCTGCACAGCTGTCCCGTCTCCCAGGTGTACTCTAGTTCTTCCTGGGGCCTCTAAGGTGCACACAGGCTTAGGACTGTGGGGCTGGACGCTGGAAACCTGGGGTTGGGACTGTGCTTGCAAGCTTAGTCGGCTCCGTGGTGCATTGTCTCTTTCCTATTCTCTGACATGGAAGAGCAGTGTCTGAGACTCCAGGGCATTGCTAAGCTGTTGTTTCACCTGCTGATTTGTTTGAGGGTTTCTGGCTGCTTCTGTGAAGAATCAGTTCTATCTGCTGGGAGGAGAAATGAGGCCTGGTTACATTCAAAGCAAGGTTAGTTACTGACTCCTAGGTAAAAATGGAAAATGATGTGTTAGAAAGGGACGAGTTAAAGAGCATTCAGACATTGCCTCACAATCCAGGGGGGCAGCTCTCTGGTGGACAGAATAGCATTCTCTGTATGTGCAAGTGAATGCAATTTAGATTTTAATTAGAGATGTGCTGGACCTAAGGTAAAAGCATTTATATAGGGAGGTCAAGGATGCCGAACAGAAAAAAAAAATACATGTCTTTGCTACAGATGGCTCATTAAATTAAAACACGTCTCTTAACCTCTAGTCCTGATCCTGCCTTACAAAGATGACTCATAGAAACATCAGCTGCCAGTTATCCTGAGTGACAGGCTGAGTGCCACAGCCAGAGGCATTGCCCAGTGTCACATGAAGCTGGGTTCTTCAAAGGCTTTTGTTTTTATTTTCTCCTTCAGTCGAGCTACCTTTAATCAATTAGAATTTTCATCCTGATCTATTTATTATCCGCAGCTCTCGGTGAGAGCAAACCTGAATGTCTGTTGTGTGCAAATTAGCATGACTCCGAAGGCTTTGGGGCTGAGCAGGCACTGTTCTCCAGTGAGTAAAAATGCTGTAAATTTGCAAGTGTATGCACCACCCCCTCAGCAGCATTGGATTCTTCTAGACCACAGATGCTTACTGTCAGCAAGTCCTTTCCATCTGAAGCAGCAGCTCGGACGCATTTGAACCTAATAGCACACCCTGCATGTGTGTTTATAGCAGACCTGTGTGCATGGATCCATCAGCAACCTTCGTGGCACAGAGGCAACAGCGACCTCCCGTGGAGGCTGCTGTGGAATATTACTTTAACTAGGCAAAGATGTGTTATGTTTGTTTATTCTGCAGAATATTACTTTAGCTGTGTGAAGGTGTGTTACATTTGTTTCTGCTGCCTTTGTTAGCTATGTAAAGATGTGTTACATTCGCTTGTGCTCTGTTTAATATGTAAAGATGTGTTGCATTTGCGTCACCTTGACTGCCCAAGGCACCTGATTGGTCTAATAAAAAACTAAATGGCCAGTAGCTAGGCAGGAGAGGGATAGGCGGGGCTGGTGGGCACAGAGAATAAGTAGGAGGGGTGAAATCTAGGCTCAAGAGAAAAACAAGAGAATGAGGGAGAAAGAGAGGGAGATGCCAGCTAGGCAGCCAACAGCCCGCTAGATGGAGTAGGACATATAGAAGCAAAGAAAGGTAAAAAGCCAAGGCAAAACATAGATAAAGAAAAAAAGATTAAAATAAGAGCTAAGATAAGGCCGAGAAGTCTCCTCGTCATTCTTTGGAAGCTGGTGGTGGCCCAAAAGAAAGCCTGCTACAGGTGAGTGTATATTTGTTTGGTTTTGTTTTTCACAACAGAATCTTCTTTTTTTTTTAAGATATTTATTTATTTATTATGTATACAATATTCTGTCTGTGTGTATGTCTGCAGGCCAGAAGAGGGCACCAGACCTCATTACAGGTGGTTGTGAGCCACCATGTGGTTGCCGGGAATTGAATTCAGGACCTTTGGAAGAGCAGGAAATGCTCTTAAACACTGAGCCATCTCTCCAGCCCACGACAGAATCTTCTTTAGCTTAAGCTGGCCTTGGACTAGCTCTGTAGCCCAGGATGGCCCTAAACTCTTGATGTCCTGCTTCCACCTCCTAAGTGCTAGGGCTGCAAGTGTGCGCCCAGAAGTGTGAAGCACTTGCTGTGTTTGTGTTTGGGTGGATCAGCAGTGCGTGGGAGCTATGTACTCAAGCCAACTAATGCTTCTATTTCTTTTCATCTAGGTAACAGTTCTGGAACTACTATTTTCCCAAGACTATAGATAAAGAAACAACCCAAGAGGTGAAATAACTTGCATCCCCATCACCAGGATTCAAACCCGGCCCATCAAATTCCACAACTCAGCCACGTCCCTGGTCCAGCTAAATATTTGTGTGGTCGTTGGAACTGCGGGTGGCTGAGCAGGCTGGTGCAGAGGGCTCTGCATAAGGCACGGAGCTGGAGGACCTCGAGGCTATGTTTGTGAACCTTAGTTCACCTCAGGAAATTTTACTAGCAGAGAGGCCATGTGTTCTGCCCAGAAAAGACAGTTGTCTCTTTGATGATGGGTCATTCCCAGCTCCGTGCTGTTTGGTGGAAGGGATCCACAAGGACAGGGCACATGTCTAGCCCCACACCTCCAACCTGAGAACTGAGCACAGCATATGGAGGCGTCTAGCAGAGAATGTGGCTACTCAAGGAAGGCCTCAGACTGAGTTCCTGCATTGTGGTGAGAAGGCCCTGTGAAGAAGAGGGCTGGGACACACATAACTCGGTGGGAGAATATTTGTGAGGCCATGAATTCTACCTTCAGAGTCACAGAAGATGTTGCCAGGGAACCAGAAATAGGATGCAGGCTGGTTTTCAGGTTGTCTCTCCGTGAGCAAGCACTCCTGCGGGGATAAAGCCTTGCAAGGCCTGCCGCCTACCTAGAAGGCTTGCCGAGCACCTCTGCAGGTGAGTCATGCTCAGATCCACCCTCCTCCCAGGCATACACCTCCAGATGTTCTGGAAGAAAGTGCCAGAGCCTGGTGGGAGGAGTAGCCTTTTTGTGTGTGCAGGGTCCCTGTGGGAGCCCCCTCTTGCTTCCTGTGGTTTCTGGTGAACAGGACCTTGCATGCCGAAGTCACCCAGACCCGTTGAGTATTTCAAAGACTCAAGGGTAGAATTTATCATCAGGAAGGCCCTTGCTTCCTTAAGACTCAGCTCCTCTTCTAGCTCTCTCTTGTGCCTTCAACAACGGAGAGATAGAACTCGTGTGGAGTGGGTCAGCCATCAGCCTGGATTCCAGATTGTTTGTGGTCCCTTTTCTCTCCTCCTGGCTAGTACCACAAATAACGCCGACGTAACGAGATCCCTTCCACCTCCCCCTCATGTAGAAGGGTTGGCCTTCTAGAGACTTCTCACCTCCTTATTCTCTATGGCCCCCGCTGACCAAGAAGACCACTACAAGGCCCAGTCCGAGGCTTACAAACTCCAGCTTGGCTGATGGAGGGGAGAGGAAAATGAGCTATGTCAAAGAGAGTCTTTCGCCAGGAAGTTTACATTAGAGTCACAGAATTGTGGTTACGGAGCTGTGACTGGTCAGAGCCCGGGGGTGGGGGTGGGGGTGGGGGTGTTTGCATTGTGGACCCCTGAGCAGCCAAGCAGGGCATGAGCTGGGTCAGCTCCAAACCATTGTCTCCGGGGCTTAGAATGACTGCAGCTTAAACTTTGAAAGAACAAATGCAAACATGGACATTCGTTAGATATGTGTCCTGCATGAGACTTTGGCTACAGTTTTTGTGACCCAATGTGGTGGCCGTGTGAGCAGTTTTTTCAAACACAAAAGCTAGCAAAGGTCATGCGGGAAGCCGCTGAGTTTGAAGCTAACGAAGGTCGTGAAGGAAGCCGCCAAGTTTGTTTGGACCAATGATCATTTCAGTTTTCCAGGGGAGGCATGTGCACCTCTAGGTGAATGTGGGACTAACCCAAGGAAATAGGCAAAGACTTTGCCTCTGCCCTGTCATAAATCTGTGCAGACTTCTGAATGAAGTTCCCTGAGGAGTTTGCATTGGGGGCTGATTTTATCTACATAGATTTTTGAGGACTCAGAAAATGAAAATTGGTTGTGTTCGGCAAGCCTCAAGAGGCTTCCTTAAAGACAACAACAATAATGACAAAATAAAAACAGAGGACAGGGGAGGATGGTTTGGTATGTGAAAGAAGGCCTTGCCACCAAGCCTGACAACTGGAGTTCCACCCCCAGAACCCACGTGGTGGAAGGAGAGAACCAAACAGTCAAGCTCTCCTCTGGCACACGAACACTTCTGCAACAACCCTGTTGTGACACTGGTAGTGTGGTTTATTTGCCCTTTCTCTTGAGAGAGAGAGAGAGAGAGAGAGAGAGAGAGAGAGAGAGAGAGAGAGAGAGAGAGAGAAAGGGATTCCAGTACCTAGTGTGAGCTAAGCAATGGCCCCAGCACTGAGCTATATCCCCGGCTCGTGTCAGCTTTAAGAATAAAAATCTCTTCACTACCCAAGTCTTTTGCACATGCCATTTTCCATGTCTGAAACCCCCTTCTCCCCATACCAAAACCTTCTACTGAACTTCATTCCGTTCCTTGCAGAGAATTCTCTGTCTCCCAATCATGTCACAGCCTGCTGTACATTTCCATTCCCATTACACCCATAACTCCTGAAAACTCGTAACTCAGGAAATCATCACAGATCCTAAGTATAGGTTGTAAATCTGCCTGTCTTGCTAGATGCTGGCTCTTCTGAAGTGGTGCAATTATTTTAAATGAACTTTCAAAACCAGGTGGAAGTTATCCTGGGGAAAATATGTCAGCTCAAGGAGAGATAGGTTTTCCATAAGGAATGTTAAAGATGAACAAAATGTCCCTGGCCTTAAGGGAGAGCCCTGCTTTAGGAACTGAAGAAGTATGACCATGGGGAAGGCAGATGTTCCAGGAAGTACCAAGTACTGTGTCTGACCTTGTTTTCATGTGTTCCTGGGGTATTTGTGTGTGCAAATGTCATTTCCTATTTATAAACTAGTCCAGGGGCATTGTAATAGGTAGGTGGATGGGAGGACAGAGGTGAGTGTGTGGGCTTACAGAGGAAAAGGTGACTGTGCTTGGGGAGCCAATGGGCTTTGTGCATGCATTCTATCTTTTTTGATACCTAAGTGAAGTACTGAGCACTTTGGATGTCTGGGGTCCTGGAATAGATAGAAACTCCAAAGCTCAAGGTCTGTCAGGGAACAGGGGAAGAAACAGCCTTCCCGGCCAGGTGGGGTGTGCTGTCCCTGAGAGGGTCAAAACCAGTCAGCCCTCGAACAGAACTTGGGATTTCCTATTTAAAAAGATGGAAAGGGATATTGCCAAAAAAAAAAAAAGGGGGGGTTGACATGAACTTGAAAAACTGAGCATGAGCAGCAAGAAGCTCGAGTATAGCAGGACCCCAGGCTGGAAAGCAGCAGCAGCAGCCATGATGGCTCACATTTGTAGACACATCCAGGCACTGGCCACTGCTTAAGTGTGGTACCTGTGTCAGCTCAGCATGGATTTTCCAGAGTCAGGTTTGGGCTCAGATGTCATCTGAACCCTCGTCCCCATAAAATATCAGTGCATTGATAATCAGAAACTATTTATTAGCCAAGATACTTTGATAGTACTTTCTTCTACACTTTCCTCTTATCTCTTTCATTTCCACAGACTCAATCTTGTCCCTCAGTTCACCTAATTCCCCACACTTCTGGGATAATTTATGAACAGGAAGCAACAAGTGCTATCCCAGTAGCCAAGAGGCCAGGACTCTGCCTGCAGAGTGATACTTATAGACCCGGCGCCATGTGCCTAGTTAGGGACACTGCATGCCTGTCAACCTCCTGGGAGTGTGTTAGAGAAAAGGTTCTCACCTGGAAAACGACACATGCAGACTGCTTTAGAAGGTCCTTCCTGAGAGCCGCGTGCAGGCTGTGCGTGGTGTCATGAGAGGCAGAGAACAAGGACACTGCCTGCCATCAGGGAGTGTAACTGCCTCAGACGCAAAGCCTACGGGTGATCTGACTATGTGCTGAGTTGTGAGCACCATGAGAGGATAAGGCAGGATAATGAGAAGTTAACCTGGCAGAAGAAACAGGGGATGAGTCTAAAGCTAGACTTCTCTTCACAGTGGAGTGACTTTATTGTTGCCCTCACATACACTATGTCCCTCACTGTCATGGTCATCTGGAACCCCACAGTCCTCACTGCATTTGGAAATAGGAGATTTTCATATGAAATGAGCTCAGATGACGACGTTGAGTAGAGGGTAGTGGGCCATTCCTGGGTAGAGGGTGGTGGGGCCGTCCCCAGGTAGAGGATGGTGGGGCCGCCCCCGGGTAGAGGGTGGTGGGGCCGCCCCCGGGTAGAGGGTGGTGGGGCCGCCCCCGGGTAGAGGGTGGTGGGGCCGCCCCCG
>JAQHUG010000003.1:13569026-13596338 GCA_028555095.1 Dicrostonyx torquatus | reverse complement strand
GTAGAGGGTGGTGGGGCCGCCCCCGGGTAGAGGGTGGTGGGGCTGCCCCCGAGTAGAGGGTGGTGGGGCTGCCCCCGGGTAGAGGGTGGTGGGGCCATCCCCGGGTAAGAGGGTGGTGGGGCCGCCCCCGGTAAGAGGGTGGTGGGGCCGTCCTTGGGTAGAGGATGGTGGCGCCACCCCTGGGTAGAGGGTAGTAGGACCATCCCCCACCCCCGGTAAGAGGGTGGTGGGGCCGTCCTTGGTTAGAGGATGGTGGAGCCGTCCTTGGGTAGAGGATGGTGGGGCCGCCCCTGGGTAGAGGGTGGTGGGCCGTCCCTGAGTGGTTCCCAAGCTCAATAACTGATTTACTTAGAGGAGAGGAAGGGAAGCCCTCGAAGGTGGAGGCAGAGGTGGAAGAAATGTTTCTAGAAGTCAGGGAATTCAAGGGCTGACCTCTAGTCACCCCTAAAAGCTTAAAGAAGAGGAAGGGCCTCTCCTGGAGCAGAGGGAGAGGGAGACACGGAGAGACAGGGGAGAGAGAGAGGGAGAGGGAGGGGGAGGGGGAGGGGAAGGGGAGGGGGGAGAGGGAGGAGAAGGAGGAGAGGGAGGCGAGAGAGAGAGAGAGAGAGAGAGAGAGAGAGAGAGGCTCTTCCAGTACCCTGATTCTGATTCAGGACTGTTAGCTTGACCCAACCAGTCTGTGCCTGTCACAGCAGCCTTGGGGGGAATTACAAGCTCAAGGAAGACATAAACACGAAGCCACTTTCTAACTGCATGTGCTGGGTCTTGAGGGGCCACATTCTACAGCAATGCCTTTCAGGCTAGCCAGACTAAGCCAGGGTCATTAAAGGTGTTGTTGACTCTGGCTCAAGTCTCCTCTCTGTTATTTTGTTGTCTGTCTTGGATGACTGTCAGCAAGTAGCTTAGTTGCTGGGCAACTTGAACCTTACCTGTCATGTCTCACCTCACCTATGAGGGTGTGCTTTGGGGATGAGGTGCTTTGCATGGGCATTTAAAACAGTGGTCGTTAACCTGACTTGTGCCATTCTCATGGACTATGGATTAGAAACAAGACCTTCCAGACCCTGAGGGAAAATATATAACCTGCTTTGACCAGGCATGCTCCTGCCTCTGTGTATCATATACCCAACCCTGGACACCCATGCTGCCAAGTGCATGGCCTTGGGGATGAGGATTACAGGAGCTCTGAGCACAGATTGGACATGGGACTGACTAAACATTCATGTATGTCTTGGGTCCATCCAGGTCAGCATGTGTGAGCACAGGGCTCTGCTCCCCAGGAACCATCTGTGATTCAGATGGCATGATGTTCCCTGCACACCAGGCCTGATGCAAGGTTGTTTGATCCAGAAAAGGCAGTGCAAATTGCCAAGCAGTGCAGCGATGCTGCAGTTATTAGATCCCTGGAATTACACCTCCAGGTCCCAGAAGGCCCAACTCAAATGCGAGGGTCTGGGAAGCACTCCAAAAGCATTCGGAGTCTCTCTTTCCCCATCCCAGCTTCTCCTTAGGGTCATGGGAGAGCAACTGCTGAGCACAAGTTGGAGTTTTAAGCTGGCAGCAGAAAAGAGTTTAGAAGGAATTAAAATGTTCTCTGGGGTCCTTACATCGTTAGCCGGCTCTGGTTGCTTCCTCAAGTCCAGGCTTCCAGGTCCCAGGGACAGCATCATTCTGTACTTCGTGGTTCTGACTTGTGGGATATAAATACAATAAACCGAACCCAGCCACATCCACTGGCCACCTTTACTTACAAAGCAAAGGCTTTTTAGTAGCCTGTGTGAGCTTGAGGCCAAGTGAGACTCTGGTGTCTTTCCTCAACCTTGAAACCAGTTCTGCCATTATAGCCAATAAAGATGAATATGAATCTTTTGGCTCTTCCTGAGATTCCAGCGCATACCTCCATGCTGGAATGAGCTCAGGCCCTTGTGTGTGTAACAAGCACCTTCCCAACTAGGTCATGACCCAAGCACATGGTTTATTTGGAAGACACTGGAGTTTAGAATAGTTTGTTATTCAACAGTAGGTATCCGGGACACTCACTCCCCCAGTCCCAGGTGGAGAGACGGACCACAAACAGTAGAGCAGTGGAGACGCCATGCAGGACAAGGACCCGTCCAGACACAGGGCCATGGTTGCCGTCCCTGATCGCTTTCTCTAGTGAGGTATTCCTTCCTTTTGCTAGGAACCTGCGAATAAGCAATATATAAGCAATTTAACTCTCTGGTAGCACAAATAACTAAAGAGATCAAAAGCAGAGGACAGGCTCACAAATTCCCATCGTGCTAGGCAACTTCATCATGGTGAAAAAATATCTGAGCTAGTCAGCTGATGAGAATGAAAGGTTTGTTTTGGCTCCTGATTTCAGAGTCTCCATGGGTCCAGGCCTGTCCCTGCATAGTTCACTGTGGCGGGAGCATGTGGCAGTTGATATCTGCTTCCCTCATGGTGGCCAGGGGAAAAAGAGACAGGAAGGGGCCAAGTCCCTAATACCTGTTCTGAGGCCATGTCCCCAATAGCTTCTTCCATGCAGACCCCATCTCCTAAAGGTTCTGAAAGCCATGCCTGTAACACATGCATCTTTGGGGCCACTTAAGGTCCAGACCACAGCATCTCCTCAGGACGACAGTAAATATATTGACAGAAGTTCTTCTCTCTGTGAAAACCTGAGGGTTTGGGGAATATTGTATGTGCATTGAAATAAAACAGATACCCCCCCCAGACAGACTACCAGTACAAGGAAAACAACCCTAAGAAACAGGTTGTTTCTCCTGGCTTCTGGCAGGGACATCTGATTTGCCTTTCCCCAGTCCCACTCTGTGCTCTTGGCACCTCTAATCCCCCACAGAACCCTTTGATAACTGTAATTAATAGATCTGAAGAATAGCATCTGCCGACATCTGTGTCTCCCTACTTTGGTAGCTCCCAGATGGGTTGAGGGTGAGGAGTCGGTTCTCTACTGAATCCTGGGACCTCAGGTATATCAGATGCTCAGGAAAAACTTATTGAATGCATACACAATTCAGCGAGGTGTAACTGACATTCAGATAGCGTGTCCCTGGTCTTCATGTAAGCCAACCTCCCAGCTCCACGTGGAGAATAGGGGTGCCCACACTCCTTGCCCTGCTCTGTGACCCTCCTGTAGGATCAGGAGCCTGCCTTTAGTTTTCAGTTAGCTGGGCGTGTTGGCATGAACAGCAGAAAAAGCTAAGAGCCCTATTCTGCTAAACTGGCCACCCCACCCTACACAAGTCACCTAGATGGAATGGAAAGTCCCCAGCTCTCTTAAATAAATAAGCAGGGACTCCAATGAGAAAGTGAGGCTGAGGACTGGGGAAATGGCTCGGCCAGTAAAGGGCATGCTCTGTGTGAGGACCTGAGCCCGCTGCCCTAGCACCTGCTTAAATAAAGCTGGCCACGGCGGTGCGCCCTTGTGCTTATGGTAAAGAGAGATTCTTGGGTCTCACAAAAGAGCAAGTGAGAGACTCAAAGAAATCAAAGTGGATGGCAGCTGAGGAATAATACCCAGTGCCAACCTCTGGCCTCTGGGTATGTGTGCATGTGCACACGCTCTGGCAACCAACCATCCACATATACTCATCCCCATCCCCCCCACACACAAATGAGGCTTCTGCAAGCTGTTAGCGGTAGTACGTATGCAGGATTGCAGTAAATAATACCCGAACCAGCCCACTGTCTACAGCTCAGCAAGTTTTTACAAACAGCTCTGGTGAGAGATAATTAGCATACCACACGTGTTGCCACTGGAGATAGCAGTCCTATGGATTCAGAATGTTCACGAAGCTGTGCAGCATCACCACCATCGAGCTTTATGAGACTGTAATATAATCCATCTTTTCTCCCTTCCATTTCCTCCCTCCAAACGCTCGGCTATACTCCTCATTGCTCCGTTTCAAATTCACAGCCTCCTTCCTCATCCATGACCCCGCTCGGATACTGAGCACATTATCATTCCCAGCCCTAAGAGCTTCCTGGATGTTGTTAGTTCTCATTTCCCCTCCAACCTCCTTGCACTAGGAAACTGCTGATTCGCTTTCCGTCTGTGTGCTGGCTTTTCCCGCCAATTTTATATCAATTGCTTTATATTTTATAAAGTTTTTAATGTCATATTTTAGCATGTGTTAGTACTTCATTCCTGTCTATTGCTGAATAATACTGCATTACGTGGGTATGCCACATTTTGCTTGTGCATTCGGCAGCTCATTCATTCATATGTTATTCAGCTTGTTTATGCCTCTTAGTTGTTATGAACAAAACTGCTGTTAATTTCCATTTGGATGTAGGTTTTCCGTTATCTTCAGGCTATACATTTAAGTGAGGGATTGCTGGGGCACTTAAAGACTGTGGAAGGCAGTGTATGAATGAGTGTGTGTATGTATGTGAGAGGGAGGAAGAGAGGTAGAGAGAGAGAGAGAGAGAGAGAGAGAGAGAAAGAGACAGAAAGAGAGAGATACAATGAGGGTAGAAGCTGAGCTGCTTAATACTAGGAACATCCCCACACTGTATGCAGCAGTTCCTAGCCAGGCAGCTTCCAATGAGACATTTCTCCTGTGTTCTCCCTTCTTTGATTGTTGCCTGGAAGGCTGTGGTCCTCCAACAGTTCCTCGGTCAATTAGAAGACGAGGAGCACCCCAGCAGAAGGGTTTTGTTTTTGTTTTTGTTTTTCGAGACAGGGTTTCTCTGTGCTTTGGGGCCTGTCCTGGGACTAGCTCTTGTAGACCAGGCTGGCCTCGAACTCACAGAGATCCTCCTGCCTCTGCCTCCTGAGTGCTGGGATTAAAGGAATGCGCCACCACCGCCCGATTAGGTTCATGTCTTTGCTATCCGGAGTGCTATAAATATTAGCTGTCATTTGTGAGATGCGTGTCTTTTTGCCCTAAGCTTTCTAATAATCATACGGAGACATACAGATACATATGTTCCTGCTCCTCAGAGAGGCTGTGAGGCGTGTGGACACATGCTGGCTTGGCCAGCACCCGGGGAGTGATGTCCCTGTCTATGTTTCAGTGCTCTGACTGCTGGACTGTGAGCACTGGTGGAAGGTGGAGGCAGGGAGGGAAGGTGAGGTTTTTAGATTGTGTAGAACAAACCGAGGTAAATTTCAGGCGTTGACTGCCGTCCTTGACTCCCCCGCCCCTCTGGTGCAGTTTTTCTGAGACCCAGGCATCCTCTGTGGCTAACACAAATCTTCCGGAACTTGTCTCTTCTGGCCTTGAGTATCTCCACCAACTCCAAGTCCCCGTCCTCCCCTTAGGAAGTCTCGCTTTGGTCACTTCCTGCTTATGGTTTCTCTAACTAGTGGGCAAGTCCACGTGGAGCTTTTCGATGTGTGTGCCTTAAAATTTGCCTCCTGTGCAAGAATTCTCTGCCTAGGCCCCAGCAAGATATGCCTGCATTTCCATGCCATGATTCGCAGGCCTTCCTGGAGTTAGTTGCTTTGCTGTCTCTGCACAGATGCAGAGGCCCGATGACGTCAGTGGAGTCAGCTGCCATAGCTGAAGTAGATGCCTCCTGAATTGATGGATGTTTGTTCCCAGTTCGTGACAGCCTCCAATAATACTTTCAGCCTTTTTCTCCTGAACCATCTCCCTGGGGCTGACTCAGTATGGAAAGATATTTTTTTTTGGCAGCGCATTGTTTGTTTTGTAAAGGGAGCGCTCACCCTCAGATCGCTGGCTGGTTTTCCTTTAAGCAAGGGCTCATTTGGATGGACTCTGGTGTAGTCATATTTATGCTTGTCCTACCTGAGAGCTGCCTCTTTCACTTCCTGCCCGCTGCTTTCCAAAGGCTCCTGTCATCCAGTCACCTTCCAGACTCGGGGGCTGGGGGTAGGGGATAACGTCATAAGACTGGAATGGGTGTTGGGGAAGTAGAGTTGGGAAGCCACCCATGTGTGGTGGGGGACTGAGTGTTGGGGAAGTAGGGATCGGAAGCCACCATCCTCTTTCTGACTGCAGGGCTGATGGTTAGTTAGTGTTCATTCTGCTTCCACATCGCAGAGACTTTTAAAACATTTTCTGAGGTCACTGTGCTCCAGGAAGCTGCAAGGACCACAACCAGAGCGGGGGCTGCTTTGTATTCAGTGAGCCATCCCTGCACACCGTAGTTATGCATGCTGAAATGTCAACTGAGGAAGAAAATGCTCTCAGAATGGGGCAGTGTTAGGAGAGAAAACCCGATTTCAAAACACATACAGGTTTGTGTTCATCTTGTGATCCCTAAGCAAAAACTAATCAGCATATTGATCCCTTTGTTTATGAAATCAGTCCATCACATGCTCATATCATACCTGTGGATTGATTTTTGCCTCACTAGCTGAGAGCATTCCTCGCTGGGTCCTCCTGTTTTAATCCTTTAATTGATATATTCTCTAATCTTATTGTAAGACATAGGGTTGCTCCTGGGATAGTGACTCAGTTAGGTAAATCAGCAAAAGATTCAGAGTACAGTATCATTCAAAAGTGATTAAACAGAGACACGTGTGACACCAACTGGAAGATGCCCCTGGCCTTTGGGTCTGCTGTGCTTTGGCCAGTGCCTCTAGAAGCCTCCAGAAGGCTTCCTTGCTAGCTTGTGCTGCTCTCGGAAGGTGGTATAATCTTTACAAAGTGGAAGTTAAGTCACTGAGGGCATGCTCCTGCAGGGGATGTTGAGTACCCAGCTTCTTTCTCTCTTCCACTTCCTGTCCAGCATGAGGTGAGCAGTTCCTTTCATAATGTCTTCTCCCCACCGTGATGTTCTCTGTCTCTCCACAGGCCCAAAAGGCCAACCAACTATGACCCAAGCAAAACTGTGGACCAAGTAACAGTGGTTTAAAACTGTGAGCCAGTATAAACCCTTTCTCTCATTCAATTGTCACCTTAGGGATTTTGTCAGAGCAGTGGAAACACAGGATCCAAATGAGATAAATCCCAAGCAGTTGATGCTGCCTTGTGGTGATCACAGTAATGAGTATCTCTACCATACAACTCCAGAAAGTTCCAGTTAGTATTCAGTCCTTAGAGGTGAACTATGATTGATATGTTGTTGGGAAGTGTGCTGTATTGGACTCTGCTTCAGTTTCCTATGCCCAGGGACTGGGACAACCTAACTAGCTGCTGCATTACTACTTTCTCTGCCACCCATGCCGTCCTCATGTCACCAGGGAGACTTGAAGCTTTTAGGATGCTGGAAACTGGGACAGACCTAGTTCCTCTGCAGGCTCATTTCTAACCAATGCCAACAACTGTTACCGTACCCCATTACTGAGATGAAAGACTGGCTTATCCAAACCACTCCCCAACCCTCCACATGGATCCTGTCCAAATCTTGCCCCAGTGTTTGCTGTCACACACAAATCATGAACCAACAGTTGCCACCGAGTTAGGTTAATTATGACATTTAGTATTTTGTACTCTTAGCAGCTCTCGTACTCTTTACAATTCTTAAATGCAGCCAGCATTTGGAAGCTGGCTCAAGCACAGAGGCAGAGCAAGCGACTGTGTGCAGAGCTTGAGGTGCACTCCAGCCCTATCCCCCTCCTCCCTTCACCTAGCACCTGATGTGATTATTCCGTGCTAAAAATAAGAGGGTCACCATAGCTCTTCTGCAGGTGGGAAGCTATACAGAGACATCGGTTTCTTTTCCCACACCCTTGCCATGTCCTTGTGTGCCAGATGGACAGCTGCCTGTTGGTGATCACGTGGCAGAGTGGACTAAGGCAGAGTGATCCACGTGATCAGAGTCAAGGTCACAGCAGAAGGGTTTCCCAGTTCTCTCTACCATTAGATGATGCCAGACAGCAACATTAAAGGAGGTGGGGGATAGAGAGAATAATATTGGAGTTCATATGATTAAAGTATCTTAAGTGCATGTATAAAAATGTCATAGCAAAATTCTTTTGAATAATTAGTACATGCTAAGAAAAGAACTAGATTATTGATGTGTAAAATAACTTCGCCAAAAATTTGCAGAATTTACTCTTTTACTACCATCCTTGTGGTGGTGCTTGGCAAAAAGGAGATGGATGACTATTTAGGGAATATTATATATAAATATGAGGAGAATATTCCTAATCATTTGCTCAGCTTCTACTTGGTGCAAAGCAAAGACTTCCCTAAGCCCTGGGCTGCTAGAGCCACATTACAATGAGGTTCTTTGGTAGTATTAAGATGCTTATAACGTAGTATGAGTCAGCCATAAACATGAAGATTATGATAATCTAATACTTTCTAGTTGCAATGTTGTTAGCATATAAAGGAGTTTTCCCTATTTCTTCTGGAAAAGTTCATTGAGGAAGACATGTTCAGCAGCTACATAAATGGTGTTTATCAAGTCCCTAGCCCCTTGTCTTGGAAGGAAGTGATGGGTAGAAGTGAGGTTGGGTGGAGGTGAGGTAGGTGTAGGAGTGACAATAGGTATGTGGGTTTTTTTTTCCAGGAAACTGAAAAGGGGGCTGAAAAATTCTACTCTGCCCTTAACAGATAGTATTCAACTTATGATGGGTTGACTTATTATTTTTCCCTATTTTTCATGTGTGTGTGTAGGCCTGAGGTTGATGTTAAGAATCTCTTCATAGCTCTTCCATTTTATTTGAGACAGAGCCTCTCAGTCAAGCCCAGATCTTACATATACAACTACTCTTGCTAGCCAGCTTGTTGTAGGAATCCTCTGCTTCTGCCTTCCCAGGGTAGAATGTCAGGCATTCATGTTGGTTCTAAGGATCCAAACTAGTCTTTGTTGTGTTGCTAGACTATGATGTTCCTCAGATTAAGTGTCAAATGTCTTTGTGATGTAGTGTTGGATTTATTAGGACAAGCCCATCAACAGTAAAGGAGACACTCTCCTTGGTCCAGGTAGCAGCAGTGAACAATACCTGCCTTAGGGAAGCAAGCAAGCAAAGATGTCGAGTTTCTCAGCATACTTGATTGTCATGAGAGGCTTGATCGCAGCCTGTGCTACAGAGGCCGCGTCTGGCGATGCCTAGCCTTTCCAGCTGTGTCCCTCCTAAGCTGCTGCAGGAAATGCACAATCTCCACATCAGCGGATTGGGTTATTTATCACTCATGTGACAGTCTGACGTCACTCCTCTGATGTGTTCATTCAGAGACCTGGGTTAACTGCCAGTGTCTTGCAGGAGCCTTAACCTGGGTTTTCCCATTAATAAGCAGAATCTGAGACAAGGGCTCAGTACTGAGGATTTACTTGTGGGTCTAATTAGGGGATTGGAGAGACGAAAGAAGATTTCAGAGAGACCGAAACAGGGATCAGGGTGAAGCCTCTATAGGCATGGACTTGAGGCACAGTTCTACTGAGACATCCCGAGCACATTTTCGTTTGCTAGGGCTGCCATAAGAAAGCATTACAAACTGGGCAATAATAGGAGTTTGTTGCCGCCCAGCTCTGGAAGTCCAGCATCCAGGTGCTGGCCTGGCTGGCTCCATCTAGGGGCTGTATCTTAGGTTCCTATTGCCAAGACAAAACACCATGACTCAAATGGGGAGGAAAGGTTTTATTTCACATTATAGCTTATAAGTTCATCCCTGAGGGAAGTTAGGGCAGGAATCTTGAGGCAGGAACTGAGCAGAGACCGTGATTCAGGGCTGCCTACTGCCTTGCTCCTGATGAGTTTCTCAGCCTTTCTCATAAAACCCAGCACAACCTGTATAGGGATGGCAACACCCACAAGAAACTGGACACTCCCACGTCAATCATTAATCAAGAAAATGTGCCACAGGCCAGTCTGGGGGAGACATTTTCTCAACTGAGGTTTCCTCATCTCAAATGACTTTAAATTGTGTTAAGTTTGTAAAAACCACACACCGGGACAGGCCGTGAGGCAGGAGCTGCTCCGTGCTTTGCTGCTTCCAGTGCTTTCCTGGTGACCATTGACCTTTGCTATCATGGGGATGCATTGTTCTGCTTCTTTCTGTTTTCCCCCTTCATCAGGATGCCAGCTGTATTGAATTAGGCCGGTCCTAAAGACCCTCTAGTAACTGAATCATCCACAAACATTTTTTTTTCCAATTAAGGATCTCTTCATAGGTACTAGGACTTCAAGATTTCACTGTGCTCTCTGGGATCTCAATTCACCTCATTAACAGACTGTAGACACACCTCAGAATTGTCTGCCTACGGGACCTAAAGGGAACCACTGGCTCCTAACTTCTATTACCCATGTCCCATGCAATGTCTACTCTCTCACTCTTCCAGACTGCATCTGTATGAGGGCACAATGGGTCCTGCTGGTGTTCCATCCAGAGGCTGTAAAGAACCTGGGAGAGAAAGGAAGAGGCACATTAAGCAGTTGAGACTCAATGGGAAAAAGCCATTACCAAAGTTGATGCCGAGGAATAGAGGTGAGGCCAATGAGTATCTGACAGTTGCACCAGGGTGTGATTTCTGCTTGCCTCTTCTACTGATCAGGAAGCTCCAAGAGGCAATTTTATGCCGGTCTCCCCCAACCCCCACCACTGTTGTATACCTGATACATAGAACAGTGCCTGGGGCCTTAAGATGTCTGAGTTATATTGAAAGAATGGAAGAATATTCATCCATCTCAACATCTTCATCATGGCTATGTGTTTGAACGACATGATACAGCCACAAACCATTAAGCCAATAAGGAAGCATTCTCTCCCCTATACCTTTTCTATACTTATTCTTTTGGGAGGATTATAAAATGTGACCTGTTCTCTCCACTTCTCACTCCACTGCCTCCTAATCTTTGTCAGAGGATGGTATAACAAGGTATTTTTTATTTCAAATTTTTATGCATCCTAGCTGTCATTTTTTTCCTTTTTGTAAAATCACATTAAAACAGACGTTTCTGGTAATTTCATAGCCAAGTGTCTTTGGAAAGGATCCGGGTGGGACTTCAGTAGAACAAACAGTGCTGTAACAAGGTTACTGTATATGGATGGCTATGATCATTGTCATCTTTATTTCACCATGGCTTACCCAGGGAGAAGAGAGGTCATCCACAAAATGCTCATTTAAAAGTAATTTCTAAGCATCTGTCTGCTCTGATCGCTGCATTAGGTACTAAGTGGACAGAGCGTGTTCAATTGAGATCCTAACAAGGTCGTTTCAAAACACTTACCCACTTGGTTCACCCTGGGTGCGTGGGGACACTGTGACCTGACTCCAGGAATTGCTCATTAAGGAAAAAGCAGGGAAAGGAAGCTCTTTTGTGCTGACCTCAAAGAACTTGTCATTTCCTAATGTATTTTCTACCCCATTTCCTGTACTCACCGCTCACCCGCCACCCTACTCTTGACTTTCTGCCATCAGAGTGGCATTGGGTTCAAGTCCCGTTATTAGAGGAATGTGTGGGCAAATCTAGACCTTTAAGAGAAATTTGTGATATACTGATGGTCAAAATGAGGATGATGTAACCCTAGGGAATCATCCTCTTTTGACTGAATGGTTTTCAGGTTTCTTTATAATACACACTCATGTAGTTATTAAAAAGTACCATCTAGAAAGTGAGTGATTCATATGTGTTAGTCACTCATGAATATTTCTCTTCCTCAGAACAGCCTTATAGAGCAGGCACCACTATTCTCGATTTCAATAGAGAGTCTGAGATGCAGAGAGATTAAATACTTTCTCTAATATGACAGTTTTGAGATTCAGAGCTATTTTCAACCAGATCTTACCTGCTATATTACATCGTTTAAAAAGTCTGCTAATAAGTCTTTTGGAGCCTCTGGTGACAACCCTGGGAATGATGGCTGTGGTGGCTAATCTTGATGGTCAACTTGACGTGGCTGCGGAAAGGGAACCTCAACTGAAGAATTGGCCCGTGGGTATGTTTATGGGGCATTTTCTTGATTGCTGATTGATGGAGAAAGGCAATACTGTGGGTATTGCCACCCCTGGGCAAGTGTGGGCCTGGATTATATAGGGAACGTACGTGAGGAAGCCACAGTAAGCAAGCCAGTAGGCGGCATTCCTCCACAGTGCCTGCTTCAGCTCTGGCCTCTGAGTTCTTGCCTTGAGCATCCCTTGATGATAGGTTGTAAAGTGTAGGATGGAATGAACCCAAAGCTGGCTTTGGTCGGTGTTTTATCATAGCAACAGAAATCTAAGAACACTAACACTTCCTTTATATGACTTGCCCAACCCAGAATGTATCTCCAGTTCAGAATGCTCTTTATGAGACCTCAAATTGGCTTTTCTGTCTGTTGGTCCCATCTGTGTAACATCCAGCTTCAACATCCCTGAATTCTTGCCCTTTTCTTTAAGAAGACCTTAATCTCATCCAGCACCATGTCTCACTCAGTCACTGGAAAATCTCGGATGGGAAAATGACAGATTGTCTTGGGCCAATGGGAATCAGGTGTCCAAGACAGTAGGAGAAATGGCTAGAAGGTGAATCTGACAGGATGCATTAGTCACTGCAGTGGTGAGGCAGAGGAGGGGGACAGGGAAATCAGAGGTACTTGGGCTTTTTGCCTTGAACTCTCAGGCAGGCGGCCCACACTGGAGAAGGCTGACCTTAAGGGCAAAGACAGGGGAATCTTGCAGTCCTTCGCAGTTCCGGTCTGTCATTCTTCCTTGAGTTGTCACACAAACTCATGTGCCATGCGTACACAACTTTTCCAGAACCATATCAAGAAACAGTTTGTGTTGGCTCAGGATACTTTCCTGAATATTAACCAATGGCAACATCAAAACAGAAGGATGGGTTGGTTCATTTTTCTAACTACACATTGCTCGTTATGAGAATGTACAACTTTGTCAGCTTCCAAGGGGTTCTTTCTTTTGTGAATATTACTTCTTTACAATATTTGTATTTATTCTATTTAGTCATACATCTGAAGCATTCTCTTATTTTTTTTAAAAAAAGAGAACTTAGAGAGCGGTTCAAAATGATGTTGAGAAGAATTTATCTCTTGCTCTTATATAATGAGACTAGATTTTCTATAGCTTTGATTGTGAACCAATAGCCACCTGGGATTCTTTTAACAGACACAGCTTTTTGCCATGACCTCATCCTGCAAGATGTTCTAACTTAACAGGGAAGAAGCATATGCATTTCAAATTGACCAAAAATTCTGATGAATAAGTTGGTTTGGGAATCACCAGTCTTAGTGAATGTCTCTAGATTTATAGCCTCAGATTGGTTAGATCAGCATTTTATTTTATTTGAAACAATATAGGCATTTTGGGTTAGGAATGGAGTTTTATTATAAAAAAAAACTGGTATCAAATTCCTGGGTACTTGCTGTCACTACATATAAGGATAGTTGCTTTTTATTTTGTTTCATTTAAACTTTACTTTTTAATTATGTGTATATTTATGTGTCTGAATGTGGGTGTGTGCACCTGGTAAAAGCTCATGCAGATGCCAGAAGAGGGCATCAGCTTTCCTGGTACTAGAACCCACAGGTGGTTGTGAGATGCTAGAAACTGAACTTGGGTCCTCTGCCAGAGCAGATTGTTCTCCTAACCACTGAGCCATCTCTTCAGTTACCCTGTCTTTATTCTCCATCCATTGGTTCTTTAAGACAGGGCCTTATGTAGCTGAATCTGGTCTCAAAATTCTGTGTAGCCAAGAATGATCTTTAACTTCTGATCCTCCTGCCTCCACCCCAAAGTATTAGCATTACAGATGTATACCACCATGCCCAGTTTTTTGTGATGCTGGGAACAGAATTAAAGATTTAATGCATTCTAGGTGTTTAGGTTTGTGTTACTACTGCTGTGAAGATACACCATGATCATGGCAACTCTTATAAGGAAAACATTTCATTAGGGTGTGTGGGAGGAGGGCCTGCTGCTTGTTTATCCCGGCCGCCTGGTTAGCTTAGCCCTGAAATATTCACACAGAAACTGTATTAATTAAATCACTGTTTGGCCTATTAGCTCTAGTTTCTTATTGGCTAATTCTTACATCTTAATTTAACCCATTTCTACTAATCTGTGTATTACCACGTGGCAGTGGTTTACCAGGTAAAATTCCCAGTGTCTGTCTTCTGTGGATCCATGGTGTCTCTCGGACTCTGCTTTCTTCCTCCCAAGATTCAGTTATGTCTTCCCCACCCACCTAAGTTCTGCCCTATCAGGTCAAGGCAGTTTCTTTATTCAGTAACCAATACATGCTACACCAGGGGTGGCTCCCTTACAGTTCAGAGGTTCAGTTCATTATCCTCATGGCATGGTGGTGTGCAAGCAGACATTATACTGGAGAAACAGCTGAGAGTCCTACTTCTTGCAGGCAAAAAGAAGTTGACTGAGACACTGGGCTGTACCCTGAGTATAGGAAACCTCAAAACCCACCCCCACAGTGACACACTTCATTCAACAAGGCCATGCCCACTCCAACAAAGCCACACCTCCTAATAGAGCCACTCCCTATAAGCTTATGGGGATCAATTACTTCTAAACTACCATACTAAGCAAATACTTTATCTACTGAGCCTACAGCTCACAACCTGAGATAGGTTCTTAATGAATGAATTACTCTACTCAGTGTGATCCTCAAGGATGAATTACAAAGCATCTACTTATGCAAAATCAAGAAGACAAAACTTGCCAGAGATTGACAAAAATTCTTGGGATAGTCAGTTCAAGTGGAGGAATATGGCTAGAATTCAGTGATCTTTGACTCTGGAAGGAAGCTTGCCTCATAACTGGCTCCTTGGATTGCTGTTTTGTAGGGTTAATGTTGATTTCAGAATTTCTCACTTACCTTTTGCCTTTTGGAGCTAAGATTCTTTTCTGTTATTAGTGGGAAAGCCATTGGTCAACTGATGAGTGCTGTGGTCAGGACAAATTTTGCCAGTTCTCTGCTAGAAGGACTGGAGAGAAGGCCGTTTTTGTTTTTTTGTTTTTTTTTTTTTGAAAAATTAATGAATAAGCAACCCAAAGCAGGAAAGAAAAATGAGCAAAACCCCACTTGCTTTCCTATTTGGATCCATTAAGACCTTTCATTTCTATCTATTTTTTAGGAGTCAAGATTGATTTAAGTTTATTACTTATGAATGCAGACATACCCTTTATTGCACAGTTAATGCATCCCGTTAAGCACACCCATAAGATCTTCTTCTGTTTGTGCCATCATAATTCAATGAGACACTGTTAATAGTAACACTGCTTTAATCACCCTGATGCCTCTTGTTGCTAATGGGAACTATAAAAATAGATGGGGGTGTGAAGAAATGTGTTTTCTGAAACTTGCCAGGCTTGAAAGGAGCAAGGCCAGGACTGAAATAGAGGCCCCTACCAGCCTTTGGGGGTGCAGATGATGGCAACACCAATGTTTCCTTCTTGTGTGGCTCCTTATGAATCAGACCTCTAACTGTCCAGTAGGTCCGTAAGGTGGCCTTCAGGTGAGGAAACCTGGGTAGGATCCTGCCTAGAACTTATTCCTCTTGTCAGCCTGTGCCTGGAATTGGCCGTTTTTGTGCTCATATCAGCTTATCTGTGTATGCTTCTCAAAGACCTTCTAGGGGAATGTAGTCCCCTGGATTTGACATGGGTCATGCTGAGATAGTGTGAAGCTGCACAAATGCACTGCTGTCATTGGTACAAAGGAAACACAGATACTAAATGGTCATTGGGCCCCTCAGAGTGGCATTTGCTATGAACTGTTTGGCTTTATTAGGGCCTGAACAGTGATGCTCATCTTTTTGTTGACTCAGTATCCACATGAGGATGACCGCTGTGTGAGGTCGGGTGTTCTTGGTTTTATAGTGTAATTACATGAGGCAATGTAAGACACTGTAGAAGGAGCCCTCTCCTCTCCTTCAGATCTGTTCTTGCCTCCTGGTTTCCCTTATTTAATGAACACAGTGGTAAATATAAAAATTGATTCCCATGCTGAGGTCTCTGTAGAACCTGTAGGCAGCCACTCCCTGAGTCAAACTTCCTGTTTCATCCTTGAAGGAGTAGGAATAGGCTTGAATTCTCTGATCTTTGGTCAAGGTGGAGTGGACTTATCTCTGGGCCATCTTAATATCCAAAACACCAAGTATCCACACCCTAGGTCAGGATATCTTGTTTATAGCTGCTCCTTAAGTCAGACTTCTTGTCAATAACTTTGAAAGAGCGAGAGTAGACTTAAAGTCTCTGACTTTCAGTCAAGATGGAGCAGATCCACTTCTGTGGGCTCCCACATATTCCTCCCTTTTTAATTTATTTAATAAAGCTTGTGCTTCTGCTACAGGACAGACTGTGCCTGGCTTGGGCATCCTCCGCCACTTTCCAGACTTACCCATCATTGGTAAATACATTCTGTCATGTACATCCTGTCTTAGATTGCCTGGGGAGTGGGGTGGGAAACCATCTTTCCTGTCATTGACTACCAGCCTCTGTAAATAAAGGGTTAAGGGAGAGTACCTCTGTGTACCTCTGATCCGACTTTCTGTCAAAAGATTTCACCAACAACTAGATAATCATATGCAAGCAGAAAATGCTTTGCAATGTACATGCCCCTATGGCTACAATATCTCCCAATAAAGGAGTGGAGGATGGCCAAGCTGGAATAGTATTTTAAATTGGTCCAGGATGTCTTTAACAGTTTTTAAACTGCATCAAAATTTAAATTTGTCTTATTAAGCATACTAAATTTAAGGACTTATTATGTCAAAATTTTCTCAGACAAGCTCTAATCTTTTTCTAATCAGTAACATCTTCATAGTGAACTAAAACAGACCCAAACAGCAGGGCAACACCTTAATTCTAGTATGAAAATTAACAATAAACACACCATTTGTCAAATCACAATTCTCTTAAATATGTTCTAATCAAAAGAAAACCTCATGAAGAGGTTTCTGTGATGGGTGAGCTATGAGTCTTTTTTATCTCCTACAGTCCATTTGTACTGCTGCTTCTAACTTTCAAAGATAATTTAGAACTGTCCCAGTCTATGAATAGCAGCAAACCTTCTATGGCACTCCTCCTCATCTCTGAAGAGGGGCTTCACTCACTCTTTGCTTCCATAATAGTGTTCTATTGCTTTAAGAAGTCTCTTTCCCCAAGAGGAGAAATTTTCTGAGGTCTCAGTTCTTATTCTTTTATTTCAACAGCTGATGGAACACCATACTGGCCAAAATCAGTTCTGCATCCCAAGATATAGTATGGATAAACTACCAAATATTCAGTCAATGTTCTTGGGCCAGCTCCAAAGGAAATAGGACTCACTAAGGTCTGGAAGTTTGTGCAGTAGGTCCACCAAGGAGCTGGGAATCACCAACCATCACCATGCTCTTCCTTCCCTTCTCAGACTGCAGCATGGTGACATAAGAGGTCAGGAGCACAGGCTCAGCAGTCTCACTTCATCTCTTCTGTGCTGTCACCAGCAGCTCCAAGGTCATCAGGACTGGCATCCTTCTGCTGCATACACAGGACCAGTCATTCCGGAAACCATCGTGCCTCATTCTCCTCCTGTGAAAAAACACAGACATGCCCTCAAACCCATATTAAAACAGGGTCAGGTCCTTTCCATAATCCAGTGCAAGGGTCGTTCCATTTTATTTTAGTGAAAGTTGCCCTGGTGCCATCATGCCAAAATCTATCCACGGCAGATTGCTCACAGATATCCACATTCAGGAAGTTTAGAGTAAAAGGGTGTGAGTTAAGGCATTGTGTGGTGACTGAGGGTATAATTTCTCCACTTTTATCTTTTGAAGTTGTGTTTTCAGGGAGTCATGGGCAGCTCCACAATTCCTTGACCTTGAGAATTGTAAGGAATGCCTGTTTTATGTTTGATATTCCATTGGCAACAAAATTGCTGAAATGCTTTACTAACATACACAGACCTCTTATCTGTCTTTAAGTTTTAGGGATTCCCAGATATAAAAAACACTTTAAGGGATGAGGTATCACATGGTTAGTAGCTCCAGTCTGTGCAGAGGCTATTAGAAACCTGAATATGTATCAATTATCACATGCACATATCTTAATTTGCCAGACTCTGTAATATGAGTAACATCTATTTGCCATAAATGATTAGAAAGCAGACATTGAGGATTTGTTCCCTGATGAGGTACAGGTGACTATTGTGGCCATTTATCACATTGTTTAACAATCTGATGAGCAATTTTTCTTATTAATCCCAATTGTTTTACTAAACTTTTGCTATTTTGATGATGTAAAGCATGTGATCACTGAACAATCTCAACCTGAGATAAACAATCGAGTAAGTTCTATAGGTAATATACATGTTTGCCAAAGTGTATTGTAATTAATATAATGTACCTGCTGTTTTTGTATTGCATAATACAGTACAAATATTGTTGTTCAGTACCTGTCTAGTAGCATCTGTAATGTGTCTCACTGAGGGGATCAAGATCCCTTATAGACAACTTAAAATAGGACCATAGCCACTGGATATCTCCCAAATAACTTCTGGAATCATGGAAAGTTTGTAATCTGTCTTTCTAATGCAAGCTGCAAATCTCAGTAGCTGACAGGCAGCAATTCGCTCATTTGCATTTTCACCGATTTTTGTCTGGGTAGGGCAGAGATATGCTGTACCCTCTGCAGCTCTGCTGTGCCTCTGGGAACGGGGACTGGGAGGCCTTTCATTAGGAGTGCTAGGATCAATCCTTTTCTCATTTTCCTCATCCCTTAACTGGGAAACAACCCTACACCCCCCTGAGCTGACACAGACAAAGAACATGAAGCTGGGACGAGAAGATGAGTTAGAATAAGAGAACACAGTCTAAGTAGAATGGAGTGGACTCAGGGAAGGGGCAAAATGTAAATAGAAATCTAAAGAGATTAGAGTGCATTATGGAGAAGACTTCCTAAAGGAAAACAAAACAAAAACAAACATATGCCTCCTTCAACCAAGGCAGTAGATGTAACAGAGGAGTAACAGTCACTACTAACTCCTATTTTTGGTAGCCTGGAAGATCAGAGCATTGAACGAAATCACAAAGAGACAAAAATCAAGAGTAAGAACACGAATGGAGACTTAACCTGCAAATGGGAGGATTTATGGAAGGATAAAAGGGACCAAGTGTTTAAGAACTGGTGAGAACATACACAAGGAGACTATGGGGAAGATGTTCCTCTCAGTGCTGAAGAGACCAGCTCAATTCCAGATCCGATTAATGAGAAAAGTGACACTTGGCATGTTCTGGTAAGACTTCTTGAACTGTTAAGAACTAATAGAACACCTTGTAAGCCTTTAAAAAAGAAAAGCAAGTTATTAGTTTCATGGAATCAGAATGGGATTTACATCAGACTACTCATCTGGAAACTAGATGAGAATGAAACAAAATCTACAGAAAATAAGCAAGAATCTTGTGTCCGAGCCGGGTGGTGGTGGCGAATGCCTTTAATCCCAGCACTCGGGAGGCAGAGGCAGGCGGATCTCTGTGAGTTCGAGACCAGCCTGGTCTACAAGAGCTAGTTCCAGGACAGGCCCCAAACTACAGAGAAACCTTGTCTCGAGAAACAAAAAAAAAAAAAGAAAGAAAGAAAGAAAAAGGAAAAGAAAAAAGAAAAAATAAATCTTGTGACCATCTAAGATTTTTGTATGTCAAGGAAAGAAAGCGGCCTAAAGATATATACCCTTTTAGAGTATTTTATCACTTTTATAACCTCACCAAAATATTTGAAAGGGAATCAGAGCCAATACCAAACGAACAAGCCCAAGAAAAAGATAAAATGGAGAAGAAACCTTCTTAAATATAGAACTTTCCCCCTGTAGATACAGAAAGACTAAATAGTGTCCTCAGGCCAGAAATGGGGGACCAGAGGATAGAGAAGGACTCTCATGAGTCTCAGGATTGAGTAGGTCTAGCATTTAAAGACAGGCAGTCATAAAGGGGCCCACATCTGCCCAACCATTGCAACACAATGTTGTCATCTACAAAATTCACACGGCAGAACCCAAACCCTTAGTTTTCTTATATTAGTTATAGCCTTCTTTTTGATTTTAGACAAAAAGGAGAAATGTAGTGGCATTTCAGTTGTATTTTAATAAATAAAGCTTGCCTTGGATTGGGGAAATAAAACAGCCACACTGGTCAGCCTTACAGACCAGGCAGTGGTAACACACACCTTTAATCCCAGTGGCCACGTCAGTTGCCATCAAAACCGGGCAATGCATGCCTTTAATCCCAGTGGTGCACACCTTTGATTCAAGCCCTGGAGAGGATTATAAAATGGGAGGAAACAGCTCTCAGATAGTCCCATTCTGAGATTCCTGGAGGGCAGTATCACCGTTTTGGACTGAGGTTCAGGTAAGAGCCAATGGCTGGCTGCTTTGCTTTTCAGATCTTCAGGTTGAACCCCAATTTCTATCCCTGAGTTTTAATTAATCGTGCTTCCATGTCATTGAATCACAAAAAAAAGTGCAAAACCAAACTTCACATTTTAAGAAAGTTTACAATTTTGTGTTGGGACACATTCGCAATTCTCCTTGGCTGCCTGCCCTGCAGACTGCAGTTTAGATAAACTGCTTGACTAACCATAGAAAAGCAAAGATCAGAGTCAAATTCACTTAATAAGCCTAATTTAATCTTAACACTCAAATATGCTAAGGAGAGTATAATTGAAAAAAATTATAAACTAATATAACTCTTAAATATTGGTACAAAGTTAAACAAACTGAAAATAGGATCCCATGAAGGTTTAGGGGAACAGTACAATGTGACCTACTAAGATTTATGTTAAAAATGTAAGAACAGGTGCCCATAGGCTGCTGATCAGTCTAATGCCATTGCATTACAAATTAAAAGTCATATGGTTGTATTAGACTTTGAAAGAGCATTTTATAAAACAAAGATAAGCAATATAGAAATGAAATAGAAAGAACTGATGTGGTGGCAAATGCGTACAGTCCCAGATCTCAGGGCAGCGGTGGGAGGGGGCCGGGGGGCAGAAACAGGAGGACACAGGAATCTGAGTCATCCTAAGCCACATATCAAGTTTGAAGTCATCTTGGGCTACATGAAACTTAGTTTCATAAAACAAACTCACAAGCAGAAATAGGAAGAAAGAAGTAATCTAGCTACAATAAAGACCACTTACCACAGCCAACCAACAAATATTGAATGTCAAAACCTAAATCTACTTATGTTGAAATCTGGAATCATAAACAGATTGCTTCTGCCATCTTTATACAGCACCGTATTGGAATTTTTCATGAATGAAATAAATCAAGAAAAGAAATGACTAGTATTAAACTTACTTCTTATGTGTGATAGGCTTTTTATAACCTTCCAAGACGCCAGAACTCTACTCTTGGATATTTAAAGACCTAACCAAGTTGGTATGGCAATTTTACAACGTAGCTGGAATAAGATAACATATACAGCTATCAAAACTTGCCTTTTCTCTACAAGTAAGCATTCAGAAATGGAAACAGAGGGCTTGTTTGTAACAGTAGCTTAGTTTAT
Organism: Dicrostonyx torquatus; assembly: GCA_028555095.1. Lineage (NCBI taxonomy): Eukaryota > Metazoa > Chordata > Mammalia > Rodentia > Cricetidae > Dicrostonyx > Dicrostonyx torquatus. The sequence continues at coordinate 13,574,979 of JAQHUG010000003.1, read as the reverse complement.
TTTCTCCTTGCTGTGACTAAATACCTCACAAGACACGGCTTAAATGAGGAAAATCATTTGGCTCATGGTTTGATGCTGCAGTTTACTTAGGTGACGAGGTGTGGTGTCGGGGACACTAGACAGCTGACTACACTGTTTCCAGGGACACGAACACTGTGACTCAGTTCACTGACTGGTTTTCCTGATTTATTTATTTTGTTGCTTTGTATGTATGAGTGGCTGTATGGGGTGGGATGCGCACGCCTGTGTCAAGCACAGAAGCTAGAAGAGAGCTTTAGGCGTCCTCTCCATCCCTCTCAACCTATTCTTTTGGAGACAGCTTCTCCCTGAACCAGGGGAATCAGTTTTTCAGATAGGCTAGAAATCAGTGAGCCCCAGAATATAATTCTAAGAAGCATAATTTTTTTGAAGTGCTAAATTCAGAAGACTCTTCCCAGCTTCCAGAATCATCAGGAATAAATTTCTGCTTATGGTTTATCCAACTTTTGATCCTTTGTTGCAGTGTCATAGACAAAGGCAGGTTTCTGATAAGAGCAAAGAGAACAGTATGTGCTGACTTCCTGATGGGTAGTTGCGGGGGTCACTTGACCTGGCTCCAAGGGGCCCTGAAATTTGGTCAAACAGTAATTCTTCCTGTGTCTGGAGGAATATTTTTGTGTTATCCTTCCTGGAGTGAACAGGCCTCATCCAGTTAGGCAAGGACCTGCATAAAAAAGGACAGGACAAAAAGGCCGGGCCTCCTCCAGGAAGAGCTCCTCCTCCTTGGCTGCTGGAGGGAGTCAAATGCGGTCCTCAGGCTTGGTGTCACTCTGGTCCTCACCTGCTGAGTCATCTCACTAACCCTTCAACTGGGTTTTGTTTGTTTGTTTCCTGGAACTCATACCACCCACTCTCCTGGGTGATCAGCTTGCTAGCTATAGATCTTGGGACCTAAACCTCCAGTTTATGCAAACCACTTCCTTACAATAAACCTCCTTGTCTACACAGCCTTCTTGTTTCTCTGTAGACGCCGGATACAGGTTTACCCTAGGAGATTAATAATACAACATTTAAGAGGAATGAAAGAAGAAATAGCCAGGGGTTGGGGCCTCTGAAGGATGGGGCTGATGAAGGATAGGGCCACTGGAGGATGGCCCACCAGGTACTCCGTAGAGCTAGCTTAAACTGGGAAAACTGGTGATATTCAAGCTGGCAATTCTAGGGTATCCTCCAGACCAGCAATATCACCAATGGCTTGGTCCCTCATGAAAGATAAGTCACTTGATCAAAGTCATAAGACTTTTTGGGGAATCAGATTTAAAGCTAAAGATGGAATTAGACAAACCTGATGTGAGCAGGCCAGACTGGCTCTCCAGGGGACTGACTGTGCTAACATTTCAAAACACAGCATTGATAGGCTGGGTCTGAAAAATAGTTATGAAAGCTGAAAGGGCCTAGAAAGTTTCTCTTGTCCCGTGCTGTAGACCAGAGCATATCCTCGGCAAAATCATTCCAGCGTTAACATTAAATCTAATTTCAGAGATCCTTGACATTAAAAGTCTTCTGATCAAGTGCCGAATAACCCTTACATAACACTGAGACTTTCTTGGTGAGCGAAGGGGAGCTCGTGTCTCTGTTGCATCTTTATGACTTTGGCATCCCACAGCAGTTTTCTGTTTATTTATAGAAAGAGAATCCATCTCCTTGTCTCTGTTATTCTTGCTGCTGTTGCCGCTTACCAGTGTGAAATGTGGCTTCAGTAAATCAGGATGAGAGGCTGGGCTGCCCTTGGGTAAAGGCCTCCTGCTGGGGGGCGGGGCTGGGACCCCTGGAAGGAGGGAGGTCCTAGAGAGGGGTCAAGTGGCTTTCATTACTATGATAGTGAATTGGCTCAGCCTTCTGTAGGACATTATCTATCCTATTTGCAGAAGTCTGCCGTGCAAACATTTGTAGCAGCAAAATTACCTGTCTGACCTCTGGACTTATTGGCTGGGAGACGCCTGAATGGACATCACTTAGACGTCTGCCTGCAGGTGTTCATCATGCCCCATCTGCTGGAGGAGGGCACTGGCTTCCCTCAAGGTGAATTCCCTGCTTGTCTTTTGCCAAATATGACGTCAACACACACTGTGTCTTGACTTTCTCCCCCTTTGGTGAGCTTGGTCCCAAAATGATGTTTTTGGTTTTTTAGCTTTTTTAAATATATTTTATTTTGTGTTTTGAAAATGTTATACATGAATACAGTATTTACATAATTTCTACCCCACCCTCTCCCCACCCAACTCCTCCTATTTTCCTTCAAACTCATGACCTTTATTTAAAATTATTTTGCTATATGTTTGTGTGTTTATGTATGCATATGTAGATACACACACATACAACCGCATGTACCTGTTAAGTACATTGAATGTTGCTTGTATGTATATGTGTTCAGGGCTTACCACTTGGGAATGGATAATGTATCTGGGGATCAATCCTGGAGAAGACTGGTTCTTCCTCTCTTAGTACTCATCAATTGCCTGTAGCTCTTCATATAGAGGTGAGGCCTTGTAAGAGTTCTTCTGTTCACCTCGGGATGTCAACTATTGTCACAGTGCAGATCTTGTTCAGGCGACCATGTTATTAAGATTTCATGGGTGCAGCTTCCCATACAGAAGACATTGTCTCACAGGGGTCATCCTGGTCCTCTGACTCTTCCAGTCTCTCCAGATGTTCACTGAGCCTTAGGCATAGGGTTAAACTGTAGATCTACCAGCTAGGGGTGGACAGCCCACGGTCAGTTGCTGTCTTCATTTTGACCAGCTGTGGATTTCTATGATGATTTCCATCTGCTGCCAAAAGAAGCTTCTGTGATGAGAGGGGAGAAACTGCACTTCCATGTGGATGTAAGGTTGGGTATCTGGAATGCAGTTAGAAATTACACTGGCTTAGGGAAGTGGCAGTGGTAGGTTCTCCAGGGCCAATGACTTCACCAGTCATAGAAATTTGGCTAGGTTCATAGCACCAGGCATCATTGCAGGAGGCCTTAAGTCTGACTAGGTGGCTGTTAGTACCCTCAAGATATAAATGCCACTATTGCACCCTTGGGGGTTGCCTTGCCATGCTGGTAAACTTCTGTAATGTATAGGATTTACAGCTGGGGAAGACTAGCTTCTCTCTCTTGGCAGCTTGGGTAGCACCTTAAGGAACTATGAGAGATATTCCTCAGGGAGAAGAGTCCAGGTCAGTTCCAGCTTGATCCTACCCAGTCTTGTGTCTAAAGTGTGTGTCGTGTCTTTAGTAAGAGCATCCTACTTTCGAGTTCTGGGAGGTACCCAAGGTCGATAGCCATTGAGCTTCTGTTAACCTGTGGCTTTTAGGGAAGGAAGCTATCACTCCAGGTGATGTCATTTTATTTAAATTGTTTATATATGCTATTCACATGTGTTTTGTGTATTATGTGTATATTTTAGGTAGATACTAATGCTTCCCTATGGCTTTTTTAGTCATCCTTGTGTTCTTATCCCTCTTTCTCCCCTCTAGATAATGCCCCCTACCCCATTTTCTCTGTATTTTGGGAAATCTTTGGAGTTAAGAGTAATTCTACTGTCCAGGATAAGTTAGCTTACTCGTTTCTGTGCTCTTTGCCTCACATCTCTTGTGTGTTTCTTTCCCCTGCCCTCAACCTGTACCTGGCATGACTAGACAGGGCACATGAATGCAAACACGGCAAATGGTGGCAAGTCCAGGCCTCAGGATTCTCCAATGTTTCAGGCTACAAACCAGGGCACACATTCTGGCAGATATGTTCACAGTGCTGGAAGTAATAAGGCAGGCTGTGTTGTGTCTGGCTGCCTTAGAGCGTATGGCGATAGCCACAGTACTCCATCTAGGTAAACAGAACAGAGGAGAACCAGGTCGCAGAAACCACAAGGGAAACAAGATATTTGGGCCGTGACTGACTCTGAAATCCCATTGGTCCTGGGGGATTGCAGAATTAGGAACCCTCTTCTGATGAATAGTTATTTAGGGGAGTCTTATTACACAATATAACCTCTGCCTACCTTTCAAACAAATGATTAGAGAATGATTTTGAGTGATTTTTTTTCAGCCAGGTCTGTGGAGCTGGCCGCCAGATTGCTAATGTTAGAAGCAGCCCAGGAAAGAAGTAATTAAGGACAGTTGCTGTAGGTTGCTTTGCTGAGTCTTGCTCCGGGACACATTCTGCACTTGAAAATGAAATTGGAAATTTCAAAACACAATCAAGATCTCCTTTGCTATTTTCTAGTTTCTTCTCAAGCCCCTGGGTTTCTGCCTTTAATACTCTGGAAATGAAAACAGACTCCTTGATTACTCATGGCCTCACATTGTTGCTTGTATTTTTTCCAAGAGGCATGCTAATTGCTCTGCGGAACAGAATAGGAGCCACCAGGATGTTTCCTGGTAGGGCGAGATTGTTCATAAATGATCTCTCAAAACCACTCAGAATGGACTGAAAACAAACTATTTGGAGGTTGGGATATGGAAAGTAATTGTTTTAATGTGTTGAGGTTCAATTTTTGTTCAACAAACTTTCGAAAATTGGGTTTGGTTCTTTCACAGATGGTGGGTAAATAGTTAGATTTTTAGTTCATGGCTTAAAAGAACATTGGAAGCTGGGGATGACTTGATGGATAATGCACTTGCTATGCCAGTGTGAAGCCTGGAGTTCAGATCCCCACAACTCACAGAAAAACCTGGGTGGGTGTGCGGCCTGCCTGTAATATCAGGAATGGAGACAGGGGATCCCTGAGTCCTAGTTGGATGGTTGAACTTCAGATTCAGTGAGAGACCCTGCCTCCAAAAATAAAGTTATAAGGCAATTGAGGAAGACAGTTAATGTCAACCTTCACTTCCCATACTCACCTACACATATGTGCCTGCAATACACGTAAACATGCTTGCATATGCTACACAACACACACACACACACACACACACACACACAAACTCAAACATACAGACACACACCAAAGCACCATCTTCTCACTATATCTAATGAGTGAGCGTTTCATAAACATTGTGAAGCAGGAGCTGGAATGGGCATATATGAGCAACCACATTGTTCATGCCTTGATTCACAAGTCAGGACTCAGAGTCTTGAGGAGGGTGTTCTGACCTTAAGTTTGGCAAATTGACAAGCACCTGGCTTTCATGGCAGGTTGGAGGTCTCGCCATCTCTTTGCACTGCACTAACAGTGTGGCCTCTCCACTTCCTCACTCTGGTCCAGTCAGAAGTGCTGGGGCTCTCCTTCCTTGTGTATCCTTCCAAGGACTCCATGGTGTGACCTTCATAAGAATCACTTCCCTTTGATTGTTAGTCTAGAGAAACACGACTACATACAAATTACAATTAGATTAGAGACTGACCAGACTAGAGCTAGCCAACTGTGCAGGTAGGAACTCAGGGATCATCATCAACCCTTGAGAGTCTCACAATGGAGTTTTCCCTCTCCTCCTGGCTTCAGGCTTGTTTGAGTTAGGCACAGTGATATGTTTCTTATGGTAACGTGCTCAAGGCTGAGCAGTTCTGTTGGAGAAAGGACAGAAATGAATAGAAATGGACTAACTGGGCATGTAGGCATCTCTTTTCCTGCTTTCGTGAATGGCTTCAGAAAACAATGAGGTGGAATCTTAACATGGCAAGATGGTCTTGCCTCAGGAGTAGAGTTTCTTATTAGAAGCGACCTGGGTGTTTTAATTTTAATCTCAGTAGGGGTTAAGTACTTGTTGAGTGGATTTCGATACGACTTGGTCCTTGAACACACTCATCCATTTCTCTTGAGGCTGCCTTCTGGGGAATCTACACAGACAAGCACCATGTAGGATATCACTGCACATTTTCATTGAATAGAATTTCTTTTTTTTTTAATTGTTAAAAGAAAAATTTACATTTACTCCCTTAGTTCCCGGCCCTCCCACTCCCCCACTACCCCACCTCCCTCCCCCTGCTTCC
>JAQHUG010000003.1:13539384-13552134 GCA_028555095.1 Dicrostonyx torquatus | reverse complement strand
CCACAGGGCAGGGTATCCTGCCCCATCTTAAGGAAGCAGGGGGAGGGAGGTGGGGTAGTGGGGGAGCAGGAGGGCCTGGGACAAGGGGAGTAAATGTAAATTTTTCTTTTAACAAAAAAAAAAAAAAAGAAGGAAAAAAAATGACAGTCTCTCTGTGGCCCCGGCTGTCCTGGAACTCACAGTGTAGATCAGGCTGGACTAGAACTCATAGATATCCACCCGTCTCTCTCTGCTGCTCAAGTGCTGGCATTACAGATGTGTGTCACTACACGTGGCGCACAAATATGTCATGTTCTATTTCATTCCACTTGGTTTCTGTAACTGCAATTAAGTTTGTTACTAGAGAAGTCATGACAGCTGGGGTGCAGGATTCCTGGTGAATATCTGAAGGCCAGAGAATTTTCTAACTCTTCCTGGCGAGAAGGGATTCAGGGGACAGTGTTGTTTCTATGCCCACGAGGAGAGATCGTTTCTTTCTGTGGATGGCTTATGAGGGATTAAGCATTATTCTTAGCTGTGGTCTCCCTACCACTACAGCCATCGCTCCTGTCTATGAACTAAAGACAGAAATGCGACTTTACAAGCACCCCAAGCCCTTCAATACTTTGTGGGCCCACATATAGAAATTGCCAGGCTGGATTTCCTTATTCCAACTAGACAAACAGTCAATTGAAAATACAGCAGAAGAAAGTGCAAGGGAGGAGGAGGGGAGAAAGGGGGAGGAGAAAGGGGAGAGGATGGGGAGGAGGGCGCAAGGAAGAGGCAGCAACAGTAGCAGCATCCTCCTAATTCTATCATATTAGACTAAAAGATTATTTTCATAATATGAAGGCAGCATAGCTATAGTTCTCTATCTAGTTCTGTTTCTAAACAACTAGGTGTCCTCAGCTAACTAGCCAGTATCTACCTTCTATTTAACTATCTAGTCAATTCTATTTATATGTTTTCTTATAAAATGAGATAGAGGAGTTCTTCCTTTGTAATGTTGGTTAGCGTTTTCCCATCTCATAGAGATGCTCTATGACATCATGTTGACTGGCTTGACTGTATTCCTTTATAACGGAGTATACCATTAGCTAGATCTCTATTCCTCATTATAGCTGTAAATAATATTAATAAGTGCCTTTGTGGGAGAATCTTTTATATATAGTGATTTCTGAAGGGAATAATATGTTCAAAAACTGTATTAGTCTATAGTAAATTTAAGTAATTTATGAAATTTATCAAATCACCTTTTAGAAGGGTTATATCATTTGGCTTTCAAATTACATATGAAAAAACATAGTTTATCCAATGCTTGTCAACAGCTGGTAGAAATTTTTGTGCAAACAAGCCCATTTTTAGCATATATAAGTTGATATTTTTGCTAAGTTTTTTAGTTTCTCTTAGTCTCATATTTTAGCCTGTTAAGCAAAGATCATTGCACCCAAAGATAGCACAGCTCCCATCCCCTCATCAAAGAAGCCTCTCTTTATCACAGACACCACAACTGGGTGCAGTGCCAAGACCTGGGGGTCCCAGGAAGCCCAGATGTAGGGCACATCTTCACCACAGCTCTTTCATCTGTGGCTCAGGGACCACTGTGGGAGAGGGGATGGGAAGATGGTAAGAGGCAGGACACCAGGAAGTCAGCTGTGAAAGTCTCTCCTAACAATGCCTGCATAAACCAGAATGGAACAATAGCACTGTCAAAGGACATGGTACTGTGGAAGGGGAACATTTCACAGAATCCCACCCTAGAGATAACTACAGGCAGCTAATGATGGCTGGGAGAGAAGAATTAGCCTCTCCCAGGAATGAACTCCCTTACTGGTTGTTCAGTGCAGAGAGGTCAGCCTTTAAACCATATACACAAACAACAAAAACAGACTCAGCAGGTTGTATTTGTACATACTTGTGCATACATGTGCACATATATATGTATGCACTGACAATAATAATCAAAGAAAAAAGGCGATCCACTTGAGAGTCTTGGAGGCATGGGGGAGCTTGGACGGAGGAAAGGAAGAAGGAAGTGATGTAATTCTCTTTCAATTAAAATGTATTAAAAATAAATGAAATATTTTCTTTACTTGTTTAAAAAAGAGAAACTCCTTTCTAGAGCCTTTATAAAGTCAAATAAGATAGTCTATGCACAATAGTTAGCACCCTCTTGCCGTAGTCAGCGTTCGGTAAATGATTAGCTTTCTAAAGAGACAAAAGAGAAAAACGGTCCTGAGTACAGTTCTGTAGTGTAGTGAAGACAGAGCTCAGATTCTGCCTTCAGCACCTGATAGTCCTGTGACTTTGGGGGACGTCCCCTATCCATTTGTGTAAGGAGTGCTAACCCCTCTTAGGATTATCTCGAGTGTTGCCATTAACCAAGTGAAGTCTCTAGAAAAAAAAAGGGCCCATAGCAAGCACTCAAAATATGTTAGCTATTGTTATTTTATTTCACTTTTGCTCAATTCATATAAGAATATATGTTAAAAATTCTGTTTCAGTTTTATTTATCTGATTACTAGTAAACCTATATACTTTTTGTTATTTAAAATTTTCTTCCATATATGTATGTGTAGTCTATGTATACGTATTCACATGTGTGTAGGCACATGTGTTATGTGGGCATATGTGCATATGTGTATGCAGAGGCTTGAGGTTGGTGTCAAGAATCTTCTACAGCGGCTCTTCCACCCTGTTCTTTGAAGCAGTCTTTCTCAATCAAACCCAGAGCTCTCTCCTCAAGGCTAGTCTCACTAGCTTGCTCTGGGGATCCCTTGTCTTTCTGCCTTCTGAGGCTGGATTACAGGTGGGCCACCATGCCTTCCCTGGCATTTAAGTGAGTTCCTGGGATCCCAGCTCCAGCCCTCATGCTTGCATGGCCCGTGCTCTAACTGCTGAGACAAAGCTTTTAAAGTCTCATTTATATATTTCTTTTGCAAAATACCCATTCACTTTTATTGACCATTCTTTGGTAGGTTTTGGATCACGTTCCTTTGGATTTGAGAAATATTTATGTGTAGCATTCATAAAATTAGGATCTGTTTTTTTTTGTTTAAACCAGAAGTATCTCTTATTTCTTTTTCTTGTGCTTTTTATATTCTAGTCTACTAAAGAGCTGAGGTGTTGTATGACTCAGTAGAAAGAGATGCAGAACTCCTGCATCTGCAGCATTTCCTTTCCCCAAATATAATTTAGTAAAGAAGATGAGTCATATGCAAATGACCATGTAGCAAGTAATGAGAGACCAAGGAATAAATACTAAATAGGTGGTATCAATAGCAGTGGTGTGAATTGTTTACTTTGCAAGTTGCTTGTTTCCTTCCACAGTTCCCATGAAATACTTCTGCATCTTGGAACTGTTGAATGGAGTGTTTATTATGAAGTAATGTTTACCCTTGGGGTATGAAGGGCCAGATTGGAAGGTTTTTAAAACCAGGATGCTGTTCAGGAGAGTATAGCTGTAGTCTAGGATTGAAGAGGTGATGAACTGGTTTAGAATATAACTTGGGATCTTAAAATTGAAAACTATAATAGATTAATTATTGGGTGTGTGTGTGTGTGTGTGTGTGTGTGTGTGTGTACAAGTGCGTGTACGCATGCATAAGTAGATAGGCATGTGCCAAAGTGCAAGTGGAGGTCAGAGGATGGCTTTCAGGAGTCAGTTATCTCTTCCACTGTGGGATCTGGGCATTGTACTTGGGTGAATCGGGCTTGCAAGGTGAGTGCTGTTACCCAGAGAGCCATCTTGTTGTCTCTGCAGTAATCAGTCTTTTTGTCTTGACACAGGTGAGTGCACACTCCCCTGCACCGTAGATGCCTTTCTGTTGCTATGCTAACAATGCTGTACTCACCCCTCACCTAGAAATTATCCACCTTTCACTAACCTGCTTTCCCTCAATGGGATGTGAGCTCCTTGAGCATAGGAGTTTTTCTGTTTCTTTTCGTTTTACCACTCAACACCGTGCTGTCTCATAGTGTTCGGAAATGACCGGTGAAAACACAGGGATCCTTTACTAGAACAGGATTTGGCACAGAGAGATGGCATGGTTTATAGACATAGTGCAGGAAACTGGCAGAAAGAAGAATCAATGGGAAGACAGGAAATGCATGAGATGAGACTGCAGAGAAAATGGGGTACATCGGAGGTGACGATGGGGACGAAACAAAAGGAAGTGTCTTGGCAAAGAAGCAGTCTGCTCAGGTAGAGGGGGAAGCAGTTCTCATAGATACTTTAAGTAGAGTTAGGAAAGTTGGCGGTATTCACATTACATTATTATAAATTCCCCACTAAAATTAAAACCACCTATTAAAAGTGAGGTGACTTATTTGGAATTAAAGCAAAGGAGACTGGGGGTGCCTGCTAAGGGCAGCGCCACCCACAAAGGATAAGTAGAGAGCTGAGAGTAAGACTAAAACAGAATAGAGGAGCCTGCTGGGATTTATAGCTTGCCTTTGACTCTTATATTGAAAATTTCTCATAGCCATTTTATTGTTCTACTCCCAGTTTTCAGGGTGCAGTGACTTCCGGGAAAGATTTTGGAAGAGCGTGCTACTTAGCTTGTAGCAGGGCCACATTTGCTTCTAGAATGATTAGAGGATGAATGGGGTATAGGCCAAAAGACCCCAGGAATGTTCTGGAGTGGACACATAACATGGGTGAGGACATGAGAGCCAGACTTGGGGTCCCAGAGCTGGAAGAGGAGGAGTCGAGAGTCAGGAATGGGATACTAGGAAGTGATGGACATTTGTGGTGCTTTAGGCTATTTAGAATAAGGAATATTCTGTAGGTCTCCAGGTCCCTACAAATTCCCATGGGTGATTCCGTGAGGAATCACAGGCTTTGTAGAGGCTGAAGAATTCAAGGGTTCATCACCAGGGTTGTTGGAAACCGTGAAGTTGACGTCATAGAGGAAGGGCTGCAGTGGAATCCCAAGGAAACTCATGAGCGGACGGCCTGCACAGTCCTTGTTGTTGAAGAGTGGGGAAGACTGGTCCAGAATAAAGCATCACCAGAAGTCACTGTCACCGAACATAGTTAGGAAGAAGGTGAAGCCAGAAATCAGTGTTTCACCCCGAAGGACTTTAGAACAAAGAGAGCATCAGCATGGACAGCAGAGTCACACTGACTGTGTCTGAAGCTTGGGAAACAGTCACTCTCTTGAGCCTGCCAATTCCTTATTTGGAAAAAGGAGAAAAGTCCAGTCAAAGGCTAGAATGAGAATTCTCCGATACAATGTATAAAATTGGTTCACATATAATAGATGTCCAATAACGATGTTTCCCAGTAGAGGCCTTATAACAGAATGATGGTTTTAAAGGTCTGAGAGTAGAAAGGTATCTGTTCATGAGTGGCCTGGTAGCTTCTCCATCTGGACATGTTTGTAAGCACAGAGCAAACCAGGAGAGAGTGTGTGGACCCTGTGACAGTCATCAATTTGCAGGACTGGGAGATAGGGTGGAGTGTCACACTAGCAAAAAGATAGCATATCCCATAAGATCTTGGAAACATTGAGGGAACATGGGTTCAGCACTTCTTAGTGTAGATGGAGAGTATCTCTCAGCAATCAGCAAACACAACATGGAGTCAGAAACAGGCTCCTGAATTCCTAATATCTAGGATGATGTATACCCTGTTTCTTCTACCTAAAGAAGCCAAGGGACTATGCTATCTTGGAGAAGCCATGAAGGGAAACCAGTGAAAGTGGTCTGTAGCCTAAGTCCTGTGCCATGTCGGAAAGGGGCAATAAAGGGATAGCCGTGTCCCTGTGGGACATAAATCCAGAGTGGCTTATGCTAGCGTGCTAGGAGCTGGTTGGCAACAACTGTGATCTGAACTGATTTTTCCTAATAAACTTTATTTTCAGAAACTTTAGGTTCATAAAAGATCAAGCTGAAGGGCTAACAGCTTCTCATCCAGTATCTGTTCCTGGGCTTATGCATAGATACCCGCCCTGATTATCCACATGCCTCACCAGGGCTGTGCTTTATAACAACTGATAAACCACATTGCCCCAATTGTGACTTCTCGGATTCCATAGCAGACAGGCTCTGTCTTGTTATCATATACACTAGGGATTTGGAGAAATGAGTAGGGACACCGAGACTCACGTGGGATGTCTTCACTGCCCTGAGACCCCTTTTATTTTCTTCAAGGATTTTCTTGTTTTAGAGTGTGGTATCAGTGGAGTCACGTGGTTGGCAGCAGCCTGTTATCCTATGGGAGACTACGGAGAGTCCCTCGAGAGTTCTGTGACTGTGGCAGCACAGCGAGGTGGGCCTTACATCATTCCCACTCTCTACCGGAGCGCACCTGGGCCCTGAGATGCTCTGAGTGCTTCCCTAGCCATCTGAGCCACGTTTTTGGACCCCTTCCTGTAACTGTGGCCTTGCATCCATGGAAAGGAGAGCCATGGTGACAGTATCTCACCCTTGTCCTGTATTTGCAAGACTTCTCTCTGTGACTTTGTATAATTTTCTCATTCTTTAGGGGAAATAGAATCAGAGTCTAAATTTGCTTCTGCTGCTATCCCAGCTTTGGATCCAGAGTGGCTTTTCATTTGTTCTAAAGCCACAGCTGAAATACAGCTCTATCCTTTCTGCCAAATCAGTCCTGAAAGGTACACTCCTGCCTCACTGGTTTTTCATGTCTCCCCTACGATGCCCCCACTCCCCCCACCCCGTCCCTTCGGTCAGCCGTGGACTCTCAGGCTTGGCATGTTGCCTTTTGGGAAAGGCAATGCTTTCTGCCTCTGCTCCACTTCCTTCTGAATACCCAGATATTGCACCAACCTCCTCCTATGGGCATCACCTTGTGATGCATTGTGTTTGGCTAGGGTTTCTCATAACCATGCTCTCTAATGGGCAGGCAAAGCCTGTGTGGCAGAGGACAGTGGATGTGGGCTCTGGAACGGAGATCCTTTTCGAGTCCTGTCGTCCCTGGTTCACCAGGGATTTCAGCAAGAAGGAAGCGGAGGTTTGCCCTCAGTTTCGGCATCTTCCCCCAGGGCTATCCTCCTGCTTCAGAGGCTGTCACTCAGTGCCCTGGAGGAGGTTAGAGCAGAACACAGATGGTGAAGGTCCTTGTGCCCTTCGCCTGGCACAGAAGCTGTGAAAAGAATTGCAGTCACAGGGGCTTTCAATAATTGTTTGGGTGGATGAACTGGTCCTGAAAAAGACCCTTGATCCTTTGTGCATACCCAAATACAGGGAAAAAGTCCTGTATTAATTGAACTGGAATTTTTTTTTTTGGTTTGGTATTGAAGGGCTGTGAGCATTGGATTTAAGTTTATACAAAGTGTTGGATCTGTGGACCGTTCTGTTACTTGCGAACAGAAGACTCCCCAGGGCCTGGGTCACTTTCCCACATTGTTACATCCTGTCCCAACTTTATTTTTTTCATCCTTCTGAGTAGCATGCAGTTCCAAGCAGAACTATGTTTCTACCTTAGTAGAAAATCCCTTTGGTCGTGGGCACTTGGGCAAGATGCTACTGAACAAAGCATTTATCCTTAGGCTAATGTGCTTTGAACTGTGTGCGCTCGCCGCTCTCTGTGTAGACAATAGCCAAGAATGAGTGCAGGTACCACTGACCCACATCCTGCATACAGCCTGGCCTGTGAGCTCTGCTCAGCGGGGCTGCTCTGTGCTGGGTGGGTCTCACTAACAGACTCCCTCTCTTGGTGAGTTCAAGTGCTGTGAATTGAAAACTAGACACCATGGTGGGAAGAGGCCAAGGAGAAGTGCAGACACTAGGGGAAGGAGGGCCTGAAGATATAGTGTGTGTGTGTGTGTGTGTGTGTGNATAACCTGCATGACAAGACACCAGATTAAACACTGATGGATGGGCCCCTTTCTGTGGAACCCAGGATAACTGACTGTAAAAAACTAGGAGTTACATGAGTGCCTCAAGGTCCCATTTGGGACAGATCTCATGACCGAGGTGTAGCTGATTCCCTGTCTCTGAGTTGCTTGGGCATCTTCATACTTGCATCTTAAGTCCCCATCCACTGCATCCACCTTTCCGTCTTTCAATCTAGAGAAACAGCATGGTCCCCAGGGCTGCCCTGCCTCTGTTGTTCTCTCTACCTGTGGCTGGTTTTGAATCTTGTCCTGTGACGCAGCTGAAGTGCCCTCCATCATGCGTCTTCTCGTCTTAAGTTTATTTGAGCTGTTGAACAAAAATAAACTAGGTAGCCAAAATTTGATTCTTTCGGTTCTGGCTTCTGGAAAGTCCAAGAGCAAGTTTCTACTAGATTTGGTGTCTGGTGGAGATCTACTCTCTGGTTCATAGATAGCACTTTCTGGATGCGCCCTGATGTAATGGATGGGCTAGCTAGTGCCTCTTCTTTATAAGAACACAAATTCAAACACCGTCCATTAAGATCTCCAAGTCCCACCTCCGAGACACCACGGGTATTAGGATCCATCCCTAGTCTGTGATGGGGAAGGGACACCAGGAAATCTCAACAGCAGTGCTGTCGAAACACAGCCCGAACAGTCCCAACAACAGTTGATAGAATTTCTGAAGACAGAAATGTCACAGGGCCTCACCTCTTGCTGAAAGCAACAGGTAACTAACAACTGCTGTGAGAAAGTAAATTAGACCGCTGATTGGTTATCCAGTTCCAAGTGGTCAGCTCTAGAAACATACGCAGGCAGGAAACCCCACATGGGCTAAGTAGGTTGTATTTAGAGATTTAATCATTTATGCGTATATGTAACTATAATAGTTAAAGAGGAGGCCATGGACTTGGAAGTGGGGTCAGACATCAGAGAGGTAGATGGGAGGAGAAAGAGGGGAAATGATGTAATTATATTTCAATTACATTTAGAAACTTATAATACTAATAAATATTTGCCTATACAAAGGACAAAAAAAGATAAGGTGGCAGAAATGCTCAGACCAAGGCACTTTCTCCCCCCCCCCATAACAGCTAACTGAAGCCTTCCATGCTGTACCCAACCTGCCATCTCTGCCACATGCCTGCTTCTCAACGGTGGGATTATGTCTTTTCTTTTTTTAAGTCCAGCTAGCAAATGTCAGAATTTGACACTGAGCTCGGCTCTTGACTTTTAACCTCTTTGCTCATGCTTACTCCCGTCTCTCAGCAGACCTTTTTCCGGGAAGGGATTTTCCTGAGTACCTCTAAAACCAGCAAGTGCAGGCAGGTGCCTTTGCTGGCAACTTCCTCCACCTCAGGGGAAGAAACAGTTACCCTTGCTTTCGAGTTTGCTCACTAATGTCCTAGTTGAAAGGTAAAATGCATGGTGAGTTCTGAGTACTTTCTCCCTGAAGAGAAGTGAGCCTGAAGCATTTATGGCTAAGCAAATATTTAAGATTCATATTCCCAGGTGCAAACCATGTCAAAATATTGTAGCTGTGAGTGCAAAACAGGCTCAGGGCTTTAGAATAGGATACACATGGATCTCGGAAACAACATTCTGGAAACTTTGCTCGTAAAATTAAGTCTGAAGGAAAGCATGAAGAAGAATCTGTTGGCTGGATGGGACTAGGGTATGCTAACACGGCTGGTGTCCCCAGCCTTTGGCATGGCAATATCAAGACAGGTTACTGCAAAGGTCATGCCTATGAATGAACTATTGAGTTACTAAAAGAAATCTTACAAGGTTTTAAGTAAGTTTGCCGTTCTGTGTTGGGCTGCATTCACAGCCGTCTCAGCTTCATGCAGCCTGTGGGCTTCAGGCTGGACACCTCCTAAGCCTCCAGAATGAGAACCCGAACGAAGACTTCCACATTTGTATGCTGTGTGCCCTTCTCACTCCACACTTTCCATAAAGTGTGTTATACCTTTTTATTGTTTTTCAAAATGTGGTTCTATGTATTTTATTTTATTAAATTTATTTGATTTTCTGTGTTTGAGTGTCTTTACTGCATATATAAGTACCACATTCATGCAGTACCTGTAGGAGCCAGAAGAGGGCATCAGATCCCCCTGGAAATGGAGTTACAGGCAGTTGATAGTCTCCATGTAAGTGATGGGAACCCACCCATGAGTACCAGTGCTCTCAACTGCGGAGCCATCTCTCAAGCCCCCTTTTATTAGGTTTTAAAAATGCTCTTGTGTGAAGTTTTGAGAATCGGGATTGTGTTTGTATTGTTCTTTGCCATGTAATGCTGCACTTGACACACTATGAGCACCTAGTGAGTATTTCTGAGTGTTGTTAAATGAGCGCTGGGAAGATGTGGGGAAGCCAAACTGTGTTCAGCAAGAAGCAGGGGCCTTTTTTTTTTTTTAAAGACAAGAACAGTAAATTCATATGTTAGAAAGTATGGTTTAGATTAGATGAAAGATAGGGCCTGAATAAATATTTCAATATAACTCTTCTATATAAATATATTCAATGTATGTGTCCAATATATATGTATGTGTCATATATATACACATATATATGTATATGTATATATATGTATATCTCCAAAGTAAGGTTGTTACAGTTATTTCTAACTTAAATGGACTTTTACAAAGGAGGAAAAAAAATCACATTTAAGCGAGCTAGTGTTAGGGGATCAGCTATGTAGGCTTTTGAAGAAACCTCCAGATCTGTTCTCTTTTCAGTTCATCACCCTACCGATCACTTATGAAACCTCTCCTTGATGTTATAGTCAAAACAGCTTACTTGCTGTTCCACAGTGGAGGCCTTCATCCAATTTTAAGAGCCTTCTTGGTCTGCTGTAGGATTTTGGAGAAGATAATATAAGGGATCCTGGAAATACCTGGAAGGATCGAGCACCATACCCCCCCCCCAAATTCTTTGATTGGGTATGACCAGGGCAAGGAGATAATCGGTTAATTGGAAAAGCTGGTTACAATAAAGAAGTAAAACATGATCCATTGGCTGTCTAGATGTTTTATTTTAGTGTAAAATGCATTCATGTGCATTTATTTACTGAGCCTTTTGTCAAAACCCATTACTGTGTGATGTGGGATTCCCCGCTGTATCCTGTGAATGCCATTGGTTAATAAAGAAGCTGTTTTGGGCCTATTGCATGTAGAATAGGGCAAGGCAGGAATTCCAAATTGATAGATGTAGAGAGAGAGAGAGTAAGAGTAGAGTCAAAGAGACGCCATGCAACCGCTGTGGAGAAAGACTCAGGCTGCCAGCTGGAACTTTACCAGTAAACCATGAGTCCTGTGGTAAAATATAAAATAATAGAAATGGGTTAATTTAAGGTGTAAGAGTTACTTAATAAGAAGCTTAAGCTATTGGCTAAACAGTATTGCAATTAATATAGTTTCCGTGTGATTATTTCGGGTCTAAGCAGCCTGGAAATGAACAGGTGATCTCCGCCTACAATGTTGGAGTAGCAGCTGGGCAGAGGGAAGATCAATTTCTACCATTCTAGTAAGAAGAGGCCCGAAGAGATACCGGTTGGGCAAGACTGACAATCTGGCTTCAATCTGGCTTTGTGTGAGGCTGAGATAGAGTTCTTAGGAGGGAGACAGCAGATTCCCTTTGCAGCTTGTAGAATAAGAGATCTTGACGTTTGGCTTGAAGAGCCTTCTCTAGGCACCTGTGCCTGGCTACTCTGGTAGCTAGGTGGAGTTCTATGAACATAGTGGGAGTAATGAGGGACTTCTGTAGGCTGTTCTGCAACAGAGCTCAGGCATTTGAACTGGCAGTGACAGTTAAGAGGAGTCTTCTGAATGCTGGCATAGGTCGACAACAGAGCACAGGTGACCTAAACCAGCAGTGGTGGTCAGGAGGAGTCTTCTGGATGCTGGCATAGGTCTACAACAGAGCACAGGTGACCTAAACCGGCAGTGGTGGTCAGGAGGAGTCTTCTGGATGCTGGCATAGTTCTACAACAGAGCACAGGTGACCTAAACCGGCAGTGGTGGTCAGGAGGAGTCTTCTGGATGCTGGCATAGTAAACTTTAAGTCTTTGACCTCCTCCTCATAACTCAGATGTAAGAGACCATGTGGTGTTTTAGAGAGACTGCTTAGGTACAGCTGGGAGGCAACACATGCTGAGAATGCTCCTGTGTGTCACTCATGTTATCTGACTATGACATGGACTTAAAAGCAAAGAAAAACAAAACAAACAAAAATAACCCAGGCAGGATTACAACCACAGTTACAGTAGTGTTTGCTTAATGAGGAGTCAGGATTTTTCTTTTTTAGTCACTGGAACAATCTGTGTAGTAAGTGTTAGGAATTCTATTTTTTTAAAGGACTCCAGGTTTGAAGAGGACAAGGAATTCTTTAAGAATCATGTAGCAGGAGCTAATGGCACTGGGCATAGCCTAAGTCTGTATGAGTTCAGAGCCAACCAGCTTTACCACACCTGCATAGTGCCCTGGAGAATCTTCCATGTGTGCAGTGCTCTCCAGAATTCATCTTCCTTGTCATGTCTTATGAACTCCATAGTGCTCCTGGAAAGCAAGTAGAACAGGCATAATTAGGCCATATGGTAGACATGGAAACCTAGACCATATGGTAGACATGGAAACCTAGCCTTATGGTAGACATGAAAACCTGGACCATATGGTAGACCTGGAAACCTAGATCATATTATAGACATGGAAACCTAGACCATATGGTAAACATGGAAACCTAGATTATACGGTAGACCTGGAAACCAAGACCATATGGTAGACCTAGAAACCTAGATCATATTATAGACATGGAAACCTAGACCATATGGTAAACATGGAAACCTAGATCATACAGTAGACCTGGAAACCAAGGCCATATGGTTAACCTGGAAACTGAGACCATATGGTAGACATAGAATTCTAAACCATAT
>JAQHUG010000003.1:13516672-13538584 GCA_028555095.1 Dicrostonyx torquatus | reverse complement strand
TAAGAGCACTGACTGCTCTTCCAGAGGACCCAGGTTCAATTCCCAGCACCCACATGGCAGCTCACAACTGTCTGAAGATCCAGTTGCAGGAGATCTGACACCTTCACACCAATGCACATAAAATAAAGTTAAATAAACCATAAAGACTATTTAAAAAAAAAAGAAACTTGAGCCCTGTATGACAGCATTAGGATGTGGGGTCCAATAAGAGGAGACTGGATCTTCAGTGTTTTGTTCTCATGACTGGATTAACGTCATTATCATGGGATGATTTGTTTATTTATGAGACAAGGTCTTCTAAGCACAGGCTAGCCTCAAATTAATTCACTATATAGCTGAGGATGACTCTGAATGTCTGATCCTCCTGCCTCTACCTCCCAAGTGGGGAGGGTCACAGGCATGCACCCCTACACTGTGTCTATGCAGTGACAGAATGGAGCCCAGGACTTTGTGCCTGCTCTGAAGCGCTCTACCAACTGAGCTACATCCACAGCCTTGGAGAAGTGAGTTTGTTCTTGGGAGGAGATGCAGCATGAAGGCCCTTATTAGAGGCAGCCCCTTCATCCTGTACTCTTAGACGCATGACTGAATGAGTCTCTGTTCTTTATAAATTATCCAGTCACCTATGCTCTGATATAGCAGCAGGAATGTACCAAGGCAACTGGTTCATAGCTAACTCAAGCCTCCACAGAGGTTGGAGGTTTGCAGATTTGCACCCCTGATCTCTTTCTTCATTCCACTGGGCTTCACATGCGCGGCTCCCCTGTGCACGTAGAGACGGATGAAAGAAGGAATGTTTTCAGAGGAGATTTGATGCCTTGGAAAAATTCCAGACCAGAGAGGGAGAAAGGAGCCCCAAGCTGTGGGTGTTTCTTAGAGCTATGATGTTAAGGTAACTATCAGGTCGCTGGTTGCTAAGTTTGAAACCGTGGATTGACCCTAACTCCAGCATAGACTTCATAGCTAGAGCCAGAGAGACTAAGCCAGGAAAGCACGGCCTGGTTGTGACATATTAAGCAGGGACTGTTTGCCATCTCCTATTCTCTCAGGTTCTTGTGCCCTTTGGCTATCTCCCGATCCTTATCATTAAGCTTTATAGCTCTCTACTTACAAGGCATTCTCCAGTTTATGAAGACATTGCTATATGATCCTATTGGTTCTCTCTACTGGACATGAAGAAAAGCAAGTCAGGGCAGGGCACTGTATAAATAATTTGTACAACACCCTAGCGGCTCTTTTGAGACACCAGGATGGTAGGTGTAGGACACACACTCAGGCACAGCCCGGTAGCTGTAAAGCCCACGTTCTTTCTTTTACTACTCTCAATGATTTCCAGAACCATCTGTTCTGCCTTCTATCTCCTCAGGGCTTTAAAGTTCTCAAGCTTGTGTGATACTTCTCTCCGTACCCGTCAAAAAAATTCTGGCCACAAAAATGCTTAAAGTCCAGTGGAAATTTCTGGGGATAGATGAGTTGGAAAAACACTGGGAATCTTCCTGACAGGGCTTCTCAGATCTCATCCTGTTGAAATTTACCCACTTTGCCCTGGGCTAACTCTTATGTTGCTTCCATTGTCTTATCAGTTTGGTCTATCACTTGCCTGGGCACTCAGGTGCTTGGTGCAAAGGGAGATCTCTGCTTTGTCAAATCCCACTGCCATTGCGAAGGGAAGCTCCACCTTCCTATGGGAAAATGAACACAGTATTTCAAAAATTATCAATCCGAAGAATACAGTGAACAGCTGTATGACCTTACCAATTTTTTTTATAAGAAAACTAGCCCAGGGGAAAGATATTGGGGAGACTAAACATGGACACAAAAGTTTTCTCACAAATTTTATCTTGTATACAACTCTAAAGATAGGCTATAGTCTGAGAGTCATATTTTATAGAAGACTGGTTGTGATATACTGTTTGGAAGTAAGAGGAACTCTTTTTTTTTTTTTTTTTTTGGTTTTTCGAGACAGGGTTTCTCTGTGGCTTTGGAGCCCTGCGCTGGAACTAGCTCCAGGCTGCCTCTGCCTCCTGAGTGCTGGGATTAAAGGCGTGTGCCACCACCGCCGGCGTAAGAGGAACTCTTATACTAGACTTTGCGTCATAAGGATATATGCTATGTTCTTATGAAATCTGCGGAGGTTGTAGTTTGTTAGCTCATGGAATTGGTGATGCTGCCATGGAAACACTGCTTTCTTCTTGGTCTTTCCTTCCTGCTGTGTCTCTCTGTGGCAATTTCCAAGCATCAAACTCCCACCATAAGGTCTACAGTAATATATCCAGGATGGAGAGAGAGTGGTACTCTCCTGTCTCTCCCCCTTTTAAAGTACAGACTTCTCCCAAATCCCCCTCTGCAGACTCACAGACACATGACCACAAAGTTGGGGAAGAGTGAACACAGTGCCTGTAGTCTCTTTGACAGAGAAAATAATCGAGGGAGACAAGGACTGGAGATGTCTGCTAGGTTGTCAGCCACTGCTGCCTTACTGATGTAGAGATGCACGATGCACCGTTCAGAGAAACTGAGATGTTTTCAAGGTCACAATGCAAGGAGGAGCTAGAACTAGACTATAGGACTCGTTTTTCAGTTGGGTTTCCAAACGGGTCAACACAGGCAGAGAGAGAACACCTTCCATCAACAGCTCCTTCCCAGTAGCTTCCAATGCTCTGAGGTTTGGCTGTTTAAAGTCCTGCAGCTGTAATGTATGGTCTGGTTCTTGATGGAGTAAAATGGCCTTGATGGTCAAAGGATCTCAGATCCTTAAGATCTCAGGATGGTTTTCTCTCATCTAGCAATCACAGAAAACGCTGATGCTTCTTGTATATCAAAATTCATCTCTTGTAACGTGTTAGTTTCCTTTTTACTGGTGAAAGCACAAAGGAAAAAAATACTTGAGCCTCCGTTTTCCTTAAGGTGAGCTATTTTAGAAATTCTCAGAAAGTCGGTTAGGGAAAGATCACAACTCAGATCGATACCCGCCCCCTGGACAAGAGCTGGAGATGGCTTATTTCTGTGCCAGGCATGCCGTTGAGTGCGCGTCGTGGGATATTTTTACACCATGTAAAATGTGTTGATGTGATTGGTGTAATAAGAAACTGAATGGTCAATAGCGAGACATGGACGTGTAGGTGGGACTTCCCAGCAGAGAGAAAGGAAGGAGGAGATGAATCTAGGCGCTCGTGAGACATTAATGACATATGGAGGGAGGTGGACATATAGAATGAAAGAAAGGTAAAAAACCATTAGGCAAAACGTAGATGAATATAAATGGGTTACTTTAAGTTATAAGACCTAGTGGGGCAAGCCTAAGCCAAGGCTGAGCTCTCATAATTAATAATAAGTCTCTATGTCATTACTTGGAAGCTGACTGGCGGGACAAAGATTTGTGTGTGCTCCATACTCGCACCTGTGCTCACATGGCTACAGCTGACCCAAGCATCAATAACCCATAGAAGCCATTGCTGATTCACATTCCCTCTGTTAAGCACCAAAAAGGAAAATAAAAAGCAGCTTCTACTAATGGTTTCCTTGAAGAACTTCCCAGAGCTGTGATTTAGAAATATTTTGTCAAAGATATTAAGTCCAACATAGGTTAAACCCATCATATAACAATAATTACATTCCTAGGAGAGAGTCTGTAAATGGCGTTTGGGGAAAAAAATCACATCCTATTTTAATTGGGCTGTAGAAGCGGGTAGAACAGGGACCCGGGAGTTCAGTCCTTTGCAAAGAATAGGCTCATTCTGTAACTCTTTTGTTATACTAATAAGCTTCACCCTGCCTGCTTATTCAGTGGGTGATGCCAGGTTGTAATTCCAGAAGTGGACCATACTGCTGCTCCATAGTATGGATAGGTATTAGGACTTAGGCTTTTTTCATTAGAATGGAAGTATGTCTCAGAGTAGACAGTGGGCTAAAAATGTATCAGGAGATATGTTAGTAACTTCTGACATGATGGAAGAGGTAAAAGGAAAGGCTGGTGGAAAATTAATGCTGCTGTAATAGAGCAATGCATGCTTGAATAAATGAATTTTAAACACTGTGCATATGGAGATTGTGATCCGCTGGTCACAGAATACAGAGTTCCTGTGTGGGCAAACGTCAAGTATTCCTGGGTCTGTCATCATTGCATCTCTCACTGTAAGTGAGAAAAGAAAATGTCCTACTTGGGTATCCATCTCTGTCCTTAGTGATGATATCCATTTTATATTTTGATGAGTTTTTCCTCAATTTAAATTTTAATTATGAGTATGTGTGCATGTCTGTGTGTGCGCATGTGCATGTGAGTAAAGTGCCCGTGGAGTCCAGAAGAGGGCACGGGATTTCATGGAGCTGAAATGGTAGGTGGTTTGCACCACCTGACATGGATGCTGGGATTGGAAGTGGAGTCCTCTGCCAGGGTAGTTTGTGCTCTTGATCTCTGAGCCATCTCTCCAGTCTAACTCTTTACAAGTTCCTAAACTTAATCAGTTTAGTCTATTTCATGAATGACTCTGAAAGCTTGCTTTCTCCCGTGCTTCTATGCTAAGTGGAACTTGAACAGCCTCCCAGACTTTTTGAGGAGGGACATGCCAAATGTAGAGATGTTCAGAGGAAGATGGGTGTATTTCTGTCATGTATCATCCCTTCTTATCTTGGGATTTGCTGATCTAAAGATTGTATTCCTTTGAGACCATAGAGGACCCAAGTGTGCTGCTTCAAGTAGCTTTTTCAGACCGCTGGACTTCTATTTACTCTAG
The DNA here is from genome assembly GCA_028555095.1 of Dicrostonyx torquatus. Classification (NCBI taxonomy): domain Eukaryota; kingdom Metazoa; phylum Chordata; class Mammalia; order Rodentia; family Cricetidae; genus Dicrostonyx; species Dicrostonyx torquatus. Next base: position 13,533,851 of record JAQHUG010000003.1, on the reverse strand, counting down.
GCTTCTATCTGGAATCCACTCCACCCCAGCCTCCATTATCATTAGAGAAAGTGCTTTGGGTTCAAAATATCAGAAAACAAGTAAATCTAGTTCAAATAAAATGTAGAAAATTTACTAGAAAGAAAAGCAAAGGAATTCAAGGAGCATAAAGGCAGGACTATGACTGAGTCTCAGTATGGAGCCTGCGAGGCAGAAGGAATTTGGATTGCACTTCCAGTCTCTCCTCACTCCTCCTTTCACCTGGGCTTCTCTCTGTGTAGTCACTTCACACTCTCCCCTTGCTTCCTATCACATGATAGGAGGCACAGACACTCCTAACACCCCCAGTGTTTAAGTTATAGACTAACCCAGAAAGACCAAGGCTCTCTTTCTGAGTTCTAACCCCAGATTCCAAAGAATTGACACTGTGGTCCTTGTGTCAACAGCTCATTTCTGAACCAGTCAACCTTGTCCAGGGGCCAGGATCCTGCTGATTCTAGAGAGCAGAGATCAGCAAGTCTATGGATGTCTGCGAGACTTCTCCAGCCTGTAACATAAATTGCTCCTTCCTTTCTTCCTTCAGGAAATGTCTCAGGCAGAATGAGTTTAGCTCAGTGTTAGGTCATACAGAGGAACAAGAAAATCAGCCATACACACAAATCTTGCCTGCTCTTTGCCACCCAGCTCGAGAATTACTCATATTAAATGGGGAAGTCATCCCTCATCAAGTAGAGAAGGAGAAGCTGTCCCCACTTCCTCCCTGTTTTCAAGTCATATAACATAGTTGTTAGCTTTTCTTTCTTTATTCCCTATTGCTCTGTGTACCTTCCTCTACTGTAGAAATCATGTTTCACAATAGCTTGTTCTGTGATTCTGTTCTGGTAGCTTAGAAATCTCAGTGTAGAGGAGATGTTCTGTGAACACATCTGAGGTCGATGTTCTTTGAATGTTGGTTGAGAGAGCTGATGTTTAGGAAAGCATGGGTTTGGACATCTTGGATTCTCTGGGGTATAATGCAGACAAAGGGGTCATGGCCCTACTCAGTGTATTGCTATGGATGGCTTGGCCTCTCTTGGCATGATGGGTACATGATCTATATAAGAGGGAAAGGGTTTGGAGGCATCATGTACTGCCTACATGGATAGAAATTAAAATTCTAATAAGTCCATAGGGGCAATGCTTCCTGTTTTGTCTTTATTAATATTATACAAAGGCAGGTCAGACCATCAGCACCATGGCTTTCTTGAAACTTAAGTTTCCTTGCTTAAAGGGAAGGTGAGGATAGCACTGTATCCTTTCTGACTCCTCCATGCTTCATAATTTCCCTTCCCTGTCTAGCTTCTCTCTGACAAAAGAGCTCCAGGTGATAGAATCAAGATGCTTGGTTTATTTGAAGAAAAATAAGTAAAATAAAATTTGCCCCAAACACTCTTTGAGTCACAGAGCAATGAGCAGTATCCAGTTTTGATCTAAATTGTATATAGATGAGATCAGATAGATTAGATAATGATAACTTAGATGCGATTAGAAATCTTCAACTCTTTAGCTAGGCAGGGCTTGTTGTACTTGTCAGAACTGACTCAGGGTCCTTTTAGGTTTCAAGTGAATGCCATTGCTAGTTTCTAACAATACATGATTGGCACCCAAGAACGCCATGTTTTCCTCCTTCTTGGAAACCAGTCATGACTGGCAGGAGACACGTCTCTGTTTTTCTGTGTTTAATACAGTGCCAGTTACTAATGGTCCTCGCTGGTTTTATTCTGGGGCTCCAGGTGCATGGGAGAGGAAGCTGTGACCGCATTTGCTATTGCATTCGAATAGTGGCTTTCTTCTTCCTCCCCTTTTCCAGGAGCATGTTTGTGGAGACGCCATTTTGAGTAGCTCCCTCCTCCTTCCCTACAGCCACTCTTTGTGGGGGCCTGGGTGAGTCACAGGATGAGAGTTCCCCATCAGGGATGACTGGTTTTCTCCTCAGGCAGATGCGGATGACTGTGAGCAGGCACTGCAGGACCGTAGTGAGGAACACCGTCATCCCCCTGTGTCATGATTCTCCCTGTATCTCCAGACTTGCTTGTCATTGTCTTCTGAGGTATTCACAGCCCTGTGAAAAATCACACACAGTGGTAGCCACCATCAACCAGTCTTCCTCCGTCTGGACTGAAAGTGTCTGTGAGGCAGGAAGAAATGCGTACCCTCTGTAACCGGGATTTTTTTTTTCAGCCCCTTGCTAATGAGTACCTGCTTCCACTTACTTCTCACCAGTGATCTTTCATGTCAGGAAGTGAGCAGTGTCTGAAAAAGAATAGTTAAGAAACCTGGATTCTAATTAACTTTATCACTAATTGTTATGTAGCTGTGAATCACTTACTTAAAAAAAAAACTTGAGTAAGAACTACAAAGATTAATGAAGGTTGTCAAGACTAGTGGGAGAACAAAACAGAAAATTTCCATAATGATATCTTACGAACCCAGAACTTGGCTTCATTTGATTGCAAAAGTCAGGCAAGGGTAGAACAGTTATGTCTGTCTTGCCTCATGAGAATTCTTGGGCAAAGGGGAGTGGTATCTCTTGCACATGGTTTGGTTTTGACACTCCTTGCTGGGGCTTCAACTTCTGATAGAGCCTCTTGGACTTTGTAATTATTATCCAACCAGAAGGAGGCCTTATGAAGGCTATACCCTCATCTTGTTCTTCCTGGAGTTTCTGGTTTTAATTTCAAGTTCTGACCCATAGTGCGTACCTAGTAGAATTTATAAAATGAATGAATGAATGAATGAAAAGAGAGCCCACAGACTTGATCTCTGAATTCTCAGACAATATGTTCTCTACTTCTTTTATACTCTTCCCTCATTCTATAGCAATGAATGGTACGGTCGTCAGAGGAAATAAGAAATAATAGTTTCAAGGATAGAAACATGAAGTGTTTCATTTGAGTTTTTGAAAAAAAAAAGAAACTTGTAACCTAATTTATTGGGCAGTTTTCTCTGTTGGTTCTGTCTTGCAGGCTTGTTGTTCATTTAGAGAGATTGGAGGCACACTTAGAAACCGGGTGCTGAGAATCAGTAATGAGAATTGAAGACCCTAAGAGCTGAGGATGGCCGATGGGAAGGAGCTTACCTTGGTTAGGAGTGATATCATGGAGGAGGCTGGAGTTGGAGCAAAGCAGAATAAAAGGGGAACCTAGAAGAGAGAGGCAGCCAGGACACTGCTGAGGGTGGGCACCCATTTGAAGGCTTGGTGGAAACCCTAGAGCCTTCCAGAGGGTAGGAGTTTCCCCCAAGACTTTCCCTCTAGGCTGGTATGCTCACTTCATTTGACTCTCAGGATGTATCTCTTTAATTACTTACATTACTAAATGGAATATTCTTTTGTCAGAAGAGTCAGGTTTAAAGATGCCTTGGGCAAGAAATCAGAAGATTGTTTTACTAAAGAAAATACAAAATTGAAGCATTATCTCTGGCCCCTCATTTATCCACATCCTGCCTTGGACATTTGAGTCAGACAAAGCAAGAGTTAATGCTTGTGTGTGCCTGTCTGTGTCTAGATAAACCTAAGTTGTTCAGTCCTATGGAGCCTTAGTTTATTTAGCTGTATTACAGATGAAAGAAAGCTACCTTGCAAAATTGCTCCGAGGACGACATGAGATGATGTGGAAAAAGTGTTTGGTACGCTTGAGTCATAGCAGGTGTTGACTAACACTATGGTACATGCTTCAAGTGAGAACTCACATGCCCACAGAGACTGGACCAAGGATACGGATGAATAATGGAGACAGAACGTAGGTAGGAGATAAGGGCCTGATGAGATGAGAGCCATGACCAAAATAGAATTTGCACATGTTCCTTAAAGGAGCAGCTGTTATTCACAGCCATGCAATGATTACATTAGAATCTAAGTCGTGTTTTGTTACATTTTTTTTTAAAAAGAAGTCAGTAATCTGAAATTTATTATGAAACCTTCTAATCGAGAATGTGATGACTATGGCAGGGATTACTATTGCCCTGGGATCCACTTTTCCTTTCTCCTCCTTATAATGAATTCCTCAAGGTCCAATTTAGACACACATTCTTTTTTTCTCTCTACCCACCACTAGCTAGATAGTCTTTTTCCTTCTTCTCTTGCAGCTAGGTATGATCACTGACAAAATATTGTTTGATGGACCCTGAAAATCAGTGCTGTACAAGTTAACTTTCAGTGTTTAAAAAAATCCCTGGATTTCACTTCTCTCCTGCCCCCCCTTTTTTTTCTGTTGACAAGCTCATTTCAACCATATGGATAGGCCAGCATTTTTGGACCAGCTAGGAGCAAGAAGACAGGAGCAAATTTACTTACATGGCTGGATTGTGTATCATCAGTTGAGAACTTTATTGAAAAAGAAATAAATGTCTATTTCATCTAAGCCACTGTGTTTATTCTGTAATAATAAAGCACTAAAAACCCTAATACAAGCTCAGGTCATCATTTAAAATAAAAGGACACCTTCTATGTATAAATATATGTATGGGTTGAGTTTACTGATGGAGTGCTAGAAGCTTTAAAATAGTATTTTTTAAAAAGCATTCAGTAGTATAAGACACAGTTCGACTATATTCCCACTGGGAGACTCAGACTCGTGTACAAAGAGACTAGCTCATGATATAAAACTGAGTTCACACACTTGGGTTCCATAAGGCTACACATGAATAAGGCATCAACTCCAGACCTCTAACAACTTTGGTTAGGTCACTGACTATGTTCTTGTCATGTCAGGAGCCCTACCAAGCAAAGAAACCCAGGTGGGGCAAGGGCAGGTGCATTCTGTTGTTAACAATCTCATCACCTTCCAGGATACAGCTGTGTGAACACCTGGAATTGGTGATGCTTAATTGAAGAGGAACATTGTACCTCTTGAACCGTCCTACATTCATTTGACAGTTGAGGTACTTTGGCTGTGAAAAACGGAATAGTTTTCTTGTTGTAATTATTAATAAGGGTTCGAACTCTCTACTCCACGATATAAGGTCTCCGTGCCACATGAAGCTGAATACTGTTGCTAATCATGTCAAGCACAATGAGCAGACAGAGTAAACTCTGACCTCTCTAGCCAGCATTATCAGAATTGCTTGGAATAAATTCACGTGGAAGAAATTCAAAAAGAGAGAAAAGGATGAGATAAAAGAGGTGCTTTATTGGTTTTTTAATGTTTAATCACATTGAATAAACTTAGAAGTAACAAATGGTGTCTGGAGCATCATTTACTTGAGATTCCTACAATGCATTTTCATCTATGAGAAGAGAGGCTCATTACACAGGAAGATTATCTGCTTATTTGGAATGACAAATCTACCCTTATAATCATGGCTGCAAATACATGGGAGCCTGATCATAAACAAATTTTCATAATTCTCGCAGAGATTAATGAATAATAATTACTTTATTCAATGGCAAATACCTTGGTTTGGAGTATATGTCATTGTAATGATTTCTGCTATTCATACTCTAAGATGAATTTCCAGAATGCATTGCTTCTAATCCCTGCTTCCCTTCCCTCCCTTCGGATCCACTTGGTGACTCTCTCCATTGTGTAGCACAAAGTAATTCAAGTATTTCACAACTGTCAGCTACTGCTTTTAAAAAAAAATCACCCTTTGAGTTCCAGTTCTCTGATGAGCAAGATCCATAACTCAATTTCTGATGGCATGGCTGCTGCAGACTGTTTTCTCCATGTTAAACGAGCTAGCCTCTCAGTGTTGAAGTCTTAAGAACACCGATGAACAGTTCTGAAACGACACAGTTGATGCTCTTGACTGCAACGAGGGCCGGAAGACCGTCTGGAGTTGCACATTAGTAACACCCTTCCAGAGTGGAAAGGTCACAGTGGAAAGAGACTGCAGGACATCTACATCTACATGGGGGGGGGAGTTTCCCCCTGGGTGTATTTCTGCTACTTCATAGCTGTAATTCTGTGTTTTCCAGTGGCCTTAGGTGACTCCTGTCTAAGGGTTGTGTGATCCACAGGTTGAGAGCCGCAGCTCTAAGCCCACTTCTCAGCATAATGAATAGTTATGTAGAGAGGACGTGGGGTCTGAGTTAGGCTTCCTGCTTAATTCTTGCTCTCTTTTTAGCATTTTTTATTTCTTAAATTCTTGATTTTTTTAAAAATATTAATCCTGCCAGACAAGAGCTGCCAATATCCCATTTTATAGGTTGCCTCTGTGTTCTATTGATTGTTTCTTAGCTATGCAGCTACATTTTAGTTTGATTTAATTCCATTTTATCAAAAAATGGGCATAAATTCCTTTTTAAAGTGTGCTTGAGTTATGTGTATGTGTGCATGCACACACATGCATATGTGCACATATGAGTTCTTGTGCAGGTTCCATGTTACATGGAGGCCAGAGTGTAACTTGTGGTAGTCAGTTCTCCTTTTCCTTTGAGGGTTCTAGAACTCACACTTAGATTGTCAGGTGCAAGCCTTTTACATGCTGAGCCATCCCGCCAGCCATGATTGTTAATGCTTGCTTTGTGGGGTCCTGTCCAGAACACTTGGTATTTGTCTTTCTATGCCTGACTCTTTTTTTCTTTTCTGTTTAGGTAACAGTAGCCTTCCATGTCCACTCACTGCCCCTCCCCCAGAGGAGACATTTATAAGGAAGAAATTCTTGTTTTTTATATTTATTTGCTTATTTTTCTTTATTGATATTTATTGAACTCTACATTTTTTTCTGCTCTCCTTCCTGCCTCTCCCCTCCCCCTTCAACCCTCCCCCAATGTCCCTATGCTCCCAGTTTACTCAGGAGATCTTGTCTTTTTATACTTTCCCATGTATATTAGGTCTATGTAAGTCTCTCTTAGTGTCCTCATCGTTGTCTAAGTTCTCTATGATTATGGTTTGTAGGCTGGGTTATAAGGAAGAAATTGTTAAAAGACACTTCATTGTGTACATATATAGCAGATTTATCCACTTACCTGTCAATGGTTGATAGCAAGTCTTAGCTCTTGTGAATACAGGGAAAACGTAAGGCACCCTAAAAATAGAATAGTGAGTACAAGGGACTAGAAAGGTCATCAGGGACAAGAGGGGTGCAATGGAAGAAGGGTGGTTGGTTATGATCATGCAAATTGTACATATGGAATATTATACTGAATCCTATTAGTATAGATAGCAAATATGTGCTAATAAAAATCTTTTAGACACAAATTCGTAACCTTTCTGGCTAAGTAGAATGTATCTACAGATTTTATAAAATACACTATGCAAGGTATTTTCTTGACCGTGTTCTTGTAAATTTGCATTCTGAATTCCAGCTTCCATCTCCTCTCAGGTTCTTGGTTCACAGAGCCTTCAGTTCTTTGGCTCTCATTTGGTGTAGGAGTTCCTTCTGTTTGTGTGTTCCTTTCATTGGTTAATGAATAAAGAAACTGCCTTGGTCTAGTTAATAGGGCAGAACTTAGGTAGGCAGGGAAGACAGAACTGAATGCTGGGAGGAAGAAAGGTGGGGAAAAAGAGAGAGAGAATATGGAGCCGCCAGAATCAGACATGCCAAATCTTTCCTGGTAAGCCACTGCCACATGGCGATACATAGATTAATAAAAATGGGCTAAATCAAGGTGTAAGAGTTAGCTAATAAGATGTTAGAGCTAATAGGCCAAACAGTGATTTAATGAACACAGTTTCTGTGTGATTATTTCGGGGCTAAGCTAGCCAGGTGGCTGGGACAAACAAGCAGGCCCCTCCTTACAACATTCATTCCTGGCTTTTCTGCTTCTCTGTGGAGCCTCAGCATCCCTGTGTCCCTGGGAAGAGGTCCAAAGGAGTTGCAATCTCCTGTTTGTTTTCATGGTTCCAGAAATACTTCCTGTCTCGTAATTCTTTGCTCACATGGCATTTCTAATGACTCAACTTTTGGAGACCCAAATCTTTGGTTTTTCAGAAAGTTGGTCCTTTAGGTCTCTCCCATATGTTCAAAGTCAGAGTGCCCTTTCACTTAAGAAACCAGAGATCACATCTGGTTTTTCTGCATACCTAAAAAGCAGAAATATCTCACAGACCTCTCAACTCTTTAATACCTCAAAAGAGAGCAGGACCAGTCCTTCTTTTCTTCCAGCCCACCCCTTTCCGTTTTGAAGCAGACATTTCCCTTGGTGGGCATGTGAAGACTGTTTCACTTCTTGACCAACTTGGAGCCTAAGTTCTGCTTGTTCACTGATTCCCACAAGGATTTCAATGAGGTTTGTGGAATACCTGGATGGTCTCATGTGTTTGGAGGACTGTTATAAGTAGCATTTTGCTAGGAAGGTCTGTATTACCCTTCTCCTCATTCAGGGATTCCATTATTTTGAAGATGCTTTTTTATGCATGGCTCTGCTGCCTTCTTTACTTCATTTTTGATTAATTTTCTCCCCATTTCCCACTCTTGCAAATTCTCTTTGTTCCTAGGAGGAGAATCTAGAGCTCAGCCACACCCTTGCCTGGGAGGCAGATACAAGATTGGGATAACTGTGATGGTTTAACTACACCCTTGCCTGGGAGGTAGATCCAAGGTTAGGATAAATGTGAGGGTCAAGGTTGTCAACTTGACTGGGTCTAGGGTCACTCAGGAGACAAGCCTCCGGGCACATCTGTGAGGGATTTTCTAGTGGGTTTCTTGAGGTGGGAGGATGTGTCTGAAAGGTGGGCAGCACCAATCCATGGACTCTCTGACAGGCTGCTTTTAACAGGAAGTTAGATATTTCCCCGTCCATCTTCATAAAATACAGTCACCAATACCTCATAAGGTTGCCGAGGCAGTGAAAATAAAATATGATATGCAGGGGATTTAGGCGGGTAGTCTGTGGATGTCTCAGCACGTGCATCGGACTAGGCAGCTTTCAGCTGCTTTCTTTTTCCTGACCTCCTCTAGGGACACCTCTATTGTGGTACTCACAGCCCAGGTTGTTTGTGTCTTGGCTGGAGCTCCCTGAGGGTGAGCGCTTCATCTTATCTATCCTTGTATCTACAGCACCTGCTGCGGTTTCTGGTGCAGAGTGCTGCACAAATGCTTGTGGAATCGTCGAATCTCTCTAGCCCTAGGAGCTTCTGGTCTGTCCTAAGACAGTGGGGGTGGGGTGGAAGCCAACGTTCAGAGCAATGGCTGGAAGCCAGTCTTGTTCAGCTTTGTAACAACTGAGAACACACAGAAAGCAGGGAAGGGCTCTGTATACATTCATTTTTGTTTATTAACAGTTCAATGTTTAAACTTCAACTGGAGGTTAAAAACTGAGGAAATGTTGCTTTAAGATGTAATTTTTAAAAAGCCAACAAGCAAGGCCAAAGCATAGCAGGGGTGTCTGCAAGGACCCCGTATCTTCAACCTGTGCTCTGCACCTCTCTCTCTCCTTCTGTCATGGGAAGATTTGCATGTCTACTTTTCTTTCTGTCATGTGAATGTTTGCATGAATAGTTATGAATGAGAGGAGGAAGTCGTCTCCTTGGCTACATGGAACCAACTGTTGGAAGAATCCTTTTTTGTGTACTATAATTTTCTCAATACCAAGAACCTGAGATAAAGGCATAGGCTCAAACATGGGACCTCTCGGAATATACACAACTTGGTTACCTGCCAATCTCCTGGACTCTCAGCACCCAAGCTCCTGCTGCTCTTTGTATGGTTAAACAAGCTAGGCCCTGAGGGCAATGGGGGTTAATAAGGGCCAATCTTTTGTAGAAAATTAGCAATAGGGTATAGAGAGATGGCTAGTGCATGAAAGCTTGCTCAATAATCATAACAATGTGGGTTTGAATCCCCAACACCCACATTAAAACCTGGGCATGGCTGTGCATGTGACCTCCATACTGGGGAGTGTTGACAGTAGAGCCAGGCAGATTCCAAGAGCTTGCAGTCATCCTGCCGAGAAAGCAGGGAGCTTCTCATTCAGAGAGAGACCCTGTCTCAAGGTATTAAGGCAGAGATCAACAGAGGAAGGCTTCAGATATCGTGTTCTGGACTCTGCATGCGTGTGCATGGGTGAGTGCACCATGTATATCCTATGCATCCCACATGTAAAACACACACACACATTTTTTGTTTCACAAAAGAGAAACAGAAAGAAAATTAGCAATCAGATTAAAGTCATTTGCTATAGGTATATTCTGATATCCACATGGGTGGGCACCCAACAGAATCACATCAAATTTTCATGTTGGGAGTTAGTTCCTTCTATTGAGAAACATTTGATTATATACTAATGTCCTTGTTGGTTTTGTCAACTGACCTAAGTTAGAGTCATCTGGGAGGAGGGGACCTTAAGTGAGGGATTGCTCCCATTAGATTCCTTGTAGGTAAGTCTGCCAGGCATTGTCTTGATTAATAACTGATATGGGAGGGCCGAGCTCACTGGGAGCAACGCCAGCCTTGGGCAGGTGGCCCTGTGGTGTATAAGAAAGCTGGTTGAGAAAGCCATAGGGAACAAACCAGTAGGCAGCATTCCTCCATGGCCTCTGCATCAGCTCTTGTCTCCAGATTTCTGCCTTGAGTTCCCGTTCTGGGATCCCGAAGTGATGGGCTGTTACCTGGAGGTGTGAGATGCAATAAACCTTCCTGTCCAAAGTTGCTCTTGGTTATGGTGCTTATCACAGCAACAGAATGCAAACCAGGCCTTGCAACACTAAGATGTGGTCAGCGCTTTACTAATGACCTCCAGGAAGAACTGAGGAACTGATGAACTGGGGTGGGGGGTGGGGGAGCAACCGAAGGGGGAGGATTTACTAGGCTTTCCTCTGAGGGAGATCCCTCAAGGACTCACTTGTTGATAAGAATGGAGGATTCTATTCTTGTCATTTCTGCAGGAATTTAGTAAGATACATTGTCTTCTCCTTCCTCTGCTTGTCAGGAAGAGTTTTTAAAGCAATGATTCAGAAGGTTGGAAGAACCAGGAGTTCCATCTTGAGGAGGAAGGCAGAAGGAAGCCCAAGGTTGACTCAGTTTGTGTATCTAGCCACTCATTAAGCGTAAATTACCAACTTTAAGGAAGCGTTGTCCCAGGTGTTTAAGTGACCAATTGTGTCACATGACTGCTGCTTCTTTCCCTTTTGTTCTTTCCTTCCTTCCATCATTTCTGTAACTTATTAAGATGCAATTAATGTAACATAAAATTAACCATTTAAAGTGAGCTGTTTAGTGACGATTTACTCATGATGAGCAATTGGTGCCACTTTTCGAAATGCCCACATTGGTTTTCAGAAAGGGAGTTGTCATTTCAGTGTCCTGGCGATGTGCGTGGGTCCAGGCTTCTCTGCTTTCTTACTGGGACTTTTCATCTGCCCGCGTTCACTTTAATTATCACCTTGATAGCTGAAAGGAAATAGTATTTTCCTGTGGTTGTGGTTTGCGGTTCCCTGCGTCTTTGTTCATGCCTCTGTTGGCCTTCTGTTTCCCTCTTTAGAGAAGTATTTACTGTCTCTGGTAGGAATTAGTTTCTTGCAGGCTCTTGCAATGGTATGGTGATCAGATATCTCAGGTGGCAGAGGACTGAAGGGCATTTAAGAATGCAAGCTTTATTTTTATTTCTATTTGGAACCAGAAAACCCCCAAATAAACTAGGATTGGATGGTCACCTTCATGGTGGCAAAGATGATTTCCGGACTGATGGACTTGTATGATTTTAGGATTTAGGGATCAGAGAAAGAAATAGCATAAATTCACCTAAATGTTAAGAACAGTCCTGGCGAACGTGACTCTGAGTAGGCATGCTAAAGCCATGTGTCCTCCTCGGGTTGAAAGATAACTTTTCAAAGAATAAATAAAGACAGGTTTTTAGAATTACTGTGGAATTGAGGCAGTAATTCTTTATATACAGGGATGCCAAGCAGACAAAATATGCTTCCCACAGCACCCCTGTGTCCCAGCCACTTTGCTTAAGATCTATTTATTGGTCATTTCATTTGTCCACACAGATACATCACTGGAAAAATGTGCCTCCCCCAGTGCAGAAACGAAGAAGCCAAGCCTTACAAAGGTTAAGTTGCTGAGCTCAGAGTCATGCAATAAGTAACTCTCAGGGACAGAACAGGTCAATTTGTAATAATGACATAAGATAGAGAAGAACATTCATGCAGCATGGAAAACTAAACTACAAAAAGGCATCTTAGAAGAGTCTTTTAGAGGGTTGTGTGTTAGTGTAGAACCCGTTGGAAAGATGAACTAGGCCAGTTATTCCAAGGGAGAATTTACTGAAAGGGGTGTGCTAAAGAGCATTCGAATATTGAAAGGCAAAGGGGCAGCCAAAGACTCACCGGAATAGTAGTCCTAGGAGTAAGCCACTGCAGGTTGAACACCCCTAATTGGAAAATCTGAAGCCTAATTGTTTTGGGGTATGGGGAGGGAGTCATTATTATTTACTGCAGTCTCAAACTTGGGGACTAGGGATCTCCTCCTGCCTCAGTGTTCTAAATGTTGAGGTTGTAAGCATTTACCACCATGCCCAGTTTCAAATCTGGAACTTTCTGAGCACCAACATGATGTCACCAGTGGAAAATTCCACATTCAGACTTGTGTGGTCAACTGTGGTCAGAATACTGGCCCACTAAAAATGTGTAAAATCACACACACACACACACACACTCACACACACACACACACGTACAGATGAAGCACAAATAAATTTTGTGTTTAAACTTGGGCCCAATTCTTCAAGGGTTCTCATGTGTGTGAAAATACTCCACAATTGGAAAAAAGCATCTGAAATTCAAAACACTTCTGGGCTGAATCATTTCTCATAAGGGATGCTCAGCTCGTGTCTCTGCAGCTGGGTAGGTTGCTGGGTTTATTAGACTCGAGACTGAAGAAGAGACTCCCAGACAGCTGTCTGGTGCTAATATCCCAGAGGGGTGTGAGGAGTCTGGGGTCAGGGAATATAGGGGAATTTGAACTTGGAAAGAATTGCTGAAGAGCAAGGGCACAAACAGGAAGGAGGCAGAGGCTCCTCTCCAAGCCTGCCGGATTCCTCTGTGACCTCCTGTTAGCAGAGATCCAGGACTTGGGCTGACAGAACAGCAATGCAGTGTCCCTGAGGTTCCTACGCAGCATCACACTGCAGAACGCACACAGCTTGGGAGATGGGAGCTGAGAGAGTAATTACCCACACTGCCTCTCGGAGAAGGGAGTCTTACCCTTCAGCTCACAGTGAGACTGTTCATATCCCAAATCAGAAAAGATGAGGAAATATTTTACATTAGGATATCAAAAATGGGTTTAATTATGATGTTTTCATACCCTGTTCTTATTTGCACCCTCAAAACCCTCTCCCAATCTCTATCTCTTGCTAGACTCTTCCCCAAATAGTTCCCAATCCATTTTCATTTTATCCTACTGTCTTAGTTACTTTTCTATTGCCGAATACCATGACCAAGACAGCTTACTAAAGAAAGAGTTTATTTGGGCTTATGGTTCCAGAGGGTTAAGGTCTCTGCTGGTGGAGCAAAGGCATGGAGGCGGGAGCAGGAAGCTGAGGGCTCTCATCCTGAACCACAAGCAGGAAACTGAGCCTCCCCAAGTGCCGTATTGCTTTAACAAGACCATACTTCCAAACAGCACCACCAATTGGGGATCAAGTATTCAGATGCCCAAAACTATGGGGGACAGCTCTTCCAACCTGTCACACTTATTCTCTTCTCCCTGCTCTCTGTAGATCTTTTCCTCCCCCTCACAGCCCCCTTTCTACTTCTGTGTTATATGTTCTCTCTTTCTCTCTCTCTCCCCATATATATATATATGTTATATATTCATATGTATATTAAGTCTAGATTCTGCATATGAGAGAAAATATACATCATTTGTTTTTCTGAGTTTGGCTTATTTTCCTTAATGTGATGATCTCCAGTTCTATCTATTGTCCTGAAATTGTCATAGTTTCCATCTTCTTTATAGCCAAACAAATCCTGTTGTGTATGTGTGGCATATTTTCTTTTATTCATTCACCTGTTATTAGATCTCTAGGCTGGTCCCATATTTCATTTATTGTGGGTAGTGCAGCAATAAACCTGCATATGCAAATATCTGTGTGCTTTGACTTTGAGTCTATCACTCAGGAGTGATAGAGTTGAATTATATGACATTTCTGTTTTAATTCATTAAAATAATCTTTAAAAGACAGTCCTGGAAATGTATTGTCTTTACCTTGCTTTTCTGGATTGGAAAAATTAGTGTTAAACCTGCATTCCTTTGTGTGGGAAGTCAACGGACTTATTCCCAATCATCCCTCAACTACCATCAAGGTTGACTCTCTGGTTCTATTCTACTCATCTGCATTCTCTTGATTAACCACGGTGTTTGGTGATCTGGGAATGGGTGTGGAAAGATGTAGGTTTTTTGCCTAACAAGGGTGTAGTCAGTGGTTTAGCCATGGGTGAGCTGGTTGGTTTTAACTTTCTCACTGCTTGAATGACTATAGGTATACACACTTGGGTCATGGGCCTTTTATAAGGTTTGTGAGAAATAATGTCTAGAAAGTGCAGCTGGCATGCATAGCACTGATAAAAAACTTCCATTTAATTTTTCTTATTTTTTTGGTTTTTCGAGATAGGGTTTCTCTGTGGCTTTGGAGCCTGTCCTGGAACTAGCTTTTGTTCTCAGACTCACAGAGATCCACCTGCCTCTGCCTCATGAGTGCTGGGATTAAAGGCATGTGCCACCACCGCCCGGCTCCATTTAATTATTTTACTCAGTCCTTTTCTGGGGTATCAAGCTATGGACTTTGATATCACCCTCCCAAATGCAGAATCTCATTGCTACGGCAGCAACAAGGACAGCATAGTTTCCATCCTTCCTTCCATAAAGGAATCTCAAGTAACTAAGCGATCTCAGCTACCGTGTGATAACTTAGCATGCCCTCTCGGTTCCACACACACTTTCTGCTTTCTCCTGTCTAGAGTGCTGTCCCTGGGCTCCTTCCCAAGGAGAGAGTCTGTGGCTGTCTTTTATTATTTCCCTGCAGGCCCTTAAGACTTATTAAAAACTGGAAACAGATACCCATCCCCAGACAGTGCATGGTATAGGCTTTAGTGAATTGTATATTTCAAGCATGTACTTCCAACATTTGGAAGATGGCACTTATGAACTAAAAGAAGCATACTTTCCTTGGGTTATGTGCCACAGAGGGCAGTGCTGGCAAAATAACAAATCTCTGTTGGGTTACTTTATACTGAAGCTATAGCTGGATGAATAGTGACAGATGCATAGAAATCTTGGGTGCATGTCTCAAAATATGCTTTCCAGGGCAACAGAGAAAGACATGCATAGTTGCTTCATTTTTAGGGAATGACTAATTGGAACATAATTTATCTTTTATTTGGCAAAGAATATAAGCTTACTGGGTATATTTGGTAGTTATTATATACAGTTAGT
This sequence comes from Dicrostonyx torquatus, assembly GCA_028555095.1. Taxonomy (NCBI): domain Eukaryota; kingdom Metazoa; phylum Chordata; class Mammalia; order Rodentia; family Cricetidae; genus Dicrostonyx; species Dicrostonyx torquatus. The sequence continues at coordinate 13,518,509 of JAQHUG010000003.1, read as the reverse complement.
CAGGGTTTTCCAGAGAAAGGAAGAGAAACAGAACCAAAGGGTGTGTTGCACGTGTGTGTGCTGCTGTTGTGAAGACTGGCTTATATCACTGCGAAGCCTGAGAAGTTCTAGGATATGTTGTTGGAAAACTGAAGAACCTGGAAACCCAGGGGAGCAATTCCACCTAGATCTGAAAGACAGAATGGAGGTGCTGATGGGATAACTTGCAGTTTGAGGATGAAGGCTTGAGAGTGGTAGAGAGGGAACTTGGAACTATGCCATCCAAGAGCACAAGATGGCTTCTTGAACTTATGGAGAGAGAATGATCTTACCCTTCTTTGTTTTCTGGGCTCTCATCGGTTTGAATGTTGCCCTGTCCTCTGTGATGAGGGGTAGACCCTCTTACTGATCCAAATGCCACTCTCTTCTAGACAACTTTCACAGACAAGCCTACATATTATGTTTTTTAGCAGCTTTCCGCCTATCCTTTAGCCCAGCCAAATTGACACATACAAAATTCACCATCACATCTGCCTTTTGCCAAACTACCAAAGATTCCATCTGTGTCCCTTGAGAGCCAAGAGGTGGGATTGCCTCTCCATGGTCTGGAGGAGCAAGGTTCTTTGCATGCCGCTTCTCCAACTGGTGAATGCATCATTTACTTTTCGTATCCCTCAGGGGTAACTTCCATCTGGAAGTTAATAACCTGTGAAAAATCAAGTTCAAACATAAAGCCATCTTTAATTCACACAAGGGCATAAGAAGAGGGCAAGTTCAGCTGTCCTCTTTTCAAACAACCTGTTTCCCTTTTCTCCTGTTTGTTTCTTCTTGACTTTTAATCTTTTCCCTGAATTGAACTGCTTTCTGTTCTGCCAACCCAGTATGCTGTTCTTCAACTGCAATTGAATTTTTACAGCAAGTCATAAACCCTTGAAAATAAGATTTCTAATGGAAACGCTGATGTGTCCCCGGCTAGCATGGCCAGAAAGGTGCTCCTAATAATACTGGATAGTAATATTCTCCAGATCTAATACCCTAGAAACTTTTCTCTTGGTGTGATTCATATTGACCTAATTCTTTCTCTAATCTCTTCAGCACCAAAGGCATTGCCTATGGCTGGCAATGTTGAATGCCCTTTGGCATGTTCAGGCCCCACTGATAAGTGGTAGCATCAGATGTATCTTTTTGTATATGGGCCTGAGTATCAGAGGCTTGGAAGGATCACAATTCTTTGAAGGGAGGTGGGTTTGAAATGTGGGTGTTTTCTGTGGTTCCTGGGAATTATTTCAAAAAGTGTGTGTGTGTGTGTGTGTGTGTGTGTGTGTATTGTGTATGATCTTTGTCCCAGTTCCTGGCATATAACCTTATAAATTGCAATTTACTGAGTGATGGCACTGTCTTTTGTTTTTCTTAAGCAAACCAGGGTGTCACGTTGGAAGCAGAGGGTTCTTCAGAGGGAAACTAAACCTTCTCCTGCCTTAGTCTTAGACTTTATGGCTTTTAGAACTGTAATAAATGGATTTTTATCACACACTGTACTAGTTACTTTTCTTGTTTGTTTGCTTAATGCTGTGACCAAATACCCAACAAGAAGCAACTTAAGAGGGAATTTATGATGGCTCATAGCTTGAGGATACAGTCAGCCATGGTCAGCTTTAACTGACAAATTCACGAAGCCTAGAGTCATGTGAAAGTGGTGGCTCCATCAAAATCCCAGCAAAATTCTTCTCAGACCTTGAAAGAACAGTACTCAATTTCATATGGAAAAACAAAAAACCCAGGATAGCCAAAACAATCCTGTACAATAAAAGAACTTCTGGAGGCATCACAGTCCCTGACTTCAAACTCTACTACAGAG
>JAQHUG010000003.1:13494195-13509082 GCA_028555095.1 Dicrostonyx torquatus | reverse complement strand
TACAAAGTCCTTGAGGGATCCCAGAACCAAGCATGTCTAATGAGTGGAGGTGATATCTGTGATCTTGGTGCCTTCCTCTACTAAAATAAAATTGAAGAATGTCATCTACCCCAAAGCATGACATAAAATTAATCAAACTCAGCACCTCTTTTCCTCAGGGACTTCAAAATCCTAGATTTCAGCCTTTTAAAAAGTTCCTGAAAAGATCATCAGGGATAAAAGTGATCATATTAAAACCCAAGGAAGAAAATTAATTTAAATAATGGTAATATAACCTATTTTAAAACGGCACTCTTGTCTCCCTCCAGACAAGGTTAAAATAAATCTTTTTTCAACTTTTGGGGGATAAAGTAGAAGTTACACTAGTGTCAGAAATTCAAAAGGAAGAAGACTGTGCATAAAACATTACCTTCCTCTGTCCTGATGTTAGACAGAGTGATCATCTCTGCCATCATCTTGGCTTGTTGAACCTCTGTCTGAGTTCTAGTATTGAACGGACCCAACCAAACACTCACAACAGGTAGATTCCTGCCCACACGAGGAGGAAAACATGGCATTGGATACATCATGGCTGTAGGTGAGGATGTGTGTGATAGAGGGATCCTCTGTGCCCCTGGAGCTAACATTTAGAGCCAGATAAATGCTATGCATGAAATCTTGGATCTGACTGACACCCAATCCACCAACCCGCCTCTGTACATACCATTTTCAAGGAATACAATCTCCTTTCCAGTTCTTTCTATCTTGCCTTCAAGTTCAACTGGCAAATTCAAAGTGTTCTAAGTAAGGAACTTAAGTTTTGTGTTAGACTCATGCTATTCATCATATTGAACAAAACTTCAAGATGATTTGGATAGAGCTTGAAGGAAAAAAAAAAACAACAACTAAAGATTGAGATAGGAGTAGATACCAGACAATGAATCCATTATCTCAAGGTACCAAGAAACTATATATGACTTCGTATAAATGCAACAGTATATTGAGAAATCAACTATTTGGAGTATAAATATAGAAATTTTTTTCTTTTGACCATTGTTTTTAGCTGAATTCTACAGAATGAAGACAGATGCTAAAAAGAAATCCCACACTAGCTCAGAATACAGTATAATAAAGTGTAGACTCACAGATCACAGACCTCTGTCTGCTCCAGTGGGGAACAGCAGCCGAATCCTGTAGCCGGAAGAGAGGACACACTTGCGCTTTACATGGGTATATATAGTATAAGAGGCCATGCCCAAGTGGCTACTGGCTGTAGGATTTCCTACAACACCTCCCCCATTTGTTTAAATAAGATAGTTCTAAGCCTAATACAAGATTATATGCAATTAAAACAAATACCATGTATAAAAATAAAAAATACCAAGCAAGAAACATGTGATAAATGTTTCAATAATTAATCTCTTCTAAAAAATTAGCACAAGCTCTTTGCCAAGGTTCATTGTCTTCCCATAATTTTTAAAATTTTATCAGTAGTAAAAGGTACTATAATCTCTGCTGGGTCTATACCTGCTAGTTGGTGAAGTCTCAATTTTCTTTTTATAATTAATTCAGAGATCTTTTCCATATAAGTTTTTAATTTTTTTCTTGGTTTATGTGGTAAAAAGATCCATTCTAAGATAATATCTTCCCTTTGCATTAAAATTCCTGTAGGAGAATTTCTGGAAGGCATAATATGACTATGCAATTAAGATTTGGGTTCATCTTATCCACATGTGCCTCCTGTAATTTTTCTTCAATGACAATTAATTCCTTTTTTGCTTCAGCTGTTAATTCTCTGGGACTATTTAAGTCTTTGTCACCATCTAAGGTTTTGTTTAAATGAACTATTGGATCAGGTGTTATCCCAACAGCCAATCATAGACTGGAAATGTCTCCTAACAATCTTTGAAAGTCATTAAGAGTCCCCAGTAGCACAGACCGAATAAGGATGCTTAAAAGAAATCCCACACTAGCTCAGAACTGAGAATAATAGAGGGTTATTTATTTAGGGGTAGACTCACAGATCAGAATCCTTTGCTGGAAGTGGTAACAACAACCGAATCCTGCAGTTGGAAGAGAGGCTGGTCGTGGGGTTTACATCAACATTTATAGTATAAGAGGCCACGCCCAAGTGGGTGGGTAACAAAGACTACTGGCTGTAGGATTTCCTACAGCAACAGAACCTACTTTTCATTCATTCATTTTATTCCTTAAGAGTGGATTATATGCCAAGCACTGGTTTAAGTACTGGGGACACAGTGATAAATAAAGCAAACCCCTGACTCTCCTGGAGCTTGCACTCTTTTAATCAATAGCTTTCTTCATCTTAGTTTGACTTCATTCTTTATTGATTTAAGGTCATCGTGGTCTGCTAAGGATCTCTTTGTTTTGGATTATCATGTATGCTGAACCTGACACTAGGTATAACATATAAAGTACAAGCCAGACAAAACGATGGACAATAGTTATCAAGGTAGAGTTTTGGTTTTAGAACATAGACAGAAGGGCAAGTGCCTAGGGATAGACAGACCGAATATATGATGAACAAAAAGAAAAGTCTAGAATACAGGCAAAGGATAGCAGTGGCTTTCAGGTGATACATGGGCTGGAAGCTGTGACCAAACGAAAAGTCAGGATTTATTATGGGGGAATAGGTCTGACATTGATCACCTATTAAGAAGTTCCTGAGCCAAAATCAGGTAGGGAAGCTAGAAGAAAGATAATAAGGAATAAACCTGGGATGTGCATCAGCGGTAGTGTGTGCAAGCCCAATGTCTCGGGAAAACAGAGCCAAAGGTCAAGCCAATGGAGAGTTCAACGGTAGCTGGACCGAGGGGACTTTGCTGAGGTAGGGACCAGGCTGCTGAGAGAAGGCTTAGAGAGGTAAGTGATAGATGGGGAGGCAGTTACAGAAGCAGAGTCAGGAAAACCCAAGTCAGAGCTTGCGCCTGCTTAGGCAAGCACCCTGAGGATTGAGGTTGAGACGTCAGAGAAGGACAGTGTTTGCTGAGACAAGAAGTGGCTTCTGGGTCAGCATCTCGGGAAGTTTAAGAGCCTCTTAGGAGGGGTAGACTAGTTTGAGGAAGGCTGGCAAACTGCTGTCTTGGGCTTAGAAAACTTTCTAATAGAAATTCATAAGCAAGAACAGATACATTGATAGGGGTGGCATGGAGGAGTTCTAACTCATGATATTCCTTCTTGCAGGGATCCAGGGAAGTGAAGGTCATGTTTGTGAGTCATGCTGTTCATGAGGCTGTATTAAAGGTATGGCATGTATGAATAACAGTGGTGGAGATTTTAAATATAGTTCTTACTCCTTTTACTATGTCCTTGTTTTTTATAATTAAGGAAAGCTGTTTTCAGACACGAGGCAGGGCTGTAAGCTCTAGAATATAATCTGGAAGAGCTCAGAAGTGACTTCTAGATGGCTGAAGCATGATTGACTGTCTAAGCCACTACCCTAGGTTAAATGCTCCTGCATCTTTCCTCCTTTCCCCACATCCTCTATTGATCTTTGTGGGTGCCCAACTTTCATAAGTCACAGTTGATAGCAGTTTCAATTGAATCTTGATACTGATTTTGTGCATGTGGATGTGTGTGGTATATATGTGTGCATCTGTTTGTGCTTGTGGAGGCCAAAGGTTAACTTGGGTGTATTTACTCTATCACTTTTTGCCTTATGCTGTTGAGAGAGGGTTTCTCACTGAACCTGGAACTAACCAATTTGGCTACATTGGCTGGCATGCAAGCTCTGGAGATCTGGAGATTTGCCAGTATCTGCCCTAGTTTTGGGGTTAGACACATGCCGAGACACCTAGCTTCTTACCTGGGTACCCAGTACAATGCTGCAAGTTCCTTTACCCTTGAGCCATCTCCTCCAGCTCCTTGATATCATTTTTAGTTACTAATTCCTCCGAACTGCCTCTAGCTCTTGGCTTCTGTATGGTTCAAGAATTGTACATTTCACTCCTTGGTTCTAAAAATTCCTCAAAACAATATTCACCCAAGAATAATGTTAACTTCATTTATTGAGCAAAGATACATCTGGCCACCTCTATTTTGCATATGGACCTGAATGACTGTGAGACTTTCTATGCAGAACTGAATCCAAGGCCACCTTCTTCAAGCCACCTATGCTGCCTCTCAGTACCTTTGTGGTTGTCACTGGATGAAATGAAAACAGGCATGTTAGAATCTGCATAGACCTGGATTATGCTAATGATTATGGAAATTCTTCTGAAGGTTTTCTCATTTTAAAAAAGACAGTTTTTGAAGCTAGAGAATGAAGGCAAAGTCTGGATCTTGGGTAATAAAGATCAAGGGCATACAGACAAGTAACTTACATACTGGGCAGGTTGTACTTAGGAATCTGGAAATAGGTATATGTATGTTTGTAACAGCAATTAATGAAAAATGGTCATGAATTTGAAAGAGAGCAAGGTGAGTACATGGAAGAGTTTAGAGGGAGAAAAGGGAAGGGAGAAATGATGTAATTATATTATACTCTCAAAAATGAGAGGAATAATTTTTTAAAAAGACACTGCAGTTGTGGTGTGTGTGTGTGTATGTGTGGGTGTGTCTGTGTGTTTGGTAGAGCACGCTGTTTTTCTGGAAAGAGAGGCCTTTTGTCAGTGGCCTTAAAGAAGAAACCCATCCAAGTGCTGGTTGGGCAGGCATGGCTAGGTAAGAATCGCAGAGCTTCTGTTGGCATTGCTTCTCACATGACAAAGCCAAGGACAGTGTGTTCAGCTTCAGAGGGGAAGCAAGCTGTGCATTAGGAGGTAAATCTCTGGCTTGCAAAAGGTTGAATAAGATGCTCCTTATAAAGTGCACCAGTTTGTTAAATTTAGGGTGGTGAATGCCATCCAGGCCAAGAATATTCTTTGGCCTTGGGCCTGTATCATTTACATTTGACTGGGAGTTGGATGTATTTTAATTTCTTCTAATCCACTCTCTCCACACTCAATAACTTTGTCTTTGAAGGGATGAGATTGGGAGCTGACAGCTGGACAGGACCCTATTGATAATGATAGGTAAAGATGGCTTCTTTAGGGTTTGTTTTTGAGGAACAAGCAGGTATGCTTTGTGATGGTTTCATATAACATTATTTCATCGGTCATCATTCTGGAGGAGCCTTTCTCAACCCTGCTTTTCCCTTGACTCCTCTGACCTTCTCCCTGCAATTCCTTCCTGTTAATCTTAACTCTTTTTTTTTTTTTTTTTTAGCTATTTTCCAAAATTCATTTGGGGCCCTTGGTAAGGGCATCTGTGTATCTGTTTACTGATTTAGGGCTACCACTCCACATCAAAAGTCTGAGCTTCCCAACCAGCATCTTGTGTCCCAGAATGTGGAAAGGAACATCTTGGAAAATTTGGAGCCTGGAAAATTCCAATGAGCACAGTAGAAAAGGGGAAAAAAAAGATATAGACTCTAAAATCAGCAGGACCAAGTTTAATGCCAAGTGTGCTATATGCTTGACGTGTTATTAGCTTCCCTGTGCCTCAGCTTTCTTATCCACAAGAAAGTGATGATGACAACTTGTAAGCCTCCTTCTCCCCTCCCCCAACATACCAACATAAAAGAGATGTTTTCATATGCTCTGTAAAAAGTGGGTCCCTTCCTTTTCTTTTCTTTTTTTTTCTTTTCTAAGGGGAATTAGATGTGACTTTGATAATCTTTCCTTTGTCCTCTGACATTGCCCATTCAGCAGCTCTGGTCTCCGGTTCCACAATCACCCAGCTGGTTCACTCTAGGGAGTGTACTCAGTTTTCAGGTTGGAATCCTGCTTCTCTCTGACCAGGTTTACTAGCTTGCGTGAAAGTAGACACAAGTAGCTCCTTATCCCAACCATTGATCTGGGCTGATCGATTTATTCATTTTTTGCAATAAATAATTGAGAACTTTTATATATCACTATGCACTAAGTGGCTGAGAATGAGTCTCTATCCTCAAAGAACTGTCAGGTGAGTGGAGAGGACAGACAAACCAACAGACAAAGACAGTAGAACCAGCGATTGCTGTGACATGTGAAGGGGTAGGTAAGAAAGGGCACTTAAGCTAACCTTGGCACTCAATCGTGGAATTATAGGTGGAAGAGACATTTATGTGGTCATCTGGCCAAGCAGAACTCTGGGCTCAGCAGAGCAGATGTGGAAGGCAGTCGAGGTGTGACAGAACCTGTGGTGTCGTTGAATGGGCCAGGAGTAGGGCTGGACTGAGATTGCCTCGGAACTGTCTCTGCTGGAAGTCCTGAGAGACTGCTGGTTCTGGAGGCATTTCAGAGAGACAGAGCATAATTAAGAATTAGTGCAAAGAATTGTCCTTTGGTGGAGTATTAAAAAACATTTTATTACTTTTCAGGTACTTTTTTGAAATAGTCCCAGTGTGACACGTCTGGTGGTTAATGGGTGGGTGTTTTGTGCCTCTGTGTGTGGAGAGGGACAAATAGGAAGAAGTCACTCCCCTCCCATCTCATGACATGTTGTTAAATCTGTTTTCTTGGGAGGATGTCTATCCTTGAGACCTAAGGAAATGGAAGAATAGCCTGTGGCATTTTCAACCCAGCTAGATCCTCTCACCCCCGTAAATTGCCCCATGAGCTCCTGCTGATACTAAATGGCATGTTTCTGATTTGAATAGGGATTAGGCCAGTTGTCTTGTTGGAAGGAGGGACTTAACAATGCTTGAAACGGGAATGAGGATGCTGTCTAGCCACAAGGAGTATAGGCATGTATTGTGTATTGAAGGAGGACAACACATTTCCCAGACTGGTTGCTACTCTGCCCTTTATTTTCTGTGTGCTCTTCTAGCCTGCCTACTGTGCATGTGGGGATCATGGTACTCTATGATGACATCTCCTAGATTACCCAGTAAGGGTCAATGGCCAATGTTTTAAAGTCTATCTTGGATGTATAAGAGACTCACCTGAAACCTCTAAACATGATATCAGGAGAGAGCTATCTCTCTTCTCCTACCTTTCCTCTCTGCATCCCCCAACTCTTTTATGTACAGTCCAAGGTTGTTCTATTTGATCCTCAGATTTTCTAGTACTGAGATGATTGGCCATCTAACCTAAGTAAGTTTTAACCTATATAAGTCATTCTAGTCTTACTTGAGGCTAATATGTTGCTGTGCCCTGACATTTTTCTTTCAGTACCATCATCCATCCCCATCTTTGAATCTGAATTCCCTTATTACCAAAGACATCTCAAAGGTCACCTTGTTCATTTTACCTGTGATGGGGTGTGAGATGACTTTTCAAGACACAGAGCTCATTGTTGTGACAGTCACATTATAATTCTTAGTTCAGTATCTTTCCTTTATGAGTCCCCAGCTTTACCTCCTTCCCTTCATATATCAACAACGGGTATAAAAATAAGGATGGGAACTAAATGAGTGATACATTATACCAAAGGTTTTGTATAGACATGTACCTCATTGACTTGTCATGAGATAAATGATAAACAGATCAGGGCTAGCCTTTCAAATGGTGCCTTGATATTGACAACAAGGAAAACAATAGACTGAGAGAGAATGCAAATGGGACCAGAATTTGGAGCAAGGTCCAAAGCTTGTGTTTCTTCTGCTAGGAAGCTTGGCTTTGACCTACTCCACTTGGACTTGATGTTGTGTAGCCTTTGTGCAAGTGTTACAACTCTGGAAGGAAAGGTAATCTGACTTGTTGGGAAGTCAGGCTGTGCCTATAGCTATAAAGGGAGGTATCCTGGACACCTACAGCTGCGAGGAGAAAGGTATCCTGACTGATCTGGAAGTCAGGCTATACCTGAAGCTGGGATGTGGTGGGGAGTGGTCTCCCTGCAGGATGTAGCAATCCTGCGCCTTCACTCTGCTAAAGGGGAATCCCCTGCAGAGATGGAGCAATCCCCTTAAGCTCTGACCACAGATTGTTACTCCTGCTGGCTCCCAAGGGAGTTTCCCAGCAGTAGTATCCATTTCTTCTTCCTCAGCTCCCCTAAGGGAATGTCACAGCAGAGATGGTGCTCCACACTGGCCATTGAGAATCTTTCAAAAAAGTGATTTATTTGGGAAGAAGGAATCCAGGAGAGTGGCTGTTTCTGCCAGGGTGGAGAAGGACAGCTGATAACTGAACAGGCTGAGGGGTTTATATAGGGATTCTAAAGGAGCTGAGTTTTTCCAGGGAGATTTTCAGGGAGGGGATTAATCAGATTTCAACCCCTTTGAGCTTGGACAAACTCAGATTGGCTAGATTTTGTGCTCAGGGATTGGTTGGGTTTTCTGGGGCAGAGTTGGCTCTGGCTTCAGGGCCAAAGTGTGTTTCTTTCACTGGCCATTTTTAGCCTTTAGGCTCTAGTTTATAGGGCTAAGGCATATTTCTTTCACTGGCTCTGGTTCCAGGGCCAAAGTGTGTTTCTTTAGCTCTGGGTTCAGGATCCGGGTGTGTTTCTTTGGTTCTGGTTTCAGGGCTAAAGTGTTTCTTTCAGTGGCTCTGGCTTCCAAGGCCAGAGTGTGTTTCTTATACTGGTTCTGGTTTCAGGGTCAGGGTGTTAAATTTCATGCCCAGGGATTGGTTGGTTTTCCTGCTCAAGGATTGGTTGGTTTCATGTTCAGTTGGTTAGGGGCAGATATGACACTGGTTTCAGGGTCAAGTTGAAGCACAATTAATAAAAACTCAGAAACAGATATTGGGGTTCAACCTAAAGATCTGAAAAGCAAAGCAGCCAGCCACTGGCTTTTACCTTGACCTCAGTCTGAAAATGACAGTCCTGCTATAAGCAATCTCAGAAGGAGACTGTGCCTGAGAGTTGTATTCTCCCATTTTATAATCCTCTCTAGTTCTGGGATTAAAGACATGCACCACTACTGCCTGGTTTCTATGGAAATCTAGTGAGGACATTGGGATTAAAGGTGCATGTCATTGTGTCTACTGGGATTAAAGGTGTATGTCATTGCTGCCCAGTCTGTAAGGCTGGCCAGGGTTTTATTTTCCCAATCCCCAGGCAAGCTTTATTTATTAAAATACAATTAAAATGCCACTGTATCAAACTGTGTTTCTTTCACTGGCCCTTTTCAGTCTTTTGTTTCTAGTTTCAGGGTCAGAACGTGTTTCTTTCACTGGTTCTGGTTTCAGGACCAGGGTAAATTTCTTTGACTAGCCCTTTTACCCTACACTTTGGGCCAGGGTCAGGAGGAGCTGTCTTTTGCTATTAACACCTTGCAGACATTTGAACCTAGTTTTCATTTTCTACTGTCTACATTAGGCCTTTGGACTGAGTTCTCTACATAGGAATCGTGTTATCGTACGCCTGATTAAACCCATGGTCTGCCTTTGCTAATGTGGACAGCAGAGTGTACCCTTTCCTGGTGTCCTTCCTGGTATCCTCCTAGGGAGTATACTTTCTTATTAAGTCATCTCAGGTCTCTCCCACATTTATTCTTTACTTTTGGACAATTAAAGAGCATTTGTTGACCGTGGGAGGAGTAATTTTAAAATGTAAAGTTCATAGTATCAGAGATGGAGCTCAAATTCTTTCAACTGGCCTTTCATAATGCTTTATTGAAATGACCTCTTGACTCGCGAGCTTGTAGGTGGAACATTTAATAGCCACTTGGAGTTCTTACTGAACTGTGAATCCAGAGATTCACATTGGAATCAGCTGAGGAACATGGGAAAGGTGAGTGGGACAGAATATTGCAAGTTTTTTAATACACACACATATATGCATGTGTATACACACACACGCACACACACACACATTTGCTCTCTGGTTTCTGATTAAACATGGCTGTTATGGAATGTTGTAGCAAAACCTTCAATTTTTTTTTTTTTTTTTTACTATGCATTGACCCAGCAGATTAAGACTCTCTGGTTGAGTCATCTTAATTTGTCTTTGACTCTTATTAGAGAATTGGAATGTAGGGTTTAAAGGGGCCAGATTAGTTATTGTCTTAGAGTCATTGTGCTCCTGTAAGGTTTTGGACCTCTTCATGAGCTTTGAGGTGAGATACCTTTGCCTATGATTTCCACAGTATTCACATAGCTCTACACTGTCTCTTATTTTTCTGAGTTCACCGTTGTGTTATCTCCAGCATGCCTCTTCCCATGCAGCCTCTAGTACTTTCTATGGGGTGCACTGTAAGGATATCTCATCTTTCTATCATGGTGTACAGAGCATGGCTCTGGCTAGGCCTCTTTCCTCAGGCTGGTCTCTGTTTTGTGTGTTGAGTCCTTCAGGTGTACTGGAGGAAGACAATGAGTGTTTTGTGGCTCTTGCCCATACATCAGTGACATTCCAGAGTATTGCTCTCCTGGCTTCTACTGAATTATTGACTCACTGTGAGCACTTATAGCATCTCTTTCTCTGAGACCAGCTGTGCTTGGATTGTGTATTTTAGGAAAGTAGTTATAAGATGGAGAAAGGGTCAGAAGGATACTGGAGAAGAATACAGTTTGGCCACATGAGCCTTCACTATTTATTTTTCTCTTTTGTGGTGTTGGGGATCAAACCCAAAGCCTTACACATGACAGGTAAGTGATTTGCCACTGAGCCAGACCCACATCCCCTGCCCACAAGATTCCTCTGTAGAGGATAGAAAGAGGCTATGGAGCTGGGTGGTGCTGATGCACACCTTTAATCCTAGCACTCGGGAGGCAGAGGCAGGCGGATCTTTGTGAGTTTGAGACCAGCCTGGTCTACAAGAGCTAGTTCCAGCGCAGGCTCCAAAGCCACAGAGAAACCCTGTCTCAAAAAACAAAAAAAAAAAAACCAAAAACAAAAGAAAACAACAAAAAAAAAGAGGCTGAGGTATGTGGGGCTCTGGGGAGAGGAGGAAAGCAGCATTCCTGTAGATGTGAACACTTCTTTTCTAGAATCACATCTTCTCTTCAGGTCACTGAACAACTCTTATGAAGATATGTAGAGTCTCCAAAAGAGGCTAGGATCATCTAACTGGAAGAGTGGATACTTCCCAGTATTATAAAAGGGGATTTTTCTGCACACTGGTGGGATACCCATTTCAGACTTGTGCTTTCAGGGGCATACTTTCTCACTCATTCCCCCAGCCCACCACTAGTCTCCTTCCCTGAACCTCCTATCTTTGCCCCGCACCCTTTCCTGAATTCTACCTGGATTCATAGTTTACCTCCCTCTGAAATTGGTGAAATTCTTCCTGCTGTGCATCCTGTAATAGGACCCTCAGAGAGCTCCTATTGCATCACTCCCTAGTCTCAGAGTCTGAAGCACAATTCAGCTGGTCCCGGGGAAATTCAAGTGAACCACTGTCTTCTGCAGTATTCATTTAAAGGTGGCAACTACACCCAAAGGATAGTGGCTACCATGTTCCATAGTGATCACCACTGTACAGTAGTGCATTCTTGTGAGTGGTCCTGTGGGGAGTTTTGGTTATTTTCTACTGTAGATGAACACCAGCATAGTAGATCAGATGCAAAAGATAAGGTGAGGAAGTCTCCTAGGTGAAATGACAAATATTTTCTCTCTCTGATGGTATCTAGCCTAAATTATTGAGCTAGAATGACTGGCAGAGGTGGGGTACAGTTTCCCTCTTCAATCTTCCCTCTTACATCTGCTCAGTAAATGGGAGGAATGAGGAGGAAATATGGATATGGCTCTCCCCCTCTGGAACTCATTTATTTAGTAGAAAGAATTCTAGAATAAGGTGGATATTTTTCCCCTCTTCATTTTTCCTAACAGACCCCCCCATTATGTTGCAAGATTGATTTCTATCTTCTAAATATGTTCATGGGGATGAGGACTTTTCGGTGAAAGCATTACAAATCACCCACAAACCCCAGGCATCTTTGGGAGGAGCGAGGCTGTTTCTCTAAAACTCATTTTTCATGGAGAGCGGTAGCACCTGCCATCTTCCTGCATTTCCAATTCCAGAACGTCCTTGTCTGCTCAGAGCTCGGGTGTGTGAATTCCAGATGAGCCTGTGCCAGCTTCCTAAAACTCACACGGTGTGAGGAGAAGGTGCCGTGACAGCTGATGGAAGCATGGATGGCTGAGGAAGCCTGTCTGAATGGAAGCCCGGATTCCAATGCAATCTCTGTCTTGCAGTTGCAGGGTTCTGGCTTGTCTTCAGCCAGACCATATTTTGATGAGATTTTAGAGTTATCAACTCCTTGGCTCCTCCTAGAATCCTGTGGGAGAGAGAGCAAAGGAAGCCAAGGACTCAAACAGTTTTGTTAACCTTGGCTCAAAACAAGTTACCAGTATACCTGGCACAAGAACTCCATCCTTCTTCATTTCCACCAAGATCCCAAGTCCTGGAGCACAGCCTTTAGAACTCTCCTGAAAGTTGCTTGGGTTGTTTAGCAGCATGGAACTGGAATGGAATCAGAAAATTAATGTCAAGATATCTGGCTTTTTAATTATTCCTTGATGTACCTCTATATTAAATTCCTGCCATAATATTTGGCTTCCTGTAGGTAGTCAGCAAATGTCTGTAAAAGTGACGAGTAAGCTTTCTCCTAAGCTCTGAGAAAACAGAGCTCTGCCTGGCATCAAAGCAGAGAGATTAGAGGGGAATTGCAGCAGTGTGGCCCTGAGACTCTGAATGAGGCTTTGGATACACACACACACACACACGTTTTTTTCATTATCTGTTTAGATACTGGAAACCCCTATGAGGAAAGAACAATTATACTCCATTACACATTTCTTTTCCATGACTCCCACTGTGGCTTTGGGATGTTTGGCCCAGGCACAAGGCTTAAATCATTTAGTGGAATGGTTGTTGAGATTTGATTTTTGCCTCCATGCCTGGTGCCTCTCAATTCTTTGACCTTTTCATTGGGCTCGTTATTTTCTGACTTGGGGTCGATGAATTCTAAACAACTATGCAGCTCAGACTAGATTCATTGCATGGTGTGTCTTACTTCTTGTTTGTTTCTTTATACACAGGTCATGGTGTTCCTTCTCTGAGGATCTGAATCCTCTCTCTGCACCCCTGGGTCCTCTATCCTCTGAGCTCGTCGCCTCTACAGTGCATTGCTTTCTTGTTTGGTTTTCCTGTCTTTCACATGAAAACTCTTCCTCACTGTGGTCCAGTGGAGGTGCAAACATTTGCAGGTTAGGAACACCAAGCCTTATCAAAATACTGAGGCAGTTTTGAACACAAACCACATTGGATTTTGTGCCCATTAATGTATTGATGAGGGAATAGGCCGTGGAGAGATTTTGTGAACTGTGTCTTTTCAGAGAGTTGGTGATTGAGTTGAGCATAGAACCCCAGTCTCTTGACTTCTGTTCTTTTTTTTTTAAGTTGTTTTTAATTTGCAAATAAAAATGTGTGTTCATCCGATGTAACATGAAGTTTCAGGGCTAATTAAAGTTGGTTTCTTTTTTAATCTCTTGTATGTCTTCCTTTTCTCTTCACAAATACTTGATAGAAGCAACTTACTACAAGAATTTATTTTAGTTCATGGTTTCATAACTGGGAAGGCATAGCAGCCATCACACATTGGGAGTGTGGGCTGCCATATTCTCATCCATCTCCTTGGATGACTGAACAGACAGACAGACAGACAGACAGACACACACACACACAGAGAGAGAGAGAGAGAGAGAAAGAGAGAGAGAGAGAGAGAGAGAGAGAGAGAGAGAGAGAGAGAGAGAGATCAAGCCTCACCTCTCAAAGATTCAACAACTTCCCAAAATAGCCTCACAAGCGGAGGACCATGCCTTCAGACACACAAGCCTATACTCCAAGTGCAAGGACACACTTACCTTCGAGAGACAAGAACCTTGCATTTGCACTTTCAGTGTTTTCTCAGAATCTATTTTCTGTTCCTGGCTTTAGTCACCATGCTGATCTCTTGAATGTATTCTTCTCATCCAACTAAAATTGGGTGGTTCTTTGACCTTAATTCTCTTAATTCCTTCCTTTCTCGCTGTGGCTTTATGACATCGCATTCTTTAACATATAAAACCTTCTCATTTCACCAACCTAGTAACAGGGCTGACAGAAAGGTCTTCTTTAGTGCAATGGGCACACTCCATTCTCTGTCCCTTGACCTCCTTCATCCTGGGGTGAAGGGGAGGAATCTCAGAAGCAAGTTTTTTTTTACTGCCTAATACTTCTGCTGTCTCGAGAGTCAAGGCCATGGGCCATTAATAAAAGCATTACAGCTAGTTTCTACAAAGAACTATGATGCAATCCCTATGGTAACATGACGAGAGTGGAAATGGCAGTTGCACTGCATCAGAGAGCTGATTGTTAGCTGTGGAAGACCACAGACCACAGACATAAGGAGTTCCTTGGGACCCATGATCTCAGACTGGCGATGCTGGATGCCGGCCAACGTTTGTAAATGAATGAGCCTGAACAAACTTGATTTGTTAAGCCGTATGGACCAGAGTCAGTAGTAGAGAGGTTTAGATTTCATATTTGCCTGCATCTATCAGGGAGCTGGGCATTTTATCTGGGTCTGGTAAATGATTGAGCTCCATATTGTCGTTGTTCTTTTACATAAATTTTTCTCTCATGTAATATATCCTGACCACTGTTTCCCCTCCCCCTACTCCTTCTAGTACTCCCTCCTGGATCCACTCACCCCTCCATCTCCCTTCAGAATAGAGCAGGCCTCCATGAGACAACAACCACTAAACACAATAAAATAAAATACAATAATAAAAGGCAGAAACCTTCACACCAAAGCTGGAAAAGGCAGCCCAACAGGAAAAGACTCTCAAGAGCAGGTAAAAGAGTCAAAGACATACCTGCTCCCACAGTTACAAGACTCACAAAAACAACAACACATATGCAGAGGGCCTGGTGTGGACAGACCTCTGCAGGTGTGTTCTGCAGGTGTGGACAAACCTCTGCAGGCCCTGTCCTTGCTGCTTCAGCTTCAGTCTCTGTGAGCTCATGTGCACCCTGCGTAGTTGAGTCAGTGGGCCATGTTCT